>CM019067.1:311647672-312847672 GCA_009667805.1 Leptobrachium leishanense
GGAGAATGACTGGAGAATGAAAAATTCTAGCGTCAAAATAGCCAACCAGAAAAACTCTCCCTTTCATCTCACTTTCCAAATCGACTATCTGAACCTAGAATTTTTCATTCTCCAGTCATTCTCCTGCTTTTCACGCTCTCTGAATAACCCTGTATGTGTTATACTTGGATCTTAGTTATAAATATCATGATATACACAATGGACGTGTCACGTGGCGTATTTTGGGTTACGTTGTGGTGGGGGGGGCAGCATTTCAGCTTTCGCTCCAGGCAGGACAAAGTCTTGGACCAGCCCTGTAATTCGAGTGCTTACGTGTAAGTATGTTGTTTTCTGCATGACTGTATTTGTCTGCATGTGTGTACTGACATGTGTGTTTGTATTTGTGTGTGTCTGCATGTTTGTGTTTATTGCTAGTGTATGTCAGTATACAGTTGTGTTCAAAATTATTCAACCCCCACTGAAATTGAGTGTTTTGGCAAGTTTGACATTGATTTTGATCATTCAGTCATCTTGCTTACAATTAAATCAAAGAGGCACGTGTAGGTCAGACAAATATAACATAACATTTATAATGAAATAACCACAAATGTCTTTTCTGTGCTCACATCATTATCGGTTTTATTCAACCCGCCAAGTGACATTCAATCTTAGTACTTAGTACAACATCCTTTTACAGTTATAACAGCTTTTAAACGTGAAGCATAGCTGACACAAGTGTCTTGCAGCGATCTACGGGTATCTTCGCCCATTCGTCATGGGAAAAAGCCTCCAGTTCAGCACATTCTTAGGCTTGCGCACTGCAACTGCTTTCTTTAAGTCCCACCAAGAGGTTTTCAATCGGATTTAAGTCAGGTGACTGCGATGGCCACTCTCAAAATGTTCCAGCCTTTAATCTGCAACCATGCTCTAGTGGACTTGGAGGTATGCTTGGGATCATTGTCGTGTTGAAAGGTCCAACGTCTCCCAAGCCTCAGGTTTTGTGACGGACTGCATCACATTGTCATCCAATATCTCTTGGTACTGAAGGAGAATTCATGGTACCTTGCCACACGCTGAAGCTTCCCTGTACCTGCAGAAGCAGAAACAGCCCCAAAGCATGATTGACCCCCCCCCGCCATGCTTCACAGTAGGCAAGGTGTTCTTTTCTTCATAGCCTTGTTCTTCCTCCTCCAAACATAGCGTTGATCATGGGCCCAAACAGTTCTAGTTTTGTTCATCAGTCCACGGAACACTATTCCAAAACTTCTGTGGTTTGTCCACATGACTTTTGGCATACTGCAGTCGACTCTTCTTATTCTTTGGAGACAGCAAGGGGGTGCGCCTGGGAGTTCTGGCATGGAGGCCTTCATTACGCAGTGTGCGCCGTATTGTCTGAGCTGAAACTTCAACCCACATCTGACAAATCTTTTCTCAGTTCCTCAGCAGTCACACAGGGACTTTTCTCCACTCTACGCTCAGTAGCGCACAGCAGTCGAAGTCAGCATCTTCTTTCTGCCACGACCAGGTAGCGTTTCAACAGTGCCCTTTGCCTGAATTTGCGAATGATGCTTCCTATGTCTCTCTTGGTATGTTAACATCTTTGCAATCTTCTTATAGCATTGCCTTCCTGTGAAGAGTAATCACCTCTTCTCTTGTCTTCCTGGACCATTCTCTTGACTTCACCATGTTTGAACCACACCAGTAAATGTCTAGAAGGAGCTGAGTATCACAGTCATTTTAAAGCTGACCTATTTTTGTGCTTATTATGCTTATTCTGCTCCGTGACATCCACAGGTGTTTTCAATACCTGATTGAAAACACTTGAATGAACCTCTGTTCTTCAGAGTGGTAGTCTTTAAGGTTGATATAATTGTGTCAATGAAGGAATTCACAAAAAGAAACATTTACTACTGTATTACAAAACCAATTGATGTCATTTTAGTTGCATATGGTTCTTTAAAAAGTCCTTGTAGGATTTCATATCTGAATACAATTACAAATGTACACTAAATTCCCTAAAACCCTTTTACAGCATTGGGGGTTGAATAAGAACACAACTGTATGTATTTACCTGCATGTGCGTGTTTGTCTGCCATTGTCTGAAGTTGTATGTCTGCCTGCGTGTGTTCAACTGTATGTGTGTATTTATTTTCCACAGGTGATTTGGTTACAACTGCTGCATGTTTTTTTTTTTTTTATATATTCTTAATTTTTCCTATAAATCCTCTTTTTTTTTTTTTTGCTGGAGAAGCGACACAGGCACAAACAGCCAGTAAATACACACAGTAAATAATTATTTGGGATATTTCAACAATTGCTTTACTGGAAATTGACATAAAAATATATCTGTAACGTTCCTCAAATCAGAAAGCTGTTACTCATATATTTTTTTGAAACGTCTGAGAATTATCTGTACGTGTTTTTGTTTGTATGTTTCCCAGTTACTGGCTCCAAAAAGCGACATAAATAAACTGTCCTATTTAAAGAATGGCCTCTGTGGCCTAGAAAGCTTAGTCATAACCTAAGACATTGAAAAGTACACCGAGGGGGGAAAAAAGAATTTATTTTTGCCCTCGTGCTCGTATAATTATGGGTTTCCCTTATAAAGGCCATGCGTGTTGCTACAAATAACATTCACAATCGGTAAAGTCACACTTACAATTTGCTGTCATATAATTACTATCATTGATTTTAAAGGTAAATGTGTAACGCCAAAGGGGTTATTCAGAAAGTACCAAAATGTCGCCGACTTTTCGGTGCCCTCTCGTTCCCCGCATTTCGCCTTTCTTTCGGGAATCAAATTTCCCCACCCTGCGGTGAATTCAGCTTTGGATTTCAGCGGAGTGCAGGAAAAACCCGCTGCAAACCCGCCTGAACCACCGCAAAAAATAAGCCGAACACGTCAGAATATGCCGACAAGTTGCTGAACACAGAGCAGAGCAGCCGCCGGAAAAAGCCGGCAAGCTGACGAACGAGGTAAAAAAAAACCAAAAAAAACAGTAGGCTTGAAAGTGTCAAAATTGAAGCGATATTTGCAAAAAAAACTACTGAACGAAAATGTCTGGAATTTACATATTAGGTCCTATGAATGATAATACAAAGCTCTGTTACAGAAAAATGAAAAACGCTTTAACCCTTTCGCTGCTGAGGCATTTCCCGCCTCTGTGCTGAGGTCATTTTTACCGATTTTGCTCATCATGTTTAAACGTGTTTTGAAGGCTTATTTTAGTATATGACCCAGACATATTATATATCGTTCTTTCCGTCAAACTCGGCAGATTCATAATATGTCATTATTATATGTATACGTCATGACCTGTCTGTATATTATAACAAAAAATGCAATAAAATATGAATTTTCAATAATTTACAACGTGTAAAGTGGTTTTTTTTCACATTTTAACATGCGAGCAATTGCGGTTATATTTTGTATGGGGTGCGCTTGTTAAAAAAATTAGAGATGGGGTCTCGTTACATTTTTTTAGGGGAAAATTATGTGATTTTTAACAAACGCACCGCATACAAAAATCGTTAGTGGAGCATCATTGTTCACATTATAATTGAAATGAGAACAAAATTGCTGCATTAACGAACCAAAAAAAAAAAAAAAAAAAATTGTTTATTTTTTTTTAAAATATTTTTTTATTTTTATTTTTAATTTTTTTAACAACTTTTTTCATACTCATGTTTGGTATCGTTAGAACGGCCATGCTCTGGCCGATCCAACAATATCAAACATTAACCCCTAACTGCCACGGATCGGGACATAGGGGGTTCATTGGAACCCCCTATCTCCACCATTAGTGGCAGTTAGGGGTTAACTCCAGGACTGGCGTCATCGTGCTATGCACGATGACGCCAGTCCTCAGGGGGCATTCCCGGAAGCTTGGCCGACATCCAAAATGTCGGCCAGCTCGGGAAAGGATCACGAACCGGCGCTTTTTCGGCGCCAATTCGTGATCCAGCCCCCATGGGGTTAATTCCAGGTACCGTTAGGAAGGGCAGGCTGTGCCCTTCCAAACGGTGCCTGGATTAACCCCCGCAACCCGGCTGATCGGCGGCCCCAAAGGGAGGATGCGCTCAGCGCGTCCTCCGCAAGGAACGCTACCTGCGGGTGGACGCGCTGAGCACGTCCTCCGCAGCGAAGGGGTTAAAAAAACAGAAAAAAAATTGGCCTAAAAAAATGCCTTAAAGATCCTAAAAAATCACTAAATAAAGAGACTTTTTACTGCAGATTAAAATAATAAACGGTTTATTAGATGTTGAGTAAAAACAGGAATATTTTTAACATTGAAGCCAATGGGATTCGCCTGAATAAACATGTCGAATGAAACCACCGAACAGCAGGCAGGGCCGGATTTACCATTAAGCAGAGTAGGCATGTACCTACAGGCACCTGCCGCAAGGGGGCGCCTTGCTCTGTGTGTATAAAAAATATATATATATATTTTTTTTACACTTTGCAATAATTTAGACCACTGTATCTCTGGAGCTCTAAGGGCTAGAGGGGCATATGAGGTATCATTGGAAATGGTCAGCTTATAGCCTTTCCAGTGATACAAAATATAACCAGGTTAGATTTATGTAAAAATAAAATATCTATTAAAATAATATTTTTCTCATTTGTTCTAACACGGCACTATTATTCAGTTTACAATTATAAGGTGATGCTGCACTAAGGCTAGGGTCAGACTAACGCAGTGTTAATGTGCGTTTAGCAGCACTAAATCACGGCCGTGCTAGCAGCAAATGACGTCCAATGCCGGGCAGCATACGAACAACGGCCGCACAAAAGTGCGGCTGCGCAACGCAAGTGGCAAACGAACGCATTTTTTCGAGAACGTCAAACCGCTAGTACTGACGTGCAGAGTGCGCTGCGTCCGCTAGCGGCGTGTGTGCGTGATTAGGAGATGTCAGACGCTGCTAATGTCCGGCCAACATAACGTCCAGATGCAAAAAGTGTTTTATTGATGATCCGTACAAAATCACGGACGAAAATGCGCATCGTATGACCGCTATCGCGTATTCCGTGAAAAAATGCGTCCATTTGTTCGAAAGCACTTTTTCACGGACAACGCGAAAAATGCGTTAGTCTGACCCTAGCCTAACTCACCTCATTTACCATACTGCCAGCAAGTGTGTATCTGGTGAAGCAACGCATTGTTTAATTCACAACCTAGACCGTGGCACTGCAGTGAGGAGGGACAGGAGGACTTTGGAACTTGCATCCCTGAATTGGACACCGCATAAGGTTAAGTGAGGTGTCATTGGAAAGGTCAGAGTCTGGTCTTTACTATGATACCAAACATGACCATGTAAGGTGTAAAAATAAAAAAAGTAAATACAAAATATTTTTATTCTGTTCTACAGCAGAGGCAATATATGCTTTTACATATAAAACAAACAATGGTGCTGCATTCACTGCCCTCCTCCTTTAACCATTCTACCCCACTGACTCCCTCACTCCCTGCCCCCTCTTCTACTATGTCTTCCTTTTCTATAGTCTCGGAGGAGGATGTAACAGAACTTCTTATGTCCTCCTACCCGACCACCTGTCCACTTGATCCTATCCCCTCACACCTTATTCAGCCTGACCTACCAGTTACTGTCCCTGCTTTGACTCATATTTTTAACCTCTCCCTCTCCTCTGGAATCTTACCCTCTGTATTCAAACGTGCTTTGATCACCCCATTCTAAAAAAGCCATCTCTTGATCCTACCTTCATCCCTCTACTAATCTCTCGGCTTCCCTTTGCGTCTAAAATCTTAGAACGTCTGGTCTATAACCAGCTCACCAGTTTTCTTGCTGCTAACTCTCTACTCGATCTGCACCAGTCTAGCTTTCGCTCCCAACAATCTACTGAGACTGCTCTGACCAAGGTGACTAATGATTTAGCTGCCACTGAAACCGAAGGTCACTTCTCCCTCCTTATTCTTCTTGACCTTTCCACTGCATTCAACACTGGTGATCAGCCTCTTCTGCTCCTCACACTGCGTCAACTTGGCCTCAGTGACATCACTCTCTCCTGGTCCTCTTCCTGTCTCTCTTATCGCTCCTTCAGTGTCTCCTTCGCTGGTGTCTCTTCACCACCAGTTCCTCTTTCAGTTGGGGTAACTCAAGGCTCTGTTCTGGGTCCCCTACTCTTCTCGATCTATACTGCATCTTTGGACAATCTCATCTCTTCCTATGGATTCCAATATCACCTCTATGCTGGTGACACCCAAATCTACCTTTCCTCTCTCGATCTCTCTCCTCCGGTGATGGACCGTGTTACAGCCTGCCTATCGGCTGTCTTCGACTGGATGACTTCCCGTTTCCTAAAGCTTAACGTCTCTAAACCTGAACTTCTCATCTTCCCTCCCTCTAAAACCTCCATTCCTGCGCCAATTTCTCTTCAGGTGAATGGTGCCACATTACTTCTACCTCTCAAGCTCCATTGCCTCAGGGTCCTCTTGGACTCCAATCTATCCTTTACTCCTCACATTCGGTCTCTAACCAAATCTTGCTACTTCCACCTAAAAAACATTGCACGCATCTGTCCGTTTCTTAATCCAGACTCTACTAAAATGATCATCCAAGCTCTTATTATCACCCGCCTTGACTACTGTAACCTCCTTCTCTCTGGCCTTAAGAGATCCCAGATTCTCCCTCTGCAGTCTGTAATGAACGCCTGTGCCAGACTCATACACCTCACCTCCTGTACCTCTCACTCCTCACATCTCTGTCAATCTCTACACTGGCTCCCTGGTTCCTTTAGAATCCAATTCATTATGTTGGTGCTCACATACAAAGCTCTCCATAACCGTGCCGCTGCCTACATCTCCTCCCTTATTATCAGGTACATCACATCCCGACCACTTCACTCGGCAAATGATCTGATGCTATCAGTTCCTCGTACCCGCACCCCCCCAACTTTCGCCTTCAGGACGTCTCCAGAGTTGCACCCTTTCTATGGAACTCTCTCCCGGCAACATCAGACTCGCCCATCTCTACAGTCCTTCAAGAAGTCTCTGAAAACGTATTACTATAGAGAAGCCTATCATCTCACTCCATGATTCTGCCACTGTCATTTACTGCTCCATCTTCCCAGTCAGTCCTCATGCAAACCTCTACTTCAAATACCCTATTCATCCTCACCTAATGTGTCACCCCTCTCCTCTTAGATTGTAAGCTCTTGAGCAGGGTCCTCCCTCCTTCTGTTCCGTGTGTGTAACATATATGTATATTTGCTATTCTGTTTCTCCCAATATACAGCGCTAAGGAATTTGTTGGCGCTTTATAAATACTTGTAACTGTAACTAATTCAACTAAGGCAACAGACTCTGCCCCTTCTTTTGATTTGAGCGCGGGGAAAAAAACTGTTTTAGTTTTTGCCTCAAAACAAAAGTTTAAATAATAATTTTGCCATGTTTCTTTTTTTTGTTTGGGGGTAGGGGCGCTCCGCATTTCTGTGCCTACAGGCTCCTGAGGTGCAAATCCGGCCCTGACAGCAGGGCACTTCAGCAACTTTTCTCTGCTGTTCGGTGTCTCTGAATAGAATAACCATTGCTTCTCTATGGGGGATTTCCCTGCATGCCTTCAAACAGGCACCGTACCGGCTGGCAGTGTGCCAAAATTTGGCGAACTGCCTGCTCTCTGAATAGCCGAATGGCGCCAAAATGGCACGTACGGGGAAATTGACTGTTCGGGGACATTTCGGGGCAGATCGTCTCTCTCTGAATAACCCCTGGGTTAGGGGGTTACTCAAGGTCTGAATTTACTGTAGCTTATTTTGCATTTGGATAATAAATGTAACCTCTTCACTATCATGATCTCGTATGCATGGTCAGCACCAGCAGACACAGCCACCTAAGACTGTATTGACATGATCTGAGGCAATGCTGTATCATTGCAAATTAAATTTGTTTGTTGCAAAGGAATTTAATTTTTGTTTGGGCTCCAGAATGCACCCCTAAAGTTTTAGCACCGTGGGCATGATACCCGAGGTGCTACCACATTTTAAAACCAGCTGGGAAATGTTTGTAGCAGACTTTTCCTGCTGATCCTGCATGGAGCTCTGAACTGCAGTAACTCCTTTTGGCCAGTAGATGGTGACATCTATCTGTCAAATTGGTTATAACCGGAATACATTGGGAGTATCCCAAAAACACTTTTTTTGGATAATAAACTAAAAAATATTATTAAATAAAACCGTCGGTTCCTGACAGACTTTTTTTGGGTGAATCACTTTGTAATGAAGAAATTACTAGTGATACTTTAACTAATACTATTCCATCCCTCCACCGATTTATTTCATGGCTTGTTTTGATCACTCTAGAAGAGTAACAGCAAAACTTGGCACCCCAGATTTTTCTTATCTACATGTCCCATGATGCTCTGCCTGCTTTAAGGCTGACTGCGCATTATGGGACATGTAGTTCAGATACATCTAGGGGCCAAGGTTCACCATCTCTGCTCTAGGTTTTTTATACTTTGATTTATACATTTTGTAAGGGTTTCTGTCTAACTTTACCCTTTGCCTTACACAAAGCTAATGGTCTGAAAGAGTAGAGAGTTTGAGACGTGTAATCAGTTAAATGTCCTGAGTAAAGCAATGCCTCCTTTTTATAGGTATACAGGTGAACCTTAAAGCTGTTGAGCTCTATGATTCACTCATTCACGACAAACATTACTAAGCATTCCACTGCTATGTAACTATGTGAATCACATATATAAAACAAGTTACCAGAAACAAGATGCATATAGAAAAGACTGACTCAATGGTTTATGTGAAAATAGGCAAAACTATCTATCTATCTATCTATCTATCTATCTATCTATCTATCTATCTATCTATCTATCTATCTATCTATCTATCTATCTCTCTCTCTTATCTATCCATCTATCTATATATCTCTTCTATCTATCTATCTATCTATCTATCTATATTATCTATATATCTCTATTATCTATATATCCCTATTATCAATATATCTCTCTTATCTATCTATCTATCTATCTATCTATCTATCTATCTATCTATCTATCTATATATCTATCTATCTATCTATCTATATATCTCTCCTATCTATCTCTCTTATCTATCTATCTACCTATCTATATCTGTTTGTCCATCTATCTATCTATCCATCCGTCCATCTTTCTCTATCTCCTATACGCAGATGACATTCAGATCTACCTTTCCACTCCTGATCTCTCTCCCTCTGTTCTCTCTCAGGTCAGTGAGTGTCAGTCTGGGATCTCTGCCTGAATGGCATCTCACTACCTGAAGAGGTCTCCTTCTAATTCCCCCCTCTAACTCTGATTTCTGACTTTTCTAAAATTGTTGACGGTATCACTATCCTTTCTTCAGCCCAAGTCCATTGCCTCGGAGTGACTCGACTCCAGTCTTTCCTTCAGTCCTACATCCAATCGCTCTCTTCATCTTGCCGCAATCACCTCCACAATATTGCCAAAATTCATCCATTTCTGACTGCTAACACCACCAAGCGACTTATCCACTCGCTTGTTATTTCCCGCCTGGACTACTGCAACAATCTCCTGACTGGCCTTCCTATCTCCCGCCTCTCCACCCTGCAGTCCATCCTAAACACATCAGCCTGGCTTATCCATCTCACCCGTCGCTCTGTCTCTGACGCTCCTCTCTGTGAATCCCTACACTGGCTCCCCATCCACAGCAGAATCAAATCCAAGCTACTCACCCTGACCTACAAAACCCTCACTAACGCCGCCCCTCCCTACCTGTCCTCACTAACACCGCCCCTCACTACCTGTCCTCACTAACACCGCCCCTCACTACCTGTCCTCACTACACCGCTCCTCCCTACCTGTCCTCACTAACACCGCTCCTCACTACCTGTCCTCACTAACGCCGCCCCTCCCTACCTGTCCTCACTAACACCGCTCCTCACTAACACCGCCCCTCACTACCTGTCCTCACAAACACCGCCCCTCACTACCTGTCCTCACTAACACCGCCCCTCACTACCTGTCCTCACAACCCTACCTGTCCTCACTAACACCGCTCCTCACTACCTGTCCTCACTAACACCGCTCCTCACTACCTGTCCTCACTAACACCGCTCCTCACTACCTGTCCTCACTAACACCGCTCCTCACTACCTGTCCTCACTAACACCGCCCCTCACTACCTGTCCTCACTAATCACCAAATACACCCCAGCCCGTCCTCTACGATCCAACAATGACCTGCGCCTGGCATCCTCCATCATTACCTCTTCACATACCAGACTGCAGGACTTTTCTCGTGCAGCACGAACGCGCTTCCTCGCAATATCAGACTGTCCCCAAATCTGGCTTCATTTAAACGCTCCCTAAAGACCCTTCTATTTAGGGAAGCCGACCACCCGACTCCGTAACAAGACATTCGACCGACCCAAAAACAGTCCTCACCTCTCCCTGCAATAACTCACCACTGCAGCCCCCCCTCCTGTTTCGAATCCCCTCACCCATCTAGATTTTAAATTCCCCTTGGAAGAGGGTCCTCATGTCCTCCTGTATCTGCTATATCAATCCATATATATCTATCTATCTATCCATCTCTCCATACATGTCTGTCGATCAATCCATTTAATCCATATCTGTCCATCCATCCATCTTTATATCAATCTGTCTTACATTGAGCACATCACACAGCCAGGCCTCACAGTTTAGTATTTTTTTTACATTTGTTACAGTCTTGATATTTAGCAGGGTTTAGGCAAACGATCCTTGCCTGAGAAAACAATAAGCGTGTCTGCATTCAGGGCTGTGGTTTTGCAGACATGTCCGCATCCAGCGGAAGTTTGCTTTGCATGTTAAACTGCTAATTGTCAGGAACTGCCGAGGATTTCCTTGTAAAGTCCTAAATATGCAACGGGGGAAAAAACGAATTCTGAAAAATTCGTGTCTGAAGACATCTTGGCTGCATTAAGTGTAAACAATGTGACTAACCTGCGCTGCCTGAGAAAGGAAGAACAAGTCTAATCCGTCTGCAGGAGAAAATGATATTGTTACCCATACAAAGCAGACATGTTTCATTCTGTCCCGCTTGTCAAAATTGTTTTGTGTCTGCAACATTCGCAGTGGGATAAAAAAAAAAATGAAAAGTTGAACTTTTTGTTTCATGTCTAATTTTTCTCTTTTTTACAACTTTTTTTTTTTTCAATTAAATATTTTTTTGTGGCCACGTTTGTACAAGTTTATATATTACCAGATGGTCATCTATGCTCCTCGCACATTATAACAAAATTATAGCGGCTGTAGCTCATGTGTGAAAAAAGTTTCTGTTTAAAGTTCAGTTTTGTGAGTTTGGAATGCCGAGTGACCTGAAATCTAGAAGGTTTTAATGAGTTTGAAGCCATTAGTTCACCTTCCGACTCCCATGTCTGTAATGTAATTGACTGTCTCATTAGCGAAATCACTAGTGGTGTCATCAGTTATGTACTTTGTGCTGTCAACAGTGACGCCACTGATGATTTCATAAGGGCGGCACTTTAAATATGTTTTTTAATGTTTAATTGAATTTGCTAAATTGAAAAAAAAGTTACATTTTAGACAATTAAAAGAATTTTAGAAAATATGTGCTCTGTTGGAAGTGCTGCTGGTAGTTGTCCAGTCATCAGTAACAAGATGGTAGATGTTTATATGAATACTACAAGGGTCTACCACTTCTGCAAGTGAAAACCATACAGTCACCTGTACTATTGATCCCTATACGCAGTCACAATCTACCTACACTGCTGGTCTGTAGATTAGCCGGATTGCTAGATACAGGACAGACAGACAGAAGAAGGGAAGTTAAGGTAATCCAAAATCAACATACCAGAATGAGTACTCATACAGAGCCGGGGGGGAGGGGGTGTGAGCTGGAATACACAGTCAGACGGAGCCAGGAATCAGAGCCAGAAGGGTAGTCACCCAGAGCCAGGGGTTAATGCCAGAACGGGTAGTCACACAGAGCCAGGGGTAAATGCCAGAACAGGTAGTCACACAGAGCCAGGGGTTAATGCCAGCCCAGAACAGGTAGTCACATAGAGCCAGGGTCATACACAAGAGTAATAATGCAGTAATAACAAGGATCTCACTGAGTAGGTTGAACCGTGACAGGGCAATGAGCTTGATACACTGTCAGGTTTTTGAATCTGGCGAGCACCACGTCATCATGCCGTGCCCTGCCCACGTCACTGACCCGTGGCCACGATCACCGGTTATTTGGTTGTGCGGGTGGCCGGCCAGCGAGCAGCTAGGACGCTGCTGCCAGCCGTCTGGTACCAGAAGAGGAGGACGTGACACATAGTGTAGTGTTTGCTCAGAATGAGGGGTTGGAGCTGCATTCGCATGTGCAGAGCTGATCCATCGACTGCTTCTCTCAGGAATCCAGCTATTGCGGGTGGTCTGGGAGAGGGTGGTGTCAGCATGCAGAGCGGAGATGACATCACCAGTGACCAATCTGTCCCGGCAGCCAGGAAAATCTAAATCATGGCTGCTGGTGACGTGCACGTGGTTGGGGATATAGGAGATGTGATTCACTAAACTAAAATATGTGGGAAGTGACTAAAAAAAACGCACATTTTAGGCCTGTCAGAAAAAATTGATTTGTTTTTGATAATTTGCCATGTTGTCCAAAATGTTCAACCCAAATGTCAACTCGATGGGTTATAGTGTGGCCACTCGATTTCTGTATAAATATGGCAAGGTCGTTGCACTTCACAAAAAAAGAAAAGATATAGCCTTATTGAGAATGAATTGATCTCATATATTTTTATCTTGGTTTTCTTCTTTCTCAGTTACCGTGGACCAAAACAAATCTCCAATCCTGATGACCACATATTATTTATGTTATTAAAAAAGCACCAAAATGTCTTTCATTCAGCGCACTTTGGTGTTCTTCAGCGATTTCAGTTCGCCAACCCTACGGTGAATTTACTATTCACAGGAGGGTCCCCGAATTGCGCCTAACAAGTAGTTGCCGAAGCCCGCTGCACGCCTCCGAAGACAGGCGCCGAGCTGACGAACACCACCAAAATGACTGACGCACACTGCTAAAAAAAGTCGATCAGCCACCGAATGCCGCCAGACTGGAGGAAAAAAAACAAACAAAACTCGGAAATTTTTTAAAAAGGTGTTTAAAACAATAAAAATGCATGAGAATGTGTGGAAATAATAAAAAAAGGTCCTATAAAAAGTAATAACACGGTGCCTTCCAGAATAAAAAAAAACACCATTAAAAGAAAATTGGGAATCAAAAAATTCACCTAAAAAATCCAGAAAAAAAATAACAAAAAATTCTAAAAAAATAAATGGATAAAAATGCTTTTTTTCTGAAACTGGAAAGAATAAATTAAGATAATATTTTTGAACGCTGATTCCTATGGGATTTGCCTTTTTAAACCTGTGAAACTGAATCACCTAAAATCAGGGCATTTCTCCAACATTTCGGTGCACTTCGGCGTTCTCTGAATAGATTGTTACTTCTCGGAGGGACAATTTCGCTCCCCCAAAGATCGGTGAACAATGGCAAAATGGGGCGAACTGCACCGTATTTCGCCAAATTTCTCCAGATTTTTGAGAACTTTCTGTGCAATTGGCGCTTATTGAATAACCCTTTACGTTTAGTGAATAATCTCTATCCTGCGCCTAGCTTCTCCCCGCATCACCTCTTCCCATGATAGACTGCAGGATTTCTCACATGCAGCCCCCATTCTCTGGAACGCTCTCCCTCATAATGTCTGACTTTCCCCTAGTTTCTCTTCCTTCAAATGCTCCCTTAAGTCTTTTCTATTTAGGGAAGCCTACCATCCGACTCACTGACGCAACCAGTCCATCACTCCCACCTTGCAGTCCATCATTCCCACCTTGCAGTCCATCACTCTCACCTTGCAGTCCATCACTCTCACCTTGCAGTCCATCACTCTCACCTTGCAGTCCATCACTCCCACCTTGCAGTCCATTACCCTCACCTTGCAGTCCATCACTCTCACCTTGCAGTCCATCACTCTCACCTTGCAGTCCATCACTCCCACCTTGCAGTCCATCACTCTCACCTTGCAGTCCATCACTCCCACCTTGCAGTCCATCACTCTCACCTTGCAGTCCATCACTCCCACCTTGCAGTCCATCACTCTCACCTTGCAGTCCATTACCCTCACCTTGCAGTCCATTACCCTCACCGTGCAGTCCATCACTCTCACCTTGCAGTCCATCACTCTCACCTTGCAGTCCATCACTCTCGCCTTGCAGACAGTCCTCTCCTCCTGTTTCCATCCCAACCCTTCTAGATTGTGAGTTCCCACGGGAATAGGGCCCTCGTTTCCTCCTGTACTGGTTTGTCAAATGTTGTTCAATGTATTGTAACCTTGTCTATATTGTGCCCATTGTACAGCGCTGCGGAATATGCTGGCGCTTTATAAATAAAGAATAATAATTTTGAGACGTTGGTGGAGCTACATGAAATCTGGCCACTTCCAGAGTGTTAAATGCTGGTGTTGCTTTTTGGGTGGGACCGCCATGTCATTAGTCCTGATAAGCTGCTTATTAAGATTTGCTAAGGCTGGGGTCAGACCAGCGCATTTTTAACGTGCGTTTAGGCGCACTTAATCACGGCCGCAGTAGCAGCAAATGACGCGCAATGACGGCCAATATACGAAGTCCGGCCGCACGAAAGTCCGGCCACGCAACGCAAGTGGAAAATGAACGCATTTTTTCGAGAACGCAGAACCGCTAGTACTGACGTACAGAGTGCGCTGCGGCGGCATAGCGGCGTGTGTGCATGATTAGGAGATGTCAGACGCTGCTCATGTCCGGCCAACATAATGTCCAGACACCCAAAATTTCCTGGTTTGGATCCGTAACCAATCACACACGAAAATGCGCATCATATGACCGTTTTCGCGCATTCCGTGAAAAAATACGTCAATGCATTCGGACGCACTTTTTGTCGGTCGCTGCGAATAATGCGTTCATATGACCCTAGCCTAAGATTGCCAAAGACAGGCTTCCATTAATATTTATCGAAAGCTGCATCGCTACCTGCGCACTGGTGACCGTAAAGCAGGAATGTCTCTCCGCAGCCTTTACGTGTCTACTTGTAAAAATGACAAACTCACGCACCTTTTCATAGTTGTTTAATACCCACAGCAGAAAAACACACTATGTGGGTGTAATGTATGTTCAGTCTCACCTGAAACAGTCTAGAGTCTAGACATAACGTACAGCAGAACAAAAAACAACCAGACGATGTGTGTAACCATGACACAATCCTGAAGAACAACTGTCAACATGGAAAATATTTATTAAACGTTCCACCTTGTGGGCTTCAATGCAGAATGCTTATCTTTGCTTTAAGTTTGCTCTGTAATTAAAGCTATCAAAGAAATACAGTGCAGATATACGAGAAATTATTAAATAAATGGATAAACCTCAATTTGCCGAGACAGAGTGTAGGGTGAAGCAAAGTAGTCCGTTTTATTGTACGTAACATGGGGACTTTTATACAAAATACACGACCAGATACAGTTGTGTTCAAAATTATTCAACCCCCACTGAAATTGAGTGTTTTGGCCAGTTTGACATTGATTTTGATCATTCAGTCATCTTGCTTACAATTAAATCAAAGAGGCACGTGTAGGTCAGACAAATATAACATAACATTTATAATGAAATAACCACAAATGTCTTTTCTGTGCTCACATCATTATCAGTTTTATTCAACCCCCAAGTGACATTCAATCTTAGTACTTAGTACAACATCCTTTTACAGTTATAACAGCTTTTAAACGTGAAGCATAGTTTGACACAAGTGTCTTGCAGCGATCTACGGGTATCTTCACCCATTCGTCATGGGCAAAAGCCTCCAGTTCAGTCACATTCTTAGGCTTGCGCACTGCAACTGCTTTCTTTAAGGCCCACCAGAGGTTCTCAATCGGATTTAAGTCAGGTGACTGCGATGGCCACTCCAAAATGTTCCAGCCTTTAATCTGCAACCATGCTCTAGTGGACTTGGAGGTATGCTTGGGATCATTGTCCTGTTGAAAGGTCCAACGTCTCCCAAGCCTCAGGTTTGTGACGGACTGCATCACATTGTCATCCAATATCTCCTGGTACTGAAGAGAATTCATGGTACCTTGCACACGCTGAAGCTTCCCTGTACCTGCAGAAGCAAAACCGCCCCAAAGCATGATTGACCCCCCGCCATGCTTCACAGTAGGCAAGGTTCTTTTCTTCATAGGCCTTGTTCTTCCTCCTCCAAACATAGCGTTGATCCATGGGCCCAAACAGTTCTAATTTTGTTTCATCAGTCCACAGAACACTATCCCAAAACTTCTGTGGTTTGTCCACATGACTTTTGGCATACTGCAGGCGACTCTTCTTATTCTTTGGAGACAGCAAGGGGGTGCGCCTGGGAGTTCTGGCATGGAGGCCTTCATTACGCAGTGTGCGCCGTATTGTCTGAGCTGAAACTTCAGTACCCACATCTGACAAATCTTTTCTCAGTTCCTCAGCAGTCACACGGGGACTTTTCTCCACTCTACGCTTCAGGTAGCGCACAATAGTCGAAGTCAGCATCTTCTTTCTTCCATGACCAGGTAGCGTTTCAACAGTGCCCTTTGCCTTGAATTTGCGAATGATGCTTCATATGGTCTCTCTTGGTATGTTTAACATCTTTGCAATCTTCTTATAGCCATTGCCCTTCCTGTGAAGAGTAATCACCTCTTCTCTTGTCTTCCTGGACCATTCTCTTGACTTCACCATGTTTGTAACCACACCAGTAAATGTCTAGAAGGAGCTGAGTATCACAGTCATTTTAAAGCTGCCTAATTGGTGCTTATTATGCTTTATTGCTGCTCCGTGACATCCACAGGTGTTTTCAATACCTGATTGAAAACACTTGAATGAACCTCTGTTCTTCAGAGTGGTAGTCTTTAAGGGGTTGAATAATTGTGTCAATAAATAATTCACAAAAGAAACATTTACTACTGTATTACAAAACCAACTGATGTCATTTTAGTTGCATATGGTTCTTTAAAAAGTCCTTGTAGGATTTCATTCTGAGAACAATTACAAATGTACACTAAATTCCCTAAAACCCTTTACAGCATTGGGGGTTGAATAATTTTGAACACAACTGTACTATTCCTGCTCTCCCCAAGCATCGCATCCCCAGGCACCCCCACCTCTAACTCAAGCCCAAGTCACTAATACAATAGCTGGGCCCTGCCTCCAGCCCGAGCCCACTTCAGAGCGGCGCACCAGTTTCAGTCCATAGGCAGCCTGATGTCCAGCCACCAAGATTGGTGAGTTTTGGGGGTGATCCCAATGGAGCAGCGGCACTTCCTAGGTACCATTCGACAACTTTGGTCCTATTGATGACTGTCTGTAAAGTGCCTCACTCCATGTAAGGGGGACCGAGCAGCAGTGATGGAAAGATGTCCGGTGGCTGGTTGGGTGTACCTGGGATACAGCTCCACAAAAGCAACTGAGATCTCCAAGCAAGGGAGAGAGGTCGGAAGGTGGTGTTACCAATGGAGCTCCTTCCCAGAAATCACCCCATGGCAGTCTCCCACTTTGGTGGACAAATCTTCCCAGAAGAGCCGCTGTAGGTGGAGCGCTCAGGCGCAAAGTCAAGCAGGGTTTGTCAGGCATCGGCCGGCGGCCAGCTTGAGCTGAGCTTGCTAAGGGTAGGGGTAAAGCACCAACATACGAACTCAGGTATAACCTTGTAACAATATAACAGGGACAGATACATAAAAATGAAAAAAATAAAGACGTATGTCGGCCGCTCCGTTACAAATATTTATTTATTTATATATAAAGTATTTTACCAGGAAGGATACATTGAGATTTCTCTCGTTTTCAAGTATGTCATTTTACACATAAAAGTGGCAGCTTTCCCGTCACACTGCTCATACCCAGCATGTCTCTGGGCAGCATGTCCCACTCTGGGGCTGCCCAGAATCCCCCAGTCTGCTGGAGGAGCACCGGACTGCAGCAAGACCTATCCAGATCATCAACAAGTTAAGTATTTCTAAAATTCGGAAACCTCCAAAAGCTAGATTACTGAATCTTCCAGATTTCAGAATTCAGGCTAAGGGATTCGGTTTAACCTGTGTTGCTATTATTTTGTATTATACTATTCTATCTTATTTATCGGGAGCACCAGTGACTGCACATTTTAAGCACATGACTCGCGTACCATTAGCCTTTTGTGTCTCTGGAGGTGGTGTGCAACCGAGTGTGACTTGCACCTGCGTTTGGTTCATGCAGTGGGACTTTCTGTTCACTTTTGAACTGTTTTTTTAATTTTGAAAGACGTTTACCCCAGCCACCATAAACATAAGGGGCCCTATTACATTCTTCACGCAATTTCGCCCGCGCAGCGCATTTTTTTTTTGCGCACAGCACAATGCGTTATCACGTGAAAATTAACGGTGGTATTACAATCCTCGCGCATTTTGTCATCCGTCAAAAAAAAAAGGTTCGTAAAACCGACGCACAAAAATGCGTGCAAAGTACCGTTTTTTCACGCGCGGCTGTCATTTTTTTACGCGCATCCGTCATTGTTTTACGCGCATCCGCCATTTTTTTTTCATTTGTTGACGCGAGTCTGTCATTTTTGTGCGGAGTGCGCACAACAGACGTACGTTCTGACGGAAGACAAGGTAGTGGCCGTCATTTTTGACAGATCTAGTAAAAACGCACGCATCGTCGTTCTCCGTTGTGAATCCGCAGTTTGGTACGGTCAGGTTGTGACAATTTGCCGTTACCATCAGCCTTTCAAAGACA
The DNA here is from genome assembly GCA_009667805.1 of Leptobrachium leishanense. Lineage (NCBI taxonomy): Eukaryota > Metazoa > Chordata > Amphibia > Anura > Megophryidae > Leptobrachium > Leptobrachium leishanense. Next base: position 311,666,434 of record CM019067.1, read on the forward strand.
TTAAAATTATACACGCAAACGTCGTCCGTTAAATTTTGCGCTAAGATTGTAATACCATGCGCGCACCAGCGCACAAACGCATTTGCCCTCACAATATTAAGTATAGGACGCGCACAGTTCATCACGCTCGCGCAGATCCATCTGCGTTAAACGTTAACGTGCATTTTTTGCGCGGACGTTGTAATACGACGTTCAGCGCAAATGGTTTTGCCCCTCGCGTTAACGCTTCTTTGCGCCCGCGCAAAATTGTGCATGAAGAATGTAATAGGGCCCAAGGATTTTGTGAGACAGGGGGTGTCAGAGGATGCTAGACTTATTGGTGTGGAAGAGAACGTGAAGCAGGAGCCTGGGATTTTTATAGTGACACTGCTGCAAAATTATAAAACTCTTATCTGCTCCATGAGAAGTATTTATTAATAAATCACATACAAATAAATTATGGGATTTTTTTTGCTGATAACCAGTAGTGGTATATTGGAAGATTATCAGCAAAATGTTGACTACCGGGAAAATAAATGCTATGTGTACTTTATATATTGTATTTTTATATATTATTTTGTAGCAACACTATACAGGGTTATTCAAAGAGATTCGAAAAGTCACTGCACGTTCGGTGACTTTTCGTTCTCTTCAATTCGGTTCCTTTTGCCGATCCCATTTCAGTGACCCTGTGGTGTATTCAGCAAGCACCACAGGGTCCCCGAATTGCAGGGAAAAGCTGCCGCAAACCCGACGAAAACTAACCGCAAAACCCGGCGAATACACGCCGAAAACCCGCAAAAACATCTGGATTAACCTGCCAAAAACCACGGAAAAACCCGAGCAGGAGCCGATCACACGCAGCGAAGCCGCCGGAAAAAGCCGACACTGCAGAAGAGGCAGTGAATAAATTAGGAAAACAGTTTGCTTGAATGTTTGAAAAGTGAAACGCTGTTTGCAAAGAAACTACTGAGCGAAAATGTTTGAAATTTACACATAAGATCCAATGAATGATAATAAAGAGGGCTGTTACAGAAAAGAAAAGTAAACTTAAAAAAAAAAAATCGGACTTTTAAAAAAAAATTCGAAAATAAATGCTTAAAATATCCTAAAAAATCTATAATTAAAGAGACTTTTTACTGCAGAATTTTATAATGAACGGTTTATTAGATATTGAATTAAAACGGGAATATTTTTAACATTGAAGCCTATGGGATTCTCCTGAATAAACTTGCCGAATGAAACCACCGAATGGCAGGGCATTAGGGGAACCTTTCACTGCTGGTTTGTGTTCTCTGAATAGATGAAGCATTGCTTCTCTATGGGGATTTCACTGCCCTCGAACAGGCACCGAACAGGCACCGTATGTGCAGGCAATTCGCCAGGATTTGGCGAATTGCCTGCTCTCTGAATAGCCGAATGGCCAGGAAAGGTAACCGAACGCTGATTTTCAGTGGTCGGTTACCTTTCTCAAGCAATTCGGATCTCTTTGAATTACCTTGTATAGTATTTTCTATCCTGATTTTCTGGGGCTTACACAAAATAATAAATAATCAGAAGGAGCAATTAATGGCATATATTCCATAAAACAGTTCATAATTTGTTTTTTCCACTTGTGGTTACACAATAATCAGTCGCTTTCACACCTGATTTATTTTAGTGCGGGCATTAAAATCTTTAATATGTAAAATCTGGTGGCACGACACTCTCTCTCTGTATAAAAATGCTGGATATCTTGTTGCGCCTTGGTACATCCCCCATGTTTCAAGAGTCAATGACACATTTTTTCGAATAAATCTTGGAATAAATAATGAAGCAATCAGAGATTTGCAGGATGCAATCAGGGCTGCCATCAGACATTTTGGGACTATTTATTGAACCATTGGGTGGGTGTCCCCCTTCCCTCACCTACCCAATTCAGCAAACTAATGATAAAAGGGGTTATTCAAAGAAAGCCGAATTGGCCACCGAATTGCACCAAATGGTGAATTTCCCCATACGATGCAATATCGTAGCAATTTGGCTTTTCAAAAAGCTATCGATTCGCCAAATATTGGCAAATTGTCAGCAAAATACAGTGCAATTCGGCAGCAGTTAAATTCCCCATAGAGAAGTAACCATTAATATATTCTGAGAACGCCGAACAGCTGTGAAATGATGGCGAAATGCCCTGATTATGGACGGTTTTGTTCGATAGCTTTAAACAGGTGAATCCCATAGGTTTCAATGTAAAATAAAATCCCTGTTTTTATAAATTTTTTATTCAACCGTTTATTCTTTTCATTTGCATCGAAAAGTCTCTTTATTAATAAATTGTTTTGAATTTTTTAGGCATTTTTCAGGATTTTTTCAGCAAACATTTTGAGTCTGATTTTTTAAAAGGCTTTTTTATAAAATTCTGTAACCGGCCTTTTTGTTGTTATTCCTAGCTTCTTATACATTATTTCCGTGCATTTTAACGCATTATTTTTGTTTAATACACCTTTTAAAAGGTGGATTATTTTTTACCCCTGTTCGGCGTGTGGTCAGCTTTTTCCGGCGGTGTTTGGCTGCTGTTCGTAGTCGTTCAGCAGTTGGTTTGGCGATTCGTTGGCTGCGTTCAGCGGGTTATCGGATCAATTTGGCGCTTTTTCGGATCGATTCGCCAGTTTTTTGGCAGTTTATCGGATCGATTCAGCGGTTTTTCGGATCAATTCAGCATTTTTTTGTCTGTTTATGCAATTGAATCGGTGATTTTTCAACAGCATTAAGCACTTTATCGGATAGATTTGGCAGGTTTAACGGATGCGTTTGGCAGGTCGATTCGGCGCACTTCAGGGTCAGCTATTGAGCTTGACGAAGTCTGCCGAATGAAAGAGCACTGAAATTTTGGTGCTCTTTGAATAACCCCTAAAATATTTTGCCCCTTCTTCTGCTATCCTTATTTTACATGGATTGGACTAAATCCCTGATGGTCAGAAAGAGGCTAAAATGTGTCGCCTGGTGGGAGAGCGTTCAAGCTGCATCTCTACCTGGTGAAGACCATACTAATTCTTCAATGGTGAGTGAGAGTGCTGAGACCAGCCCGAGTTGCTGCGGCCCACCGGGAAATTTATTAACTGGTGGGACCAGTCATGGGTGGCATGGAGGGACACTTACACTTGTGGCCATTAGACAGGGTTTGGTAAAGACCAGGTCCCCCTGGAACCACTGGAACATATCATCTGCCGTCGACCCCCTCATGCCACTGGCCCTGTATGTAATGATTTTTTTTTTATTGGACTAGCAAATAAAAAAAATATATATGTCAGGCTTTCGACAGTCTCCACTCGCAGACTAAATAAAGACGTATGAACCCTAAAACAACATAAATGCTGTCAATCAAGAGAGCTAAGCTTTATTTTTGTATAGGGAGAACTGTTTTCTGCTGGAATGGAGACGTATTAATCATTTTATCGTTATGCGCTGGCGGATACGCTTTGTGACAATTTCTTTGCCCTGTACGTGCTGCTCTTATGAGCTCCAGGTGGTAAAATGCTGGAGTACAGCCAGCCGCCTTGATGTGTCAAAACACATAACCCCGCATACACGGAAAGCCTCCCGGTAGGGTTTCGGAGACATAAGACGTATGAGACTTTTACCGGGTGACTTTCACCGTTATGATACTTTAAAAAAAATAAAAAAACGCTCTTGAACATTTCAGCACCTTCTAAAAAATACGCGACGGCGTATTTTCCCTTTTCCCTTCAATATCACAGGGCGACTGTATCGTGCAGCGTACGCCGTCCCTTTGGCTTTATTTAATCTACAGCAGATATTATTATCGTTCGTAGGACAGGCTTGGAGGTAAACCAAATTTTTAACAGTGATGCATTGAACATTTTAGACTTCCCATTATGTCAATCGCAAAATATGACGGCCCGTACCCCCATTTGAACTCTGGAAGAACCCTGGACTAATTCCCATGTACTTTCCATGAAACTATGCAGAAGGTAGCAGTATGAAAAAGCTATTAAATGACCATTCCCCTGTGTTCTAAATGTGTGTTTGCTTTTCCCGTGGAATTTTGCTAATGTATTTAACAACCATAACTGCAATTGTTTTTGCTCAGGGAAAGTGTATATTATTACTTGCTATAAGCAGTAATCCAGCTGTTTACCATACTGGGAAAAATTGTTAAAATATACATTCCCCATTCACGCATATGTGCAAGCGAAGTTGTTAAAGGAGCTGTAAGCGCGGCGCTGACACAGTACCCACGGCCTGCGTTTATTACGCCCCGCAGGTTTGCAAAGGAAGGAGTCCAGACGTTCGGAGATTTTTTCGTATATCTACGGTGAGGGAATAAAATTTTCTTGTGTGATACAAAATTACGCTTAACTTCGGACTTTAAATCAAGCTTTCCCTTCGTGGAAAATAATTGTCTCTGCGAATAAAACAGAGGAGAAACTGTTTTGCTAATCATAGCGTTCACATTTTCCATTCGCCGGACATCTGCTTCACCAATTTCATAGCTGATTTTCAGGATTTTTTTTTTCCTTGTTCGAATTGTCTAAAAGTACAAGAAACCAGTATTTGTTTTCTTTTTCCCAAAAAGCATGCTAATTTCCAACATTTTCATATTAAACCCGTTCCTGCCGTAGGACGTTCTATGCCATCCTGGCGGCAGGAGGGCTTTGAAGACGCCCTGCTGTTTTCAATGGGATCGCCTCGGCCCCTCCCTGCAACCTGTGCGCCGACTCGTTGCGAGCGTCATTGGCTGAAAGGGGACGATCTGAACTCAAGACTTCCCCCTGCAGCCAATGACGAGCACTGCAAGTCGGCTGCAGGGCGGGCCACAATCAGTTATGCATGATGGCACCTGTTCGCGAGGCATACCTGTACGCCTCGCCGGCGAAAGCCACTAGGTATGAGCCGAACACTCCCCGAGTTCGGTTCGAAGCCGATCCCGAACTTTCAAAATGTTCGGATCCGAACCCAAACTCGAACTCTATACAAGTCAATGGGACTGAAAATTCGGTTTCTAGAGTGCCCTCCAAGAGGGCATATATGCTAGATATTTGCCATAAAAAGTGTATGGGGGTCCGGGTAGTGCCCTGGGGGACAGGAAACAAGGACAAAAAGTAAAAAAAAAAACGTTTTTAAAGGGACAGTGAGTTTTCCATGAAATAAGGGTTAAAAATAAAACCCAAAAATTCCTTCAAATATTGTGCCTAGGAGGTCCCCATAACCTGCCCGTGAAGTGGCGGATTTCTAGGATGTATAGAAATATGTAAAAAACAAAAAATGACATTTGAAATGACGGTAAATGCTTTTCCTTTAATCTATCCATAAACAACTGCTTGGGGCGGCAGTCTGTATGAAAAGAGGAGACATTTTCGGACACGCAGAAAGAGTTTACTGATTTTTTGGCGGTGAAAAGCAGGAGAATGACTGGAGAATGGAAAATTCTAGACCAAATAGCCGATTTGGAAAGTGAGATAAATGGGAGAATTTTTCTGGTTCGGCTATTTTGACCTAGAATTTTCTCTTCAGTCATTCTCCTGAGTTTCACCTTTCTCTGAATAACCCTGTCAGGGTTATTCAGAGAGCGGTGAAGAGCAGGAGAATGACTGGAGAATGGAAAATTCTAGGTCAAAATAGCCAAACCAGAAAAATTCTCCCATTTAGGCTAGGGTCAGACTAGGGAATTTTTAACGTGCGTTTAGGCGCACTTAATCATGGCCGCACTAGCAGCAAATGACGGGCAATGACGGCCAATATACGAAGTACGGTCGCACGAACGTCCTGCTGCGCAACGCAAGTGGAAAATGAACGCGTTTTTTAGAGAACGCAGAACCGCTAGTACGGACGTACAGAGTGCGCTGCATCCACTAGCGACGTGTGTGTGATTTGGAGACGTCAGACCCTGCTCATGTCCGGCCAACATAACGTCCAGACACCCAAAGTTTCCTGGTTTGGATCTGTAAAAAATCACGCACAAAAATGCGCATCGTATGACCGTTTTCTTGCATCCCGTGAAAAAATACAGCAATGCGCTCGGATGCACTTTCAGTCGCTGTGAAAAATGCGTTAGTCTGACCCTAGCCTTATCTCACTTTCCAAATCGGCTATTTGGTCCAGATTGTTCTCTTTTCCTGCCATTCTCCTGGTTTTCACCTTTCTCTGAACAACCCTGAGAGAGAGGTGAAAGCCAGGAGAACTGGCAGGAGAAGAGAACAATCTAGACCAAATAGCCAATTCGGAAAGTGAGTTAAATGGGAGAATTTTTCTGGTTTGGCTATTTTGACCTAGAATTTTCACTTCTCCAGTTATTCTCCTGCTTTTGCACCGCTCTCTGATTAACCCTGTGAATGTTTAATCCCGAGGTAAAAAAATAACATTGCTTAAGGCTGGGGTCAGACGAGCGCAGTTATCACGTCCGTGTTGCCACACATTTGTACCTCCGTGGCAGCATAGCATTCTGACCAATGGAGCCCCACACACGAAGTACGTCCGCACAGAAGTGCGGATGCATGGCGGACGCAGCAAACGGACGCAGGTTAGGCAAGAACGTAATACTGCTAGAACGGACGTGCGGAGTGCGCCACGTCTGCAACGTCCGTGTAGCTTTGTATGTGAGTGATGAAACGAGGTCAGATGGACTGCATTTATACGTCCAGCATTTTTGACGGACAGAATGTTTTTTCATTTTAATTTATTTTCCCTGCTACATCAGTCAAAAAACGCACAGTCCGTACAAAATGCGCTCATCTGACCCTAGCCTTAGATGTTATTTTGAATTTTTTTCAGACACCAGTTAACCACTTGGCTGCTATGGACGCTCTCAGTGCGTCCAGCCAAGTGGTTCTCCTGTGCTATGGACGCGCTGAGCGCGTCCATGCACAGGAGGCAGCAATCTGCCAGATTCTGGTGGATTTCTGCACCCCCCGGTGCAGGCTGACATCTTGGATGTCAGCCCAGCACTCCGGGACCCCGGCAGAGGAATTCGATGTCATCGCAGCGGCGCGGTGACATCTAATTCAGGCGCCCCCCCCGCATGTGCGGAGGAACCGCCTGAAAGGGAGGGGGGAGGTCCTTTGGACCTCTCTCGCTCCCTCCCGATCGCCGGGGGGCAGAGGGTTAATCCAGGCACCGTTTGGAAGGGCACAGCCTGCCCTTCCAAACGGTGGCTGTGATTAACCCCTGGGGAGCCGGATCACGAATCGGCGCTGAAAAGCGCCGGATCGTGATCCTCTCCTGGAGCTGGCCGACATCTTGGATGTCGGCCAAGCCTCCAGGAACTCCCCCTGAGGACTGGCGTCATCGTGCATAGCACGATGACGGCAGTCCTGGAGTTAACCCCTAGCTGCCACCAATGGTGGAGATAGGGGGTTCCAATGAACCCCCTATCTCCCAATCCGTGGCAGCTAGGGGCTAATGTTTGATATTGTTGGATCGGCCAGAGCATGGCCTTTCCAAGGATACCAAACATGAGCATGAAAAATGTTTTTTAAAAAAAATTAAAAAATAAAAATAAAAATATTTTAAAAAAAATTCTAAAAAAATAATAAACAAGTTTTTTGTTTGTTTTTGTTTTGTTAATACAGCAATATTGTTCCCATTTCAATTATAATGTGAACAATAATGCTGTACTAACGATTTTTGTATGCGGTGCGTTTGTTAAAAAAAGCAAAATTTTCCCCAAAAAAAAATGTATCGAGACCCCATTTATAATTTTTTTAACAAGCGCACCCCATACAAAATATAACCGCAAATGATCGCATGTTAAAATGTGAAAAAAAACCACTTTACACATAATAAATTATTGAAAATTCAAATTTTATTGCATTTTTTGTTATAATATACAGACATGACATAACGTATACATATAATAATGACATATTATGAATCTACCAAGTCTGCCGGAAAGAATGATATATAATATGTCTGGGTCATATATCAAAATATGGCTTCAAAACGCGGTTAACCTTGATGAGCGAAAGCGGTAAAAATGACCTCAGCACAGAGGTGTGAAAAGCCCCAGCAGCGAAAGGGTTAAATGCAGCATATTAGGATGTTTTAGGAGGGAAATTAATTCTCAAATCTCGATCAGAAGCAGACACCACCCCACCCCCTCAGTATAGTGTACAATGTATCAAATTGATTACCAGACTAAAAACACCTGGTGTTATGCCCGTTTGTGAACAGAGGTCATTTAGAGTTGATAATCTTTCCACGTACACATTAGTTTTTAATTCAATATCTAATAAACCATTGCTTATAATATTCTGCAGTAAAGAGTCTCTTTATTTCTAGATTTTTTAGTATTTTTTTAAGCATTTTCTATACTTTTTTCAAAATTTCTTTTTTTTTCGAACTCGAACCGAACACACCCAAAAAGTTCGAAGTTTGTGAACTTTCGAACTGCCAAAGTTCGGGTCGAACTCCGAACCGTCCGAACCTGAACAGCTCATCCCTAAAAGCCATCCTTTAAGGGCGCCACCCGCGCGTCCTTAACGGGTTAATATACAGTTATCTGATTAATTTACCTGAAATACAGGGAACCCTATCCACGACGAGGGGTAGATGCCTTAGCAGTATACAAAATAACTGTTACAGGGTTATTCAAAGAACACCGGAATTTCGGTGCTCGTTCGTTCCTTGCACTTTGGAGAGTCAAATTCCCAGACCCTGTGGTGAATTCAGCATTCAACGCAGGGTCCCAGAAATGCAGGGAAAAGCCACCGAACACATCCGAAAAAGAGTCACAAAACTGCCGAATCGATCGCAAAAAATGCTGAAAAACCGCCAAACACATTTAAAAAACACAGAAAAAAACTCAGAATTGATCCGAAAAATCGCCAAATTGATTTGGAAACCTGTCGAAAAAATACCGAATCGATCCGAAAAAAGCCGACGATCCGCCGAACAAAGCGGCGACCAGCTGCTGGAAAAAGCCCACAAACGGCTAAAAAAACATAAAAAAAACTTTTAAAAGCTGTTTGCAAAAAAAACTACTGCACGAAAATGCCTGGAATTAATATATAAGATCCTATGAATAATAATAATAATACAAATTTCTGTTATAGGGAAAAGAAAGTTGCAGAAAAAATCCCAAAAAATGCTTAAAAGATAAATAAATAAAGAAACTTTTTGCTACAAATTAAAAGAATAAACAGTTTAATAAATATTTAATAAAAACTGGAATATTTTTAATGTACGCAACCTATGGGATTCGCCTGATTAAACCTGTCGAATGAAACCACCAGAAATCAGGGCATTTTACTGACATTTCGGTGCTGTTTGGTGTCTCTGAATAGAATAACCATTGCTTCTCTGTGGGGAGTTCACTGCCGTCGAACAGCACTGTATTTCGTTGGCAATTCACTAATATTTTCCGAACTGCCTGTTTTTGAATAGCCAAATGGCCATGAAATTGCACCGTACAGGGAAATTAAAATTTCGAAACCAATTCAGCTCACTTTGAATAACCCCTGTAGAGTTATCCTTTAGCCGAAAATCCCAAATGCTCTTAAATCTGAAATGTTTTAAGCTCCACTGTCACAAGTGGAAAATCCTACCCCCGAGCTCATGTGACATGGACAAAATGATTAAAAATATTGGATGAAATGCCAAATTCAGTGTATAAGCTGTGTATGAAACATAGCTGCATTTTGTGTTTAGAATGGGGTCCTATCACCAAGATATCTCATTATATTATGCAAATATACCCAGATAACCAGATCGGTGCTATAATTTTATAGTATTTGTAGCGCTCACTCCCGGAGGAGCCGCTGAATTTAACCTCGGGTTAGTCTCACCGCACTAGGGACTAATTATACACCAGCACTGTTGTGGATTTTATAGATTATATACTTTACTGATCCCAATAAAGTGGCATATATAATATAAACACGGTATATGAACGACAGGACTTCGTAATGCGGGAAAAACACGCGGCGGCAAAAAGGAAAGTTTAACCCCTTTGTTTCTGGAATGTATGTCCCGCGAAAGTAATGTCTCATAAAGGTGTGTGTGTGAACTCAGGTACACGGGTACTATATTCAACTGGCCAGCGAATGGAATGAGCGAATCTTCGACTAGTCACGTTGGGGCCCTGTAGATTTAAACAATAATGCAGCGTGCTTCGTTAAACTTGAGACTGGGGCCTGGAAGGCCTCTCATCCATCCGTTAGTCAATCTCTTCCGCTGCCCGATCAAGGATGTCTCTCTGCTGGATTACACTGGAACTCTGTGCCACCGGATCCGCTTCTCCTGCTTGTCTGATCTCTGCAACGAGGACTACGGCCTACCGCCTGCACTCCCAGTGGATCATCGCGGTCTCCTTACTCGGGGTCCAAACCGGAACTCCGGCTCTGTGCAAAACCTCTCAGCAATCTCTCGATAGGTCTCCGCCAAGTCACTGTCTCTGATCCGCAGCACCCGCTAGGCCGCGCATGCTCTCCGGCCTGATCCCTGACAGTCTCACGTGCGTCTTTACCTTTCGTCGCTCGGCTCACACTGACTCTCCTTCGCGAGGCTGCGGATGTCCTTCTCTCTCTCCCACCCACTTCCTGTCTCTCTCGCAAAGCACGATGGAATTTGTAGTTCCGTTTGTGTTCAGTATAGTTCATATCGTGCCTGTCTCCCTCTGGTGGCCGAACCAAGTAAATGCAGCAACATATCTTAAAACAGTGCTACATATTCATGCACAATGTATAATTAAGTGGAATGGCTGCTTAATAACATGAGTACTGCATCACATGCAGAGAAAGTCCATATTGGCAATTCGTGATGCAGATCACCTCTGACCTGAGTGGTTCTATAATGCATGTGCTTGTGATAATACTGAGCTTCACCAACAGCAATGGCTCGACTTGCAATTGGGCCTAGGGTACAGAAAATTGTTATTTATAAAGACTGTCATTTTGTTCGTCCCACATTGTTCAAATTTGTACAGTGATGTAGAATTTGTTGACGCCATATACCTGCTGGATGGAGTAGAGCTAACATCACTGCTCTATAACTGTGGAGACCCAGGTTTGAATCCCAGCCAGAGCGCCTCTCCAGTAAGTGTCCTAGGGCAAGACACCTAACGGTAAATACTTGCCTACCACACAATGGGCCCTATTACATACTTTGCGCACGTGCAAAAGCGCATTAACGTGAGGGGCAAAACCCTTTGCGATGAACGTCGTATTACGACATTCGCGCACAAAATGCACGTTAAAGTCTAACGCGAGTGACCCTGCGCGAACCCTTTGCGAGCACAATTTAGTGCGCGCATCCTATACTTAACATTGTGAGCGCAAATGCGTTTGTCCGCTGGTGCGCGCATGGTATTACAATCATAGCTAAAATTTAACGGACAACGTTTGCGCGCATAATTTTAACGGCTTAGAAAAGCTGGTGGTAACGGCAAATTGTAACAACCTGACCGTACCAAACTGCGGATTCACAATGGAGAACGTCGATGTGCACAAAAGTGCGCTGTGTCCGGATTTTTTTACTAGATCCGTCAAAAATCAAGGTAGTGGCCCTTTTGTTAGAGCTGCGCATCTTCACTGGTCTCACGATTCGATTCGATTAAAATTATCAGGGCAACGATTCGATGCAATTCAATTCCGCGATGCATCACGATTAGTAATAGGTGTCATTGGATGGGCAGAGTCTGGCCTTTCTAATGATACCAAACATGACAATGTTAAATTTCACACAAAAAAGATAAATAAAACCAAACATTTTTCTTCTAAGGCAGCAGCATTGTACATTTTTCCCATGTATAGTGAACAATAGCGCTGCAGTTACTCACCTTTTCGTTTCCCACGCTGGCAGCAAGTTCAGTGTTTTATACACAGTCATATTATTCATAAATGTAACAGCCAAAATACATTTAGTTTTTTCAATTTAGATTAAAATTGTATATTTTCATCGAAAAATGCAGTAACAGATTCCCCCGTGCGATCTAAAACCACAAGGTCTGGATGATAAAATGTGGAAAAAGTATGTTGCACACGGGAAATGACTGATAGCTGAATAGAAATGGACATATATTTATTTTTGCTATAGCGCTCTAACGGGGCACTGCCACACACGTGGTCACGCACAGCACTGAGGTGGTGTGGTCACAAAAAACACAGCACTGAAGGGGGTGCACACAGATCACTGGGGGGTCACATACACACACACTGACCCCCCCAGTGATCCGGGTATGTATGTATCCCCCTAGTACGCGCAGATCACTGGGGGGCACATGTATACGTACATACATAGATCACTGGGGGCACATGTATGAGCACATATATAGATCACTGGGGGCACATGTATGTGCACATACATAGATAATTTGGTGGCACATGTATGCGCACATACATAGATCACTGGGGGGCACATGTATATGTATGTGCTTATACATGTGCCCCCCAGTGATCTGTGCATGTGCACATACATAGATCATCGGGGGGCACATGTATGTGCACATACATAGATCATCGGGGGGCACATGTATGTGCACATACATAGATCATTGGGGGGCACATGTATGCACTGTGACGAGAGGAGAGGAGTGGTGTTTGAGGGACGGTATGTGTCCCCTCGAGTTTTGTCATATTGTTGGGACTAGCACTCCAGGCCGGAGTTTGGGTTCAGCTCGGGGCACACAAATCTCCGGGTTTTGCAGTTCTCCCTGGGGAGGCTTAATTGATTGATGGGTGAGGCTAGAGGGAAATAAAAGCAGGAAGTGAGGTTCATTCACTCTCCACCCTGGGACTCAGACCAGCTACTGAGGGAGCAAAGCTGAACCAGAGATCAGGCTGCAAAAGGAAAGGTTGGAATACACTTTGTTTTCTGAAACGGTAGTGAGGGAAAACCTTAAATGTTTAGTTAGCGCCGGACAGGCAAGGGTATTGTTTTGTTTTGTTTTGTTTCTTGACCTGTATGCAGCTCTTGAATAAAAGTACAGAGGGCTGTACATTATAAAGAAATCCTGCGATTGGGACTACCTTTATCCTGGGAAGGGTACCCCCCATTTGAGCTGTACCCCACATATGGTGGAGAATGCGGGCAACGCCCGGAGTACATGACAAGTGACGATATGGACGACGTAGTGAAAGCCCTGGTCCAGGCCACAGCGGCCCAACAGGAGACCAACCGACAGATGCAGGCTGACCGGGATCTCCTCCGCCAGATGCTGGAGCTTCAGCGAGCCGCCCAACAAACGGACAGAGCAAACCAGCGGGAAGACCGGGAGGTACTCCAGGAGTTGGCCAAGGGCCTCATAGAACTAAGACAAAACTGTGCGGTCTCCGAGCCGGTGGTGCCCAAAGTAAAGAGTGCTAACCAGTTCCTGCAGAAGATGACTACGACGGATGACGTGGAGGCCTACCTCACGACTTTCGAAAGAACCGCCGAACGAGAAGGCTGGCCGAAGGAGGAGTGGGCTGGTTTACTGGCACCGTTTCTAACCGGGGAACCTCAGAAGGCCTACTTCGATCTGGAGCCAGAAGCGGCCCGGAAATACGACACCCTGAAAGCGGAGATCCTAGCAAGACTGGGAGTAACGACGGCTGTTCACGCCCAGCGCGTGCACCAATGGCGCTATGTAGCGGAAAAAGCCCCGAGGTCACAGATGTTTGACCTCGTACACCTTACCCGAAAGTGGTTACAGCCAGAGACCTTGACCCCACCGGAGATCGTAGAACGAGTAGTGATGGACCACTATTTGCGGGCGCTTCCAGGCCCCCTGAGGAAATGGGTCGGCTACGGGAACCCAAAAACTGCCACCCAGCTTGTAGATATGGTGGAGCGGTACACCACGGCCACAAATTTACAAAGTAACTCAGCCCTGGAACATTCCACGGCACCACAAGGCGGTATGCCTAAAAAACTTGGCAAGTTCGTCGGCGGCCCTAAGGACATGGGAGAGTCGAAGAAGACCTTTAGTCGGGAGGAAGAAACCCCAGGCTTGGGTCTGAAGATCGGGCCGAATCGGTCAGGAAAGTTCTTGAGGACACCCTCGGGACTCGACACCGTAAGGTGTTTTCGCTGTCATGAAATGGGACACATTGCTGCTCACTGTCCGGTTATGGACGAACCAATGCAATGTGATAATGCCGGGAGGCCGAAACGCTTATCCTTCTTCGCTCAATTCACATGCACTGCTGCACACAAGGAGCATATTGAGAGACAGATGTGTAAGATGTCCGTAGATGGGAAGGCAGTTACCGCCCTGTTAGATTCGGGGAGCGTAGTGACCTTAGTCCGACCCGAGTTTGTTGACCCCATCAAGTATCACCCGAGTACCATAGGTGTGGTCTGTGTCCATGGGGATACCCGCGACTACCAGACCGCCGTGGTAGACATTGGTACGTCCTGGGGGATTGTGACACAGTCTGTGGGGTGGTTCCTTCCCTGCCATATGAGGTGTTAGTCGGGAGGAACTTTCCACGGTTTTGGAGTTTATGGGAAGAAAAAAACCTCCGAATAGATAGTGTGGACCCTGTCACGAATCTTAACCCCGAACCGTTTGAACCGGATACGGAAGAGGGCATTGTGGGGGTCCCAAAGGGGGATAGTGTACCTTTTCCTTTCTCTGTCATGGCTGGGGAGCAGGAAGAAGAACCGGGCCCTGGGGGGGTGAACGGATCGGTTGACGTGCCTGATTTAGAAGTCAGAAGGGACGATTTTCTTAGCGAACAGGTGAAGGACCCCACCTTGGCCAGAGCCCGGGAGAATATAAAGGTTATAGACAATAAACCCGTTGACCCAGATATGAGGCTAGCTTTTCCACACATGGCACAGAGGAAAGACTTGTTGTACCAGGTCGTGAGACAAGGGGAGGATGTGGTGGAACAGCTACTGGTGCCTCAACCATACCGCAAGTTGGTGCTAGATCTTGCTCATGGGCACGTACTGGGGGGACACCTAGGGGTAGAAAAGACCAAAGAAAGAATATGCCGGAGGTTCTTCTGGCCGGGTCTGCATGCAGATATAAAGAATTATTGTGAGTCCTGCCCGGAGTGTCAACAATCCGCGCCCGTGCCCCATTTTCGTAGCCCACTGGTGCCGTTGCCTATCATAGAGGTTCCCTTTGAGAGGGTTGGCATGGACCTGGTGGGTCCGGTGGTGAAGTCTGCCCGGGGTCACCAATATATCCTCGTGATAATGGATTATGCCACGCGATATCCGGAAGCGATCCCACTACGCAACACCTCGGCCAAAACCATAGCCAAAGAACTGGTCCAAGTGTTTAGCCGGGTAGGCATCCCGAAAGAGATACTAACGGACCAGGGTACCCCTTTTATGTCGAAGGTGACCAAGGAGTTGTGTAGGTTGTTTAAAATCTCCCATCTACGCACATCTGTATACCACCCCCAAACCGACGGGCTAGTGGAGAGGTTCAATAAAACCCTAAAAAATATGTTAAAAAAAGTCGTGGACAGAGATGGGAGGAACTGGGACTTCTTACTCCCGTATCTCATGTTTGCCATCCGAGAGGTGCCCCAGGCCTCTACGGGCTACTCCCCCTTTGAACTCGTATATGGCAGGCATCCCAGAGGACTCCTAGATATTGCCAAGGAGACGTGGGAGGGTCAGACCACCCCTTTTAAGACTGTCATTGAACATGTGTCCATGATGCAGGACAGGATTGCCGCCGTTATGCCCCTGGTGAGGGAACATATGGAGCAAGCCCAGGAAGCCCAGAGGAGGGTGTATAATCGGGGGGCGAAAATGCGTAGTTTCAACCCCGGGGATAAGGTCTTAGTGTTGGTCCCAACGGCTGAGAGCAAATTCCTAGCAAAGTGGCAAGGCCCTTATGAGATAGTCGAAAAAAAAAGTGAAGTAAACTATAAAGTCCTCCAACCCGGTAGAAGGAAAACCGAACAAATCTACCATATAAATCTCCTGAAGCTGTGGAAAGACCGGGAGGCCCTGCTGAGCACCCCAGCTACTTCAAACCCCATGGCTCGCCCCACACCTGAGGTTCCTATCGCCGACACATTGTCGGTGGCTCAACGCAATGAGGTGAAGGAATTTTTGAGGGGAAACACCGATTTCTTTTCAGAGATACCAGGACTAACCACGGTGGTTCACCATGACATAGTGGTTGAACCTGGGGTTCTCATAAATGTTAAACCCTATAGGATCCCAGAAGCCAGGCGGGAGGCCGTCTCGGCAGAAATTGGGAAAATGTTAGCCTTGGGTATAATTGAAGAGTCCCATAGCGACTGGTCGAGCCCCATAGTGCTGGTGCCAAAACCAGATGGGAGTATCCGTTTCTGCAATGACTTTAGGAAACTGAACGCTGTATCGAGATTTGATGCGTATCCCATGCCCCGGGTGGATGAGCTTATCGACCAACTGGGTACGGCCCGATATATAACTACCCTGGATTTGACGAAGGGGTACTGGCAGATACCCCTGACAAACCGGGCCAGAGAAAAGACCGCCTTTTCCACCCCGGATGGGTCGTTCCAATATACGCGAATGCCCTTTGGCTTACACGGGGCCCCTGCTTCATTCCAAAGGTTAATGGATAGGCTATTGAAGGCACACCGACGGTATGCCGCCGCGTATCTAGACGATGTGGTGATCCATAGTCCTGACTGGCAGACGCACTTGGTACGAGTACAGGCCGTAGTCGATTCGCTGAAGGAGGCAGGTCTCACGGCAAACCCTAAGAAATGTGCCATAGGCTCGGAAGAGGCCAAATACTTGGGATACGTCATTGGACGAGGGCTAGTTAAGCCACAAATTGACAAGGTGGAGGCTATTCAAAAATGGCCCCAGCCCCAGAATAAGAAGCAAGTCCGGGCCTTTTTAGGGATCACACCGGCTACTACCGCCGCTTTGTCCCAAATTTTGCCACCATGGCCTCCCCATTGACCGACCTGACAAAGGGTACGAAGTCGGGGTTGGTACGATGGAGCCCTGAGGCTGATAGTGCCTTCAAAGCCTTGAAGCGGGCGTTATGCACACAACCCGTGCTGGTGGCCCCTGATTTTTCAGGGGACTTTGTAGTCCAGACTGATGCTTCGAACGTGGGTCTGGGGGCGGTTTTATCCCAGGTACGGGAGGGGGAGGAACACCCGGTGGTCTACCTAAGCAGGAAACTCAACAGGCACGAGCAGAACTACGCGATCGTTGAGAAGGAATGCTTAGCAATTAAGTGGGCCCTGGATGCTCTTAGGTATTACCTGTTGGCCGACAGTTCCGGCTCATCACCGATCACAGCCCGTTGCAGTGGATGTGCAATAGTAAGGAAAGAAACTCCCGCGTTACGAGATGGTTCTTGGCCTTACAAGCCTTTCGGTTCACGGTGGAACACAGGGCTGGGAGGTTGCAGGCTAACGCGGATGCGCTGTCACGGGCCCCCAACCCTATTGTTGCGTTTGCTCAGCCGCAGGGGCTGGAGCAGAGGGGGGGATATGTGACGAGAGGAGAGGAGTGGTGTTTGAGGGACGGTATGTGTCCCCTCGAGTTTTGTCATATTGTTGGGACTAGCACTCCAGGCCGGAGTTTGGGTTCAGCTCGGGGCACACAAATCTCCGGGTTTTGCAGTTCTCCCTGGGGAGGCTTAATTGATTGATGGGTGAGGCTAGAGGGAAATAAAAGCAGGAAGTGAGGTTCATTCACTCTCCACCCTGGGACTCAGACCAGCTACTGAGGGAGCAAAGCTGAACCAGAGATCAGGCTGCAAAAGGAAAGGTTGGAATACACTTTGTTTTCTGAAACGGTAGTGAGGGAAAACCTTAAATGTTTAGTTAGCGCCGGACAGGCAAGGGTATTGTTTTGTTTTGTTTTGTTTCTTGACCTGTATGCAGCTCTTGAATAAAAGTACAGAGGGCTGTACATTATAAAGAAATCCTGCGATTGGGACTACCTTTATCCTGGGAAGGGTACCCCCCATTTGAGCTGTACCCCACAGCACATACATAGATCATTGGGGGCACATGTATGTGCACATACATAGATGATTGGGGGGCACATACTTACATAAGATACAGAGCATTGAATATGTAAAAAAAAAAAAAAGATTCACAGAGCACTGAGGACGGAGTGCCTGTGTACCTTGAACGAATGTCCAGCAGGTGGCGCTGGAGCTGCTCCCTCACACTGATCAGCCTCTCATGGAAGGAGAACGGGGTGGAGCCAAGGCCATGTGCGGCAGAAGCTCCTCGCACGTGGACTGGCTTCCCCTGCTCTGTCGGGTCTGTGCTGGAGCAGCCGGCGGAGAAAGTGAGTGGCCACATCGTGATTCCAGCGTGCAGCAAAGGCAGGTAGGCGATGAGGTGGCAGGCAGGCTGGGCTGAGCAGTTTGTGCACTGCTGGGGCTCCCTCTCCTGTCCAGCCTCACTCGCACAGGCAGGTCTGGGGACCCGGAAGTGCAGCTCCAGCGTGTAACACCGCTCCCGCAGGCTGCCTCGAGCCGCTGCACCTCCCGCTGCAGGTTCGATCTACCCGACCGCTCAGTCTGCGGTCGGACAGAATCGATTTTTCAGCCCAAATTAATTTGATGCAGCATCGTTCAAGGCTGAATCGCGATGCATCGATTAGCCGATTATTTTTGACAGCCCTACCTTTTGTGCGCATCGGCGTTCTCCGTTCTCCTTTGTGCGCTGCGTCTGCATTTTTTACTAGATCCGTCAAAAATGACGGCCACTACCTTGTCTTCCGTCAAAAAAGTACGTCTGTTGTGCGCAGTCTGCACAAAATGCGTTCGTCTGACGGATTTGCGTAAAAAATTACATTGCGCTCACTGATTTGTGCATGCAACGGCACTTTGCGCACATTCTTGCGCGTTGGTTTTACGCACGCAATTTCCCAACGGATGAAAAAATGCGCGAGGAATGTAATGCCAGTGGTGTTTTTCGTGCGTTATCGTTTAACGCTGCGCGCAAAAAAACACGCGTTTTGCGTGCGTTTTTGCGCGAAGAATGTAATATGGCCCAATATCGGCCGTGGAGAAGCAAGTCAAAATCCCGTTCAGCACATCCCTCCAATACAACTGTGAAGAAGCAAGTCTTGACTGAACACTGGCTCCCCATCCACTGCAGAATTAAGTTCAAAATCCTTATCCTTACCTACAAAACTCTCACTAACTCAGCGCCCCACTACCTGTCCTCACTAATCACCAAATACACCCCAGCCCGCTCCCTAAGCTCAAACAGTGACCTGCGCCTAGCTTCTCCCCGCATCACCTCTTCCCATGATAGACTGCAGGATTTCTCACGCGCAGCCCCCACTCTCTGGAACGCTCTCCCTCGTACTGTCAGACTTTCCCCTAACTTCTCTTCCTTCAAACGCTCCCTTAAAACATTCCTATTTAGGGAAGCCTACCACCCAACTCACTGACGCAACCATCAATCACTCTCACCTTACAGTCCTCTCCTCCTGTTTCCAACCCCAACCCTCCTAGATTGTGAGTTCCTACGGGAATAGGGCCCTCATCTCCTCCTGTACTGTTTGTCAGATGTTGTTCAATATATTGTAACCCTGTCTATACTGTGCTTATTGTACAGCGCTGCGGAATATGCTGGCGCTTTATAAATAAAGAATAATAATAAAGAATAATAATAACGAGAAGCGGGTTCAACCTAACCACCAGGTCGCTGATCTACAATCATGGAAAGACGACCTGACCCCACTCAGAAGATGCCACCAGCGAGTGTCCTTGGACAAGACACCTAACGATATGGAGGCACCTACCTCACAAAAATACTTGTACATCTCTTAGATTGTAAGTTCCCTTGGGAACAGGGTCCCCTGAATCAGGTCATCATCCATGTGTGATATTCCAATGTATCAACACCTTGTACACTGATCTTGTAAAGCGCTAAGGAATATGTGGCGCCGTATAAATAAAGGATAATAATAATAATAATAAAAAGAAATAGTAATAGCGATAATACAAGGAATTGGGAAAGTGAATATGATATCTAGTGGTGTGGGCATGCCAGCACCTTCCTTATATTGTTGCACTGTATTCTTAGAACGAAGCTTTAATATTAGTCCCACGCTTTGTTAAGTTTTCCAATACCATACATTAACCCTGCAAATGAGCCAGATGCCGAGCTTTGATGTCCTATTGTGAGAAGAGATCATCGCGAGTTCTCAGTGAGGGGAAATATGTATTCAGTTTGTCATACAATGTTTAGTCTAAGATCAAAATGATACAATAGTCATGTTTACAGTTTCAGGTGATCCTGTGCGAAGTTTAAATAGGGGATCTTAGAAAGAGATATGTTTTGGACTGGTTGTCAGTGAGAATTAACTTCTTTTTCCTGATCCCTTTGAGCCCTTTTATACGCGGCATTTATGAACAGACAGGTGGTTCATACTTTAAGTAACCACACGTAGTCACCCAAAGGTAGTACTGTTTACGAGAGTTTAAACATGCGCGAGGAAAAAGATCACAGCAATGATACACTGTTTGAAATAAGCTTTTGTAAACAATATTTCATGTTGCCCGGAGGATATTATTCTTTAAAAGTTAGCTAATTCAACCTTATTTGTTAAAGGAACAGCCAAAAAAATGTATAATACAACAAAACGCACCCCACTATCATAATGCCAGCAATCACAATTCACAAAAACACTGTAATATGTAATATATCGCTGCCAAAGGTGCTTCAAATTACTGTAAGTACTGACTTAAAGGGCCACACCACCAAAAAATTCAATGTCCGACTCCCTCTTGTGTTTATTTGATGTTGCTGATATCTTACATGTGCTTTGTTTTTTTCTCTTGTATGTTTAGTTAAGAAAATATTTTACTCTGTAAGGATTATTCAAAGAGATCCGAATTGTGGCCAAAAGGTAACCGAACAGTGAAATTCAGGATACGGTTACCTTTCCTGGCCATTCGGCTATTCAGAGAGCAGGCAGTTCGTCAAATCCTGGCTAATTGCCTGCACATACAGTTGCCAAATTGCCCTGCGGTTTGGTGGTTTCATGCGGCAGATTTATTCAGGCGAATCCCATAGGCTTCAATGTTAAAAATATTCCCGTTTTAATTAAACATCTAATAAACTATTGATTATAATATTCTGCAGTAAAGAGTCTCTTTATTTATAGATTTTTTAGAATCTTTTTGGCATTTTTCGGGATTGGTTTGCGAAAAATTATTATTTTTTTTTTTTTAAATCGTTTTTTGTTTTTTCCTGTAACAGCCCTTTTTATTATCATTCATTGGATCTTATGTGTAAATTTCAGACATTTTCGTTCTGTAGTTTCTTTGCAAACAGCGTTTCACTTTTCAAACATTCAAGCGTACTGTTTTTTTTTTCACTCCTTTCGTCTGCGGTGTCGGCTTTTTCCGGCGGCTGCTCTGCGCTCTGATCGGCGGCTGCTCGGGTTTCTCCGGCGTGTCCGGCGGGGTTAATCCAGCTGTTTTGCGGGTTTTAGTGAGTGTTCGGCAGGTTTTGTGGTGAGTGTTCGTCGGGTTTCCGGCGGGTTTTCCTTGCACTTCAGGGACCCTGTGGTGCTTGCTGAATACACCGCAGGGTTGCCGAAATAGGATTGCCGATTCGTGCGGAATTGAAGTGAACAAAAAATCACCGAAAGTACGGTGACTTTTCGTTTCTCTTTCAATAACCCTGTGTATGTGTCACTGGGTGTATCCATTGTGTGATCATTTGCATTGTAAACTGCCCCCCACACAGTATCTTCCATCACAACAGTCCTGTGCTGAGGAGAAGGATCAGCCCAGTGCTAGAGGAGAAATGGTGATGTTTACACCTGAATTAATAAAATAATATATATTATTTATTTAAATACATAAAAAAAATATTAAGCGCTAAAAAAATTGAAAGGGTTAAAAAATAGACTGTTCCTTTAAGGCAGTGTTTCCCAAAGCTGTCCTCAGGACCCTCTAACAGGCCAGATCTTACAGATCACCTTGGGGACAGTCCAACTGAATCCTGCAATCACTGACCAGCAAATTATATCATCTGTGCTGTGCTATGGATATCTGGCAAACCTGGCCAGGGTTTGGAAACGCTGCTTTAGGCTAGGGTCAAACGAACGCATTATTCGCAGCGACTGTCAAAAAGTGCGTCCGAACGCATTGACGTATTTTTTCACGTAATGTGCGAAAACGGTCAGACTACGCGCATTTTCGTGTGGGATTTTTTACAGATCCTCAATAAAACACTTGTTGCGTCTGGACGTTATGTAGGCTGGACATTAGCAGTGTCTGACGTCTCCTAATCACGCACACACGCCGCTAGCGGACGCAGCGCACTCTGTACGTCAGTTACTAGCGGTTCTGCATTCTCGAAAAAATGCGTTCATTTTCCACTTGCGTTGCCGGACTTTCGTGCGACCGTACTTCATATATTGGCCGTCATTGCCCGTCATTTGCTGCTACTGCGGACGTGATTAGGTGCGCCTAAACGCACGTTAAAAATGCATTAGTCTGACCCTAGCCTTAAGGGTTTGAATACGTTACGTTAATGTGATCATCTCAATGTTTCCTTTTTAATACATTTGCAAAGTTTTCAAAAATCTGTGTTGTGCTTTATCATTTTGGTATATTGAGTGTAAACTAGAGTAAAAAAAAAATATTTAAACATTTTCAGCATAAGACTGTGACATAAAAACGTAGGAAAATGAAGGAGTCTGAATACTTTAGCGAAAAAAAAGGAGTTCAAAAAGGTTCTTTAAAAAAAAAGAAAAAGAGCTGAATGCTACGAATGAAACAAAAGTAATTTGGGCAAATATTATCTTATCCATTTAGCCATTTATGTCAAAGGAAGATTTTCCTTCTTTTTTGGTTCTCAGTGAATCCGATACATTCCATTCACTGAGCGTCGATTCAATGAGCGCATTTTGTCTGACACTATTCACATGTCACAGACCGTGGATATAAAAAGGATCTTTCATTGTGATTCAATCTTCAAAGATACTGAAAGAAAAAGGGAGAAAAACTTTCAATATGGGCAACAAGAGGCAAGTTGTGTTTTTATGTATCTATTTATTTAGCCCTGAGCCGTGACTGAAAAAAAAGGTTTGAAGTTTGAATAGACAAAATCCCAGCCATGCCTTTCCTTCAGTAAGAAAACATTCCTTCGTTTAACTAAACGTATGAGAAGTCTTTCTTCTACTGTGCTATTACTGCCCTCTCATAACTCAACTTTTCAGTAAAATGTTGTGTATCGGTATGTCAGGCGTGAATCCAGCTAAAAAGCTCAGACTTTGTTTCTGGGGTAATTCAAATAGTATTTTAGGGTGTCAAAGAGTTTTAGGGTTATTCAAAGAGAATCGAAAAGTCACCGCACGTTCGATGACTTGTCGTTCTCTTCAATTCGGTGCGATTTGGCGATCCCATTTCGGCGACCCTGCGGTGTATTCAGCAAGCACCACAGGGCCGTCGTTGTGCAGGGAAAAGCCGACAAAAACTCACCGCAAAACCCGGCGAACGCACACCGAAACCCGCAAAAACATCTGGATTAACCCCGCCGAACACGAAAGAGAAACCCGAGCAGCCGCCGATCACAGAGCAGAGCAGCCGCCGGAAAAACCCGCCACCGCAGACGAATGGAGTGAAAAAAAACCCAAAAAACAGTAAGCTTGAATGTTTGAAAAGTGAAACGCTGTTTGCAAAGAAGCTACAGAACGAAAATGTCTGAAATTGACATATAAGATCCAATGAATGATAATAAAAAGGGCTGTTACAGAAAAAAGGAAAAAACGATTTACAAAAAAAATCCCAAAAAATGCCTAAAAGATCCTAAAAAAATATAAAAATAAATAAACTCTTTACTGCAGAATTTTATAATGAACGGTTTATTAGATATTGAATTAAAACCGGAATATTTTTAACATTGAAGCCTATGGATTCGCCTGAATAAACCTGTCGAATTAAACCACCGAACAGCAGGGCAATTCGGCAACTGTTCACTGCTGGTTTCTGTTCTCTGAATAGACGAAGCATTGCTTCTCTATGGGGGTTTCACTGCCCTCGAACAGGCACCGAACAGGCACCGTATGTGCAGGCAATTCGTCTCTGAATAGTCGAATGGCCCCGATCACTGAAATTCAGCGTTCGGTTACAATTCGGGGCCAGATCGACTCTCTTTGAATAACCCTGTATGGAAGAAGCTTCTAGCAAAACATTTTTACGAGTAGACTGGCAGGAATTAACACTAATCTTTACATAAATCGCATAGAAAATGTATTTAAAAGGTACAAAAAATGTTGCCTTTTTAAAAAAAGCATGTTTGCTCTTTATCTCTAGTGTTTACAACTCTATAGTGTAAACTCTGACCAGTCCAAGATTTGGCTCATCCAATGGGTGCGCTCTCGTTACATTCAATGGTGACTGGACATATCCCAGAAATTCCCACCCAGGAGGTGTTTATGGGATACATAACGTAGTCCAACCCTTGACAGCACTTTCCTTTAGGCTAGGGTCAGACGAGCGCAGTGCGAACGCGCGTGCAGGCGCACTTAATCACGGCCGCACTAGCAGCAAATGACGGGCAATGACGGCCAATATACGAAGTACGGTCGCACAAAAGTCCGGCTGCGCAACGCAAGTGGAAAACGAACGCATTTTTTCGAGAACGTTAAACTGCTAGTACTGACGTACAGAGTGCGCTGCGCCCGCTAGCGGCGTGTGTGCGTGAATTGGAGATGTCAGACACTGCTAATGTCCGGCCAACATAACGTCCAGATGCACAAAGTGTTTTATTGATGATCCGTACAAAATCACGGATGCAAATGCGCATCGTATGACCGCTCTCGCGTACTCCGTGAAAAAATGCGTCCATTCGTTCGAACGCACTTTTTCACAGACAACGCGAAAATGCGTTTGTCTGACCCTAGCCTTATTAGACAGGATATATGGATTTGCTGTCTATGTTCATAATAGCTACTTCCAATATACTGACAGCTTTATTAATTATGCTTTAAATAATAGGGGCCAAGACTTCATGGGTTAATGGAGATACCTGAGCTGAATCATAACAAGAACATAAAGGAATTGTATTTTGCACAGCTCCATTCTGAATTTAGGGGCTTATCCACCAAGCGCCGGTGTTTGCTGGCATTGCAAAAGCCGTCTAAAATCGCTGGTACTGCAGTGCTGAGAAACGCAGACGCTCCTCAAAGCTAAAAGCAAAAGGAGGAGCTGCACCGTTGATTGAAGATCACGTACACGTGTGCTGGACCCAGGCCCGTCTTAAATATTGATTGGACCCATGGCAAACATTTTCTTGGCCCCCCCCCCCTGAAAGCCTGCCCACCGGTTAATTTTGCTCTCCACCGCCAACATCCCAAAAAAAAAACAACACAAATACATCATGGACTTGTCTCAAAAAGCTTTAATAATGGAAAAATAAAGAACTGGCTCAAAAACAAGTCATTAGATTGATCTGTAACGGTTCGTACATGCCAATTATAGCCTCTTCTAGGCTCTTTCTCATCATATATTTCTATTAACAGTTACATGTTCTTGGGAGAAAAGGCATGTTAATATCTTAATAACTTTCAGTAATAAACATTATTATGTTTCAAGTGTAAAACAAATAGCTATATAGTCTAGTAATAACATAAAAATAAGAATTCTATGTACCCAGCACAGACCCCCCAGAAATATATGTACCCAGCACAGACCCCCCAGAAATATATTTACCCAGCGCAGACCCCCCCACAAATATATGTACCCAGCACAGGCCCCCAGAATTATGTGTACCCAGCACAGACCCCCCAGAAATATCTGAATCCAGCATAGGCCCCCAGAAATATATGTATCCAGCACAGGCCCCCCAGAAATATATGTATCCAGCACAGGCCCTCCAGAAATATATGTTCCCAGCACAGGCCCCCAGAAATATATGTACCATGCACAGGCCCCCCAGAAATGTATGTATCCTGCACAGGCCCCCAGAATTATATGTACCCAGCTTAGACCCCCAGAAATATGTATCCAGCACAGACCCCCAGAATTATACTTACCCGGCACAGACTACAGGATCAGGTGACCCACGTGTTCCACCGTGCGCCAGCATTTTGCTCCACGTGGCCGCTGGCTTCTGAAGGCTGTGACGCTCTCTTGCGAGATATTGCTAGTAGGCCACGTCACAGACTTCACAGGACGGCAGCCACGCTAGGGAGCACGCTGGCGCTCGCAAGAAGACACGGCCAGTCGAGGGGGCTGCTAGCGAAATGCTGTTAATGCATTCCGCTAGCAGAGGCGGCAGTCGTCCACGGTTTACGCGGGCCCAAGGGGCAGCTGCTTTGGGCCCCTCAACAATGACTGGGCCCGGGGCAACTGCCCCTTTTGCCCTGCGTTAAAGACGGTCCTGGCTGGCAAATTGACATTTGGTAAAAGTTAAAAATAGAGAATAGGGGCTGGTGTGGGGCAGAAAGAGACACAGAAGGGGTGGTGTAGGCAGAAAGAGAGGCAGAGGGTCTGGGGAGGCCTATCAGATTTAGTAATTTGTCCATTGATATTGACATTTCACAGATATTAAAATTATTCTGATTTAACTGATAAATTTGCCAGTGTTAAGGCGAGAAAGGTGCCCTTTTATTAATCATCTATAATAATTTTTATTAGATTAATATCTATAATCAAGATTTTTTGCGCCGGTGCAATCTGGAGATCTCTCACCACCTAGAAAAATTGCTAGAACCAACTAGCTGGGAGGCTGTTCAGCGTGAGTTTATTGACAGCCTTCTGTGCGAAGGACATCATGTGTATACTAGCAGAGAATGTATTCTTGATACAGTGTAAGATTGGAGCTTACAATAAATAACACTGAATACCCCCTATAGTAAAGCCCTATATTCTGCCTCGCTAGCAAAGCTGTGAGGTGTGGGCGCTTGAGACTAACTAAGTCTGTATTGACCAGTGCTCACACGATGAAAGTTCAGCAGACAGTGTCAACTAAGCAAAACTGACACGTAGAAAGATGAATCCAGTTGAAACCTTTAATGATCAGACTGACAATCTTTGTAATAGTAAATACAGCAACGCAGGTGAAAAGACATTCGTTCTGTCCAGCATAGAGCTAAGATGGCTGCTAGGTGACCAGAGGCCTGTTCAATACCTCAGCCGCTGTAAGTGCTAAGTTAGCAACTTGCATTGAACGCCGTTCAACCGCTCAGCGCTCAGCAGTGCTAACCTAGCACTTGCAGGGACTCGAGGAGATGCTGAGTGTGACGTTTTAAAGATGGCTGCCGCATGAAGCAAGTAAGAATGCCCTACAGCAAGATGGCCGCCGCCTCGAAGCAAGTAATAATTCCGTACAGCAATGTTAATTTTGAGGTTTTTGTTCACCAAAGCACAAAATATTTATTTATTATTTCCCCTGCACATAGACATATATTACAGTTCAATTTATTATATTGTCTCAGAAGTAAACATAACGTTTATTCATTAAAAACTATCATTTGTGGTGTGTGCAAACAAAACGGAATTGTGCTGACTGCTTCTCTTTATTATTTTTTGTCCGAGTGATCCGAAAAACAATCTGAATTTTTCATTAAGAAATCGTCGGCCATTTTGGATTCAAAATTTGCATCCAAAGGGTTCAACATCACTGCTGCAGCAAACTGAATTGCTGCGCTGCAGCAATTCAGCAGCTGCTGAGGTATTGAACAGGCCTCAGTAATTACCTCAGAACGAGACTGAGGAAAAAGGGGCGGAGCTAGCTGGATGCAGCAAGGCTATGGTGACCCAGCAGGAACAGAATAGCTATGAAATCCTAACTGTAAGCAGTAAAAGGCAGATTCAATACATAACAATAAAATATACAAATAAAACCTGAATCATGGGGCATGACACCCTATGTTAGGGTTCCTACTGCCCCCCAAAACAATTGATTGAAAAACAAAAGATTGGTGCTGAGAAGCATTGAGTGCAATAATATTATTTTTTTGCTTCGATTTTATTCCTGTATTTCACCTTGTACGGGAACGCAAGCCTTCTGACCTTTCACATCACATCAGGAAATAGACTTTAGTTGTGGAAGTGTTTCTGAGCTCGCGGTTTGCAGTTAATGAGTGATAGGGATTCCTGCCTCAGGAAACGTGCGAAGTTAATACAAGAAAACAATAACAAACTCGTGGCTTACATTAACTATTTGCGAGGATTTCCCTCTTCGTTTCGCTTCCCGTGATTACTGAATATTCTGCCCTGTTTTTCCAATCAGCGGGTTAAGGAGCCGGAAAGGGATTGCGGTGCGTGCGAGATCCTGCAAGAAGGGAAAGGGTACCCAGATAACGCCGCCCTACCTGCTCCCT
Source organism: Leptobrachium leishanense (assembly GCA_009667805.1). Taxonomy (NCBI): domain Eukaryota; kingdom Metazoa; phylum Chordata; class Amphibia; order Anura; family Megophryidae; genus Leptobrachium; species Leptobrachium leishanense. The sequence continues at coordinate 311,694,625 of CM019067.1, forward strand.
CTATCAGTTAGCACATTAGTTTTCAGCAAGGAATTTTCTGGCCCGTCTATCAGCGGCTTCATGCCATTTAACATAATTGCAGTTGCTGTCCTGATGACCAGATAATGCTTCTAGTGTTTGGATCTACAAAGAACACATGCTCTACTGGAAACAAGCATCCAGAGGATTCCGAATTTCTCCTGTCATTAGCATGACCGGGATAATCCTCTAATTTGGAAGTATTGCGTAGCTTAGCAAAACCATTTTAATTAGACATAAATTGTCATGAAGGGGAAGACCAGCTGCAAGTCGCTGGATTAAGGTGCTGAATGATGCTAAATGACAAGATTACGGGACTATTTTTTTCTGGTAAAAAGGGTTTCCTTGACTTGAAAAAAAAACAAAAAAACATATTTCTTAAAAATGGAAAAACATTACATGACATTATCGTGCATAGCCGGACCAACATTGCCTGATAAATAGGTATGGTGCGATGTATGTTACATGACAGCAGGTTTATTGATTTACAGAGTGCTTTGTACTTTTTATACATAACATTATCGTGCATAACTGAAACGTCACTGAACAACTGTTTATTGGATGGTATGATTCAAGCTTCCTCCAATAACTATAAGTAAAAAAGAACAACATCAACAACAACAATAATAATAACAACAATATTAACCCTTTGTTGCCGTGGGGCGTTCAATGACGTCCACGTGGCAGGAGGACTTTGAAGCCGCAGGGCGTACTTCAATGGGACGCCTCGGCTCCTCTCCGCTGCCGCCAACTCAGGCCGTCCCCCTGCAGCCAATGACAAGCATCGCATGTCGGCTGAGGGGCTTTCCAAAATCAGCGCCTCGCGACGGCACCTGTCGGCGAGGCGTACCAGTATGCCTCAACAGCGTTAACCCTCGCCAAAGGGCGACACCTGCCCTTCCTTAATAATAAAAAAAGTGTCATGGTGGAGACTTTTGCCACGCCAGATCTGGTATATTTTCCCAGGCTGATAAATACTTACGAATGTAAAAAGGTAGGACATGAAATGCATTGCCTAGCAGCATGCAGAATTCATGTTGAAAATGTATTTATTTATTTATTTATCGTTGAACAGTTTAAAAATCGGCTAAGGAATTTTCTTAACGGACTTCCCCCAGCCGATGTGCGGAGCCATGGATCTGTGGTTCTAACTGCAGTGACTCCATTTGGCCAGTAGATGGCAACATCTCCCTGCCAAATAGGTTATTACAGTAAGGAATACAGTGCGAATATTCCAAAATCTTTCTTACTCTATAATTAATTAAAAATGATTTTCCAAAAATCCACTGTTTTTTTTTTGGTTTTTTTTGGAAAATCCTTTGGTAGTGAAGGGATTAAAAGCTATTTCAATAAAAAGTAAAAAAAATGTGCAAAGGGGATTAATCAGTATGAGTGTGTGCGGCACATGTCACGAAGGTGCACATCCATTTTTTATATTGCAATCGTGAATGTGCATATAATAAAAGCACAAGGTTTTGCAAAGTGAGAAATCTAAAACTCTGGCCCCCAGATTTTAATTGTCTACAGTTCCCAGAATTCTTTGAATGCAATAAATTGCCAGAGAATCATGGGAGTTGTAGTTGAGGAACAACTGTGTGCTTGTGTGTGTGGGGGAGGGGAAGAGTTTGAGATCCCTGGTATACTGACAAGCAATTTTTGTGCTCTCTCTCTCGAACCAGAAAAACACCATTAAAACTAACAGGGTTATTCAGAGAAAGGTGAAAACCAGGATAACTGGCAAAGAAGAGAATAATCTAGACCAACTAGACGTTATGGAAAGTGAGATAAACGGGAGAATTTTTCTGGTTTGGCTATTTTGACCTAGAATTTTCACTTCTCCAGTCATTCTCCTGAGTTTCACCTTTCTTTGTATAGACCTGATTGTGTAGGTGGAGATCTAAAGTGTAGGTGGCAGGCATGACAAATCCACCCAAGATTAGGATGCCTGACACACCCCCTTTGTGCCTTTAGTAAAAATTTACATAATTAAATCTGAAGTGCAGTATATAAATAGGATGGAACGGCTGTCCCGGACAGTTGCTACAAAGTCATTTTTGGCTAAACTTTTGAATGAAAGACTCAGACTCTGGACATTCATTGAAATATGGGCTTGAGGAGCATGGGGGTTGAAGAAATTGGTTCAGGATTGAGTTTTTAAGCCACTAGCAGAAATCTGTTTTTATATTACTGAACAAAAACAAGTTAATTATAGCATTAAGGATGGGCAGCGGCAGAAGTGAGCACTAGGCTTGTGCACCGATTTTTTTTTCGGTTCGATTTTTCGGATTTTTAAACTTTTCGATTCGGCTCGTTTCGACCGATTTCGGTTTCGATTCGATTCGGTTCGACCTGTTTTTCGGGTACATTTTTTTTCGGAATTTCGACCATTTTTCGTATTTTCGTGTCACTGTGCTCAGTTTTTGTATCGACTTTTGTTTTTTTCGAAAAATTTTCGTTTTTCAGAAAATTTTTGTTTTTACAAAATTTTCGTTTTTACAAAATTTTCGTTTTTCGGAAAATTTTCGTTTTTCGGAATTGCACATTTTTCGGCATATCGACCATTTTTCGTATTTTTCGTGTCATTTTGCCCGTTTTTTGTATCGACTTTTCGTTTTTTCGAAAAAGTTTCGTTTTTCAGAAAATGTTCGTTTTTACAAAATTTTCGTTTTTCGGAAAATTTTCGTTTTTCGGAACATCTGTTCTCCTCGTTTGCCACATTTCAAGCCCATTCGAAAAATCCGAAAATATTTCGTTTCGGCTCGGAAAACATTTCGGATCTGAACTTTTCGGATCTAAAATTTTTCGGAAATTCGGCCGCATCCGAAAACACGAATCGGGAAATTTCGTGAAAATTCCGAAATTCCGAAACCCGAAACGCACATCCCTAGTGAGCACCTGATCAGGTCTCATAAGAAGCTCGATGGTGCCATTTCAGAGAAGCCTATACCTATGTTTGTAATGTTTTTGCTGAAACGTGAAGAGACTGTTCATGTTTCAAAAACTCTTATATGCAATAACTTGGCTTGAGGTTAAGGTGAATACTTAAAGGGTCATGCATGCTTTGCTAGTGTGCTTTTAAAAATGTCCAATGCCTTTTGAATGAGTCAGTAGAGTCATTAAGCAGGCATAAAAAGCATGTAAATATGATATTTTTCTTTTTCTTTCTTGGCGTTTTCCACACCCACCTCAGGAGGCACTTTGAGCTAACCAATCAGTGCGCATACCCAGGTATAGATAAACAACGCACTGAGCATGTGCGACTGAGTTTCTCCTCCTACCTCCTGCACTGTGAGCTGAGGGGAGGGCGGAGCTGAGTGCTATTCCAATCTGTAATTCTTTCACTCCCGGCTACTGCAGAGAAGGGGAAGGAAAAAAAAATCAACACACAGGGAGAAAAAGAAACAGCAGAGAGAGGGGCAGCAACAAAAAGCACAGAGAGACAGAGCAAGAAAAGGTAAAGAGAGAAAGACAGCAAGATAAAGCAAAGAAAGTGCAAGAAAAGGTGCAGTGAGAGAGCGCACACACACGAGACAAACAGCACAAGAAAGAGTGTGAGAGGGAGTGACTGTGCGAGGCAGTTTGAGTGAGACAGTGTGTATGTAAACCACGAAAGCGCGCACGTGAACGTGTCAGCAGGTGAGTCTGTGTGTGTGTGTGTGCGTGTGTGAGCGAGTCAGCGGGTGAGTCTGTGTGTATGTGTGTGTGAGCGTGTGTGAGCGAGTCAGCAGGTGAGTAAGTCTGTGTATTTTTGCAGAGAGAACTGAGTTCCAATTGGTCCCATACACTATAAAGCTTATTTTAAGGTGTTCAATCTTATGTTTTCCTGTTTAGTCACAATAAATGTAGGATTTATCATAAATTTTCATTCAAATTCACATATACAGTACATGTAAATAAATCACATTTGAGTGTATGGTATGCGCAAGATAACTGCTTATTAGGGGACAGGAATCTAGGTGAGCTCCCCCAATTATTTTTTTTTTAGGACTTGACACCTGGATGTACGTCACATAATTTTACCTTTTCAAACAGAGTGGCGGGGCCATTACAAAAACAAAACAAAAAACAACATGAGATAAAATTATCGAATTCCTCTGCATCCAGACATATTGAAAATAATGTAAAAAAAAAACATTGAAGATTTAGATGTTGGCAAATTAAATGTTCACGATTGAATCAAATATGATGCTGAGTAAAATATATCATATTCCTGAAATTTGGCCAGGACTTCTAAACCGAGAGCTGTGCCAGAAAGGCAAGGGATATAGCGGTCAAGAGAGTGGGAGGGCATCGTACTCTGCACAGACGCTGTTTACAGGGTTTCTTGTCACATTTTGTGAATTTTATGAAATAAATGCTATGCCCACGTATAAAATAACATTGAAATAACAGAAACGTACAATGTCTAATGTTAGCCTGAAAAATATGTGCTTCTTAATTACATGTTTGGTTTTGAGGAATGCACAAGAGGAGCAATAAAAACATATTTAAAAACGGGTTAGAGAAAAGCAGACATTCCGCGCAACTAAATTTGGAAACCCGTCGTAGGCATTGTGCTATGATTACATAATTGCAGCCTAACTTTAATCTGATTGGGTGGGTACGGGCTTAGCAAACACATATATATATATAAATATGCAATATTCAGAGGGAATCCACCACAGATTTTTCTAAAATGAAAAATTATCATCATAATAATAATTCTGTGCTGTTCTTTTTTGTGTCTTATTAGATTGTGTTGTGTATTGTGTTGTATATTCACGTGCATGGGCAGTATGTAGAGTTCATATGCTGCAGTTTTAGGGGGCACTCTAATGCAATTTTACCCCCTTCCCCCTTTATGCCTTTAAATAATTGCGTAGATGTTGCTGACGGCACCTTCCCAATTATTATTTTTATATATTTCTCATTTTAGGTGTAAATACTCACCTTTTCTCCCTCGGCATGTGCTGCTCTTCCTCTTCAGCTCAAGGCTTCCAAAATGAGGAAGGTGTTTCAAGTGTAGGAATGAAGACACTGCAAGCTGCTTGTGTGAGGAGTCATGTTGGATCATAGAACTGCCTCCAGGTCAGAGGTCAGAACAGGAAACAGGAAGTACAAGCATAGTCAATACATAACACCTCCCTTTTTTTTTTTACATTCAATACGAACTTTGTAAACAATTAAACTAAAACAGATACAGAACAGTCTCAAAGAAGTATAAGCATAGTCATTACATAACAGAAGGCCCTGTGGCCTTTTTTCTACACAATTTGTGTACCTACACACCTCTCGCTGCCTTCGATGCGCAAATTGTGCATCTCTCGGAATGTGTGTACTTTTGTACGCATGTTCTGCAGCTCCTGCGCAGAGTGATGGATTGGAGGAGCAGGCGCATGAGCAGAACGGTTACAGTTACAAGTATTTATAAAGCACCAACAAATACCTTAGCGCTGTACCATGGGAGAAACAGAATAACAAATATACATACACGATACACACACGGAACAGAAGGAGGGAGGACGCTGCTCAAGAGGTTACAATCTAAGAGGAACCAATTCATCAACTGTCTTTCTCAGGACAATCGCTATCTAGAGAGAGAGGAGGATGTCAGCACACATCTGTGACCGAGAGGCAGCCAGGCAATTCATAATTCCGGCAGGTCGATGAAACGTGTGTGACTGGAGGAAACTCCTCTGCTTCACACAGCAATTTCTGCCTTACAGCACAGGAAGGATGAGGGCACTCAACACACAACTTGACGACCTTAAAAAGCTAAAGTGGGCAGGCTGTGTAGAGTGTCCCTTAAAGAAATCAAATACTGTTGCTAGTTGACCCACTTTGAGTAAGAAACTGACATACTTCCATCTCCATGAAACAGTAATATGTAACCAGGAAAATATGGCCGATCTGACAACACCAGGCGCGATGTCCAAAGTGTGCTCGAGCGTAGGAGGCATTAGAAAATCAGTCAGGGGGGTTCATGGGAGATGTTGGTTAAAAAACAACCATAAATGAGTTCAACTTTGTTTTCTATGACTTTAGGAACAGATTGCCATTCCAGACGAATGGGAAGCAATTTCCGAGCTTTCCATCATTTCCATTTAAGTCTAAGACCTTCACTCCTTCGTCAACTCTCAATACTTCTCAGAAGTGTCAGAAATAGCAAAAACTGCTCATTTTACATGATGCATTTTACGAATGTTAGACATATTTGAAATAACACCAGAGAGATTAAAAATGGATATATTTGGGACGGCTGCCTTAACATATTGCAAGATATGTTGACAAGCAGTCCCAGGGTGGGACGTGAGTGTTGAGCGTCAAATGGAATTTTCTAAGACGGGATATTACCAGGAATTTTGGGAAAGGGTCACACAGGTGTCAAAAAATACAAACCGGTTTATTTGCATAATAGTGTGTCATTGTGGGACAGACAAACTAGGATTTTAGACCAAAGTTATTGATAAGAAGTTTTTAAGACAATATTAATAATAATAAGGTTTTTAAAACATAGTTATTAATGTAGCGCTACCCCCTCGAGAGCCGCTGAATTAGACGGGCCTTCTGTCTCACTCCCGTGATTACCCACTTCCACCTTCGGCTCTAATTTTGACTGACTGTCACTCGAGTCTTTACTTTTGATACTGAGCTCTTTTATCTGTTCCTCGATCATTCTGAACCCTTCCTGGAACTTCTCCTGCATAGTGTGATATTGTCGTTTCAAATCAGCTAATCGTGGTTCTGGTGGGAGGGTCTTTCTCATTGAAATTTGGGGACTTCCACATTGTCCCTCTTCCTCTCCGAAAATTTCTTGTAAAGCCTCTAAACACTCAGCAGCTGTGCAGCCTGACTTGTCCCTTTTTAGATTTCTGATAACCTCTGAAGCAGGTAGGCTCTCTGTCACTGGGGTAGAAGCAGAATTTGATAACCCCATGCCTGACATTGTTGGGCCAGGGTTAAATGGTTGGCCATCCAAAGCCTTTAGCTGTGTAAGTGGAGCTTCAAGATTCCCTGGTAACTGTATATTCTCTCCCTGAAAACATTCTGGGACCCCCCTTTTCCATTCTAGCAGGGCGTAGGTGCAGAGAGTGCCCTGATCTATTCTCATGTCTAAAAGGAACGTTCTCTGACTAGGTATTAGGGCTGACATTAATTGCTGGACCTGTATCTCAGTCCATGTAGCACTAGCGAGACTCATGATCACACAGAACCTGTGGTGGACATTTTGCTCTGCGCACCACTTAGCGACCGCACCAGGGTCCATCATGGCAACTTGGCTGCTGGAGGCGGTCATCACTCCGCCGCGGAGACCAGAAGGAAATCCCAGATGAGCCCCCACGTGTAGCGCTACCCCCTCGAGAGCCGCTGAATTAGACGGGCCTTATGTCTCACTCCTGTGATTACCCACCTCCACCTTCGGCGCCAAGTAATGCCAGGACGAGATTACTTTAAATAAAAAGGGGTTTATTAGGACTAGCAAGCAAACCCTTTGTAGGACAAAGTAATCAACAGTATAACAGTACTGAAAGAGTTAATTCAGCATCACTATTCGACACAATGATGAATGAAAGAAACTGCAATCTTTACCATACTTCAATGCAGTTAGATTATCGACAATAATCAACGTAACTGATATCAATAACCTGATATCTAAACCTTGTACCTTCTATCTAACCACTAGCCAGTGGATATTACACAAGCGTTCGATACTGCTAGCGGTGGGGCCCTTGACTTCTATCGTTGGGTACCTTTAACATGAAACCATATTTGTATTCCACAAAGTGAGAAAGAAATCTTCGCAAAGTGTCACAGAACAAAAAGATTTGTAACTGCAGCGATCCTCCTTTTAGCTGCAACTGCGCGGGCAGTAGAACTAGGCCAGACAATAAAGTTAGCAACATCAACTCACGCAGGATGGCCGAATACCTCTCTCTGTTTGATACGCTCGGCCGAATACCTCTCTCTGTTTGATACGCTCAGGACAGTAACTCAATCGCTATCTCTTAGCTCTGGAATCACTCAAGGACAGCCGGATTTCTACTCCGCGGGACGCACGAGGACCGCTGGATTTATTCTCCGCTGAATGTACTCGGTCGCTCCCTCTGTCACTGGAACACACACGAAGGCGGACGGATCCCTTCTTCACTGGATGCACAAGGACAGCTGGACGCACGATCCGCTGATACTGGCAACACGTGAGGACAACTGGATCTCTCCTTCGCTGAATGCACGAAGGCAGCTGCATGCACAATCTGCAACACAGGACCATTCACCTCCACAGTCCTGCTCTCTCTCCTCTCTCCTTGCTCTCCACGTGCACTTCCACCTCTCGAAAACGCCTCCTTCCCCAGGCACTGCTGGGAGGTGTAGTTCTCTTCCTGACAAATTGCATCAGGCCCTCTGTAATTGAAACTACATGTTCCATTCCAGCATCCTTTGCATTTTCCTGTCTTAAACAACTTCCTTTGCCAGTGAAGAGAAAGGGAAAAGGAAGGGGGGTAAAATCCTCCCTAGCTGTGACAGGCTGCATGTCCCTGTCCAAAGCCTGGGTTACAGTACAAAACACCACAATCCACACAGTTCAAGTAGCCTGCGCTACATTAATGTTAAATAAAAGGATTTTAGCAAGGTTACAAAAATTGTCCATATTTACTTTTTTCAGTATAATTTGGTGGATAAGTCCCTACTTTCACACCTCACTTCACAGGCCACAGTATATTTTTGAGGGGGCGGATAGGGGGAGTACATACATTTTTCATATTGTATATTTGTCTTTTTGTCCACAATTTCTTACTGGAATTTAATATGAAACATATACGCTGCCTGGCCAACCTGGATTGGTTCTGTACATGTGCACAACTCCGATCCATTTATCCGCGCAGGCGCTATCTAACTTGCGTACGTAAAGTGCACAAATCCGTAGCGCAGCTCAAATTGTGGTTCCTATGCTATGCAAGTTGCGCAGGAGCACAAATTGCATTTGATAGCTGCAGGGACATCCGGGTCCGGAAAATAATGCCAGTGGTTTCTGCAGCACTTTACAATAAGAATTAGCGATTCATTGCGCGCGTTTACTTTACTTTGTGCTCCCTGTACCTAACATGGGGAACGCAAAGTGAAAGCACAGAGTAACTAGCGTTGGGATCACTTTGTCCAAATGCTAGTTACTATGAGCTGGCGCTAACGAAAAAGTTACCACCAGCTGGGAGGTGTAGGTAATGGATTGCGCTGCTGCAGAATCCGTTACCTGCAGCTCAAAACCCCCAAAAAACAAATACTCACCTCTTATCCCATGGTGGGAACGGCGGTCTGATCCGCTGCTTCTGGCCGCCGGGAGCAGAGGGAGACTGGGGGAAGAAAGTCCTCTGTCTTTCTCCTCGAACAGTCCGCCGACCAGCAGGATCTCACAAGTCATGTGACCCGGCAGCACGATTTTCCACGGAGGGGATGCTGGGGATGGCACTGTAGGGCGCTTACGTTAGCGTTATGATTGTAATAGGGCCCTAATTGGGCAGAGGCTGTCAGGAGCACCAGCTCAAGTATTGAAGTGCAAGAAAAGGAACTCTATGTAAATATAGATGATTAAAGGGATACTCTATTAAAAATAGAGTTCCTTCACCTTCTTTTTATATTCCTAGTAGGTAATATGACTGCCATACACTTTAATTTACCAAAACCCGTCAGTATCGGGTGACTCATTAAAATCATTTATAAGGGATACGAAAGCAAGAAAGTGTAAACAGATCTTAAAATTTAAGCCACCTTAATGCGGCATCGGCCATTAGACTTGTCCAGAAGCGCGTTACACAGCTATCGTTACAGCTTGCCAAGCATTTTCAGCTTTGCCTGTGATTTGGAAATGAACGTCAATTCGATATTTTCTTACAAGACTTTATTAATTAGGAACCAAAGGATCAAGGTTTTCTATGGAACAGATCCAATGGACATGTCGTGGGAGAACAGGTGGCTCCTCACGTGTAAACTGATTAGCGGATTGCCAAATCCTTATCTCGGTCTTATTACATCGGAAATCTCTCTGGGAAATCAATCATGAAGAAAATAAGCTCCTGATAGAATTAGCTATGCTGTACATATTCATTTATTTGAATAAGCCATTTTTTGAGTATTGGGCAACCAGGATTTGCCCAACAATGAACAGAACGCAAAAAATGATGTCAAAAGATTAAATGGCCACTACCACAAAATATGAAAGGTCCTAATTGTGTTTATTTTATGTTTCTGATAACTTACATGTGCTTTGTTTTTCTCTTATACGTTTAGTCAAGAAAATATTTTAAAATGGGGCAAACGAAACCATACGGCGCATCAATGGTAATTAAACTAATGAATGAACATGCATGTAATCGTGTCGATAATGCAAAAGTGCAACAGTGCTTAATATTATTTCATCATATCACATTAAAGTGCATAAATAGGAGGTAATCCCCAAAAAGGTCTAATATAAGGTGAACCTATAAAGAGAAAGTGCTCAAGTGCGTAATTGTCCAATACTCAAGGAGGAAGTGGGGAAGGTTGATCTTCTCTGAAGTGTTGCTGTCAAGTCCTGTTTGTTCCTCAATATTTCTCAGGGAAACAAGAAACAATATAATGATAGTGCAGATAATCGTGGCTGGATTGATCAAAAAGGTTGTAGTAAGAGTGTAAACAAATTCACATTTATAAGAGCCTACAAATATCCCGGCTCAAGGAACGAAAACCTTTGCCGGGATATTTGTAGGCTCTTATAAATGTGAGTTGTTTACACTCTTACTACAACCTTTTTGATCAATCCAGCCACGATTATATGCACTATCATTATATTTTTTCTTGTTTCCCTGATAAATATTGAGGAACAAACAGTTTAATTACCATTGATGCACCGTATGGTTTCGTTCCCCCAATTTTATCTATTTATGACACATATTTTGGTTGTTTTATATGTGTTTTTACACCATGTTATAGGCAGCATCTGACTATTTATTAGAACTTTATTCGATTACTTATTAGCACTCTATCTGAAATTAATAGGCGCCCGCACTAAACTGTATATATATATCTGTATATACAGTGGCAAGAAAAAGTATGTGAACCCTTTGGGATTACGTGGAGTTTTGCATGAATTGGTCATAAAATGTGCTCTGATCTTCAAATAAGTCACAACAATTTGAAAAACACAGTCTGCTTAAAATAATACAACACAAACATTATATGTTTTCATGTGTTTATTGAACATAACAAGTAAACATTCACAGTGCAGGGTGGAAAAAGTATGTGAACCCCTAGCCTAATGACTTCTCCAAGTGCTAATTGGAGCCAGGAGTGAGCCAACCTTGAGTCCAATCAGTGTGATATTATTGGATGTGTAGCTGAAAGCTGTCCTGCCCTTTAAAAACACACACCAGTTTTGGGTTTACTGGTTTCAAGAAGCACTGCCTGATGTGAACCATGCCTCGCAGAAAAGAGCTCTCACAAGACCTACGATCAAGAATTGTTGACTTGCATGAAGCTGGAAAGGGTTACAAAAGTATCTCCAAAAGCCTTGATGTTCATGTGTCCACGGTAAGATAGACTGTCTACAAATGCAGAAAGTTCAGCACTGTTGCTTCTCTCCCTAGGCGTGGTCGTCCTGTAAAGATGACTGCAAGAGCACAGCGCAGAATGCTTAATGAGGTAAAGAAGAATCCTAGAGTGTCAACTAAAGACTTACAGAAATCCCTGGCACATGATAAAATTTTTGTTGACACTACTACAATAAGGAAAACATTAAACAAGAATGGAGTACATGGGAGGACACCACGGAGGAAGCCATTGCTGTCCAAAAAGAATATTGCAGCACATTTGAAGTTTGCAAAAGAGCACCTGGATGTTCCACAGCACTACTGGCAAAATATTCTGTGGACAGATGAAACCAAAATTGAGTTGTTTGGAAAAAACACACAACACTATGTGTGGAGAAAAAAAAGCACAGCACACTAACATCAAAACCTCATCCCCACTGTAAAACATGGCGGAGGGAGCATCATGGTTTGGGGCTGCTTTGCTGCCTCAGGGCCTGGACGGATTGTTGTCATTGATGGAAAAATGAATTCCAGAGTTTATCATGACATTTTGCATGAAAACGTAAGACCATCTGTCTGCCAACTGAAGCTCCGCAGAGGATGGGTGATGCAACAGGAGAATGACCCAAAGCATACAAGTAATTCAAAAAAAGAATGGCTTCAACAAAACAAAATACGCCTTCTGGAGTGGCCCAGTCAGAGTCCTGACCTCAACCCGATTGAAATGCTGTGGCATGACCTTAAGAGAGCGATTCACACCAGACATCCCAAGAATATTGCTACACTGCAACAGTTTTGTGAAGAGGAGTGGTCCAAAATTACTCCAGATCGTTGTGCAGGTCTGATCTGCAACTACAGGAAACGTTTGGTTGAGGTTATTGCTGCCAAAGGAGGGTCAACCAGATATTAAGTCCAAAGGTTCACATACTTTTTCCACCCTGCACTGTTCAATAAAAACATGAAAACATATAATGTTTGTGTTGTATTATTTTAAGCATACTGTGTTTTTCAAATTGTTGTGACTTAGATGAAGATCAGAGCATATTTTATGACCAATTCATGCAAAACTCCATGTAATCCCAAAGGGTTCACATACTTTTTCTTGCCACTGTACATTTTCCTTCAAGAAAATATTTTACTCTATATGTGTCACTGGGTGTATCCATTGTGTGATCGTTTGCATTGTAAATTGCCCCCCTCCCCCCCAGTATCTTTCCATCACTTGTTCCTCACTGTGTGACATTGGGCATAGAATGGAGTCTACTGACTTGCATTGTGTGGGATGTATTCAAAGGACATCACTAGTGGTACATTAAAGTGTTATTAACCCACTGTCATATCTCATTCAGCCGCCATCTCCTATCTCAGGTAACCTAGACCAGTGGTTCCCAACCGTGGTCCTCATGTTCCCCTAACAGGCCAGGTTTGCAGGATATCTGAAGCGCAACACAGGTGATATAATTTTCTGCTTGGTGATTGCATGATTCATTCTGCATTTCCCCAAAGTAATACTTAAAATATGGCCTGTTAGGGGTACTTGAGGACTGTGTTGAGAACCATTGGCCTAGACAACACAATAGATCTCCTGATGCCTTTTTTAAACATTCCCTCTTTTCACCCCATTGTCTCTTCGCTACTGTTTAATCCTATAGCAAAGCTGTAAAGTAAGACTTATGCTAATATTTTGGTAAATGTTGCATCATGGGAAAAATCCACAAAATGGAAAAAAGGAGATAAAAACCTAATTTTTTTTCCTTTCTTAGTGCAATTACTTAAATTGAAAAAGTCTAAATTTAAAATAAGGTGCAAAACAATGGAAAAGCATGTGTAAGTTTCAGCATTCACCTCTTAAAACGTGCTCAACCTGTATTTTTTTTTTTTTTATCTGAGCATTTTGGATTTCGAAATCTTCCGGATTTCAGAATCTGAGCGAATCCAACATTGTAAAGGAAAGAGATCACGGAGAGAGGGCTGCGATCTCCTTCCTGCTGCAACCACCAGCATGATGGGAGCGCAGTTCGGGGTAACTCTGCGATCCTAGCGTGTCCTGTACTCTGTTGCAGTGTTCCGTAACTGGGTATCCGAGCATTAGCACCATCTGGACCCCTAATTTGGAATTACTAAAATCCGGAGGGCTGCAAAAATTCCAGTTTTCAGAGTCTGCTGGATTTTGGGATTCCGGATAATCTCAACCTTTACATAAATATATATATACTGTATATAGATTGGTTTTCAGTCATTTTACTTAAAAAACCCAAAAGTTTTACTTTGTTTTAACATAAAGCTATTGATACACATAGAGAATGATCATTTTGATGAGTAAACTCTCTTTACATTAAGCCAAGATCAGCGGGGGACCTATAAACCACCCATGGACAATTTACCTGAGATGTTTGTGAGACTATCAGGGTTATTCAAAGAGAATCGAAAAGTCACCGCACGTTCGGTGACCTTTCGTTCTCTCCAATTCGGTGCGATTTGGCGAACCCATTTCGGCGATCCTGCGGTGTATTCAGCAAGCACCACAGGGCCGTCATAATGCAGGGAAAAGTCGCCGCAAACCTGCCGAAAACTCACTGCAAAACGAGGGCGACCGCACACCGAAACCCGCAAAAACATCTGGATTAACCCCGCCGAAGACGCCGGAGAAACCCGAGCAGGAGCCGATCAGAGAGCAGAGCAGCCGCCGGAAAAACCCGACACCGCAGACGAATGGAGTGAAAAAAACAGTACGCTTGAATGTTTGAAAAGTGAAACGCTGTTTCCAAACAAACTACTGAGCTAAAATGTCTGGAATTTACATATGAGATCCAAGGAATGATAATAAAAAGGTCTGTTACAGAAAAAAGAAAAAACGATTTAAAAAAAAAAACATAAAAAAATGTTTGCAAAAAATTCAGAAAAATGCCTGAAAGGTCCTAAAAAATCTACAAATAAAGAGACTTTTTACTGCAGAATATTATAATCAACGGTTTATTTTTAACATTGAAGCTTATAGGATTCGCCTGAATAAACCTGCCGAATGAAACCACCGAATGGCAGTGCAATTCGGCAACTTTTCGCTGCTGGTTTTTGTTCTCTGAATAGATGAAGCATTGCTTCTCTATGGGGATTCGCTGCCCTCGAACAGGCACCGAACAGGCACCGTATGTGCATGCAATTCGTCGAATTGCCTGCTCTCTGAATAGCCGAATGGCCAGGAAAGGTAACCGAACGCTTATTTTCAGCGTTCGGTTACCTGTCGCCAGCAATTCGGAGCTCTTTGAATAACCCTGTATTTCTATGGCTGTACATACAGGGTTATACACAGAGATTTAGCGAATTGCCAGCCAGTACGGTGCCTGTTCAATGTCAGTGAACTCCCCACAGAGAAGCAATGGTTGTTCTATTCACAGACCCCGAACAGCAGTGAAAAGTTGCCGATTTTCCCTCCTGTTCGATGCATTCGGCAGGTTTATTCTGGCGAAGCCCATAGGTTTCAATGCTAAAAATATTCCTGTTTTTATGCAATATCTATTAAACCATTTATTCTTTTAATTGGCAGCTAAAAAGTCTCTTTATTTATTTATTTTAAAGAATCCTTTAGGTATTTTTCTGGGTTTTTTTTATGCAAAACTTTTCCCCGTTTTTTTTAAATAGCGATTTTTCTTTTTTTCTGTAACAGACCTTTTTATTATCATTCATAGGGCAATGTGATATTGATTGGGTAGACCTCTCCTTCTGTTGGCTTTCCATGATGGTAATGTTTACTGTTCACCTAAACCAGATGTCAGAGGGTCACTGCAGGTTGGGTTTTGTTTGCCAGTGACATTTTGTTCGTGCTTATCATTCGTTTGTAGTCTTCCTCCGTTATCTTCAGATTTTTTTTCCTACAAAACTCGGCAACACAGTCAGGGTTATTCAAAGAGAATCGAAAAGTCACCGCACGTTCGGTGACTTTTGCGATTTGGCAATCCCATTACGGCGACCCTGCGGTGTATTCAGCAAACACCACAGGGCCGTCGTAATGCAGGGAAAAGTCGCCACAAACCCAACGAACACCGAAAACCCGCAAGAACATCTGGATTAGCCGGAAAAACCCAAGCAGTAGCCGATCACATGCAGCGCAGCCGCCGGAAAAACCCGACACCGCAGACGAATGGAGTGAAAAAAAGAGAAAAACAGTTCGAAAAGTGAAACGCTGTTTGCAAAGAAACTACTGAGCGAAAATGTCTGGAATTTACATATGAGGTCCAGGGAATAATAATATAAAGGGCTGTTACAGAAAAAAGAAAAAATATTTAAAAAAAATCGGAAAAAATTTGTTGGCAAAAAAATTCAGAAAAATGCTTAAGGCTGGGGTCAGACTAACGCATTTTTAACGTGCGTTTAGGCGCATTTAATCACGGCCGCAGTAGCAGCAAATGACGGCCAATATACGAAGTACGGCCGCATGAAAGTCCGACCACGCAACGCAAGTGGAAAATGAACGCATATTTTCGAGAACGCAGAACCGCTAGTACTGACGTACAGAGTGCGCTGCGTCCGCTAGCGGCGTGTGTGCGTGATTAGGAGATGTCAGACCCTGCTAATGTCCAGCCAACATAACGTCCAGATGCAAAAAGTGTTTTATTGACGATCCGTAAAAAAATCACGCATGAAAATGCGCGTCGTCTGACCGTTTTCGCGCATTCCGTGAAAAAATGCGTCAATGCATTCGGACGCACTTTTTGACGGTCGCTGCGAATAATGCGTTCGTTTGACCCTAGCCTAAAATATCCCCAAAAAATCTATAAATAAAGGGACTTTTTACTGCAGGATATTATAATCAACGGTTTATTAGCTATTGAATTAAAACGGGAATATTTTTAACATTGAAGCCTATGGGATTCGCCTGAATAAACCTGTCGCATGAAACCACTGAACAGCAGGGCAATTCGGCAACTTTTCACTGCTGGTTTTTGTTCTCTGAATAGACGAAGCATTGCTTCTCTATGGGGATTCACTGTCCTCGAACAGGCACCGAACAGGCACTGTATGTGCAGGCAATTCGCCAACATTTGGCAAACTGCCTGCTCTCTGAATAGCCGAATGGCCAAGAAAGGTAACAAAACGCTGATTTTCAGCGTTCGGTTCTCTTTCGGCAGCCATTCGGATCTCTTTGAATAACCCTGAGTCTCTTGACCAACAAAAAGTAAGTTTTTCTTTAATCAGGAAATGTCAATTCACTGGCACAAGGCGGTATAAATCTGTGGCAGATGTGTCCAAATCTATTTGTTTTTCCATCGTTCCCTAATATTTTCAATATGCGTTGCCGACTGCTTAGCATGCAACGGCGTAATTAATTATGGAGGCGAGAATAGTGCTCCCTTTCATGGGAAATTATCGAAAGTCCCATCACTTTTAAGGGGTTAATAAGTACGAACAGGTGTAAGTGATTAGATATGGCTTGAGAACATGAAATTAGCTGTAAAGGTCCCAGCCACTTTAGCTGGTTTGCTGAGAAGGAACATGCTCGCCGCTCACCGTTCCCAGGAGACGCTGGGTATTACTTTGCTTTTGCTGCATTTTGCGAATTCTCGGTTGTAAATTATTGGAGAAATAATAGCCGAGGCTTGTTCATTCATGCATTTTTCTTTTTCATTCTTGCACGCCTGGTTACTTTTCAAAATTCCATCAGTGCTTAAAAACAAGTTTGTTACCAGCGCTGTCAATTTAGGACAAATGTTAGTTGGCGGACAATTTTTATATTACATTTCGCCGGAGCGGATTAAGGTCACAGGAAAAAGTTACAAGAAAATATCTTTGAAAAAGAATAAATAAAAAATAAACCGTGTCCTGAAACAAATCAGATCTGCAAGTGTTCACAAAGTGCCCTCTCTCTCTCACTATCTGTCATGACTCACTGATCCCAACACGCAGACATGTCCCTCCCTAACCTGCCGGTCTTTAGAAAAGTCAGCAAAACTAGCAAGAGACAGAAACGTAAAAATAAGCCAGAGTCCAGAACCAGAGGAGATAGTCGTATGAGCCAAGGTCAGGAGCCAAAAGGGTTAAATGCATGTCTGAGTCAGGAGCCAGAAGGTCTAAACGTATGCCAGAATCAGGAGCCAGAGGGGTTAAACGAATGCCAGTGTCAGGAGGGAAGCCAGAAGTCAGAATGGTCAAAGGGAATAGCCAAAAGTCATACGCAGAATGAATAATATCAAAACATGCTCTTGGGCAAAGAAAACCATGACAGGGCACCGGTATCTAGGGAATCTCGGTATTTAAAATTGGTGGGCATTCTCCATTGGCCCGTGTCACAACGCCGCACCCTCTGCCAGCTGCAACCTCACTACCTGGTGCCCGCGAGCTGGCGATATAAACTGGACGTCGGCAAGCTTCCATCGAAGGATATGCCGCCAGCTGCCAGGCGCCAGGGGGGCAAAGAGCCCCCCAACGTTACACTATCCATCTCTATCTCTGTCCAATGCTCTCTTTCTTTCTATAAATATCTCTCTTGCTCTGTCCTGTTTTCTCTCTCTTTATTTGTCTTTCTATATATCTCTCTGTATGTATGTATCTCTCTATCCATCTCTCTATCACTCAATTAAATTCAAATAAGCTTTATTGGCAGGACCAAATACATTTTAGAATTGCCAAAGCATATGGGGAGGTTATATGGGATGGAGGGGGGTAGCGGGGCATTATTAGGGGTAAAGAATGATATGGGGGATGGGTAAGTCTCTCTATCCATTTCTCTTTCTATCCATCTCTCTATCCATCCATCTCTCTCTCTATTAATCTCTCTATCCCACTCTCTATCCATCTCTCTCTCTATCTTGCTCTTTTTTCCATCTCTCTATCCATCCATCTCTCTCTCTATCCATCTCTCTATCCATCCATCTCTCTATAAATCTCTCTATCCAATTCTCTATCCATCTCTCTCTCTATCCAACTCTTTATCCATCTCTCTCTCTATCCATCTCTCTCTCTCTTGCTCTTTTTTCCATCTCTCTATCCATCCATCTCTCTCTCTATCCATCTCTCTATCCATCCATCTCTCTATAAATCTCTCTATCCAATTCTCTATCCATCTCTCTCTCTATCCAACTCTTTATCCATCTCTCTCTCTATCCATCTCTCTCTCTCTTGCTCTTTTTTCCATCTCTCTATCCATCCATCTCTCTATCAATCTCTCTATCCAATTCTCTATCCATCTCTCTCTCTATCCAACTTTTTATCCATCTCTCTCTCTATCCAACTCTCTATCCATCCATTTCACTTTCTATCCATCTCTCTATCAATCTCTCTATCCAACTCTCTTTCCATCTCTCTCTCTCTATCTTGCTCTTTTTTCCATCTGTCTCTATCCATCCATCTCTCTCTCTATCCATCTCTCTATCTATCCATCTCTCTCTCTATCCAACTCTTTATCCATCTCTCTCTCTATACAACTCTCTATCCATCTCTCTATCCATCCATTTCTCTTTCTATCCATCTCTCTATCCATCCATCTCTCTCTCTATCCATCTCTCTATCTATCCATCTCTCTCTCTATCCAACTCTTTATCCATCTCTCTCTCTATACAACTCTCTATCCATCTCTCTATCCATCCATTTCTCTTTCTATCCATCTCTCTATCCATCCATCTCTCTCTCTCTATCTGTCTCTCTATCCATCCATCTCTCTATCAATCTCTCTATCCAACTCTCTATCCATCTCTCTCTCTATCCAACTCTCTATCCATCTCTCTATCCATCCATTTCTCTTTCTATCCATCTCTCTATCCAACTCTCTCTATCCATCTCTCTATCCATCTCTCTCTATCCATCCATCTCTCTCTATCCATCCATCTCTCTCTCTATCCATCTCTCTCTATCCATCGATTCATCTCTCGCTCTATCCATCTCTCTCTTTATATCTATATAGATATATCTATATTGATATCTCTATGTATCTGGGGTGCCAATATAGCCAACATCTAAAAGCGCCATAAAAACAAACTCCACAAACCAACGTTTAGCCTTCATTTTTAGTCTCCTGGCACAGTTTTCTGTTTAGTGAATAAATCCTTAAACCCTTCTCTCCGCACACTAGGCACAGCAGCAGAGAGTTAATAATTACAGAGTGATCAGAATCCAGTCTGATATTGAACTGCTTAATTCATATAAATTGTATTGTTTAGCAAACATGCATCTTCATTTCTTACATGTATAATTTGTATTCAGGTACATGTAGGGATTGTTTGGAATTAACAACATTTACTGCTCAATAGTCCCATCAGACCAACACAATGTTTTTTGCATTAAACATCAAGAGTTACTAAAGAGCAAAAATTGATTAGCCTTGTCAGCAAAATCTGTGTTAAAGGAACGACACACTTTGTCCTGCATTCATTTGTTCCATGACCTTGGAAACTGAATATATTGTAAAACTTTTCCGCGTTCGTCCCTACTGTCTTTGCAAATTAGCAGCCTTGCATGCGGGCATATCCACAATCAACGTGCAACTCATAAAGGATGCAGACACAATAGGGGTTATTCAGAAAGACACGATCTGGCCTCGAAATTGCACCGAACGGTGAATTTGCCCGTAAGGTGCAATTTCGTGGCCATTCGGGTATTCACAAAGCAGGCAGTTGGCAAAATATTAGCGAATTACCAGCGAAATACAGTGCTGTTCAACGGCGGTGAAATCCCCATAGAGAAGCAATGGTTAAACTTAATCTATTCAAAGACACCGAACAGCAGAGAAATGTCAGTGAAATGTCCTGCTGTTCGGTGGTTTCATTCGGCAGGTTTATTCAGGCGAATCCCATAGGTTTCCATGTTAAAAATATTCCCGTTTTAAACCAATTTCTATTAAACTGTTTATTCTTTTAATCTGCAGCAAAAAGTCTCTTTAATTATTTTTTTAGAATTTTTTAGGCATTTTCTGGATTTTTTTCAGCAAAATATGTTTTCCATTTTTTGTTATTTTTTTAACCCCTTCGCTGCTAAGGACGCGCTCAGCACGTCCAACCGCATGTCACGTTCCATGCGGTGGACGCGCTGAACGCGTCCTCTCTTTGGGGTCACCGATCCGGCCGATTCCGGTCGCTGGCCCCCCGTGCAGGCTGACATCCTCGATGTCAGCCCAGCATCCGGAACCGCCGCCGGAGTAATTAGGTGTCATCGCGGGGGCGCGATGACACCTAATTCAGGCGCCCCCCCCGCATGTGCGGAGGAGGCGCCTGAAAGGGAGGGGGGGAGGTCCTTCGGACCTCTCTCCCTCCGATCGGCGGCGTTGCGGGTTAACCCAGGCACCGTTTGGAAGGCACAGCCTGCCTTCCAAATGGTACCTGGCATTAACCCCATGGGGGCCGGATCACGAATCGGCGCTGAAAAGCGCCGGTTCGTGATCCTTTCCTGGAGCTGGCCGACATCTTGGATGTCGGCCAAGCTTCCGGGAATGCCCCCTGAGGACTGGCGTCAACGTGCATAGCACGATGACACCAGTCCTGGAGTTAACCCCTAACTGCCACCAATGGTGGAGATAGGGGGTTCCAATGAACCCCCTATCTCCCGATCCATGGCAGTTAGGGGTTAATGTTTGGTATTGTTGGATCGACTAGAGCATGGCTGTTCCAACGATACCAAACATGAGTATAAAAAAAGTTTGTAAAAAAAAATTAAAATTAAAAATGAAAATAAAAAAATATTTAAAAAATATTTTTTCTTTTTTTTGGTTTGTTAATGCAGCAATATTGTTCCCATTTCAATTATAATGTGAACTATGATGCTGCACTAACGATTTTTGTATGCGGTGCGTTTGTTAAAAATCGTGTAATTTTCCCCCAAAAAAAATGTAACGAGACCCCATCTCTAATTTTTTTAACAAGCGCACCCCATACAAAATATAACCGCAATTGCTCGCATGTTAAAATGTGAAAAAAAAACACTTTACACGTTGTAAATTATTGAAAAATCATATTTTATTGCATTTTTTGTTATAATATACAGACAGGTCAAGACGTATACATATAATAATGACATGTTATGAATCTGCCGAGTCTGACGGAAAGAATGATATATAATATGTCTGGGTCATATACTAAAATAAGCTTCAAAACCGGTAAAAATGACCTCAGCACAGAGGCGGGAAAAGCCTCAGCAGCGAAAGGGTTAAAGAGCGGGTTTTTTTTTAATTTAACAGACCTTTTTATTATTATTGATAGGACCTTGTATGTTAATTCCAGACATTTTTGTTCAGTTGTTTTACGTTAAATTGTTATTTGAGAAAAAGTGTAACAATTCTAAAATTATGTTTTACCAGGTTTTGTTTTAGGCATTTAATGTTAGTTTATGTAACTATACTTACTCTGTGGTTACTTTAAAAGTTAGGTGAAACGGTCTGTAAAATAACCACAATATCTTGTTAAATCCTAATGCCAAAATAAATAGACAATTAACAAGGAAACGCGCTGGTTTTATAGGTTTAAGGTGTGTTATACAAGCTTTAGGGACATAGCTTAGATATGTGTTTCAGTTCAAGGATTAACTCTTAAATATAAAATTTTAGCCCATCTGCATTGCACAAAACTGTAACATCGTATGAATAAAATACACTAACATAATTAGCAAAAAACATAAGTGTGATATACAAGGTTATTCAGAGAGCATTGAAATGTCACTGAGATTTCAGCGCTCTCCCGTTCCCCGCACTTCGGCAAGTCTGACTCACTGACCCTGAGGTGAATTCAGGATTCACTGCAGAGTCCCCGAAGTGCAGAGATCAAGCCGCCGAATGCATCAGAAAAACGGCCGCAAAACCGACAAATTATTATTATTACTCTTTATTTACATAGTGCTGATCAATGGGCACAATATAGACAGGGTTACAATACATTGAGACTGAACAACATTTTGATAAACCAGTACAGGAGGAAACGAGGGCCCTATTCCCGTGGGAACTCACAATCTAGAAGGGTTGGGGGTAGAAACAGGAGGAGAGGACTGCAAGGTGAGAGTGATGGACTGCAAGGTGAGAGTGATGGACTGCAAAGTGAGAGCGATGGACTGCAAGGTGAGAGTGATGGACTGCGAGGTGAAAATGATGGACTGGTTGGGGCAGTGAGGTGTATTAGTGAGTTGGGTGGTAGGCTTCCCTAAATAGGAATGTCTTAAGGGAGCGTTTGAAGGAAGGGAAACTAGGAGAAAGTATGAGGGAGAGCGTTCCAGAGGATGGGGGCTGAGCGTGAAAAATCCTGCAGTCTATCATGGGAAGAGGTGATGTGGGGAGAAGCTAGGCACAGGTCACTGTTTGATCTTAGGGAGCGGGCTGGGGTGTATTTGGTGATTAGTGAGGACAGGTAGTAGGGAGCTGAGTTATTGAGAGCTTTGTAGGTCAGGGTGTGGATTTTGAATTTAATTCTGCAGTGGATGAGGAGCCAGTGAATGGACTCACAGAGAGGAGCAGCAGACACAGAGCGGCGGGTGAGGTCGATTAACCTGGCAGAGGCATTCAGAATGGATTGTAGGGGAGAGAGGGAGACCAGCTAGAAGGTTATTACAATAGTCAAGTCGGGAGATTACAAGGCGTGGATGAGTTGCTTTGTGATGTCAGCAGTAAGAAATGGCCGAATTCTGGAAATATTACGTAATTGGTAGCGGCAGGAGCTGAAAAGAGATTGAACGTGGGGGATGAAGGAAAGCGCAGAGTCAAGTGTAACTCCGAGACAGTGAACCTGGCTTGATGGGGAGATAGTGATTAGGGATGAGCTGTTCGGGTTCGGACGGTTCGGGGTTCGACCCGAACTTAGCCTGTTCGAGTAGATCGCGAACACCGAACATTTCCGGGTGTTCGCCGCATGTTCGACCACAATGGACCACAATGCATTTTCCCACTGGCCTGAAGCTCGTAATTGGCTACAGCCTTGCACCTGACCACAGGTCTGGTGCAAGACTGGTTCAACACTATGCCAATCACCGCTCAGAGTCCTGATTGGGCAAATTTTGGCCAATCATGGGCTCACAGAGCTAAGTCCCACAGCACACTATATAACGTTTCCACGCGCCGATTCTGCACGCATTTCAGAGGAGATTTCAAAGGAGATAGTTGTGTCTTGTTACTGCCGGTCTGCCACGCTACTGGGGGGTCTGGGGGGGTCTCATTTCTACCAATATCAGGGAATTTAGGTGATGTGTGTCTTGTCACTGTGCCAGCAAGTTTTTTTGGGGTTTACAACTTTCTTTAAAACATTTGTGAATTGAGGTGATTTTCTGGGTCTTGTCACTGTGCCAGCAAGTCTTTTTGGGTCTCTTTTCTACCAAATATCAGGGAATTTAGGTGATGTGTGTCTTGTCACTGTGCCAGCAAGTTTTTTTGGGGTTTACAACTTTCTTTAAAACATTTGTGAATTAAGGTGATCTTCTGGGTCTTGTCACTGTGCCAGCAAATCTTTTTGGGTCTCATTACTACCAAATATCAGGGAATTTATGTGATGTGTGTCTTGTCACTGTGCCAGCAAGTTTTTTTGGGGTTTACAACTTTCTTTAAAACATTTGTGAATTAAGGTGATCTTCTGGGTCTTGTCACTGTGCCAGCAAATCTTTTTGGGTCTCATTTCTACCAAATATCAGGGAATTTATGTGATGTGTGTCTTGTCACTGTGCCAGCAAGTTTTTTTGGGGTTTACAACTTTCTTTAAAAGATTTGTGAATTAAGGTGATCTGTGTCTCGTCACACATCCAGTACCACGCAGTATTTTGGGGCTCACTAATTTATATAAAACATTTGTGAATTGAGGTGATCTTCTGTGTCTCGTCACACAGCCAGCAAGTTTTTTTGGGGCTCACTAATTTCTTTAAAACATTTGTGAATTAAGGTGATCTGTGTCTTGTCACACAACCAGTACCACTCTGTATTTTGGAGCTCACTAATTTCTTTAAAACACTTGTGAATTAAGGTGATCTGTGTCTCGTCACACAACCAGTACCACGCTGTATTTTGGGGCTCACTAATTTCTTTAAAACATTTGTGAATTGAGGTGATCTGTGTCTCATCACTGGCTGCCAGCTATCAGTGTGTCTCACTGAGTTATACCAGAGTTCTTTAAATCTTTATACCAGAGTTGAATCAGAGTTCTGTATATATTAATCTATAAATCACTCACCATGTCTTAAAGAACAAAAAGGACAGGCAGACGCTCCCAGACACAGATAAGAGGGCAAGCAGCACCTGTGTCGGGAGGCTGTGTCTCTGGTCGTGGTGGACGTGGTGCATCCTCTGCAGGGGCATGCTTGTCCTTTCTAACTGGTGCTGGCCGTCTTAAGCAGCAGCAACATACAGAGGACTTGGTGGATTGGCTAACCAGGCCATCCTCATCCTCCGAGTCCTCTGCCAGCCAGGCTTCTAGTGCTTTACAGTCCACCTCAGCTGCCAAAGCATCTAATGCAGCCTCCATGTCCACAGCTACTCCTGCCGTAGCCTCGCTATCACACACGGAGGAATCAGCTGAATTGTTTGACTACAATGAGAGTGACATGCTCCTTGAGGATGCGCAGCAAGTACAGTGCTCTGATTCAATCTCTGAGGTTGAGCAAGGGAGTATAATCAACCTAGAGGAAGGGGGTGCCAGTGATGACACACAAATAACTGGCACTCATGTTGCCCCAGAAGCTGCAGCATACTGCCAAGTTGGCTCCAGTGACAAGGAGATAGGGGGTGAAGATGACATTGATGATGAGGTCACTGACTCCACCTGGGTGCTAGATCGAACTGAGGAATCAAGTGAGGAGGAGGGGGAGGAGGAGGAGGCACAGCAAACACGAGGCACAACATCCTCTGTGACCAACCGTAGCACTAGCCAGTCCAAGGCATCACATGTCAGAGCTGCTCCGGTGCAGAGCGCTGTTGTCTCAAAGAACACATGCAGGAACTCTGCTGTCTGGGAGTTCTTTAATAAATGTGCAGCAGACCCCACCGTTGCTATTTGTAATCTATGTCAGATGAGGCTGAAGCGTGGGATAAACACCGGACACTTGGGTACCACTTGCTTGAGGCGACGTATGAACAAGTGCCACACATCCTGTTGGCGCAAAACTTTGCGTAGGTCCTCCTCCTCCTCATCTGTCTCTACCCACACTGTATGTCCTGCCATGTCATTGCCTACAACCTCCACCGACAGGGATGATACTACAGTAATGGATGTACCAGCAGGTCCTTCCTCACAATGTGACATCATCCCAGTAGCTGAAGATTTACGCAGTCAGATTACGTTGCCACAGCTGCTGCAGCGAAAGAAAAAATATAGTCCCAACCATCCCCAAGCACAGCGTCTAAATGCCAGTTTAGCAAAATTACTCGCATTGCAGCTGCTGCCTTTGAAGCTGGTGGACTCTGTTCCCTTCCGTGAATTTGCTGAATGTGCTGTACCACAGTGGCAGGTTCCAAAACGCCATTACTTTTCACGCAAGGCCATTCCAGCACTATACCAGCACGTGGAAGACAATGTTATCCAGTCATTGGGAAAGGCAGTCAGCAGCAAGGTGCATGTCACTTTAGACACGTGGTCCAGCAAGCATGGACAGGGTTGTTACATTTCCTTCACGGCACACTGGGTAACTCTGATTGCAGCTGGGAGGGATCCAAGACGGGGCTCTGTGCTGGAGCTTGTTCATCCACCACGCCTCCAGAAAGCTCCTTGTATGAGGTATGTCTGCTCCACCACCACCACCTCTTCCTCCTCCTCCTCCTCCTCCTTCTCTGTCTCTGGCGAAGTGGCAGTTAAACCGACGCCTGACAGGGTCTACGTAATGGCTCAAGCAAAAAGATGCCATACTGTGCTTGAGCTGGTTTGTTTAGGGGACAGGAGCCACACCGGGTCAGAAATTTTGTCAGCTCTGCAGGGGCAGGTGCAGAGATGGTTAACACCACGCCAGCTTGAGCTGAGAATGATCGTCTGCGATAATGGCAGCAACCTTCTCTCCGCCCTACGCAAGGGTAAATTGACGCATGTACCATGCCTAGCACACGTCCTAAATCTGGTGGTACAGCGTTTCCTAACCAAGTACCCAGGGCTGCCAGAGCTTCTCATCCAGGCCAGAAAAGTCTGCAGCCACTTCAGATGGTCATTCTCAGCAAGCGTTCGCCTGGCAGAAATTCAAAGAGAATTCCACCATCCCACAAACCGTCTGATCTGTGACATGCCCACCAGGTGGAACTCGACATTAGCAATGCTGCAGCATCTGCACAAGCAGCAGAGGGCCATCAACGAGTACCTGTGTGAGTATGGCACAAGGACAGGTTCAGGTCAACTTGGTTTCCCACCCCCGCAGTGGCTGATGATCAAGGATGCATGCACTGTACTGTCACCATTTGAGGAGGCAACGAGGATGGTGAGCAGGGTCAGTGCATGCATCAGTGACACAATTCCTTTAGTGTTCCTGCACACTCTGCAGGGAATTATAGATGTGGCTCTAGAGGCAGAGCAGCGGGAGGAAGAGGAGGCCTTCCCTAGCTCTCAAGGCCCCAGTTTTTCTGCAGACAGCATTCCAGCGGGTCCTACTCAGATCAGACAGGAGGAGGATGAGGAGGAGGAGGACTATTTAAGTAGTGGGGGCATTGAAGGTGGGGATTCCTCAAGGGAGGGTTTTGTGTGCCCAGAAACAGAAGGGCTTGTGCGTGGCTGGGAGGAGGAAGTGCACGATACGGTCATCCTCATTGACCAGGAAGACTCGGCAGCTAATACCACCTCCAACCTACGCTGCATGGGCTCCCTAATGATGCAAAGCCTGCTAAAGGACCCCAGGATTCGTGCTATCAAGGAGAGGGATGATTACTGGCTGGCAACCCTTCTTGATCCACGATACAAGGGGAAAGTTGCAGAGCTCATCCTGCCCGCACAGAGGGAGCACAGGATGAAAAAACTTGAGGACGCTCTAAAGCGACACTTGTGTAACACCTTTCCAGGCACTGGTAGATTACCAAGTGCTGACACACATGCTTCTGAGGCTGCGGGTGATCAGAGGAATAGCGGTGAAGGCCAGGGCCGCTTGACTGATGCTTTTTTAAATTTTTTAGTCCACGACGCCCAAGGACGTCAAATGTAGGCACCCATTGCCAGCGTCTTCACCATATGGTGCAGGACTACCTAGGGGCAAGGGCAGACCTGGATACCTTTCCAGCAGATGATCCACTGGCTTACTGGGTGTTGAGATTGGATCACTGGCCAGAACTTAGCCAATATGCTATGCAGCTACTAGATTGCCCTTCATCTAGCGTGCTTTCCGAAAGGACGTTCAGTGCCGCTGGAGGTTTTGTCACAGACAAAAGAGTGCGTCTGTCCACCGACTCTGTAGACCGGCTGACATTTATAAAAATGAAACATTCCTGGATCAGCAGCTATTAATCCCCTGATGCTGAAGTAATGGAATAGATAGTGAATGTCCTCTTCTGCATTCACAAAACCTTCAGCACTGAACTCTTCCACAATACCACAAAAGGGTTACGGTGTGAAGGCACTTGCTGCCATGAAAGGCACAATATTTGGCTGCACTGACGCCTGTGTCAGATTTATATCATTTTATTTTTTTTGAACCGCAGGGTCCAACCCTGCACTCTTCCACAATACCACAGAGGGGTTACTGTATGATGATACTTGCTGGCCTGGCATTAAAGGCACAATATCTGGGTGCACTGACGCCCATTACCAGATAAAAAACTTTTCAATATAGGACCACATGGTCCACCCCTGCACTCTTCCACAATACCACAGAGGGGTTACTGTATGATGATACCTGCTGGCCTGGCATTAAAGGCACAATATCTGGGTGCACTGACGCCCATTAACAGATAAAAAAAAAACTTTTCTATATAGGACCACATGGTCCACCAATGCATTCTTCAGCAAAACCACAGAGGGGTTACTGTATGATGATACTTGCTGGCCTGGCATTAAAGGCACAATATCTGGGTGCACTGACGCCCATTACCAGATCAAAAACTTTTCAATATAGGACCACATGGTCCACCCCTGCACTCTTCCACCATACCACAGAGGGGTTACTGTATGATGATACTTGCTGCCCTGGCAGTCTTGCACTAAAGGCAGAATATCTGGGTGCACTGACGCCTTAACCAGATGCATATCTTTTTAATATAGGACCGCAAGGTCACCCTGCACTCTCCACAATAACACAGAGGGGTTACTGTATGATGATACTTGCTGGCCTGGCATTAAAGGCACAATATCTGGGTGCACTGATGCCCATTCCAGATAAAAAACTTTTCAATATAGGACCACATGGTCCACCCCTGCACTCTTCCACAATACCACAGAGGGGTTACTGTATGATGATACTTGCTGGCCTGGCATTAAAGGCACAATATCTGGGTGCACTGACGCCCATTAACAGATAAAAAAAACACTTTTATATAGGACCACATGGTCCACCCCTGCATTCTTCTACAATAACACAGAGGGGTTACTGTATGATGATACTTGCTGGCCTGGCATTAAAGGCACAATATCTGGGTGCACTGACGCCCATTACCAGATCAAAAACTTTTCAAATAGGACACAGTGGTCCACCCCTGCACTCTTCCACAATACCACAGAGGGGTTACTGTATGATGATACCTGCTGGCCTGGCATTAAAGGCACAATATCTAGGTGCACTGACGCATTTCCAGATCAAAAACTTTTCAATATAGGACCACATGGTCCACCCCTGCACTCTTCCACCATACCACAGAGGGTTCTGTATGATGATACTTGCTGCCCTGGCAGTCTTGCACTAAAGGCAGAATATCTGGGTGCACTGACGCTTTAACCAGATGCATATCTTTTAATAGGACCGCAAGGTTCACCCCTGCACTCTTCCACAATAACACAGAGGGGTTACTGTATGATGATACTTGCTGCCTGGCATTAAAGGCACAATATCTGGGTGTACTGACGCCCATTAACAGATAAAAAAAACACTTTTCAATATAGGACCACATGGTCACCCCCTGCATTCTTCCACAATACTACAGAGGGGTTACTGTATGATGATACTTGCTGGCCTGGCATTAAAGTCACAATATCTGGGTGCACTGACGCCCATTACCAGATAAAAAACTTTTCAATATAGGACCACATGGTCCACCCCTGCACTCTTCCACAATACCACAGAGGGGTTACTGTATGATGATACTTGCTGCCCTGGCAGTCTTGCACCAAAGGCATAATATCTGGGTGCACTGACGCCCATTCCCAGATTCATATCTTTTTAATATAGGACCACATGGTCCACCCCTGCATTCTTCCACAATACCACAGAGGGGTTACTGTATGATAGTACTTGCATGCCTGGCACTAAATGCACAATATCTGGGTGCACTGCCACTGACGCCTGTATCAGATTCATATCCTCAGAGGGGTTACGGTGTGACGGCACCTATTGCACCTATTGTTACTTTCATCCAAAGACTGCATAAGTTTCACAATAATTTAGCCAAAAAAATCACTAAACTTTATCTGCACGTCCTAAAATGTCTTTTCATACAGGCTGCCGCCCCAAGCAGTTGTTTATGGATAGATTAAAGGAAAAGCATTTACCGACATATGAAACGTCATTTTTTTTGTTTTTAAGTGTTTCTATACATCCTAGAAATCCGCCACTTCACGGGCAGGTTATGGGGACCTCCTAGGCACGATATTTGAAGGAATTTTTGGGTTTTATTTTTAACCCTTATTTCATGGAAAACTCACTGTCCTGTTTCCTGTCCCCCAGGGCACTACCCGGACCCCCATACACCTTTTATGGCAAATATGTAGCATATATGCCCTCTTGGAGGGCACTCTAAAAAACTGAATTTTCAGCCCCATTGACTTGCATGGGGTTCGAGTTCGGGTTCGGGTTCGGTCCCGTACAAATGGGAAGTTCGGGTTCGGGCTCGAACCGAACTCGGGAAGTGTTCGGCTCATCCCTAATAGTGATACCATCGACCATGATAGAGAGATCAGGAGGTGGGTGTCATGCGTAGGTTGGAAAAGGGTACAAACCCAGGATGCAGTGACACACTGGAGACAGCAGTTATGGTAAACAGGGAGGCTTGTTGAGGGAAACAATATGTATGAGGGGCATGGCTGGAATACTGCTGACTGACACAAGGGAACCAAGAGACATGACAGGAAGGGGTTAACTGGAGAAAGGTGGACTGGGCAGGGACAGGGCTGACGGATACAAGGGGAACACGCAGAGAGACAGGAGAGGGAAGAGGTTAACTCAAAGACAGAGGGACAGGGCAGGAATGGGGCTGAAGGCAGCATCACTGGTATGAAGGTGGAAGTCCAGGAGTGGTGAGAGTGGGAGTCCAAGACTCTGGGACACTGGCAGCAGGGTATTGAATGGCAACAGATGAGGGTCTTTGACAGCGGATGAGGGGTCTTGACAGCAGATGATGGGTCTTTGATACAAATAAAGGTTACAGCAAACAAAGGAGGGTATCCAGGTGTGGCGTCCAATAAGGGGTAATCCACAAGAATAGTCTGGGGGCAATCCTTGGGTCAATGTCTGGCAGCAAGCGGCAATTTGGTAAAAAAAGCAGAGGGTCTAGTACACAGGTAGGCAAATTCAGGTAAGAAACAGATTTGGCTTCTTGCTCATCAGCTCCTTACTGGATATTGGACGTAAATGCTGAAGCACCCTGGGAAGGGTGCAGCCTCCTTTAGTAGGAGTACACTGGCTCATTGATGAGTGCACCTGAGTGTGTTGAGGACTCAGAGCTGAAGGAAACCCCAGTGCATAATAGGGCAGCACATTTCATGTACTGCCCAGGTAGTATTCAGGATGCGGCAGTGCTGGATTTGCCTTTCCTGCGCTGGTGGCGGTGAGGACCCCGACAGTGGGGAAGCATTAGAGGGAGGAATTAGTAGGAGCTCAGTCTTACACATGTTAATCTTCAGGTGGTGAGAGGTCATCCAGGAGGAGATGCCAGATAAACAGTCGCTGACTTTGGAAAGGACGGAAGGAGAGAGATCAGGGGTATAGAGGTAGATCTGAGTATAATCAGCATAGAGGTGATAATTAAAGCCAAAGCTGTCAATGATTTTGCCCAGGGAGGAGGTGTTCACTGTTTGGTGTAGTTTCAGGGCCAATTCGACTCTCTTTGAATAAACCTGATAATTAATTATTAATAAAGCCATAACACACATGGCTCAATAAAACAAAAATAAATATAAACGTTGAGTACATGTACAATAAGGATTATAATGAACTGATTTACCAGTTAAACCAGACTGAAGGCAGGAGTTGAAATGTAACGATTGCACATACTTTGAATTAGTTTCTTTGGTGATGTAGAAACATGAAAGTTCTAAGCGAGAAGATGATAAGCAATCAGGATATGAAATATTCCTGGCACTCACCGCTTGTATTGTTTTGATATATTTAACTTTAGACTGAAAATACAAAGGATGATTTGCACCTGCGTTTTAATTTCCCGGTCCTTCATAAATATGGAAGAAAAAAAATACAATATATGAAAAATAATACTTTGTTTAAAAAAAGAATAAGTATCATTAAAAGCTTGGTAGTGATAGTTTTTTTTAACTATTTAAAGCTATCTACATGTCTAGTGTGGTCAGTCATCAAAGAGTAATGCAGATGCAACTTCTGAATTATCCACAAGTACCAGCTGGCAGTGAAGCTCAAGTGAAATGGACTCCAAAGAGGCATATGGACCCAGACTCGTTTTGCCACACAGTCTGGCCAGATAGACTCAATTTTAAAGCACTTTATGTTATCAGGTTTCTCGAAGTGGATTAACATCATACAAAGGTAAGTGGAGCTGATCATGCACCACAGAGCACAGCTTACACCAATAAAACAATACATATGTTGCTAAAAGTATCCCTTATGTAGGCAACAGATTTTCAGGGAGGAAATTAGTCAAAAATAATTACTTTGAACAAAGAAAAAACTTTTTGAATTGCAACAAAAGTTAGTTTTAAGGTGAATATGTGTTTGGGTGCATTTATGTATGTGTGCAAAAAAATTAGGGATGTGCATGGCTGAAAAATTTATTTAGTTTCGTTAAGATTTTAAATCCTTTCGTTTTTGGAATTTCGTAACTAATTTCATTTCGTATTTCATTTCGTTTTTGATCGATTTGAAATTTCAAATTGATTTGATATTTCTAATCAAGTCGAATTTCATTTATCAATTCGATAGTTGTTATCAATTTGAATTTTGGATCACAAAATAAAACCCCAATTAATAAAATTTTGCTGTTAAAAGAAAAGCTAGGGTTACATTTTAAGCTGTATCACAGATTTAGTATTTGAGTCAAATTAAACAGTGAAATAAAATTAATAAAGTCCGTTGCTGACTATTACTTGTATTGTAAGTTAATTTCAAATTCGATAGTTGATATCAATTTGATAGTTCATTTCAAATTCAATAGTTGATATCAATTTGATAGTTCATTTCAAATTCAATAGTTTATATCAATTTGATAGTTAATTTCAAATTTGATAGTTGATATCAATTTGATAGTTCATTTCAAATTCGATAGTTGATATCAATTTGATAGTTAATTTCAAATTCCATAGTTGATATCAATTTGATAGTTAATTTCAAATTCCATAGTTGATATCAATTTGATAGTTCATTTCAAATTCAATAGTTGATATCAATTTGATAGTTCATTTCAAATTCAATAGAGCACAGCTTACACCAATAAAACAATACATATGTTGCTAAAAGTATCCCTTATGTAGGAAACAGATTTCCAGGGAGGAAATCAGTCAAAAATAATTACTTTGAACAAAGAGAAAACTTTTTGAATTGCAACAAAAGTTAGTTTTAAGGTGAATATGTGTTTGGGTGCATGTATGTATGTGTGCAAAAAAATTAGGGATGTGCATGGCTGAAAAATTTATTTAGTTTCGTTAAGTTTTTAAATCCTTTCGTTTTCGGAATTTCGTAACTAATTTCATTTCGTATTTCATTTCGTTTTGGTTCGATTTGAAATTTCAAATTGATTTGATATTTCTAATCAAGTCGAATTTCATATATCAATTCGATAGTTGTTATCAATTTGAATTTTGGATCACAAAATAAAACCCCAATTAATAAAATTTTGCTGTTAAAAGAAAAGCTAGGGTTAAATTTTAAGCTGTATCACAGATTTAGTATTTGAGTCAAATTAAACAGTGAAATAAAATTAATAAAGTCCGTTGCTGACTATTACTTGTATTGTAAGTTAATTTCAAATTCGATAGTTGATATCAATTTGATAGTTCATTTCAAATTCAATAGTTGATATCAATTTTATAGTTCATTTCAAATTCAATAGTTGATATCAATTTGATAGTTCATTTCAAATTCAATAGTTGATATCAATTTGATAGTTAATTTCAAATTTGATAGTTGATATCAATTTGATAGTTAATTTCAAATTCGATAGTTAATATCAATTTGATAGTTCATTTCAAATTTGATAGTTGATATCAATTTGATAGTTCATTTCAAATTCAATAGTTGATATCAATTTGATAGTTCATTTCAAATTCAATAGTTGATATCAATTTGATAGTTCATTTCAAATTCGATAGTTGATATCAATTTGATAGTTCATTTCAAATTCAATAGTTGATATCAGTTATTCAAATTTTTCTTTTATGATGATGGACACAGTGTAAAACGAAAAAATTTCGTTATATACTGTTTCGTTTAGTTTCAAATTCGTATCGTATCGATTCGTTATTCGGAAGTACTTCCAAATACGAATTATCAAATTTCGTTCCAAATACCGAATTTTTCCGAAACGAATGAACATCTCTAAAATAAATAGTTATATTTCTCAAACATTTAATTTTTAGAACAATCACTCATCATGCATTGACTGCTTCTTGACGTTTAGGCAATGTGTTCTCTTTTTTTTTTTAAGTGGGATGTAGGGAGTTAATCCAATTTAGGCCACAATTTATTCCAACCCGATGGCTGAAAACAGGACCTTTTTCCCATTTTTTTTACTGTAAATTTTGGAGTGAGTTTTACTGTAAATGCTGGATTCGCACGTTTTTACTGTAACAGTGAAAATATTACATTGAGGACTTGAGGGTTGTAAAGGTAAGAGTGGAATATTAAATTAGGGGCATACAGGTTTAAAATATAACATTATTAAAATTGATTTATGGACTTGTGCAATTTAACTATAACAGTGTAAATGTTAATATACGGATTGGCGAGAATTAAATTTACAATATAGAGATTGCACATTTATACTGTAAATAAATACTAAGCCTGATTACCTTCTGGTATCGCGGTATAGAAGAGAGGTAAAGGGGATACTAAATGGGGTAAAGAGAGAGGTATAGAGTGTAATGAGAGCATCGAGGAAGTATAGGACGTATTGTGGTAAAAATATGCAGGCCTCCAAATTTTCTAAATCAATCCGATATTGTATTGGCCTGTATTTCTGAATCAGCAATTTCCAAATCCGAAGTATTTGGATTCCAAAATTTGCACACCCGTACCGAAATATTTGGCGGTGCACATGTCTGCAAAGTGCAAGTGACAGCACTCCCTTGTATTGAAGAACAAGCAACCCTCCTAAGGTACGATGGCTCTACTTACTAAACCACCAACGTAGCAGCAATTTTTATGCATATAGAGTTAATGTATCGATGTTCATGCATTTTTTTGCAGCACAAGGTAAATATCAATTCTCAAAACTATTGAACGGCACACTCACCTTAAAAATAATTATTTGAAAAATACAGAGTAAAGGTTCCGGTGGTTTAATAATAAGTTATAATAATGCAAGCATTTGTTTGAGTGCATTGCCTTAATTTAATGGCTTATAGCTGCATTGTTAGAATAATTTCTAGCCGGTCTATATCTGACCAATCAATTTTACTTACACAGATAACCTGCTCTATCCCAATATATTTCTGGTTTTGTTAAATATTTGTGGTCCCTAACAAGGCACTCGCAAGCCCTCTTTAAAAACACTTATTCCTGGCTTCACATTTCACGTATCCTTTTGAGAATTATTTTGCCGTACTGCATGCAGATTTGCTGACAACACAGAATGGCGGATATGAAAATGTATACTACTAATGAATGGATGTAAATCTGTGCAAATTATGTAGCACAAAGAGAAAAATTGTATCCAGCGAGCCCAGGTATTCCAGACAGTCAGTGCACGTTTTGACAATGTGACAGACCCGGAGGCAAATTTTAAGGCTGCCAATGCAATTCGCCATGGAGCCTATCGTGTTTCCCAGTTTGGCAGTCAGGTCCGGTAACTGTGAGAAAGACTGATGCGTTATAAGCAGAAAAACAATATATTTATTATTTGAATTTCTGGGCTAAAGAAGAAGAAATTAACTATATTTAATTTTTTTTTAAAAATAGAATAAAGAGAAAAATGACTGAATTTATTTTCTTCTCATTTTAAGTAATTAATTAAAACAATGAAAATCATTTAATAGTATTTAAGCATGGGATTATTATATTTAAATCCATAGAGAGATATACATACATATACATAGGTATTTGCAATGTATATATTGTTCGTTCTCTATATATGTATATTATACATCTACAAAAAAAGCTATTTTACTCTTGATAATTATTATTATTACTTTTTATTATTATTATTGTCATCATTTATATAGCGCCAACAATTTCTGCAATAATAATTTATTGTTGTGTATTATGTCAACAGAGGAAGCAAGTCTCGCATAAGGAGACGCAACTGTCCACCAAAGTGGATTGCTGGTCTTTTAAGGGGCAGTAAGGGTGGACTGGTGGGTCTCTGAGATGAGATAAGGGTGGACTGTTGGGTCTATTAGAGATGGTAAAATAGAGAATTTAGCCTATAAGAAAACAAATAAGAGAAAGATAGGGAGGATCACCCAAACCCTACCAATACCTCAGTAGGTCAGGACATGTAAAATTATAAAATTTTATTAATGGACATTGCCATATAATCACACAGTAACGATAGATTAAAAAAGAAGAAAAGGAATCCCTCCCAGAGGGTGTGATGGAGTAATGAAATGAGACTGCATGTCAATGACCCAGAGGCTTTAGGCTGTTGAATAACGAGTAATAGAGAGTTTTCTAATTTGTTAGAATTTGGGGTCAGTCCCGATTGGTTCAGGGTTCTCCATCCTGGTCTCCTACCTAATTGTTGGGAGTCTATGGGGGTTATTGATAGAGAGCCGATGTGGCCCCGAAATTTAACCGGACACTGAATTTCAGCGAACGGGGACATTTCTGGGCCATTCGGCTATTCGGAGAGCAGGTAGTTCCCCAAATCTTGGCGAATTGCCTGCACGTACGGTGCCTGTTTTAGGGCAGTGAAATCCCCCATAGAGAAGCAATGCTTCATCTATTCAGAGACACCAAACAGCTGAGGAGTGTCAGTGAAATGCCCTGCAGTTCGGTGTTTTCATTCGTCAGGTTAATTCAGGCGAATCCCATAGGCTTCAATGTTAAAAATATTCCAGTTTTAATTCAATATCTAATAAACCGTTTATTATTTTATTCTGCAGTAAAAAGTCTCTTTATTTTAATTTTTTTAGGATCTTTTAGGCATTTTTTGTCAAAGTTTTTCTTTTTTAAATATTTTTTTCTTTTTTCT
Source organism: Leptobrachium leishanense (assembly GCA_009667805.1). Taxonomy (NCBI): domain Eukaryota; kingdom Metazoa; phylum Chordata; class Amphibia; order Anura; family Megophryidae; genus Leptobrachium; species Leptobrachium leishanense. The sequence goes on from CM019067.1 coordinate 311,731,774, forward strand.
GTAACAGCCCTTTTTATTATCATTCATTGGATCTTATATGTAAATTCCAGGCATTTACGTTCAGTATTTTTTTGCAAACAGCGTTTCACTTTTCAAACTTTCAAGCATACTGTTTTTTTTTTTTTACCCCGTTCGTCTGCATCTCGTGTCGGCTGCTCTGCGTTGTGATTGCCGGCTAGTCGGGTTTTTCCGGCGTGTTCAGCGGGGTTTTTGCAGCATTTTCAATGGGTTTTTGGTGAGTGTTCGGTGAGTGTTCGATGAGTGTTCTACGGGTTTGCGGCGAGTATTCCCTGCACTACGGGGGACCTGCAGTGCTTGCTGAATACAATGCAGGGTCGCCGAATCGCCCCGAAGTGCGGGGAACGAAAAGTCACCGAACGTGCAGTGACTTTTCGGATCTCTCTGAATAACCCTGTATGTGTTTGGTCTATAAGAAGCAGTAAGGGTGAACTGGTGGGTCTGTAAGACGCAGTAAGGGTGGACTGTTAGGTCTACAAGAGGTAATAAGTGTGGACGGATGTGTCTGTAAGTGGCGGTAAGGGTGTGTAGTGCTGAGTCTCTAAGAGGAAATAAAATTGACTGTTGGGTATATAAGAGACATTGGGCTCTATTACATTCTCCGCGAAAATTTGTACGTGCAGCGCAATTTTTTCTGCGCTCAGCGTTAAATGTTAACGCGCGTAAATTAACGCTGGTCTGACGATCCGGGCGCATTTTTTCATCGTCCGAAAATATTGCGCGTAAAAAAGACACGCAAAAACCAGCGCAAATTAACGCTGCGCGCAGAAATCGGTGGGTAGACTGTTTTTTCACGCGATTCAGACTATCAGAATTAAGAACCACAATTGTCTCCCGTTCAGTTTTTGCGCCTGTCAAAATAAATCTGAGTATACATGCTGCAGCAATTAAAACAAATATGCACGAATTCACAATTTTATTGTTTGGGTATGTGTAGAATGTGTAACTATAATGTGCTGTAGTTTTTTTTTTTTGGGCCGGTGTATTTGGTTTCGGCCAGAACGTTTAGATTTGCCGTTAACACCAGCTTTTAAAAGACGTTAAAATTATGCGCGCAAACGTCGTTCGTAAAAAGTTGCGCATCGATTGCAATACCAGCCGCGTACCAGCGCACAAACGCATTTGCGCTCACAATGTTAAGTATGGGATGCGCGCACGAACTTTCGCTCATGCAGGGTAACTTGCGTTAGACGTTAACGCGCATCGTAAGCGCGAACGTCGTAATTTGACGGGTTTCTCCCCTCACGTTAATGCGTTTTTGCGCACGCGCACATTTTTGCTCGAAGAATGTAATAGAGCCCATTATCGGTGGACTGCTAGGTCTATAAGAGGTGGTAACGATAAACTATTTTTTTTGTAATCTTAAAAAGAACATTTGCAAAATAAAAAAAAGTAGAAGAAGATTCAATGAAACAATCTTCCATAATCATCGACCGCAAATAAAACATTAGAACGTAATAAGGGCTATTTTGACACTTGCTTATCTCATGATTTAAGATGACTCTAGAACGCACGTTAACTTCCCCGTCTGACTGGTGTCACTACCACACGAGGCTGCTTGGTGAGAGTCGATGAGCTGTGCTGGATTTCCTAAAGGGCCACCATGGCCATGGCCTCAGGGTGTTATGTGCTAGAGGGGCGACAGTTACATCAGTTGCATGGATGTGTGGGGAGATCAAGGCGATCTCCCTCACCAGCCTGGGACCCCTCAGCCAGAGCCAACTCTTAAGATCTCTTTCAGTCTGAAGGAGCCTGATCTCCGCCTGGCCCCTCTCCCTCAGACTGAATATAGCATATTTATTGGTCGTAAACACAATTGTATCGCATTTAGAAATTTTCCATTTTTAAAAGTTACCCATTACATACTGTAGTACTTAGGTTTTGACAAAATAATGTACATTCTGATGTGCATCTAACTGACGTGTCTAGAATGCGGCCTTATTAGGTTACAGCTAACTTAATGCGGCTTTCCAACATTAAAAGGTTCCCCAACCCTGCTCTGGGCATGCCATCACATTCCATCCTCTTACTATACGTCTACTTAAGTTAAGGGGATTGGAAGCTCCTGAAACAGCCAGCAGCCAATTAAATAAATGTGTAAATTATATTGTCATTTCACTAGAGTCAGCATATTCAGATTGTATGTAGTACTTAAAAATGGCACGAGATGCAAACTAATGGAAATGGTTTTTAGGCTAGGGTCAGACGAAAGCATTTTTCCCCGCGAACGTGAAAAAGTGCGTCCGAACGCATTGATGTATTTTTTCACGGAATGCGCAAAAACAGTCAGACGACGCGCATTTTCGGGCGTGATTTTGTACGGATCGTCAATAAAACTCTTTTTGCGTCTGGACGTTATGTAGGCTGGACATTAGCAGCGGCTGATATCTCCTAATCACGCAAACACGCCGCTATGCCGCCGCAGCGCACTCAGTACGTCAGTACTAGGCTTGTGCACCGATTTTTTTTCGGTTCGATTCGGTTCGATTTGTTCGGATGTTTAAACTTTTCGATTTGGCTCGTTTCGGCCGATTTCTGTTTCGATTCGGTTCGGCTCGACTCGTTTTTCGTGTACATTTTTTTTTTCGGAATATCGACCATTTTTCGTATTTTCGTGTTACTTTGCTCGTTTTTTGTATCGACTTTTCGTGATTTCGGGACTTTTCGTTTTTTCGGAACGTCTGTTCTCCTCGACCATTTTTCGTATTTTCGTGTCACTTTGCTCTTTTTTTGTATCGACTTTTCGTGATTTCGGAAATTTTCGGGTTTTTTTTCGGAACGTCTGTTCTCCTCGTTTCAAAGCTGTCTAACTCTATTCGTTTTGATGTATACTACTATGGTTTACTTTTTTATACTTTATATATTTTTTTATAATAAATTTTTGGTTTGTTTTTCGGATCCAATAATTCATTCTGTCGATACGATAATTCTGGCGATTCTATCGTGGTTTTTTTTAATTAAATAAAGATCCTTTTTTTCTTATGAATAAACATTTCACAACTTTATTTAATCACATTAAAAAATGGTATGAAAGCCAAGGAACAAAAAAAAATGAACAAAACGATTTAAAAAAACGCTAAACTGACCCGAATGGTCTGACTTTAAAAATAAAAACCAGAACAAAAAGGTTTTAAAACGGAAAAATAGTTGATCAAAATGATCTGAAACGAAAAAAAATAAAAAAATAAATGATTTAAAACAGACAAAAAAAAATTAACCCTTTCGCTGCTGAGGCATTTCACGGCTTCCCTTCACGCCTGTGTGCGGCACTGTGGTCTGCTGTTGAGCTAATTTTTAACAGTTTCGCTCCTCTTGTTTAAACGTGTTTTTTTGAAGCCTTATTTTATAATATGACCCAGACATGTTATATATCGTTCTTTCCGGCAGACTCGGCAGATGATTCATAATATATCATTATCATATGTATGCGTCATGTCCTGTCTGTATATTATAACAAAAAATGCAATAAAATTAGAATTTTCAATGTTTGTTTTACAAGGTGTAAATTGTTTTTTTCACATTTTAACATGCGAGTGTTTGCGGTTATATTTTATGAGTTGCGTTTGTTAAAAAAAATTGAAATGGGGACTTGTTATATTTTTTTGGGTGAAAATTACAATATTTTTAACAAACGCACCCCATACAAAAATCCTTAGTGCAGCATCATTGTTCACATTATAAATGAAATGGGAACAATATTGCTGCATTAACAAAACAAAACAAAAAACCTGTTTATTTTTTTTATATTTAAATTTTTTATAATTTTTAACATTGTCATGTTTGGTAATGTTGGAAAGGCCATGCTCTGGTCGATCCAAAGATACCAAACATTAACCAACCGATAGCTGCCGGGGATCGGGAGATAGGGGGTTCCAATGAAGCCCCTATCTCCACCATTGGTCGCAGTTAGGGGTTAACTCCAGAACTGACGTCATTGTGATGAGGTCTTGGGACTGTCGACAGCTGCCGTTCCCCCACGCTGTTGTCTTCCTGCAAAGACGTGACCATGTTGGCGGGCAGCGTCTTAGCGGGCAGCGGTGGGAGAGAGAGAGCTCATAGCTGGGAGGAGGTGTTGCGTGAAGCTGCAAACAGGGACAAATAAACTAGACCTGAGCCGCACTGAGGATCTTTGGGTTGTGTCGGAGAAGACTTCACGCAGTGCTGCCATCAATATTTTTTGATAAATTCTTGGTTATACAATGAATGTGACTGTGGACAAAAATCCGTGTTGTTGTGACATCGCCTAAGCTTAACAAAACCAGGCCACGTCGGTAATCAAATCTCAAGGCAGTACAACAAGGTTGTGTTAGTGTGTGACATTTTTTGGCCAGGCAGGAAGTGTAGAATGTGCACAGTCACATTCATGGCCACAAATATGTTGACAAATTTATGACAAAGGGTCCATAGAAATGTCAATACATTTATGTACATATAATTTTAACAGTGTGGAAACCAAGCAATACATATTAACTTATTACGTAAGGAAAAGCAACGCACACAAACAGGAAAATATAGAAAAAATAGAAAATTTATTTACAACATGGGGAAGGGAACATGCCAAGGATGGCAAACTGCCCAACAGGGGCACAAACAACACAAACAAACATAGTGTAGTGGAAATAGACTGGAAGATGGCCGCCATTGTAAGCCAGGCGAACATCTTGTTCAGAATATTGATTCACTTGAGATAATTACTGGCATTTGAGGAGATGTTGGAGCTGGTCCGCATCTTTGATTACAAAGATTATGACTGCCGTAAGGGCCCTTACGGCAGGAAGAATAACACCCGCAAGGATCGCCTTTCCTGAAGAGACTCGTGTTCAGACAATCCTTGCTTGTGTCCGGTCCGGCCTCGTCTTGAGTGAACCTGCAGATTCCGGTTACATTTCGGGAGGAGGCTGGTCTTAATGCCGCTCCAGGATGTCAGCGGCATTGCTTATATGCTCCCGCAATTCCTGGAGCAGTTCCTGGATGGCATCTATGGAGGTAACAGCCAGGCGTAGCTCGCCGATCGCCTCCCGATTTATCATCCTGACACTGGAGGACGTGTCTGGTCTGGCTTCTCCTTCTATATATCCAATAAATGAAAGAAGGAAAATAAAGTAAGTAAAGCAGGTTTCTATTTTTGACTGAAAGTTTTGAAAAAATATAGCAGTAGTATATACCAGTGCTGGCGGCCTCCTGAGGCTCCGACTCCTCCGACTCCTCCTCCTCCTCCACCACCACCGTCAGCATCTCATCCGGTGCTATAAGAAATTAAAGAAATAAAAAATACAGTAAACAAAAAAACTGATTTATTTTTGACCAAAAGTCGTTGCAAAATAAAACAGTATATACCAGCGCTGGTGGTCGCCCATGGCTCCTCCTCCTCCACTGGGGCACTGGTGCCCGCCGGGGCAGATGCTGCCTTCTTCCTGTCTTCTGCCAAATCCAAAAAATAACACGTAAATAATGCAGACTGGAAAAAATGGTATATCTATACAATATATTGCCGAAAGTATTGCGACACCCCTCCACTACCCCACTACCAGCTTGACCCACCACTACTCCCATCTCATAGTTCTAAAGTCACAAAATATTTATTTATTTCCCCTGCACATAGACATATATTACCGTTCAATTATATATTTTTTTCAGTAGTAAACATTACGTTTATTCAATAAAAACTATTATTTGTGTTGTGTGCGTACAAAACACATTGTGCGACTGCTTTTAGTTATTTTATAGAAGGCCTCAGCCTCAGTTTCACTTTCAGTTTCTGCTAATAAAACTGGATATTGCAGAAACAACAGAAATCCACCATTTTGTTTTGAAATTTGCATCTAAAGCGTTCAATAATGACACTGCTGCAGCAAACTGAATTGCTGCGCTGCAACAATTCAGCAGCTGCTGAGGATGTATTGAACGCGGCTCTGTTTGGATGCACTTTCAAAAGAACTACATGTCCCATCCTACCACTTAGCAGAGACGCAGAGATTTTTATTGATGCGCAGGTGGGAGCCAATATTGGGCAAGCTGCGGGTCATCTCGTATGCATCACTCAATCACAACAACCTCCCCCTCAGCACACTACAGACTATACACACAGTGCCAAAAGAAATCCAGCATTGTAACTTCATCTACATACATCAAATGTCACAATTTTCACGAATACGTAAAATCACAAAAAGGAAGAGCTATGGCAAAAATGCATGTATGACGAGTCGTGAAAACGCAAAGCTATGCACAATCACATTGCATGAAAAAAGGACTAGATAAATCAACGTATTTCTGTGCACATTAGCACATGCAAGCACATTATTATTATTATACAGGATTTATATAGCGCCAACAGTTTGCGCAGCGCTTTACAATATAACATGACACTTACGTTTGGCTATGACACGCCGGATGTGCCTCAGCTGCTCCTCCTCGCGTACCTTGAGGTCGGACCAGCGTTTTCGGAGCTGGTCCTTCGTCCGGTCTTTGCCAAACAATTCCACGATGGTGGTGCGAACCTTATCGAGGATACGGTCCTTTCTTGCGTTATTCTTTCTGCCGTAAGGGCCCTTACGGCAGTCGTAATCTCGTCTGTCAAAGATCCGGACCAGCTCGAGCATCTCCTCAAATGCCATGTTGCTGGACCGCTTCTTCCTGGGTGGTGGTGTTTCATGGGTGCAAGACGATGAGGAGGTGACTGAATGGCACTCGTCTCTTGCAGCCATGATGAATTGAATAATAAAAACAATATTTTTGGGCCTGTCCAAAAAGTTGTCAAAAAACTGGCTCAATAAAGTTACGACATCCGCTCGCGCATGCGCATGCGCGACCCGCGGACAAATCGGATCAGACCCGATTACGAAGGAATTATCGTATCAACAGAATTATCGGATCATTGGAAACAAAAAAAACAAGTGATACGCATTTACAAATACAAAATTTACAGAATCAGCGATATAACCGATAATAGTTAAATATACGATGTCCAGAATTACCGAAATGGAACCGAAATCACGAATGGAACCGAAATCATGAATAGAGCGAAAATAAATTTCGATTTGACACATTTCAAGTCCATTCGAAAATTCCGAAAATATTTCGTTTCGGCTCGGAAAACTTTTCGGATCTGCCATTTTCGGATCTAAAAATTTTCGGAAAATCGGCCGCATCCGAAAACACGAATCGGGAAATTTCGTGAAAATTCCGAAATTCCGAAACCCGAAAACGCACATCCCTAGTCAGTTCAGCGTTCTCAGAAAAATGCGTTCAAATTCCACTTGCGTTGCACGGCCGGACTTTTGTGCGGCCGTACATCGTATATTGGCCGTCATTGCCCGTCATCTGCTACTAGTGCGGCCGTAATTATGTGCGCCAGAACGCACGTTAAAAGTGCGCTGGTCTGACCCCAGCCTTAGGGCTTTTGGAAGCATCACATTTTCTCAAGCAAGATGGTGGTCTCTTGATAAACTAGCGGCAATGACAGCTAATAATTTTTTTCTCTCCCTCATTTTCGTGGTTTCTTGATTTGCCATAATGAAAATAACATGTTGTGTCATAAGCGCCTTTGAATGTATTCGATGGTGGCCCTTGGATTCTTGTGTAAGAGTTATGTGGCTTCAAGATGCCAATCCAAAAGCGCTGCATACTGCCAAATCCTATATCGATGCATCATCAATCTTGAAACTCTCGGTCGATTGGTATTTCTCCAAATAAGCATGAACACACACACACAAGTACTGCTCATCAGAAGAGTCACATGCGAGCCAGGAGCTGAAACTGTAGTAATGAGTCTAACAGGGTCTGGCGACTGCTTGAACCACACGAGACAGATAAACATGGCAACAGAACAACGATTTCCATCTTAATTTACCAAAAGCTTTGCCCATGTAACACGTTCGGAGCTGGAGTGAGATGATGCTGAAGAACAGAAGAAATAACTTTGTATGTCAAGACTTTATACAAAAGGAGAGATCTAGGTTACTCAAAATGTAATACTTTTAGGAGGGTGTGCACTAGAACCCGTTTACACTAGAACCCGTGTACACTAGAACCCGTACACTAGAACACGGGTGCTCAACTTTGGCCCTACAGAAGGGTTATTTAATAAACGCTGAGCTTGCCACCGAATTGCACCGAACAGTGAATTTCGGTGTTTGGTGCAATTTCGCAGCAGTTTGTCTATTCATAAAGCTGTCCGTCCACCAAAGACTGGCAAATTGACAGCAAAATACGGTGCAGTTCGCTGCAGATCACTGCAATTCTGCTATCTTCTGAAATTGTCTCATAAAGAAGTAATGGTTAATCTATTCAGAGAACGCCGAAATGCTGGCGAAATGCCTTGTGATTCAGTTCGACAGGTTTAAACAGGCGAATCCCATAGGAGTCAATGATAAAAAAAAGAGTACAGTTTTTTTTAAAAAATTCCAAGCGTTTATTCTTTTAATTTTCAGCAAAAAGCCATTTTATTTTTAAATATTTTTGATTTTTTTTTTTTTTTCTTTTGTAATTTTTTTAGGCAAAAGTTTTGAGTTCCATTTTTTTTTTCTAAAGGCTTTTTTTAATTATACTGTAACAGACCTTTTTATTACTTTTTCATAAGAACTTTTTTTATTATTTCCACACATTTTCATGCATTTGTATTGTATTAAACGCCTTTTAAAAAAATAGCAGAATTATGTTTTTTATTTCTGCAGTTCGGCGGGCTGATCAGCTGTCTTCAGCGGCGTTTGGCGGGCTTATTGGAGGTTGGCAGCTGAGTTTGGCAGTCTTTGGCGGCTCCACGTTTGGCGCACTTCGAGGACCCTGCGGTGAATAGTGAATTCACCACAGGGTTGGCGAACTGGAATCGCCAAATCGCACCGAAGTTCGTCAAACGAAATAGAGCATTGAAATTTCCCTAAGATTTCGGTGCTCTTTGAATAACCCCTCAGATCATGAGAGATGTAGTTCCAACACAACTGGAGGGTCAAGGTTCAGAACAAGAACTTTTAGTAATAGAATGATATATATTTTATACTAAGTGCCTGATCTATTTCTACAGCCTGTTTTTTCGAAGTAAATATCAGTTGTTTGCGGCTGACTTTTTTTCAAAATTCAAAGATTCAGTTCAAAAAGTTTGGTATTGGAGCCAATATTCAAAAAAATGCTGTTGGTCCATTAAAAAAAAGCAAATTTTTGGGCCATGACCATACAGATCTGTGCCTTAAACAAGGCTATTAGAAATATCCGATGTTCGAGAAAATATTTCAGGCTAATTTCTTGTATTTCCCTGCCTGAAAATCCATTTATCAGCACTTTTTTGTATTTGAAATTATTTCGTAAATCAGCGCACCGATACATTCAACTTGAATCGATACGGACGATATTTCCATTGAAATATACAGGGTTATTCAAAGAGATTCGAAAAGTCACCGCACGTTCGGTGACTTTTCGTTCTCTTCAATTCGGTTCCTTTTGCCGATCCCATTTCGGTGACCCTGCGGTGTATTCAGCAAGCACCACAGGGTCCCCGAATTGCAGGGAAAAGCTGCCGCAAACCCGACGAAAACTAACCGCAAAACCCAGCGAATGCACGCCGAAAACCCGCAAAAACATCTGGATTAACCTGCCGAAAACCACGGAAAGACCCGAGCAGGAGCCGATCACACGGAAAAAGCCGAGACGGCAGAGCGAAGTGAATAAATTAGCAAAACGGTTTGTATGAATGATTGAAAAGTGAAACACTGTTTGCAAAGAAACTACTGAGCGAAAATGTCTGAAATTTACATATGATCCAATGAATGATAATAAAAAGGGCTGTTACAGAAAAAAATAAGTAAACTTAAAAAAAAAAAAATCGGACTCTTTAAAAAAAAAAAATCAGAAAAATGATTAAAATATCCGAAAAAATCTATAGATAAAGAGACTTTTTACTGCAGAATTTTAGAATGAACGGTTTATTAGATATTGATTTAAAACGGGAATATTTTTAACATTGAAGCCTATGGGATTCTCCTGAATAAACCTGTCGAATTAAACCACCGAATGGCAGGGCATTAGGGGAACCTTTCACTGCTGGTTTGTGTTCTCTGAATAGACAAAGCAGTGCTTTTTTATGGGGATTTCACTGCCCTCGAACAGGCACCGAACAGGCACCGTATGTGCAGGCAATTCGCCAGGATTTGGCGAATTGCCTGCTCTCTGGATAGCCGAATGGCCAAGAAAGGGAACCGAACGCTGATTTTCAGCAGTCGGTTACCTTTCTCAAGCAATTCGGAGCTCTTTGAATAACCCTGATAGCCTCAAAAACCAATATATGATCTGAATTTTTTTCAGGGAACTAAATGCCCGTAAACCCTCATTTGAATCTCCTGATCCTAAAAAATGTCTGACAATTGGCCTAAAAATGTCACTATTTCGGCCTTCGGGCCGAATAAATACAGCCCTACGTCGGTAAATGAATATTCATCTGTTTCTGAGCCTGTTTAATTAATTAACTTCTAGTGAGAAGGTATTATGACCTAAGTAGGGAATTGGTGTGTGTGTGGGTGGGGGGGGGATGCATCTTTTAGGTCAAAATAGATGAATTGGGATGTGTTTCCATCTCTCTGGTATTCTTACAGTCTTTTTTGTCTTAAAGGGACACTGCCACTAACATAAGCTGTAACTAGATTACATGTGCATTACAGAAAACCCCACACACACTCTAGAACACATTATAAAACACATGAAGCTGTTTATTGCATGTAAATAAAAAAAATAAAATTGTTTTATCTCCTGTGTCCCTTTTGCAGAGTTTTCCCATGATGCAGCATTTACCAAAATCCTACCAAAAGTTTCACTTTACAGCTGTGGTATAGGATGAAACAGTATTGTACAGCGCTAAGGAATTTGTTGGCGCTTTATAACTACTTGTAACTGTAACTGAAGAGGCAATGGGGCAGAGGATGCTTAGACAAGGCTGCAAGACATCTATTGTGTTGCCTAGGCTATCCAAAATAAGAGGTGGCAGATGAATGAGATAGTGGGCAAACAACACTCAGTGTTGATGATATTTACATATATTCCACACATTTCAGGTCAATGGTTCAGTTTTATGGACTATTGACCAATTCTATGCCCAATGCCACACAGTGAGGAACAAGTGCTGTAAAGATTTGGGGGGGGGGCAGCTTCAAACACAAAAGATCACACAATGGATGCACCCAGTGACACATATAGAGTAAAATATTTACTTAACTAAACAAACAAGAGTAAAACAAATCACATGTAAGAATCAGCAACATCAAATAAACAATTTAAGAAGCTTTTCATTTTTTGGTGTTAGTGGCCAATTAATGTTTTGTCAATGGTAGCAAGGTAACGTAGTGATGAGAAAGTGCATACCTGGACATTATCCGAGCACATGTTAGGATGAAGTGTTCATGAGGATTCCTTGTAGAATCGTTGAGTCTTCTCCTGACTCTGTTTGAATTTCCCTTTTGGGAAGCACCTAAGGGCCCTAGTCCTTCCTTAACGCTAACATGGGGACGCTAACGTGGAGAATCTGTGCCTGCTGGTTTCACCGGAAAGTCCCCATGTTAACACGGGATGCCGGGGCAGGCACCTCTACCTGGAACGCAGCGGTAACCGCTGGGATACTCGTGGTAGCGCTTCCACGCTGTCGCGAGTATCACCTCCTGGAGTCCATAGGACTCCATTAAGGCTTGAGCTTCTGGGCCACGAACCCTGTACAGTCTCGCTCTCGCAAGATTGTGCAGTGCCGTGAAGTGATCACGGAGAGGGACTAGAACTATTTGTTCCCAGTCTCACTCTGCTCGTGGCCAGAAGAAGCGGTGGATCGTACCACCGTTGGGATGAGAGGTGAATATGGGATTTATTGGGGGGGGGTTTACGGAGGTGTTCAATGATTTTGCATTTGCAGAATTGTTTAGTGCCAGCTTTTAGAAGGTGCTAAAATCTTACCTTGTGCATCGCTGCGGTAATTAGCGCTAGCACTTTGTAATACCTTACTGATTGGAACGCTAATGTATGTTTAAGTATAGGATGCACAAAGTACGGCAAGCTCGCAGAAGCTATCAGAGTGCAATATGGGTGGCATGCGCTAAACGCAATAATCCTAGTGATAACACTTACATATGGAGGTGCTAGCGTTAGCGCCAACTAGGGAATAGTGCCCTAAGTGTATGGTCATTGTAACAACGGCTAATTATGACACTTTGTCAATAAGCCCCATAGTTTACTGTCGTATTGAGTGAGTTGGGTGTTGTATCTTCATCGCTTCGTTTTAGTTTAAATGTTGCGAGTGAAGGCGCCATACTTGCTGTTTGGTAAACAGAGCTCACTTTAACAATGCGCTTTAACTGCCTTTCTGAGATTTGAGTGCGCCCCGGTCTGCTGCGACAGATGTTAAAATCTATGGCTTTCTGTGTTTTTTCCCACTGGCAGCTGCATACAGGTTTCAGTTATATCTTGGATTTCAACATCCTTTGCTTACATTTTTTTTTTCTTAGCAGTAGCGTGTTGTGTGGTGGTGGACCTTATCCCCTTAGTTTGGAAAACTCTCCATCTGCTTCTGTCATTTACACAGTATCAATAGACCAGGGTTTTTTTTTTGCATCACATATGATTACATTTGGATACACAGCGGGTCTTATCCCCTCCTTAACGATAGCACTCACATAAATGAGCGTTAGCGCTAGGTTATTTGAGGTGATAGTGTGCCGCACAGATCATCTCCCGAAAACCCGTTAGCGCATCAATATTAGCGCTTTTTAGCGTGAGCTTACTGTACTTTGTGCTCCCTATACCATGGGAGCGCATAGAGTAAGCACAGAGTAATTAGCATTAGGATCACAAAGTCTTAACACTAATTACTCGCCGCTGCCACTAACTGAAAATGTTGGCTACAGCTTAGAGCTTCCGTGGAGTCAGTTAGCAGCAGCTGGAACCCCCCCAAAAAAAATCTAATTTTCACCTCTCATCCCGCAGCGAGAACGGCGGTCCAATCCGCCGCTTCTGGCTGCTGGGAGCAGAGTGAGACTGGGGATAAAAATCCACAGTCTCCCTCTGCAATCACTCCACGGACCTGCAGGATCTCCCGAGAGGCGAGATCCTGTCGGTCATTTGGCCCGGCAGCGGATGCCTCCATGGAGTCCTATGAAGGGAATGCTTGTGACGGCACGTTAGCACTGCCACATGCATCCTAGAGGTAGCGCTGCTACGGGTCGGCTGCTGGATTCGGCGCGTGCCCTGTAATCCACTTGTAAAACGGGGACACTAAAGGGAGTTTGCGACCTCAAATATTTTCCCTTAGTGTCCCCGTTTTAGCTTACGGCAGGTGATAGGGCCCCAGTGTCTCTTATCATATAAAATTCACATGCACCCTGTATTAACCCTTTCGCTGCTGAGACATTTCGCCTTGTGTGCTGAGCTCATTTTTACCGGTTTCGCTCATCATGTTTAAACGCGATTTGAAGCCACGTTTTATTATACGACTCAGACATATTTATATATCTTTAGACTCGGCAGTTTCGTCATCATTTTAATCATTATATAATCTATTTATATTATAGATATATATATTCTTATGATATCATATCATTTAGATCAATAAATTATATCATATATCATTATTATATGTATACGTCATGTCTTGCCTGAATATTATAACAAAAAATGCAATAAAGTTAGAATTTTCAATCATCTACAGTGTGTAAAGTGTTTTCTTTTACATTTTTATCATGCAAGGCTTTGCGTTATATTTTCTATGAGTTGCGCTTGTTAAAAAAATTAGAAATGGGGACTCGTTAATTTTTTTTTGGGGGAAATTACGTGATTTTTAGCAAACGCCCCATATAAAAAAATCGTTAGTGCAGCATCATTGTTCACATTATAATTGAAATGGGAACAATATTGCTGCATTAATAAAACAGAAAAAAAACCTGTTTTTAATTTTTTTTAAATTGTTTTATTTTTTTTAATTAATTTTTTAATTTTTTAATTTTAATTTTGTTGTTTACATTGTACATGGTCATGTTTGGTATTATTGGAAAGGCCCTGCTCTGGCCGTTCCAATGATATCAAACATCAACCCCTCGCTGCCACGGATCCAGAGAGGCTGCAAAGCGAGGACGCGCTGAGTGAAGTGGTTAAGGAACACATGTATGTATGAGACACACAGCACCCTTACACACCTCTCAAAGCCAGATTTTTTGTCATGCAGGTTACATACATACTCAGTATCCAAAGAAGTGATTTTTCTTACTAATGATTTATACTGCATTCAAGACAACTGGAAAAACTGACGGCCCGATTCCCCTGTTTCTGGTAAACGAGAGCTGGTAGCTGGTAAAAAATCAGTGTGAGACTGTTAGAGATTATTGACTTCTTTAATAGGTCAGGGATATATTAATTATGACGCATATTTTTCTTATTGTTGATATACATAGATATATATATATTATTGACAGTGCCTCCAATACCAGTGGTATAAATCAGTATTTAACCCCTAAAATAGGGATTAATAACCAATCAATGAATATACGTCTTAACAAATATATGGCGCGTTATCCCGAGTTCTTTTGATGCTCTCTAGATATTTTTAAACACAATAAAATCAATAAAGATATGAGACTGCGTAACGGTAAAACAATTCAAACCAAAATTTATTCACACGTCAAGTTTCATACAATCGTATGTTATCAACGGATTAGCAAACTACAATTTACAAGTGATTATAGATTGTGATTAGTAGCGATACTGCGACACGTAATAATCTAATGGACAGATATTTTAGGTTTATAGACCTCACCACAGATATACACGCCTCAATTCTTAAACACCAAACTCTATTCTATTCACTTAAACCTTTCCCATTATGAACCAATCCTCCACCTGGCTAAGATAAACACTCAGTTACTGGGCATCACCTGCAGCACAATTTATTATTGTGGGGGCCTATTCACTAAATGCAACTTCCTTCAGGGAGATACATAACACACTCGATAGGGAGACTATCTCTTCCACAGATCAATCACAGCACTTCATTCGATATACGTTAACCTAACGCTTCTTAATGACTTACAGTGCATGCATTCATTCGGAAGGGCTGCAAGATGGATATGGAAGGAGTTATGCTAGGTTACGAATGGGGCGGACAGTACTTGACATATAAAATCTATTTCACGGTCCAGCGTATCTCACTATAGGTATATAATTGATCTTTAGATGTCCACAAACAGTATTCTTGGAATATAAATAATTTCACTAAATTATGGCTCAAGTATGCAGCCGGTAATAGGTTTCTCCCTTAGCAGTCCTCTGCAGTGAACTGTAAAGGCAGAATTTCTATTCTACTGATTATTAGGCTCAAACAGCAAAATAATTCATTTATATTCCTTTAGTTTGTGATGGACATCTAAAGTCAGGACTATGCAATTAGAAAAGAGATATCATATTATTCAGGTATACTTTACCATCTGGTTAGTGAAGATAGAGTGGTGGAAGATTAGGGTGTGGTCGGTCTTAAAGGGGCGGCCGATGGTGATTGCCTCTCTTCCCTCCAAGCGCTCCTCTCAATTTCTCAGTGTGTCCTCTCTGCTCTGGAGTGTCCTCTCTATATAGTGGTCTTCCGCCCAGTTTTAGATCTAGCCCATCACTATGTGGCCTCATTTGATTGGAGGATATATATTCATCAACTCCAGGGGTCTGTCCAGGTGTTATGTTACCTGGCCAGCAGATGGCGCTCTCAGATCAACCATCAACCTTCTGCAGGAATTAATTTATGGGCTTGGTCAATCTTTTACTGGTTTGGGGTCGTTTTATTCCTATATCCCGGGACTCCATAGATTTTATTCATCACATCCCCCTTACTTATATCCACAGGGATGTGTATGTGAGGGGACATACAATCATTCATTCGTGGTATCGTTTTTAACAGTCACACGTTACCCGACTTAATCGGCTTCATGCGAGTTAGTACACCAGACATTTGTGATGATCAACTAAATGTGGTAGGGCCTCTGTTTTTATAAGATGCTAAAATTATCAGTTCTAACTAATAAATATCCTCATACCATATAGTACATATTGCCGAATAGCATAGCATTACAAGCTGGTTTACCCAAGCCATTTAACCTTCTTTGGGTTTTTTTTTTTCTTTATTGGGCAACCTATTGTTCCATGTTTACGTGGCTTTCAGAGTTTCGATCTGACGAAATAAACACAATACTGAGATATCTATCTTAGTTGTCATTGTGTTCCCTTACTTTTAAACCATTTGATCTAAACCCTGTTTGGTTGTAATAAATAAATAAAATAAACAGAGTCCATTAGACCGTCTTTGATCAATGTTAAATGTCCTTTCTTGTATGCGTAACACTAACGAGTTTAGCTTGTCTCTTGTTCTTGTTATATATTAACGACGCAGACAAGTTGTTTGCGTGATGCAATTCCTGGCCCCAAATTTAAACATTCCTGCGTTATAGAAATTTCATATCTAAAAAGGTCTGACAAATCCCCCTTTTCAATATCTACTCATCCAGATTCATGAGTAGGAATTGACATGGACCAATTGGATAGGAAATTTTACATCTGTATGGTAGCTTTAGTCTTTAAGAAGTTGTTAGGCATCGACTCCATGCGATAATTGGTGCAGAAGGAAAAAATTGGTAAATGCATGATGGGTTCTCACGACCATCCCCCTTTTGTGGTTCCCCCATTTCTTTTACGAACGGGGTAATCTGAGGGTGAATCAATGAACTCCAGTTGATGAAAAATGGGTTTGAATCAAGCAGTGTTTTCCCCGGGTAAAGACCTTTCAAGCGAAACATCTTGTGGCTTGTTGATCTTCTCATCTATGGAGGTTGATTTTCAAATAACCAATAATGCACTTGTCGTCATCCTTCCGTTTCTTTGGGTATCCTTTATGACAGGGTGCTCCCATGACTTTCTGTCACTTCCAGCATGGCTGCTCCTGACATCTGAGTCTTTAGGACACGTCTCCATGCGAGTGACCAATTGTCACTTTACTCATCTTATCTTTCTAAAATGAGATGAACTTCATAAGAATTGATATACACAACATGTAAATATTTAGGTTAACACTTCATCTATGTGACTTTAGGATCATGGTAAATGGAAACGGGTAATCTTCCCCATTTCTGATTTATTCCATGCTTTCCCTTAGATGCAGCGCGGCATTTATTTTAATTTTAATGCATTTCATCAATACAGTGACACATAGATTATTAACCCTTTCAATTCTTGCGAGCCATTAAGTATATCATCCCCCTTTTGTGGGCTTGCTTTCCTAATAGGGGACTGAATTGGATATCGCCCTGTAGAGATTTATATATTTATATACATACATGTATATATATATATTTCCTACAAATTTAATTTCTTTGACCGTATTAACGGTTTAAAACCAGTGATTGGATTCGTCCTTCCCACGAGGTTTACTCCTGCAATCATGCAGTTATCGTAGGGATTTATTATAACAGATCCTGTTAATACCTGTTTCTAACCTCCGAGGGCAACTCCATGAACTGGTGTTTAAAATCACTTTACCTGGGGTAGTGAGATTCTCATCCTTACCCACCGTACCAACTTAGTTTCTCTAATGCGCAACGGGTAGCTGGCTCTCCATCGGGGCATCTGGCTACGACGATCTCCTGAGAGTCGGTTGCGGTTAATGGCCTGTTTATATCAGAGGGACTAGAAGTAGGCTGAAAAATAGGAGAGTGGATAGCATCCAACAGCAGAAATCCCCCTTTACATACTTTTAGATTCCTTATTAATATGTAGACCTGGGGATTCAATGGTGTCAGGTTGTGCCACCTATGCTATTTCATTCAGTTGTTCCCTCTGATTCAATAACATCTGAGGTGTTATTGATCCTGTGGCCCTTGGGTGGCCACTGGATTTATCCCTAAAGAGTTATCAGGCCGCTGTGCCCATACATACTCGGTGATCTTCACCAATTGTTCAGCTAATTGATATAACCGGTATTCTAATTGGTTTATTCGGTCATTCTGATCATTTCGTTTAAGGTATCTATTTCTGCGGATCCTATTACGCTCGGGCCTAGAATTATTTGATGTGTCAGAATCAGCATTACTACTTCTGTTCTGACGGTGTGATCTGGGCCTGGGGTCTCCTGTCTGACCTCCCCTTCTATTTTCAGGGACCTTAACGCGAGGGGGTGACCTACCTATTTGAGGGGGATCATCACTTTGAGGAGAATCACTAAATGGGGATACCTATTTCTTTGGGCAGGCCTAGGCCCTTGGGCATATTCCCTGTGACTATTGTGCGGTCGTGGCCATTGCTCATACCTTCTGCAGTCATTGGGTGACCTCTGCTCCCCACTTCTTGTGGGCGCGGGGCAGGCGTGACCCTGGGGTTCCTATCTGGATTATTCCCTTTTACCACCTCAGCGTATGATTTCCTCCTGGCAACATATACCTGGGAGGCATCCTGATGTTGCTTAGGGGCAACTTGGCTTGTGGTATGGGCCCTTTTATTTGACCTATGACTCCCATGACTGGTCTCATTAGATGGCTGGACCTGCACTTTTATAGGCCTTGAAGGGATCCCCCCTTCGCCCTGTTTAACATCATCGGCGGGGCCACTTACAGAATCTACCCCGCTGTCTTTGGCATGCTCTTTTAAATGAGGGCCAGCATCAGGCTTATGGTCAGATGAAACAGTTTCTGTTTGTCTACCCTTTACCTGGGATATGGAGTCTATCCGGGCTTTTAGTACCTTCAAGGTTTTCAGTGAGCATTGAATTTCATCTGTGTCAGTTTCAACACTCTCATCACTGCTTGACACCTCGGACTCACTTGAAAGCATTATTTCTTGCTTATAGCCATACAGTTTCTGCTCTAAATTAGAACATTTCTCTTTAAAACTGTTTAATTCAACACAACTCTCTTTATATACAGCTTGTAAGCTTTGGAGTTGTTCTTGCAGTTTCTGGCTATGTTCGTTTAAAGTAATTATTTCTGTACTGGCATTCTCAGGTTTGTCTGTTAAATCATTACCATTTTCTATTTTTGCATTTAAGTTAGCGATGGTCTTCATCATGACAACCTTTTGTATCGCATTTTGTTTAGCAAATGCACAACACAAATACATTATGGAGGGCCATGATTCCATTATAATACAATCCCTTCTTTGCTTGTTGTTTGTGTTTAAAAACAAATTCAAGAATGTACGCACATCACCTTCTTTGTCCCACATATCGTGTACAAGATTTTGGTCGCGGTCTTTGATAGTATTAACAAACACAATCAGATCGGTTTCAATATGCAATGACTCTGAGATATGTTCTACCACTTCAAATATTGCCATCTGTCTTCCTGCTTCTATAAGACTCGATTGAGAGATTTCCTCCTGGCTATCAGTATCTGAATCAGACATGTTTCTGTATTACAGCAATCAGATAACAATGCTTTAAACAGGTATCCACAGCCAACAACAAACGTTACGTGATTACCACTGTTTTAATCCAATAGCTTAATCTGCTACTTAACGACCAGCAAATTTATGTTACTTTCACAAATACTTGATCTGGCGCTCACAACCACTAACTTGCTCTCTTACTTGATAGATAAACTTGATTTTATTGTGAAAAATTACTTTAGCATCACAACAGTGCAACCTCCAAATATCTTAGATAAACTTGATTTTATTGTGAAAAATTCATTTAGCATCTCAGCAGTGCCTCCAATATGTTAGAGATTATTGACTTCTTTAATAGGTCAGGGATATATTAATTATGACGCATATTTTTCTTATTGTTGATATACATAGATATATATATATTATTGACAGTGCCTCCAATACCAGTGGTATAAATCGGTATTTAACCCCTAAAATAGGGATTAATAACCAATCAATGAATATACGTCTTAACAAATATATGGCGCGTTATCCGAGTTCTTTTGATGCTCTCTAGATATTTTTAAACACAATAAAATCAATAAAGATATGAGACTGCGTAACGGTAAAACAATTCAAACCAAAATTTATTCACACTTCAAGTTTCATACAATCGTATGTTATCAACGGATTAGCAAACTACAATTTACAAGTGATTATAGATTGTGGATTAGTAGCGATACTGCGACACGTAATAATCTAATGGACAGATATTTTAGGTTTATAGACCGCACCACAGATATACACGCCTCAATTCTTAAACACCAAACTCTATTCTATTCACTTAAACCTTTCCCATTATGAACCAATCCTCCACCTGGCTAAGATAAACACTCAGTTACTGGGCATCACCTGCAGCACAATTTATTATTGTGGGGGCCTATTCACTAAATGCAACTTCCTTCAGGGAGATACATAACACACTCGATAGGGAGACTATCTCTTCCACAGATCAATCACAGCACTTCATTCGATATACGTTAACCTAACGCTTCTTAATGACTTACAGTGCATGCATTCATTCGGAAGGGCTGCAAGATGGATATGGAAGGAGTTATGCTAGGTTACGAATGGGGCGGACAGTACTTGACATATAAAAGCTATTTCACGGTCCCAGCGTATCTCACTATAGGTATATAATTGATCTTTAGATGTCCACAAACAGTATTCTTGGAATATAAATAATTTCACTAAATTATGGCTCAAGTATGCAGCCGGTAATAGGTTTCTCCCTTAGCAGTCCTCTGCAGTGAACTGTAAAGGCAGAATTTCTATTCTACTGATTATTAGGCTCAAACAGAAAAATAATTCATTTATATTCCTTTAGTTTGTGATGGACATCTAAAGTCAGGACTATGCAATTAGAAAATAGATATCATATTATTCAGGTATACTTTACCATCTGGTTAGTGAAGATAGAGTGGTGGAAGATTAGGGTGTGGTCGGTCTTAAAGGGGCGGCCGATGGTGATTGCCTCTCTTCCCTCCAAGCGTCCCTCAGGTCTCTCCCCAAGCGTTTCTCAGTGTGTCCTCTCTGCTCTGGAGTGTCCTCTCTATATAGTGGTCTTCCGCCCAGTTTTAGATCTAGCCCATCACTATGTGGCCTCATTTGATTGGAGGATATATATTCATCAACTCCAGGGGTCTGTCCAGGTGTTATGTTACCTGGCCAGCAGATGGCGCTCTCAGATCAACCATCAACCTTCTGCAGGAATTAATTTATGGGCTTGGTCAATCTTTTACTGGTTTGGGGTCGTTTTATTCCTATATCCCGGGACTCCATAGATTTTATTCATCTCATCCCCCTTTACTTATATCCACAGGGATGTGTATGTGAGGGGACATACAATCATTCATTCGTGGTATCGTTTTTAACAGTCACACGTTACCCGACTTAATCGGCTTCATGCGGGTTAGTACACCAGACATTTGTGATGATCAACTAAATGTGGTAGGGCCTCTGTTTTTATAAGATGCTAAAATTATCAGTTCTAACTAATAAATATCCTCATACCATATAGTACATATTGCCGAATAGCATAGCATTACAAGCTGGTTTACCCAAGCCATTTAACCTTCTTTGGGTTCTTTTTTTTCTTTATTGGGCAACCTATTGTTCCATGTTTACGTGGCTTTCAGAGTTTCGATCTGACGAAATAAACACAATACTGAGATATCTATCTTAGTTGTCATTGTGTTCCTTACTTTTAAACCATTTGATCTAAACCCTGTTTGGTTGTAATAAATAAATAAAATAAACAGAGTCCATTAGACCGTCTTTGATCAATGTTAAATGTCCTTTCTTGTATGCGTAACACTAACGAGTTTAGCTTGTCTCTTGTTCTTGTTATATATTAACGACGCAGACAAGTTGTTTGCGTGACGCAATTCCTGGCCCCAAATTTAAACATTCCTGCGTTATAGAAATTTCATATCTAAAAAGGTCTGACAAGACGATTTTCCTTTTGATGTCTCCCTTTTACACTACTTTTCCTGCACCAGTCACTTTATCAGCAGCTGGCATTGGAAGAGCCTGATACCAGAAGCAGCTCTGTGAGCCTCCTAAAGTCCATAGGATTCCATGGAGCTCAATACGTCCCAGCAACAATTTATTCCAAGCTGAATTTCATTTGCATTTGGGCTCCAGAACATGCCCCCAAAGTTATAGCACCGTGGGCGTGATGCCCTATGTGCTAACACTTTTAAAAACCAGCTGGGGAATGACTTTTCCCCCAACTGATCCCGCACCAAGCTCAGAACTGCAGTAACTCCATTTGACCAATAGATGGCAACATCTGCCTGTCAGATAGGTTATTACTGGAATCCATCGGGAATATTTCCAAATATTTCTTGCTGTAGAATAAATTTAAAATGATTATCCAAAAAAACACTGGTTCCTGACAGTGTGTTTTATTGAAAACCACTTTGTAGTGAAGGGGTTAAAGTCTACGGAATCACTAAGTTTACCAGAAATCTGATTAAGTGTACACGAGGCTTCGAAATGAGCCCTTTGTTTGCTAAAACGTTTTACCAGTGTCTTGCAACATAGACCATTCATAGGCTGCAGGATATATTTATTTATAAACTTATCAGGGATAGAATTCTCATGGATTTATTCTTCGCTCTTCATGCTGCAGCATATCAGTATTTGTATCCAGGGGGAACACTTTAAAGGTACCATCCAAAAGTACAAAGTAGCTGCACATTTCCAGGAAAGCATGGTAGATCTGGTATTGTAATAGGAAAATGCACTGAATAACCTCACTGCAACTATGGGGTATAGGAATGATGTCGAAACTTTCCGGTGTGTTGTATTTTCCACTTTAATCTAGAAACCTTAGATTCCGCAGCTCTATGAGAAGCTAGGTCTTATCGCACACATTCACATACACATTTTTTGGGATTCTATTTAGGAGACGCTGAGCGTATTTGGATATTGTGAAAACAGTTTGCAATTCAGAGGCACATTTGTGGAGGTTTATAAACAAGCCCCCAATGTATACAAACCATCAGTCATTCTGACACATGCCATGTATACAAAGGTATCCAGAAGTAAACTGACTAAAAAGATACTCATGGACTCGAGCACTTTAAATATATCACTGGAAACCGAATCAATCGCACGATCAAAAAACATAATCATATAAATCAAGCAGGTGTATTTTTTTGTTTTTGCTTTAATATATAATATGCCTGTAAACACACAACGCGCATTTAATTCACTGCAGAGAGGGATTGCTGTGCTTGGCGTCTCCAGTGAATCCTGGAATTATGTAGCGGCTCAGGCATCATTTGGTAGTGGTGGTACAATTAAAAAAAATATATATATATATATATATATTTTTTTTTTTTCTTTCGAAAATAAACAATACTTAAGAAAAGAATAAACTCTAGTGTTTGCATAGCTGGTAAAACACAAGCGAAATTAGCATTACCCTTGAGAGCCGCCATTGGTTAGCTGAAGGGAAAATGGATATCAATTATACATGGTCTAAGAAGTGCCTGCATTATAATCAGCCCCAGCTGGGGCTTTAGGGCAGCTCGGTTATCCTCCTGTAAACACAAAAGGCAAGATAGATATGTCAGTCAGAAGCAGTGCAGCAGCGATCCCATCCTTGTAGCGCCTTCACAATTTATTTGCTTCAATATGCAAACAAGGCTGTTTAGCTCAGAGTAGAGGCTTCGCTAATGAGATCCCAACACTAACCCCAAACTAAAAGGTTGGCATTCGCAGCTGTTATAAGGAGATTTCCTCTGGGTGTTCACAGGTAGAGGATTTTTTATTTATTTATATATTTATTTTCCCTTCCTTAAGACATGCCAATCACCGCTTTACCTGTGTTTCTAAATACACAGATACATTGTATCATCAGAAAGTACATACGACTGCAATAAGGACAATTAACAGTTACAACGTTACCAGTGACAACAGATTACTGTGGATACTCGAGTATACCGCTAGATTTTGGTGACAAAAATTTATCTTAAAATTGAAGGGGTCGGTTAGCGGCCGGCTGCTGAAGGGGGAAGCCGCATCTTCTTGGAGCTCCGCTCTAACCTGCTTGATTTTGGGGTTTATTGAGTCCTTTACCGCTGAGTTTCTACCCCAGAGATCCCCAAGTGGCTGGCCATCAGGTGAGAGTTGTCCGGTGCCTGCTTCGTTCCCCCCACCGGACCAGAGACACGCATTTGCGGGCCGTTTCCCTGCATGGAGGTGCTGCTGTCGGCCATTTTGTGAGTTCGGATGTCTCCTCGTGGTGCCTTATCTGAAGCTAGATCCGGGCGGAGGGCGGCGGAGATGGAGGGCCCCCGTTTCCCTGCCACTGCACGGACTGGAGCGGAGACTGTACTAGGTGGACCTGCTGCGGACCAGCGGGGTGGATTTCCTCCTTCAACTAGAGGGATTGACGCCTTTCTCTCGGCCTAGAGGCCTGTCTGCGGCTATTGGAGTGTGTGGACTCAGATGGCCCGCTCACTAAGGGTGTCTGGCGCCAGGTGATGTCGGCGCTACAAGACGGCAGAGAGGTGAGGTCTCAGGGACCGGACGGGACCGGGATGGCCCTGGAGCGACACTCTGGTGAAGTCTGCTCCCCTGATGCTACAGAGGACCACAGCGAGAAAAGCGCCCCGGCTGAGGCGCTGGAATCTAAGATCCCGAGCCTGCTCTTACACCCGCAGGATACGGGGGTGTTGCTTCCCTGTGTGCCCCCAGAGTCGGGGGATCTGGCTGACCCAGCGGTGGTAGATGGGATACCCGGGTTCGTTGGCCGATCGATAGATCTATGGGGACCTCGACCCTGTGTTGCGGAAGGAGAGGGGCAGGCGGCCTTTGCACGAGATATAGGTGATGGCTCTGATGGTACAGAGGGGCGCCTGATTGTCTTGCTATTTTTGTTCCCCTGCATTGACTTTGGCGGTGAAGTTTGCGGAGCCGCTAGGGCCTTACTGGGATCTCAAGACCTCCTCTGTGGCTGCAGGCTACTGGCGACTGGACGCTCCGGCTTCATGGGTGATACGTTACCTGTCCGATGTCCCCTACCGTTTGTCGACGCCGGCTGAGAACTTTGGCCTATGCACTGCTGTGATTCCCCAGTTATTATTTTTTCTTTCCTTTTTTTTTTTTTTTTTTTACTTTTCTCCCGCTGATTTTCTTTTTTTTTCTCTCTTCCGCCACTGTTTTGGCATATGTGGGTTCTCTTGGTGTACCACCGAGGCATGGTGCCCGGTATGGCCCCAAGGACCCAGACCTGGTGCCATTTGTCTCCCTCGGTCTCCCACTGTCATTGGACAATCGGGAAGGTGCCAGGGACGGCACATTTTTGGTCATTTGCCGATATATCTATATATGAATATGTAACTTTTTTTTTTTTTTATTATTATTTTTTTTTTATTTTATTTATTTATTTTTTTTTCCCTCTTTCTCTCCTCCCTCCTCCCTTCCCCTGTTTTGCTGACATACAGCTGTAGTCAGATGACCTTATATATGCAAGTTCTAGTTGAGACCCCCCTATTGGGGATGATTTTGCTGACATACAACTGTAATCTGATGACCTTATATAAGCATGTTCTAGATGAGACCCCCCTTACTGGGGACGATTTGGCTGACATACAGCTGTAATCTGATGACCCTATATATACATGTTCTAGATGAGACCTCCTCTATTGGGGATGGTTTTGCTGGCATACAGCTATAATCTGATGACCTTATATATGCATGTTCTAGATGAGACCCCCCTTTTGGGGATGATTTTGCTGACATATCACTGTTTGCTGTGCCCATGCTGACTGTTTTGAATGTTCTACTTCCTATGACATTATGGTCCTGCGAGGCCATTTTATTTGCTTGTTTTGCTGACTTTATTTCAAAATAAAAACCTTGAATACAAAAAAAATAAAAAAATTGAAGGGGTCGTGTTATATTCGAGACATCTGCATCGCGTGTAACAAAAAATAAAATTGCCCAGCTCTGGATCCAGACTCTCCCGGAAGTTCCGGTAGTCTCGCTGAAGTGAATGCGGACTCCCGAATGCTTGCAAACACCTCAGGAACTCCCAGATTCAGGAGAGGTGGGATCCATCATGACCAGAGGGCAAGCTCGGTTTAAGCCAATCATTCACCT
This sequence comes from Leptobrachium leishanense, assembly GCA_009667805.1. Taxonomy (NCBI): domain Eukaryota; kingdom Metazoa; phylum Chordata; class Amphibia; order Anura; family Megophryidae; genus Leptobrachium; species Leptobrachium leishanense. The sequence continues at coordinate 311,757,817 of CM019067.1, forward strand.
CACTCGCCTCCGCCTGCCATCTAATCACTAGTAAAGAAAATGGGCGGCCGGCGGTTTCATACTTAGTAACAACTGCAATCATTCTAGAGCAGAGCACCCTGGCCTGAGGGGGAGCCTGACTGTGTTACGAGAACCTGGAAGGATTTTAATTGTTTACTGGTACAGTATAATTTTGTTCCTCGCGTTATATTCGAGTCTTGAGTATTCCCTCATTTACATAATAAATCTCTATCCATTGCGTTATATTCCGGTCGCGCTATACTCGAGTATCTACGGTAGCTAATGCAGTGTAGAACTAAATTCTTTTTTTTTTCTTTTCCAGAAATTGAGTCTGGGGCTGGGGAAAAAAGCATATATACACTCGAGTTTTTAAAGTCAGAGCTTCGTGATGAGTCCTGATGCTTTGCGTTTATCATCATGGCATGAGAAGGGTTTGGGATGTTTCGAAGAAGCGAAAATTACTGGAGTGTTTAATAGATACAAATTACAGCCTAGAAGAGAAAAAAAATGATAGATATATATTTTACAGTACACAAAAAAACATATATTTAAAATAAATATATATTTATAAATATATATAATATATACAGTATATATTTGTTGATAATTATATATATATATATATATATATACAGTTGTGTTCAAAATTATTCAACCCCCACTGAAATTGAGTGTTTTGGCCAGTTTGACATTGATCTTGATCATTCAGTCATCTTGCTTACAATTAAATCCAAGAGGCACGTGTAGGTCAGACAAATATAACATAACATTTATAATGAAATAATCACAAATGTCTTTTCTGTGCTCACATCATTATCAGTTTTATTCAACCCCCAAGTGACATTCAATCTTAGTACTTAGTACAACATCCTTTTACAGTTATAACAGCTTTTAAACGTGAAGCATAGTTTGACACAAGTGTCTTGCAGCGATCTACGGGTATCTTCGCCCATTCGTCATGGGCAAAAGCCTCCAGTTCAGTCACATTCTTAGGCTTGCGCACTGCAACTGCTTTCTTTAAGTCCCACCAGAGGTTCTCAATCGGATTTAAGTCAGGTGACTGCGATGGCCACTCCAAAATGTTCCAGCCTTTAATCTGCAACCATGCTCTAGTGGACTTGGAGGTATGCTTGGGATCATTGTCCTGTTGAAAGGTCCAACGTCTCCCAAGCCTCAGGTTTGTGACGGACTGCATCACATTGTCATCCAATATCTCCTGGTACTGAAGAGAATTCATGGTACCTTGCACACGCTGAAGCGTCCCTGTACCTGCAGAAGCAAAACAGCCCCAAAGCATGATTGACCCCCTGCCATGCTTCACAGTAGGCAAGGTGTTCTTTTCTTCATAGGCCTTGTTCTTCCTCCTCCAAACATAGCGTTGATCCATGGGCCCAAACAGTTCTAATTTTGTTTCATCAGTCCACAGAACACTATCCCAAAACTTCTGTGGTTTGTCCACATGACTTTTGGCATACTGCAGTCGACTCTTCTTATTCTTTGGAGACAGCAAGGGGGTGCGCCTGGGAGTTCTGGCATGGAGGCCTTCATTACGCAGTGTGCGCCGTATTGTCTGAGCTGAAACTTCAGTACCCACATCTGACAAATCTTTTCTCAGTTCCTTAGCAGTCACACGGAGACTTTTCTCCACTCTACGCTTCAGGTAGCGCACAGCAGTTGAAGTCAGCATCTTCTTTCTGCCACGACCAGGTAGCGTTTCAACAGTACCCTTTGCCTTGAATTTGCGAATGATGCTTCCTATGGTCTCTCTTGGTATGTTTAACATCTTTGCAATCTTCTTATAGCCATTGCCCTTCCTGTGAAGAGTAATCACCTCTTCTCTTGTCTTCCTGGACCATTCTCTTGACTTCACCATGTTTGTAACCACACCAGTAAATGTCTAGAAGGAGCTGAGTATCACAGTCATTTTAAAGCTGCCTAATTGGTGCTTATTATGCTTTATTGCTGCTCCGTGACATCCACAGGTGTTTTCAATACCTGATTGAAAACACTTGAATGAACCTCTGTTCTTCAGAGTGGTAGTCTTTAAGGGGTTGAATAATTGTGTCAATGAAGAATTCACAAAAGAAAAATTTACTACTGTATTACAAAACCAATTGATGTCATTTTAGTTGCATATGGTTCTTTAAAAAGTCGTTGTAGGATTTCATTCTGAATACAATTACAAATGTACACTAAATTCCCTAAAACCCTTTACAGCATTGGGGGTTGAATAATTTTGAACACAACTGTATAAAGGCAATAGAGAGCCAGCACTCTTGGGTCTTTTAACCCCTTAATGATAGGCAGGTGTCACCTGTCAGAAGGGGGTTAACGCTAAGGAGGCATACTGGTACGCCTCGCGGTCAGGTGCGACCGCGGGCCTCTGATTTGGCCCGGTGACGCGCGATGCAGGGAAGGGCCGAGGCGGCCCATTGAAGTCAGCGGGGCGTATCAGTACGCCCCACATCTTCAAGGTCCACCAGCCGTACGTACGTCCCGTGGCGTTAATGGGTTAAAAGACTCAAGAGTGTTGGCTGCTTGTTGCCTTTATATCATTGGTCAAGTTAAGCACTGGCTACTTTCGATTGTGACAGTCCAGGAGTGCAGGAGCTTTGGATGACTTATTATATAAATATATATATATTTATATATATACTAGTTGTAAAGCCTGCCCAGAGGGCAGTCTATTGTGGATATACTGCCCCTGCTCATGTATACTGCCCCAGCTCGTGGATACTGCCCCTGCTCATGTATACTGCCCCAGCTCGTGGATACTGCCCCAGCTCGTGGATATTGCCCCAGCACGTGGATACTGCCCCAGCACGTGGATATTGCCCCAGCACGTGGATATTGCCCCAGCTCGTGGATATTGCCCCAGCACGTGGATACTGCCCCAGCACGTGGATACTGCCCCAGCACGTGGATGGATACTGCCCCAGCACGTGGATATTGCCCCAGCACGTGGATATTGCCCCAGCACGTGGATACTGCCCCAGCTTGTGGATACTGCCCTAGCACGTGGATATTGCCCCAGCACGTGGATACTGCCCCAGCTTGTGGATACTGCCCTAGCACGTGGATATTGCCCCAGCACGTGGATGGATACTGCCCCAGCACGTGGATATTGCCCCAGCTCGTGGATACTGCCCCAGCTCCTGGATATTGCCCCAGCACGTGGATACTGCCCCAGCACGTGGATATTGACCCAGCACGTGGATATTGCCCCAGCACGTGGATATTGCCCCAGCACGTGGATACTGCCCCAGCACGTGGATACTGCCCCAGCACGTGGATACTGCCCCAGCACGTGGATACTGCCCCAGCTCGTGGATACTGCCCCAGCACGTGGATACTGCCCAGCACATGGATATTGCCCCAGCACGTGGATTGATACTGCCCCAGCACGTGGATACTGCCCCAGCACGTGGATACTGCCCCAGCACGTGGATGGATACTGCCCCAGCACGTGGATACTGCCCCAGCACGTGGATACTGCCCCAGCTCGTGGATACTGCCCAAGCTCGTGGATACTGCCCAAGCACGTGGATACTGCCCAAGCACGTGGATATTGCCCCAGCACGTGGATACTGCCCCAGCTCGTGGATACTGCCCCAGCACGTGGATACTGCCCCAGCACGTGGATACTGCCCAGCACGTGGATATTGCCCCAGCACGTGGATACTGCCCCAGCTCGTGGATACTGCCCCAGCTCGTGGATATTGACCCAGGACGTGGATATTGCCCCAGCACGTGGATATTGCCCCAGCACGTGGATACTGCCCCAGCACGTGGATACTGCCCCAGCACGTGGATACTGCCCCAGCACGTGGATACTGCCCCAGCTCGTGGATACTGCCCAGCACATGGATATTGCCCCAGCACGTGGATTGATACTGCCCCAGCACGTGGATACTGCCCCAGCACGTGGATACTGCCCCAGCACGTGGATGGATACTGCCCCAGCACGTGGATACTGCCCCAGCACGTGGATACTGCCCCAGCTCGTGGATACTGCCCAAGCTCGTGGATACTGCCCAAGCACGTGGATACTGCCCAAGCACGTGGATACTGCCCCAGCTCGTGGATACTGCCCCAGCACGTGGATACTGCCCCAGCACGTGGATACTGCCCCAGCACGTGGATACTGCCCCAGCACGTGGATATTGCCCCAGCACGTGGATATTGCCCCAGCACGTGGATACTGCCCCAGCTCGTGGATACTGCCCCAGCTCGTGGATATTGACCCAGGACGTGGATATTGCCCCAGCACGTGGATATTGCCCCAGCACGTGGATACTGCCCCAGCACGTGGATACTGCCCCAGCACGTGGATATTGCCCCAGCTCGTGGATACTGCCCCAGCACGTGGATACTGCCCAGCACGTGGATATTGCCCCAGCTCGTGGATACTGCCCAAGCACGTGGATATTGCCCCAGCACGTGGATACTGCCCCAGCTCGTGGATACTGCCCCAGCACGTGGATACTGCCCCAGCTCGTGGATATTGCCCCAGCTCGTGGATACTGCCCCAGCTCGTGGATACTGCCCCAGGACGTGGATACTGCCCCAGCACGTGGATACTGCCCCAGCTCGTGGATATTGGCCCAGCTCGTGGATACTGCCCCAGCACGTGGATATCGCCCCCCCGCTCGTGGATATGGCCCCCCCGCTCGTGGATATGGGCCCCCCGCTCGTGGATATACTCACCTACATCGGCCCTCCAGCGATGGCGGTCCCGCTTCCAGCGTTCTCTCTCTCTCTCCGTTGGTCGCCGGGATGACGTCACGAAAGCCTTTGACCCCCGGGGTCAAAGGCTTTCGTGACGTCATTCCGGCGAACAACGGAGCGAGAGAGGACGCTGGAAGCGGGACCGCCATCGCTGGAGGAGCTAAGGGCCGATGTAGGTGAGTATGTGTAGGCAACATCCCCCTACATTGGCCCGGAGCCTCAGCGGTGGCTGTCGTAGGCTGCTCGGCCGGCCTCCAGGCTTAGGCGAGCCCCCGGCTCGGCTGGGCCTGTAGGCCCAAGCCAAGCCGGGGGCTCGCCTGAGCCTGGAGGCCGGCCGAGCAGCCTGCGACAGCCAGAGGACAGTCACCGCTGGAGCTCAGGGCTAATGTAGGTGAGTATGTGCTCTCCACACCCACCCTGCTTACTCGGCGGTATCCAAGCTTAGGCGAGCCCCCGGCTTGGCGTGGGCCTAGAGGCCCAGCCGAGCCGGGGACTCGCCTGAGCCTGGAGGACGCCCGAGCATGCAACTCGACCGGCCTCCATGCTCAGGCGAGTCCCCGGCTCGGCAGGGCCTCTAGGCCCAAGCCAAGCCGGGGGCTCGCCTAAGCTTGGATACCGGCCGAGCAAGCAGGGTGTGTGTGTGTGTTAGAGCACATACTCACCTACATCGGCCTCGAGTCCTCCACCGGTTCCACACATACTCACCGACATCGGCCCTTAGCTCCTCCAGCGATGGCGGTCCCGCTTGCAGCATCCTCTCTCTCTCCGTTGCTCGCCAGGATGACGTCACGAAAGCCTTTGACCCCCGGGGTCAAAGGCTTTCGTGACGTCATTCTGGCGAGCAACGGAGAGAGGATGCTGCAAGCGGGACCGCCATCGCTGGAGGAGCTAAGGGCCGATGTCGGTGAGTATGTGTTAGGCAACATCGGCCCTGAGCTCCAGCGGTGACCTCCTCCGGCCGAGCAGGCTGCTCGGCCGGCCTCTACGCTTAGGCGAGTCCCCGGCTCGGCTGGGCCTGTAGGCCCAAGCCAAGCCGGGGGCTCGCCTAAGCCTAGAGGCCCGCCGAGCAGCCAGCGGCAGCTGGAGGAGGTCTCCGCTGGAGCTCAGGGCCGATTTTGGGGTGTATTTTTTGGGAACTTCGGCCCCGATCCTCCAGCGGTGACCTTCTCCGGCTGCCGCTGGCTGCTCGGCGAGCCTCTAGGCTTAGGCGAGTCCCCGGCTCAGCTGGGCCTGTAGGCCCAAACCGAGCCGGGGGCTCGCCTAAGCCTAGAGGGCCGCCGAGCAGCCAGCGGCAGCCGGAGGAGGTCTCCGCTGGAGCTCCGGGCCGATTTTGGGGTGTGTTTGTTTGGGAACTTCGGCCCCGATCCTCCAGCGGTGACCTTCTCCGGCTGCCGCTGGCTGCTCGGCGGGCCTCTAGGCTTAGGCGAGTCCCCGGCTCGGCTGGGCCTGTAGGCCCAAACCGAGCCGGGGGCTCGCCTAAGCCTAGAGGGCCGCCGAGCAGCCAGCGGCAGCCGGAGGAGGTCTCCGCTGGAGCTCAGGGCCGATTTTGGGGTGTGTTTGTTTGGGAACTTCGGCCCCGATCCTCCAGCGGTGACCTTCTCCGGCTGCCGCTGGCTGCTCGGCGGGCCTCTAGGCTTAGGCGAGTCCCCGGCTCGGCTGGGCCTGTAGGCCCAAACCGAGCCGGGGGCTCGCCTGAGCCTGGAGGCCCGCCGGCAGCCGGAGGACGGTCACCGCTGGAGGATCGGGGCATCTGGCCGTGTAAACACACGGGTAGCTGCGCGCGGCTCGTGCCGTTTTTTTTTTTTTCACGCGGCCGGCACGGCGCAGCTACCTGTGTGTTCTAACGGCCGCTTTCAAATGTCCGTCGCGCATGCGCAGTAGGGTTTTGGCGACAGACAGTTTTTAGCTTATCCTTTTATAGTATAGATACCAGTGTCTATATATATATATATATATTGTTTTTTGCTATGATTTCTTTGAGAAACTGTAGAAGAGGGCTTTATTTTCATGAACAGCTGTGGAGCAGCCGCGCACAAGTACATCCAGTTCAGTTCCACATTTCTGCCCTCATTAGATAATGAGTAATTATATTACACTTGTTGATTTCTGAGTATTTCTCGTGTGTTTGAGGCATCGGATGCTCCTGTCTGCAATGTGGTCTGCATGGCTGGTATTGCAGTTGCACTGAGGCCTGGAGGTTTAGGCTGGGGTCAGACGAACGCAGTGCGAACGCGCATGCAGCCGCACTTAATCACGGCCGTAGTAGCAGCAAATGACGGCAAATGACGGGAAATATACGATCTTCAGCAGCACGAAAGTGCGGCCGCGCAACGCAAGCAGCAAACAAAACAAACGCATTTTTTCGAGAACGTGATACCGCTAGTACTGGCATACAGAGTGCGCTGCGTCCGCTAGCGCCGTGTTTGCGTGATTAGGAGACGTCAGACGCTGCTAATGTCCGGCCAACATAACGTCCAGACGCAAAAAGTGTTTTATTGATGATCCGTACAAAATCACGGATGAAAATGCTCATCGTATGACCGCTGTCGCGTATTCCGTGAAAAAAAACGTCCATTCGTTCGAACGCACTTTTTCACGGATGACGCGAAAAATGCGTTAGTCTGACCCTAGTCTCATTCTCTAAAATAGGAATAAAGAGATGTAGCAACAGAATTGCTGATTTTAAACCAAAATAGCTCATTTAAATTTTTACAGGGTAATTCAAAGAGATTCGAAAAGTCACCGCACGTTCGGTGACTTTTCGTTCTCTTCAATTCGGTTCATTTTGCCGATCCCATTTCGGTGACCCTGCGGTGTATTCAGCAAACAGCACAGGGTCCCCGAATTGCAGGGAAAAGCTGCAAACCTGACGAAAACTAACCGCAAAACCCAGCGAATGCACGCCGAAAACCCGCAAAAACATCTGGATTAACCAGCCGAAAACGCCAGAAAAACCCGAGCAGGAGCCGATCACACGCAGCGAAGCTACCGGAAAAAGCCGACACCGCAGACGAAGGAGGTGAAGGAAAAAAAAAACAGTTTGCTTGAATGTTTGAAAAGTGAAACACTGTTTGCAAAGAAACTACTGAGCGAAAATGTCTGAAATTTACATATGATCCAATGAATGATAATAAAGAGGGCTGTTACAGAAAAAATAAGTAAAGTTAAAAAAAATAAATCGTTTTTTGTTTAAAAAAAAGATAAAGAAAAATGCTTAAGATATCCTAAAAATCTATAAATAAAGAGACTTTTTACTGCAGAATATTATAATAAACAGTTTATTAGATATTGAATTAAAACGGGAATATTTTTAACATTGAAGCCTATGGGATTCTCCTGAATAAACCTGCCGAATGAAACCACCGAATGGCAGGGCATTTCGGGAACTTTTCACTGCTGGTTTGTGTTCTCTGAATAGACGAAGCAGTGCTTTTCATGGGGATTTCACTGCCCTCGAACAGGCACCGAACAGGCACCGAATGTGCAGGCAATTCGCCAACATTTGGCGAACTGCCTGCTCTCTGAATAGCCGAATGGCCAGGAAAGGTAACCGAACGCTGATTTTCAGCATTCGGTTCCCTTTCGGCAGCCATTCGGATCTCTTTGAATAACCCTGTTAGTTTACAACACATAAAAAAAACAGTCTTCATTTTATCGGCAACAGGGGAATAAGGTCCATCATTTATTATAGAGGTCCAATATATTTGAGTTGTGCAGGAGTATAACAGAGCTGCACAGCAATAAAAACCCCAGCATTGCGACCGGGAATTATAGTATATTTTGTAAGAAATACCTCGGCTGAAATAATAATCCAAAATGCTATATTTTTAACATAACTCTCCCCTATACATCTTGAATATATGATGTATGTATGTATATATAAAACAAAGCAGAAGAAGAGCACTCCAATTCATAAACGTAAAGACATTAACAGAGGCTCACATATACGTATATATATATATATATTTAATCTCATTTCTTTGTACAAGTTAATATTTATTAGATATCAGCTGGAGGGTAGCAGAATTAGATGTGCCTAGCGCAGAGATTTTCCTGCCACCTTGTATTATTATTATTCTTTATTTATATAGCTCCAGCAGGTTCTGTAGCGCAGTACCAGGCAAGAGGATGACACATTGCAACATAAATAAAAATGAACAATACAAAGACAATACAATGGGATCAAAAGATCCTGTTCCTGAGGGAATATATGGTATATATGGGATTTGGGGAGTTATAATGAGTGACAATCCCTGTACAGTACAGATACAAACAGGGTTATTCAGAGAGAGTCGATCTGGCCCCGAAATGGCACCGAACAGTGAAATTCAGCATACAGTGCCATTTCGGGGCCATTTGGCTATTCAGAAAGCAGGCAGTTGGCCAAATTTTGGCGAATTGCCAGCAAGTACGGTGCCTGTTCGGAAGCAGGGAAATCCCCCATAGAGAAGAAATGGTTAATTTATTCAGAGACACCGAACAGCAGAGAAATGTCAGTGAAACGTTCCTGATGTTCGGTGGTTTCATTCGTCAGGTTTAATCAGGCGAATCCCATAGGTTTCAATGTAAAAAATATTCCCGTTTTTATGCAACATCTATTACACCGTTTATTATTTTAATCTGCAGCAAAAAGTCTCTTTATTATTTTTTTTTTTAGGTTCTTTTAAGCATTTTTCTGGAAAAAAAAATCTGTTATTTTTTAACCCCTTAGGGACTGGGCGCTTTTACACAAATCCGTCCTTTAGTGACCGCTGCTGCTTTTACGTTTCTGCGCTGTTCGTGTTTAGGTCAAATTTTCCTCTTACTCGTTTATTCAACCCACACATATTATACACCCTTTTTCCCGCCATTAAATGGACTTTCTAAAAATACCATTATTTCCATCATATCCTATAATTTACTATAAAAAAATATGAAATATGAAGAACAAAATGGTAAAAACACACTTTTTTGTAATTTAATCCCCAAAATCTACAACCACCAAAATAGACCCCAGCTAAATAGTTTCAGAATTTTGTCCCGAGATTAAAAATACCCAATTTTTATATGTTTTTGCTTTTTAAACCCTTCACTGATGAGCCAGTTCACCTATGTGCGCGGAGCTCATTATGACTGTTTTATGCTCATTATTTCTAGATGACAGCCTAGGTACTATTTAATTAACCCCCCCCCCCAGACAAAAACTCTATTTTTTTAAAAAATTTTTATTTATTTATTTTTTTGTAGCTTTTCTTTTACACCAAACCTAGTTATGTTAGGTATCCTTGGAAAGGCCATTGATCGGGAGATAAGGGGATTCAAAGGATCCCCCTATCTCCACTTGGCAGCTAGGGGGTTAACTGGCCCACTGACATCCTCACACATATGGGTGGGGGGTGACCCGGAGGCTTTGATGACCTCCAAGATGTCAGCCACCTCCAGGTTTAAATCGCGATTTGGCACCGAATCGCGATCTGGCAGCGAAACGGAGGCTCTCCCCTTTCCAGCGGCGCAAGAAGCATTGCTGTAGGGTGAATGGTTGGGGAAGGGCTATAAAGGAGCCCCCTCCCCTTCCTTGATTTCAGTGCAGGCGCTGGTGGGCGCCTGCTGATGACGTTACCACGCAGCATGGTGACATCATCGTGCCCGCCGGCCCCTCTAAAACAGAGGGGCAGACTTCCTCCCTGCCAGAACTCCGTGGGAGCCAGCGAGGGAGGCAAGTATCGGTGGGAGGGAGGTTAGGCGCAGCTGACGTACCATGTACACCCGCGGGTCTAAGGGAGACCCGTGGGCAGTACGTACATGGTACATCAGCGGTCGTGAAGGGGTTAATATCGGTTTTTCATTTTTCTTTAGCAAACCTTTTTATTATTATTCATTGGATCTTATATGTAAATTCCAAACATTTTTGTTTAGTATTTTTTTTGCAAACAGCGTTTCAATTTTGACACTTTCAATGGTATTGTTTTTTTCTCACCCATCCAGCGGCCTGTCGGCTTTCTTCTGCAGCTGGTTGGCACTGTGTCCGGCGACTCATCGGCTGCATTTGGCGGCCCTCCGGCGGGTTTGCGACGGTTGTCTGGCGGGCGGCGTGTTTGCGACGGTGGGCAGCATGTTTACGGCTCGGGTTAGACAAGCGCAGTGATCACGTCCGTGTTGCCGCACATTTTAACGTCCGTGGTAGCATACAATAATGATCAATAGAGACCCACACACAAAGTACGTCCGCACAGAAGTGCGGACGCACGACGGACGCGGCAAACGGACGCAAGTTAGGCAAGAACGTAAAACCGCTAGAACGGACGTGCAGAGTGCGCCATGTCCACAACCCTTTGTGTGTGAGTGATGGAAAGTAGTCAGACAGACAGCATTTTTGACGGACAAAATGTTTTTCATATTAATTTATTTTCCCTTCTACATCAGTCAAAAAAAAAAGTCAGTCACAAAAATGGACCGTGTGGCCACTACCTTGTCGTCAGTCAGAAAGTACGTCCGTTGTGCACGGACTCACAGTCCACACAGAATGCGCTCGTCTGACCCTAGCCTACAGCGGCATACAGGATCGGATCTGATAATGTATCGGATCCAACAGTTGCTGCCTGATTATTTTTTTTTTACATTTTTTTTTAAAAAAGCCGCAAAACAGACGAAATTATTGGATCCCATAATTTCGGTGATTTTGTGGCTTTTTCTTTTTTTTTCCAGCGGCTCTGCAGTGCCTTTTCCCTACACTCCGAGGATCCTACGGTGAATGCAGAATTCACCGGAGGGTGCTGAAATTTGATTCCCCAAAGTGAGAGGAACAACAGAGCACCCAAATGTCAGCGAGATTTCGGTGCTTTATGAATAACCCCTTAAGTGTTACTGTAATCTCCATAAACAGGCATTTTGAAGCACATACAGATATTGGTATTTTTTGGAAGCTGCATTGCTAATAATCTCATTATAATCAATCCAAAACCCACAAGCAGGAGATCTCAACATTTTACTATCTGTCTGCGTCACATATACTTTTTTTGACACAAAGGCCGTTTCTGCCTGTATGCTGATAATGCAGACCCCGTGTGACATTGTGTAAGATAAGGGACACCATCTAGAGCTTATAACCTTCAAACCCAACCATTTTTCTCGAAACAACGCATTGAAAAGTAAATTTTTTCCAATTATTTTGGTCCTTCAACTACACCAGAATAAAAATGTCCATGAAAAGTCGCTCTCCTATCCTACATTTCGATACCGACTGCACGTAACATGTTACAAATAAATGCTGTGCTGGGTTTTGTTTCAATAAAAAGCAGCTGGCAGGGATGGAGTTAATATTTCTGAAGCGAAGGAGCAATTATTCCTACATCCTCTAGAAACCCTGTGAATATTTCTCTTACGTGCGATGGTAAAGGACCCTTCGCCCAGCTCCATACATGTAATCCTCTTCTTCCGAACAGCTGAACATAGCTGGATGAATTCTCACACTTCGTATGACTTCAGCGCTTTAAAATTCACAATACGTTGTATTTGCTACAGCTCTTCCTTCTCCCTTGATAATCAGCGTTAACTTGCTTGCACCCCCTTCTATATTGTGGAACCCCAAGGACCTCTTTAAAGCCATTCCTTCTCTAATTAATACTTCCATGGTCTTCATGGCTAAGATATTTACACCATACGTCTGAGAAAGTATGTCAAACGGGAGAAGCCATTCCGACATTTTCCCCGTTAACTTTATTCACAGAACTCATCAACCCAACAATGTTCCCTGCGTTCTCCTACGTTCTCCTACGTTCATGATTTAGGTCAAGTCATGTTTCCCCATGTTATCACAGGACACATCCAAGACCCTTTTCTCTATCCATTACAGCAGTGGTTTGCAATCATGGTCTTCAAGACAGGCCAGGTTTGCCAGATTTCTGAAGCACAGCACTGGTGATATGTTTTGCTGCTCAGTGATTGCCGGATTCAGTCTGAATTTCGCCAAGGCGATCTGCAAAACCTGGCCTGTTAGAAGGGCCTGAGGACCAGGTTTGGGAGCCACTGCATTAGAGGACAACCTCACAATGGTCTCTGGCCTTTCCTTTTCTACATAACACAGTTATTGTTATTACCCATGTCTCCTTTTATGACGGATTACATTTGACATCATCTTCATCTAATAAGACCGGCCCCTGGATGTTGCTGAACTACAGCTCCCATGATTTTCTGGCCATCTATTGCGTTCAAAGAATTCTGGCACTTGTGTAGCCCACCAATATCTGGGGCTAATGTCCGAAATCCCAAAAAATTTTTAAAAAAAATATTTCCCTTATGTTTTGGGGCATGGTTCTTTATGAATAATATGACTATGTATAAAACACTGACCTTGCTCCCAGTGTGGGAAATTAAAAGGTGAGTAATGGCAGTGGTATTGCTCATTTTATATATGTGACAAATGGACAATGCCATCGCTTTGAAACTAAAAATAAATATTTTTTTCCCATTTTTCTTTTAGATTTTACATGGTCGGGTCAGGTTTGGTATCAATGCAAAGGCCAGACTCTGACGTGTCCAGTGACGCCTCGCTTGACCTTTTGAGGTGTAAAGATTAGTGATGCAGGGGTCCAAAGTCCCCCACAGTGCTCTTCGCTGCAGTGCAGTGGTTTAGATTTTTGATGTAACAATTCATAACAATGGATTGTGCCATCACCTCCACACTTGTTGGTGACATGAGAAATGTGAGGGTTAGTTAGTGCAGCATCATTGTTTACTTTATAATTAAAAAGTGAAAAATATTGCTGCGTTACAAAGAAAAAATAAGGAAATATTTATTATTTTATTTGTGTTACTTAAAACTTGGTCAATTTTGGTATCATTGGAAAGGCCCTACTCTGGCCACTTGGACACTTGACCCTGTAGCTGCTATGGAGTTGGATATACAGGGATCCAAATACAGACATAGTTATCCTTTCTCTGGACCTATTCTGAGGCATGGGCCTGGAGCTGCTGCTCCATCAGCCCCTATGTTAATCCGGCCCTGATCGAGTGTATCGATTCAAATTTACCATTATGTCGATTTATTAAAAGTTAACAAATGCTAATAAAGTGAGGCAGGGAAATAAAAGGAACTAGACTGAAATCATTTTTTTACCATCAGATTTTACTAATAGACACTTTTAAAGGCACAAATCTGTATGACGTTGGCTGACGATAACATTTTTTCATTTTTCGAATATGGGCTCTGGTCAAAAGTTTTTCAACAGAATCAACCAATATTTTTTTAAAAATACCATCTGACAGCAGCCAATATATATATATATTTAAAAAAATGCACAAAAAAAAGGCAATTTACTTATTTCTGCTGGAACTTCGGTCTTGGTTGACCTGCTTTGAATGATTAAGGCCAGTGACCGAGCGTTTTTCAGAGTGGAAGGGTCGTCCGTGAGAGAGGACATTCCTTCCACTTTGACGCCCGTGTGGCCGCCTCGCTGAGCGCAGTTAGTGCTAAATTACAATCATCGCACAAACGTTTGCACCGGCGCAAAAAAACATTAACTCGAGGGGTAAAACCATTTGTGCCGAATGCTGTATTACATAGTCAGCGCAACAACCGCGTGTACACGTCTACCGTGGGTTTCGCCAACAATGGCTTCCTCAGCTGGTTATAATAACCAGAATAACCAGCTGAGGAAGCCATTGTTGGCGAAACGCATCCTGGTCTGGTAGATATGATCTGTCTATTTTAAGTGAATAAATGTCTTTATTTTAAAACTCAAATCGCTGTCTGCCTTTATAAACCCTGCAAAGAAGGTCTGGGGAACACCTTATGATTCCCTATGCGTATTGTGACGGAGCCAACAGAGGCTCAACTGCTTGTGAGTTTGAATTTGGCTCTCTTTTCTAAACTACAGAATTATCTATGATTTATCGCACTAGGAGGTGCCTTTTTGGTCTCTGTCGATTTTTCTATAGCATTCCTCTTTTGGTGAATTCCGGAGAAGTCGTTTGGAGGGTCTATGGGCACCTGATATAAAGTCCCTGCCCACTTTACCCCTAAGAGCCGGTTGTAGGCTCCCCAAAATGTGAGTTAAAAATCAATATAAGTTACTCTCATCTTGGGTACTGTCATACTGCTCAATTTTTGGTCCTCTTTGTGTTTTTTCCTGCAGTGCACACTTCATCTGCATTTTTAAGAAGATCTACTCCCAAAGACAAAGACTACTGTTTATGGACATACTGTGTGTCTACCCCACTTTCTTTTTGGACGTAGGTCTTTTGAAGCGCTGTGTTGTATTTCTTTCTGCAAAATTGTTACTCGGGTATTTAGAGAAACCCCCACACACAACATTCAGGGAGTGGGATAGATACTTTTCCGGTGGGCGCTTCACCCCCTCTTCTTTTTCTATATACAGAATGCACCTGTAAACATGTAACATAGTGACTATATACAGAATGCGCCTTTAAACATGTAACAGTGACTATATACAGAATGCACCTGTAAACATGTAACACAGTGACTATATACAGAATGCACCTGTAAACATGTAACATAGTGACTATATACAGAATGCACCTGTAAACATGTAACATAGTGACTATATACAGAATGCACCTGTAAACATATAACATAGTGACTATATACAGAATGCACCTGTAAACATATAACATAGTGACTATATTTCCTACATATTTATTTTCTGTATTAATCAGTATATTTGTGTTTTGTTTTTAATATTTTGCATTTATTACTTTGTATTTCTGTAACGACTGTAACAATTCAATGTTCTTGATCCAGGACATACTGAAAACGAGAGAAATCTCAATGTATCCTTCCTGGTAAAATACTGAGGGCTATATTACAGTCTTCGCGCAAAAACCCTCGCGCAAAGCATGATTTTTTGTGGCAAGTGTTAAACTTTTGCGCGTGCAAATCACCGCTGGAATTACAATCCTCGCGTGTCTTTTCATCCGGCGATCAATAACGCACGCAAACAAGACGCGCCCAAGTGCTCGCGCAGTACAGTCGCACAAAAATCTGTGTGCCAACAGTTTTTTTCTCGCGAATCAGCCAATCAGAATTAAGAACCACAATTATCTCACGTTAAGAAATTGCACCTGTCAAAGTCAATGTGAGTATATATGCTGCATCAATAATAAAGGCACACACAACTTCTCCATTCTATTGGTTCGGTATGAGTAGAATGTGTAACTATACTTTCCATCATTTTTTTTTTGGGCTGGTGTATTTGGGTTCGGCCAGGTCGGTCAGATTTGCCATTAACACCAGCTTTTAGGAGTTGATAAAATTATGTGCGCAAAGGCCATGCGGTAATTACCGCAAAATAGATTGTAATACCATCCTCATACCAGCGCACATTCGCATTTGCGCTCACAATATAGGATGCGTGCAGTACAGTAAGCTCGCGCAGGGTTTGCGCAGGTTCTCCTGTGGTAGACGATTGCGCGCGGTTGTTGTGCCGACTATGTAATACGGCATTCGGCGCAAATGGTTTTACTCCTCGCGTTAATGTTTTTTTGCGCCGGCTCAAACGTTTGCGCAAAGATTGTAATTTAGCCCTAAATAAATAAGAAAATAATTTGAAAATTGTTTTTTTTTTGCCAACTTCGGTGCGTAACGTATTGCGTAATGTATTCATCTAAATGCATGTGCACACGAGTCTAAGTTTATCAGTAGCAACACTTTTTGTTGATACAATGCGAAGTATAGCATGCAATCTGATTTTTTTTACAAATAAAGTATGAACATTGGATCCTACAAAAATGCTAAGCAGGGCTTCCATCAGTTTGGAGACAGCAGGCTCTTTCCCGTAGGGAGTTTGGCTTCCTGCCAGTCTTTCAGGATCTTGGAACTTAATATGGGGATTCAGCTGGTGCAACAATTTCCATGCTAAAGAAACTGCAATAAACATTTTTGTAATCTCGAAGAATTAAATGCACAATTATCTGTAATCCCTGTAACGGTACCTCAGTTACTGCTGGGAAAGAAAAAGGAAAGAACAATTTTGAAATTGTATTATGTATTTATTTCACCTTACACTGGTCTAGTCCCATGTGAAACCTTTGTGTTGTTCGCCTCTGTCCATGAGGGGGTTAAAAAAATGTATGTGAATTTTAGAGAGTTGTTAAAAATGTGAAAAATAAAACACTAGTATCTTAACAATTATTCTATAATCTTGTCTTTCAGAAAGTCCTATATTTAATAAGAACTGATATGATTGTATATTGAGTAGTTACATAATAGTAAACAGCAAATAAATAATTTTACATTAATATACTCAATATTTTTTTACTGAAGACTTACATATTAAAGGCCACATGTACAAAATGTATTGAGATCCGTCAGCTAGCAGGTCAAAATAGTACGATGTACAATTTCCAAGCAGTGTCCGGCCTCACCCGTCTGGCAGGGGGGTCCCGGCGCGCTGGACATCTTGGTGGCGGTCCTTCGGTGCAGCTGCTCCAACTGGCGGTGCCGGGTGGAGGTGGGCCGCGCGGTGCTCATGGCGCACCAGTTCTGGTGGGGGGCCTAGTCCAGGCTCCTTCACTGGCTAAACAAAAAAGTGAGAAAAGCTAATAAGTCCTAATACATATTGTGTGCACACCCAAATACAAGTGTATCAATGGTAGGGTGTAGCCTGCTGTCCAATCACCACTAGTTTTAGAATATGGATAGCAGTGCTGTTGTTATAAAGAGAGAATAACGCGTGGCCAGCTGCAGAGGAGAGCGGACGTGCTGAGAAGGAGCTCTGCTATAACCCTTACAAACGCGATCTTTTCACGATTTATTTCTTGCAGCTGAGACGGGATTTTGGCAGCTCCTCTGCAGAGGGTCACAGGGAGAAGTGTTCCGGAACCCCCTTTTTGCCCCCCTTTCCGGACCTGCGATTCACGGGATTGCTGGACCAGCGATATCCGAGCGCCATCTTTGAGGCCTAGTGGAAAAGAGAAGTCTGACACCAGCCTCGTGGAGCACCGATTCCCGATGGGGAAGAAATCTAAAGCCAGCGGGGCAGTGGAGGACTCCAGTACTCCGGACATTCGGCTTTCGCTGAGTGGTGCCTCGGTCCGGAGAATACCGCTGCGGCAACTGCTGAACTACGGTGAGTCAGAGCCGCCGGATGTTGAGACAACTGGCCCATCTCCTGCTATACCACGGCTTTCGAACGCGACGGCCGATGGTGACTTACCGGCCACGAAATGGGATATCCAGGACCTTTTGGCTGATGCCAGGCTCTCATGGCAGACCGAAATCCAGGCCCTTGAATCCACTGTAATTGCCACCCAGACTCAGATGACCGACATCCACACACGCACGCAGGAGATTGAGGGGACGCAGGCCGCAACCTCTTCTCAATTGAGGGCTCTTCAGGCACAGGTGGGAAGTTTACAAGCGGCAATGGTGACCCTGGAAGCCCGCCATCGAAGACGGAACATCAAACTACGTGGCGTACCGGAGTCGGTACTGGACTCTGCCCTATTACCATACGTTACCCGCTTTGTGTTGGCTGTTCTCTCGCCTCGTCCCGACGTTCAGGATCCGGTGTTCTCAGCGATAAGGCTACGGAGGGCAGCGGCGGCCCCAACGGGTGTCCCCCGTGACATCATTGTAGTTCTCAAGGACGTCCTTGTACAAATGCAATTACTGGAGGCAACTTGTAATGTTCCCGCAGTTTCTTTCGAAGGGACCTCTGTTGCGATCTACCGGGACCTTCCTTTCATGGTCTTGGCAGCCAGACGTCTGTTCCGGCCAGCCACTGAGCTCCTGCGGTCCCTTGGAGTGCATTATAGATGGGGGGCGCTTGGCACCTTACTGATCTCTCATACTGATGGACGTACGGTTACAACCAGCACTGTGGAGGACGCGCTCGCATTTGTTCAGGCTCTGTGCCTGACCTCTGGAGCCCCAAGCGATGTGGGACGTGAGTCGATGGTGGGATCTCCCCTGTCTACCAGAGAACCGGATTGAGTTGTTGGACATCTGTTTGGACTCATGGCACAGTTTTAGCCCTGCTTTTTGCATCCCGTTGCTCTGCGAACCTTATTTTTGTTTCTTGACATGGCTACTTGGATAACTTCCCCCTTCTCCCCCCCCTTTTTTTTTTTTATTTTTATTTATTATTTATTTTTATTTTTAAGTTTTGTTTATGGTCCCTCGCACACACTCGGATTCAGCCTTTAGCCCCCCCCTCTTCCCTCCCCTTTATTTTTGGCAGTTTGGGTATGTCTCGAGGCGTGCCATTGTGGCGGCCACCATGGCTCTGACTACCATACCTGGCCCTCGAGTTCCCTGGCCTGGTGACTTGCACACTTCCATGGCCTCCCTTGTCCTCTGGACTCATGGGAGTGCGCCAGGAAGGTCACACTATGGGCCTTTGCCACTCCAATTTTTTTTAAAAAAATGTTTTTGGGGGCCCTGCGTTGCTTTTTGGTGTGTGTGGGTTGTTGTTTTATTATATTATTTTTATTTCCCCCCCCCTTTCTTTTTTTTTTTTTTTATTATATATATTATGTTCCCCTACAACATTGTATGTCGTTCCTGCATGGCTACTTGGCCGTTTATGCCCTATGGCTTGTTGATCTGCTGATTGTTTTCAACGCAATCTGTTCTGTTTGTTTGCTGTATTGTTGCAAAATAAAAACTTTGAATACGAAAAAAAAAAGAGAGAATAACCTTCACCCTTTATATAGACAAATTGGTAAATTTACCAGTAAGGCTCTTCCTACATGATGTAGCTTTCACAGAAGGGTACATGCAAGATATAAAATATGAAAAACACAATGGTACAGCATTGTAAGAAAAATAATGCACACAAAGAACGGAGCAAGTATTCCACTCACGTGGATTTGAGCCTGATAGATTAAAGCTCAGTATTCTGGCGGTGGGTCCTTTATGGGATGACCCCCATCCCGTTTGGGAGATGATGTGCAATCCGCAATTTTCAGAAAAAAGAGTAGAAATAAAACATAGCGTAACTCTACAACAACAATGTATATATAAAGGTTGTTGAATCTAAACACACTCACATGGTTTTGAGCCTGTATAAATACTGGCTCATTAGTAGCAGCAGTTGGTGTCTTCAAATGGGGGCACCAATCCCCCTAAAACGAGCAACAAAGTACCCTCCAGATGGTGTAGATAAAACAAAAGTTTTTCCTTTATTCCATACAAGATAAAAAATAAATGCAAGACCAAAACGCGTTACACCTTCCGGCTTCGTCAGTTGGTAGAAAGAATCTAGAATCTAGTGGCTATTACGCATTCTGGTCTCCCCATCTGTGGATCATGACGAGCAGATAATTTTCTGAAAAGTTGGATTTAAAGTATCCTTTTGCAACATTTTGCATTGTCTGTGCCGACATGTTTTCATGTAATCGACTTTGAGTGTAATTGAATTGACATTTGTTTTAACTTGCTTGAGGAGGCCATTTTGAACTTTCCAAATCACATTTGCAACACTGGTAGCCTTATTGTACAGAAACATATGCACCCCTTATCATGATTATAGTGGCAACCTCCAGAATGACCATTGGGAACTCCAGGCTAAAGCCCGCCCTATGTCTGAAATGATCACACTCGACTAAACTCTTCCCAATCCAATTGCATACTAGATACATAAGGCCTGTTGTCTGGGTTACAGACACAACCCCCACATGACCCCCTAGACAAGTAGAAGAGCTAGATAATCTGCTGCTTGAGGAAATAGCCAAAATGCAATGAAGGGGGAAGTTATTATCATGGGGGACTTTAATCTTCCTGATGTGAATTGGAAAACCAAAACAGCTGGGTGCACCAGGAGTACAAATATTCTAAACTCCTTACTGGGATTATCTCTAACATAAGTAGTTGAGGAACCGACCCGTAAAGAGGCATATTGGATTTAATACTCACAAATGGAGGTTTGGTATCGGACGTTGTTGTAGGTGAAAATTTGGGATCTAGTGATCACCAGTCAGTATGGTTTAATATAAGAACAGGGATGGAGCCGCACCACACAAAAACAAAAGTTTTAGACTTTAAAAAAACAGATTTTTCTAAAATGAGACTTTGTGTGAATGAGTCATTATCAGACTGGAGGAGTTTAAAGGGAGTCCAGGAGAAATGGGATTATTTAAAGGAAGCATTATTGAAGGCCACAGGCAACTGCATTCGACTTGTTAGCAAAAACAAAAAAGGGAAGAAACCACTGTGGTACTCTGCAGAAGTGGCCAAAATAGTGAAGAACAAAAAGACAGCATTCAATAATTATAAAACAACTCAGAGTGAAGAAGATAGGCAAACCTATAAGATTAGGCAGAAAGAGGCAAAGCAATTTATAAGAGCTTCCAAAGCACACGCAGAAGAGAAAATAGCTCAGTCAGTAAAAAAGGGGGACAAAACATTTTTTAGATACATAAACGAGAAAAGAAAAGTAAAACAAGGATTAGTTAGATTAAAAACAAAGGAAGGAAGGTATGTAGAAAAGGATAAAAGTCTCGCTGACTGCCTCAATGAATATTTTTGTTCAGTCTTTGCAGAAGAAAAGGAAGGAAAGGGACCTCAGTTAGGAGGAAACACTAACGAGACAATTACATATCAGTTTACAGAGGAGGAGGTTCTACAGCAGCTGTCTAAAGTAAAGACAAATAAGTCAATGGGGCCTGATGGGATCCACCCTAAATTATTAAAAGAGCTCAGTGATGTAATAGCAAAACCGTTAACAGATTTATTTAACCAATCCTTGCTAACGGGAGTCATCCCAGAAGACTGGAAATTAGCAAATGTTGTGCCCATTCACAAGAAGGGTAGTAGGGAGGAATCTGGGAACTATAGGCCAGTTAGTCTTACGTCAGTAGTGGGGAAATTAATGGAAACCATGTAAAAAACACATAGATTACAGGATCAGAAACAACATGGGTTTACCTCAGGGAGATCATGCCAAACTAATCTTATTGATTTTTTTGATTGGGTAACAAAAATAATAGACACAGGTGGTGCAGTAGACATTGCTTATTTAGATTTCAGTAAGGCTTTTGATACTGTTCCGCATAGAAGGCTTATCAATAAATTGCAATCTTTGAGCTTGGATTCCAATATTGTTGAATGGATTAGGCAGTGGCTGAGTGACAGGCAACAGAGGGTTGTGGTAAATGGAGTTTATTCGGCGCAAGGTCTTTTTACCAGTGGGGTACCTCAGGGGTCAGTACTTGGACCCATTCTATTTAATATTTTTATTAGTGATATTGCAGAAGGTATTAATGGAAAAGTATGTCTTTTTGCTGATGACACAAAGATTTGCAACAGGGTTGACATTCCTGGAGGGATCAGCCAAATGACAAATGATTTAGGTAAACTAAAAAAATGGTCGGAGCTGTGGCAATTGAGTTTTAACGTGGATAAGTGCAAGATAATGCACCTGGGACGTAAAAACCCAAGGGCTGAATATAGAATATTTGATACAGTCCTAACCTCAACATCTGAGGAAAGGGATTTAGGGGTTATTATTTCAGAGGATCTAAAGGTAAGTAGTCAATGTAATAGAGCAGCAGGAAATGCTAGCAGAATGCTTGGTTGTGTAGGGAGAGGTATTAGCAGTGGGAAAAGGGAAGTGCTCATGCCACTGTACAGAGCACTGGTGAGACCTCACTTGGAGTACTGTGTGCAGTACTGGAGACCGTATCTCCAGAAGGATATAGACATCTTAGAGAGAGTTCAGAGAAGGGCTAATAAAATGGTGTACGGCTTGAAGGAGAAAAGCTACCAGGAAAGGCTTAATGATCTTAACATGTACAGCTTGGAAAAAAGACGAGACAGAGGAGATATGATAGAAACATTTAAGTACGTAAAGGGAATCCACAAGGTAGAGGAAGGGAGTATATTTAAAAGTAAACAAAGTAGCAAAACAAGAGGACATAGTCTTAGATTAGAGGGGCAAAGGTTTAAAAGTAACATCAGGAAGCATTATTTTACTGAGAGGGTGGTGGATACATGGAACAGTCTTCCAGTTGAAGTGGTAGAGGCCAAAACAGTATTTGAATTTAAGCAGGCATGGGATAGGCATAAGGCTATCCTAAACAAAAGATAAATCCAGGTAAAGTATCCATGTAATTGGGCAGACTAGATGGGCCGAAAAGGTTCTTATCTGCCGACATTTTTCTATGTTTCCATGTTTCTATGGCCATGCAAGACTGATTTTTGGCCTTGATGCAACCATTGTAATCAGCGAAAACTCCCGTTATTGGACCCCATCACCTGGCCCTCGCTAAAACCGGGTCGCTAAGGGGAAAAAATAGCATTCGCTAATTTCCCCTTTGCGTCACAGTTTTACCATTAGATTACAGGGCAGGCACTAGTTCAGCAGCCTGCCCCATAGTGGCCGCCACGGTCCTGGATGCTTGGGATGGTGCTAAAGCGCCGTCTGGAGCATCCTCCATGGAGTCTATAGGATTCCATTGAGGCTTCGACTCCATTCACATGACCGGCAGGATCTTGCCTCTTGTTTGTGAGGGTTGGCGGAGTGATCGCGGAGGGAAACTGGGACTTTTTCTGCTCCAGGCAGCCAGAAGCGGCGGATTGGTTGCCGTTCTTGCCGCGGGATGAGAGGTGAGTATTTTTTTTTTTTGTGGGGTTTACAGCTGGTGATAACTGATTCTGCAGCAGTGGAATCTGTTAGCACCAGCTCTAAGCTGTCGCAAACGTTTTGAGTTAGCGACAGCTGTGAGTAACTAGCGTTAGGACTATGTGATCCTAACGCTAATTCCCCTCTGCTTACACGTTGCGCTCCCCATGTTAAGCATAGGGATTGCAAAGTACAGTAAGCTTGTGCTAAAAAACGCTAGTACTGATTCGCTAATGGGTTTTTTAACCCGTTAGTGATTGAGAGGTGATGCGGGTATTACACTATCAACTCAAGTAACCTAACACTACGCTCATTTATGTGAGTGCTAGCGTTAGCTGTAAGTAGGTGATAGTGCGCATTGTCAGTACAAAAATTATATGAAACCTTGGTCATTTAATCCTGATAACCATAGGTGAAGGCAAAATGGAAAACCGGATGTTGAGTTGTCATACAAACTTTGCAAAATTTTGGCACATTTTTAGTAGTCATTGCAACTGATGGACTTTAAGGTGTCAGGCTTGGCCCTGGATGCTCAGGGTTTAGGAATAGGGGTGAGCCGAACACCCCCGAGTTCGGTTCGTGCTCGAACTTTTCAAATTTTCGGATTCGAACTCGAACTCAATGCAAGTCAAAGGGACTGAAAATTTGATTTTTAGAGTGCCCTCCAAGAGGGCATATACAGTATGCTAGATATTTGCCATAAAAGGTGAATGGGGGTCCGGGTAGTGCCCTGGGGGACAGGAAACAAGGACAAAAAGTAAAAAAAAAAACGTTTTTAAAGGGACAGTGAGTTTTCCATGAAATAAGGGTTAAAATAAAAATGAAAAATTCCTTCAAATATCGTACCTAGGAGGTCCCCATAACCTGCCCGGATTTCTCGGGTGTATAGAAATACGTAAAAACAAAAAAATGACATTTCAAATTATGGTAAATGGTTTTCCTTTAATCTATCCATAAACAACTGCTTGGGGCGGCAGTCTGTATGAAAAGAGGAGACATTTTCAGACACGCAGAAAAAGTTTAGTGATTTTTTGGCTAAGTTATTGTGAAACTTATGCAGGCTTTGGATGAACGTAACAATAGGTGCTTTAAAATTGGGCCTTTAGCGTCGGCAAAAGTGCCGTCACACAGTAACCCCTCTGAGGATATGAATCTGATACAGGCGTCAGTGGCAGTGCACCCAAATATTGTGCCTTTGGTGCCAGGCCAGCAAGTGCCATCATACAGTAACCCCTCTGTAGTATTGTGGGAGAGTGCAGGGGTGGACCTTGCGGTCCTATATTAAAAAGATATGAATCTGGTAATGGGTGTCAGTGCACCCAGATATTGTGCTTTTGGTGCCAGACTGCCAGGCCAGAAAGTACCATCATACAGTAACCCCTCTGTAGTATTGTGCAAGAGTGCAGGGTTGGACCCTGCGGTTCAAAAAATTTAAATGATATAAATCTGGCACAGGCATCAGTGCAGCCTAATTTTGTGACTTTCATGGCAGCAAGTGCATTCACACCGTAACCCTTTTGTGGTATTGTGGAAGAGTGCAGGGTTGGACCCTGCGGTTCAAAAAATTAAAATGATAAATCTGGCACAGGTGTCAGTGCAGCCAAATATTGTGCCTTTCATGGCAGCAAGTGCATTCACACCGTAACCCTTTTGTGGTATTGTGGAAGAGTTCAGTGCTGGAGGTTTCGTGAATGCAGAAGACATCCCCGATCTATTCCGTTACGTCAGCATCAGGGGATTGATAACTGCTGATCCAGGACTTATTCATTTTTATAAATGTTAGCCAGTCTACAGAGTCGGTGGACAGACGCACTCTTTTGTCTGTGACAAAACCTCCAGTGGCACTGAACTTCCTTTCAGAAAGCACGCTAGATGAAGGGCAACCTAGCAGCTGCATTGCATATTGGCTACGTTCTGGCCAGTGATCCAATCTCAACACCCAGTAAGCCAGTGGATCATCTGCTGGAAAGGTATCCAGGTCTGCCCTTGCCCCTAGGTAGTCCTGCAACATATGGTGAAGATGCTGGCAATGAGTGCCTACATTTGACGTCCCTGGGCGTCGTGGACTAATTTTTTTTAAAAATGCATCAGTCAAGTGGCCCTGACCTTCTCCACTATTCCTCTGATCATCTGCAGCCTCAGAAGCACCTGTGTCATCACTTGGTAACCTACCAGTGCCTGGAAAGGTGTTATGCAAGTGTCGCTTTAGAGCGTCCTCAAGTTTTTTCATCCTGTGCTCCCTCTGTGCGGGCAGGATGGGCAGGATGAGCTGTGCAACTTTACCCTTGTATCGTAGACCAAGAAGGGTTGCCAACCAGTAATGATCCCTCTCCTTGATAGCACAAAACCTGGGGTCCATTAGCAGGCTTTGCATTATAAGGGAGTCCATGCAGCGTAGGTTGGAGGTGGCATTAGCTTCCGAGTCTTCCTGGTCAATGAGGATGACCGTATAGTGCACTTCCTCCTCCCAGCCATGCACTAGCCCTTGTGTTTCTGGGCACACAAAACCCTCCCTTGAGGAATCCCCACCTTCAATGCCCCCACTACTTAAATATTCCTCCTCGTCCTCCTCATCCTGTCTGATCTGAGTAGGACCCGCTGGAATGCTGTCTGCGGAAAGACTGGGGCCTTCAGAGCTAGGGAAGGCCTCCTCTTCCTCCCGCTGCTCTGCCTCTAGAGCCACATCTATAATTCCCCGCAGAGTGTGCTCCAGCAGGAACACTAAAGGAATTGTGTCACTGATGCATGCACTGTCCCTGCTCACATCCTCGTTGCCTCCTCAAATGGTGACAGTACACTGCATGCATCCTTGATCATCAGCCACTGCAGGGGGGGAAAAAACAAGTTGACCTGAACCGGTCCTTGTGCCATACTCACACAGGTACTCGTTGATGGCCCTCTGCTGCTTGTGCAGACGCTGCAGCATTGCTAATGTCGAGTTCCACCTGGTGGGCATGTCACAGATCAGACGGTTTGTGGGAAGGTGGAATTCTCTTTGAATTTCTGCCAGGCAAACGCTTGCTGAGAATGACCGTCTGAAGTGGCTGCAGACTTTTCTGGCCTGGCTGAGAAGCTCTGGCAGCCCTGGGTTCTTGGTTAGGAAACACTGTACCACTAGATTTAGGATGTGTGCTAGGCATGGTACATGCGTCAATTTACCCTTGCGTAAGGGGGAGAGAAGGTTGCTGCCATTATCACAGACGATCATTCCCAGCTGAAGCTGGCATGGTGTTAACCATCTCTGCACCTGGCCCTGCAGAGCTGAAAGAATTTCTGGCCCGGTGTGGCTCCTGTCCCCTAAACAAACCAGCTCAAGCACAGTATGGCTTCTTTTTGCTTGAGCCATTGCGTAGACCCTGTCAGGCGTCGGCTTAACTGCCACTTTGCCAGAGACACAGAAGGAGGAGGAGGAGGAAGAGGGAGAGGTGGTGGTGGAGCAGACAGACCTCATACAAGCAGCTTTCTGGAGGCGTGGTGGATGAATAAGCTCCAGCACAGAACCCCGTCTTGGATCCCTCCCAGCTGCAATCAGAGTTACCCAGTGTGCCATGAAGGAAATGTATTGACCCTGTCCATGCTTGCTGGACCACGTGTCTAAAGTGACATGCACCTTGCTGCTGACTGCCTTTCCCAATGACTCGATAACATTGTCTTCCACGTGCTGGTATAGTGCTGGAATATCCTTCCGTGAAAAGTAATGGCGTTTTGGAACCTACCACTGTGGTACAGCACATTCAGCAAATTTACGGAAGGGAGCAGAGTCCACCAGCTGGAAAGGCAGCAGCTGCAATGCGAGTAATTTTGCTAAGCTGGCATTTAGACACTGTGCTTGGGGATGGTTGGGACTATATTTTTTCTTACGCTGCAGCAGCTGGGGCAATGTAATCTGACTGCATAAATCTTCAACTGATGGGATGCTGTCACATTGTGAGGAAGGAACTGGTACATCCATTACTGTAGCTACTGTAGCATCATCCCTGTCAGTGGAGGTTGTAGCAGGCAATGACATGGCAGGACATACAGTGGGGTAGAGACAGATGACCCCCAAAATACTGCGTGGCACTGGCTGTGTGACAACACACAGATCACCTCAATTCCCAAATATTTTGTAGAATTTAGTGACCCCCAAAATATTGCGTGGCACTGGCTGTGTGACAAGACACAGATCACATCAATTCCCAAATATTTTGTAGAAATTCGTGACCCCCAAAATACTGCGTGGTACTGACAGTGAGTCACAAGACACAGATCACCTCAATTCCCAGATATTTTGTAGAAATTAGTGTCCCCCAAAATACTGCGTGGTACTGGCAGTGAGTCACAAGACACAGATCACCTCAATTCCCAGATATTTTGGAGAAATTAGTGACCCCCATAAAAACTGCGTGGCACTGGCTGTGTGAAAAGACACAGATCACCTCAATTCCCAAGTATTTTGTAGAAATTAGTGACCCCCAAAAAACTGCGTGGCACTGGCTGTGTGACAAGACACAGATCACCTCAATTCCCAAATATTTTGTAGAAATTAGTGACCCTCAAAATACTGCGTGGCACTGGCTGTGTAACAAGACACAGATCACCTCAATTCCCAAATGTTTTGTAGAACTTAGTGATCCCCAAAATACTGCGTGGCACTGGCTGTGTGACAAGACACAGATCACCTCAATTCCCAAATGTTTTGTAGAAATTACTGACCCCAAAATACTTGCTGGCAGTGACAAGACACAGATCACCTCAATTCCCAAATATTTTGTAGAAATTAGTGACCCCCAAAAAACTGCGTGGCACTGGCTGTGTGACAAGACACAGATCACCTCAATTCCCAGATATTTTGTAGAAATTAGTGACCCCCAAAAAACTGCGTGGCACTGGTGCTCAGTTCCAAAATATTTTGTTGAAATGAGCACCCAAAATAGTTGCTGGGACTGAGCACAAAGATTACAACAATTCCCAGATATTTGTTAGAAATGAGACCCCCCCAGACCCTCCAGTAGCGTGGCAGACCGGCAGTAAGAACACACAACAACAATCTCCTATGAAATCTCCTCTCAAATGCGTGCAGAAGCGCTGCGTGGAAACCTTATATAGTGTGCTGCGGGACTTAGCTCTGTGAGCCCATGATTGGGCAAAATTTGCCCAATCAGGACTCTGAGCTGTGATTGGCATAGTGTTGAACCTGTCTTGCACCAGACCTGTGGTCAGGTGCAAGGCTGTAGCCAATTACAAGCTTCAGGCCAGTGGAAAAGTGCATTGTGGTCCATTGTGGTGCATTGTGAGCGAACACGCGGAAATGTTCGTAGTTCGCGAACAAACGAACAGGCTATGTTTGATGCGAACTCCGAACCGATCGAACCGAACAGCTTATCCCTATTTAGGAAGCAGATATCTTACTCTTTAGGCTGTACAGCTACAGTCATTTATATACCGCCCACAAATTTTGTAGCATTTACAATGGGGGAGAACAAACATGAGAGTTAAATGATACATGAGGAAGAGACGACCCTGCCTGTAGGATAACTGTCCTGCTAATACAGCACTTTATACAAGTGCTCAGCCAGACATCCCGCAAGCTTACAATCTAAGGAACGGGGGTATGTGAAACAAATTGGAGCAGAGGGAAGGTGGAGCTGGTGACCAGAAAGAAGATAGTTGGGAATGCATGGGAAGGACCAAAAGCTTTGGCTTAGTAAGGATAATCAGAAACGAAAGTGAAAGCAGCTGGAAAGGAGAGCTGAAATTTTGGACCAGACCTGGGTGAGACAGCAGAGTGGAATAATGGAGTTCAGTTTGTTTCTGTAGTTTGGGTTACTCACATGTACTTCTTCCTTCTGTATCAGATGGATATTGGAATCCATTTTCTGCTCCTTCGCAAAATTAGTTCTGCCACTTTTCAATAACTTTATGTTAGATACACAAAGGGGATCCTGAAGGTAAAGTAGGCTGCAATAGGCCAGTTAGGAAAGCCAGAAGGAATCTATGTAGACCAGTCCTTGTAATGGCAAAGGTAAAACTATCAAAGCCAAAAAACAAACCAAGGCCAAGGAGAATAGAGAACAGGAGATAAACTAAGACAGGTTTAGTACAGGAGAAATACGTAAGGTCAAAAACAGGTCGGGTACTCAAAACACACTGAAAGGTACCTATCCCCAATTCAGTAAAATGCAAAACAAAAGGTGTATGAGTTTTCAGAGAACAGGCATTGGCACTTGTGTGGATCCATGTTCAGGTCTCATACAGTTTTTGTTCACTTCCAGTAAAATGCAAGGTCTACAAGCTGAGAATGCCAAAATGGTGTCACGACCTGATATAGGGTATGAGGACTGACGTACGTAATCATTGGCAATTTACATCACTCAGAATGATGCAAGAATGATCCAAAAATTAGGCAAAATTGCTTCAATATGACGTACAGAATGGCGCATCATACGTCAAACGAGAAATGGAGAAGTGTCATAGGAAATGCTATGCAGGATTCCTGACTCACCTAACACCTTACAACCGAATAATACTCAAAGGGAAAGCATTCACATACAAAAGCTCAATATTTATCAATCAGTGATCACAGGCATGCCTAGTTCACATCTTCATTAAATTGGAATCAAAATTCCGACCTCAAGCGTTCTACGAGGCAAATATTAACTTAAGTGTTCACACCGAAGCTGCATATTTTGCAATCAGTTCCAGGCAACACCAGTTTGAGGAATTATCGTAAGGAGACATCTTGGTTTTCTTTCTGAGATGTGGTTCTCACAGAATTTTATTTTAGAAAATAATCTTGGCAGAGATAAAGAGTCCAAGGTTCCCCAGCGACTCTTGGTTGGCAAAGTTTGATCAGAGGAAAACCTTCTCAACTCCACTACCCGAGACCTTGACACGGATATCCATCATTACGAAAGTATTTTTACAAATAAAATTCATATTAAGATATGTTGGTTAGAATGCTTCCCTTGAATGGACCTCTGTATTTTATGCAGGAGGAAGTAAGTATTTTTAGCGCAAAGACTCCTTTTGCAATCACAGAAAGGCAATCCCTGGTGATCTCTGGCTGTATCGGAGGAGACTGACCTGGAAAGTAATAGTTACAAATGATCCCTTTCCCAGGTTAGCGACAGAGAGACCTTTCAGATTCATATATGAAAGTTGATCAGTCAAGAGTTATTGATGTTTGTAGAAAATTCTTTTGATCCAGGGCCAACAAACTAGTCTAGAAAGTGTTTTCTAGAAAGGCAGGTCCAGCGTATCGATGACTTAGAAACTGGTTGAATAAGTCATTTAACAGGCTGGGTGGAGTAGAGGTAACATCACTGCTCTGCGTGTAGAGAGCCTGTGGAGACATGGGTTCGATCCTGGCAAGAGCACCTCTCCAGTAAGTGTCCTTGGGCAAGACACCTAACCGTACATACTCGCCACCCAGGACATACTTGAAAACGAGAGAAATCTCAATGTATCCTTCCTGGGAAAAATGCTTTCTCCAAAAAAAAACAGTTGAAAAAAGTTTCCATAGTGCTTGTGTTCCAAAGATATGTTGTTTGGGCCTTTGTGGTGGGAACAGGTGAACAGAAGATATTGGCATATTAAATTAGTATGGTGCCACCCCTAGTGATACCCTGGCATTGGTAATGCATTGCCAGTCGTGGCAATTTTTCTAAGGTCCCTCTCATGGCTACCAATAGACATGCTCGCTTATACAAAGAGACGCAACAACAGAACAAAAAGACATATCAGTGCCAGACATTTCAATTACATCACAACACCCACTTGTTTCACCTGTAGCTCCTTGACACTGATCTTCCCGTGTTTTTATGATTAGCAGTTGCTTGTCCCCCTCTTCCCCCAACTTTCCATCTCATTTAATTAATACCAAAACAAGTTGAACTTGTGGAAGGATTGGCCTGGCAGGTTTATGAAACAGATTGCATTATAACTTTTTTGATTCGGGGCAAAATGCTGCAGGCTATCTAACAGTATGCATTTTATTCTCTTTAATTCATATTGTCCCCTAAGGTTTAAATCATTATATCTATTACATATTTACAGATCTCTAAGCATATCATTTTATATGAAACATTGTCCCTGAACAATTTGCATGTTTGGATACAATGTTTACAGTAATCAGCATTTGTTTCCTTTGGAATGTTGGATTTTAGGTCGTAGATGCATATGTTCTTCTCAACTCGTTAATTTGCTCCCATCGTTTATAGACTCAGTGCATTCCCAATGAGTAACCCGAGGCTTATGTGTTCTGCCAGCTGTAACATCTCATTTCTTCCGACCTCTGTCAACCCAGGAGGATCGTCGTATGGGAGAAAAAAAAGAGTATATGAAATACAAAAGATACTTAATATCTCAGTGTCACATGTCTTCTCATTAAAGGGACACTCCAGGCACTTTGACCACTCAAAACTCAGCTCCTACTTACCACCTTCACTACCGAGATCGAGATATCTCGGGCTTCAAAGACACCATCCGGTGCCCCGAAATCAAAATCTCGATCTGCAGCCTAAAAGCAAATGAAATTTGTTTGCTGCAAAATAATTTTATATAATTTTGGGCTGCAACAGGTACCCCCAAAGTTTTAGCCCTGTGGGCATAATGCCCAAAGAGCTAAACCTGTGTAAAATCGGCTGCTGGTGCCCTGACATCAGACTTTCAGCAGCAGAGGCGGGGAAAAAAAAACTGAGCTGCAGCTGTAATGGCTGTAACTCAATTTGGCAATAGATGGTGCCATCTACTGGTCAAAGAGGCTATTTACAATAAGAAATTCAATGGGAATATGCCCACATATTTCTTACTATATAATTAATCAAAAATGATTTTACAAAACAAAACCTGGCCTCTGACAATGTTTTTGTTGGAAAAATAACTTGGAATTGAAGGGGTTAAAGCTCAGATCATCCAAGGATGACCTCAGCTCAGGCTCCAGGAACAGGAAACCAATTTAGTTGCCACCTCCCTCCCGAGTGTCTAGATGCCCTCCAGAAAAAGGCTGTCAAACTCTGCCCCCTCAGATGTTTCTGAGCTACAATTCCCATGATTCCCTGGACATCTATTGCATTGAAGGAATTCTGGGAATTGTATGCATCAACATCTGTGGGGACGTGAGTTTGACAGCCCTGCTCTACATCGTCCAGCCCCCCCATGGCCAAGTGACATGCTTCAGCTTCCTGCAAGCCTGCCGCACGTCACATCTGGAGGATTATAGATCAGCTCTGTGCTGGACACAAAGTTTTAAAAATAACTAAAGAGTTAAAGGGGGAGAGAGGACGGAGGGGGTCTTCACCTCCTGTTTTAACCATAGAGTATCCCAAGTGTGTTTTAACACTTTAATAATTAAAAAATTATTTTTATTTAATTTGCGCCACCCAGATTAAACAATTAATTCTGTGCTTGGTTTATTTTGAGGCATATTTTTATTATTAATTAAATTTTATTAATTTAAATCATCTCAATCATATCTAAATTATCATGTTATATATGTATTGTTTTCACGCCATTTGGAAACGGTGAGTTCCTTCACCTTACCCGACTGATAGGACCTTGGTGCCGGCCTATATTTTGTTTTCACGATAATATGAAAATCTCAATAAATTATATTTTAAAAAATAATAATAATTTAAATTATTAACATTTTTTTTAGTATTTTTTATATTACAAATGGTAAACATTTGCTAGATTTCGCCTGAATTGTCAGGATCTGTACGTGAAAGTACTGACAGGCAAAGCACAGATTTTATTTTTGCAATCTCATGCTTCATGTCTCAGTTTCTAGTTTTGTATAGGAAACTG
Source organism: Leptobrachium leishanense (assembly GCA_009667805.1). Classification (NCBI taxonomy): domain Eukaryota; kingdom Metazoa; phylum Chordata; class Amphibia; order Anura; family Megophryidae; genus Leptobrachium; species Leptobrachium leishanense. Next base: position 311,790,891 of record CM019067.1, read on the forward strand.
ACCACTTAATAACGGTACGCGTCCTGATTTTTACAACGGTAATTCATCAGATAATTCAAAGATCCTTTTTTTAACAGTTGGGATCTGTTTCACAAGGAGGTTAGCCCTTCGTCGGCAATGTAATGATATAGTGGAGGTTCATGTGTGCAGGGAAATAACGGTAGGAAAATAATAAGTTAAGTATGCATGTTTAATATAAAACGCAATGGAGAATGCTTGAAACCACGTGGGACATAAGAGAACTCGGTAGTATTTTCTTGTTAAAAAATAAGTAATTGAAATAAATGCTAAAAGAAAATTCCCCAAGTTGTGAACTTTCCCTTTCACCTGCCTCCAGGCATCTTGATCAGTATTATTATGAATTATTAACACTGCACTGTGATATCATGTAATGTGCAATGTGATCAATATTAAAATATAATCCATACACACTAAAAAATAATTATAATCATATCCAAGCATTCGATGTAAACCAGGTGTGAAGGCTATAGAAGCAACTGGTCTCTTTAAAATAATTTGATTTATTTAATTGTTTATTTTATTTTGCAATGAAGATAAAACTCTGTCCAGTAGTAGCCTAAAAAAAGTCACACAGAAGATTGACTCAAGTCAAAAAATATAAAAAAAATTAAATTAATTTCATAAATTGTCAAATAAATAACTAAGAAAAGTCATAAACAATGTATGTCAGAGAGCACAATATATAGAATACCTTTGCATAAGAGCTGTTAACTTCATATAACAAATATTTCTAGATTTTTAATTTTTAATTTACCCGTTTAGCCATGACAGAAATATTGCTGGGATGAAAGGTTCTAAACTCTAGATGGTGTCTCTCTCATCTTGCATAATTTCAAATGGGTTGGGTATAATACCTGTTAAATGTATTGTCTTTATGTAAAGGGATTAACTGGGTCTGATAAGTGTATGAGGACATTAGGTCCGAGGGTTGTAATATGGGCGCGGACATGGGGATGGAGTTGTGTATGGTCTTGGGGAGCCCTGGAATGGGGCTCTTTTGCTTTTAAAGTTTGTTGGCATTTGTACGAAGTCGTAATGATAAAAAATGACATTAGGGGCTTGATTTAATTCTATCGGCCGATTATTTAGAAAAAAAATCAGTCGCTTGGAGCTGATACTTTTTTTTAAATGAAATATCAGCTGATTCAACAGAAAAAATTCGGCCAGAGCCAATGTTCAAAAAATGATGCTGGACGGCAAAGAGTGGTCTGGGAATTTTTTTTTTCATGCAGCATCATACAGACAGACAGACAGACAGACATCCCGTGGGCTTACAATTTAAAGGAATAAGGTATGTGAAACAAAAGGGAGCAGGGGGAGAATGAAGATGATTACCAGAAAGATAATAACAGACATTACATGAAGATATAGAGATAACGCAACACCAGGATTTAGTAGAGGGTCTTTTTATTCCATCCAAGAAGACCAGTGCCTGGTCAACTTGGGTGGAATTAAAAGGTCTCCTACTAAATCCTGGTGTTGCGTTATCTCTATATTGTTTGTTTTATGGAATGAGGATTTCTATGATTACACATCCAGGTTGAAGAAAATACAGAGTGCTGTTTCCTATATTGCTTGACTGCATGAGGATAGTCTAAGAGTTTAGGAATGATGAGTTTTAAACAGAAAGAAAAGAGAAACCGCTGGAATAAGGAGCTTATTTTATTAGAATAGGGACTGGGTGGGAGGGCGGGACAGCAGAGGGAAGATGGTGGTGAGCTGTGTGGAAGAAACACAGTTTAGAGAGATGGCCAATGCACGCAAAGAAATTACAGCAGGGAGGAGCAGAACAGTCTCAGAGTCAGCAAAAAATTAAAACAAACAAAAAAGGAGTGAAGAGAAGAAAAAAAATAATAAAAAAAAATATTTCTGTCTTATTCCCTCTATTTTTCTGATTGAAATCCATTTATCAACACATTTCAGGAAAATCGGCATTCCGATAAATTCAAATTGAATCTCAAAATTTCTATGAAAAAGTATAGATGCGAGAGGTGATATTTGAGCTGAATTCTTTTCGGGATTCAAATTATGCCGAGAAAAACCTGCGTTTTAATCTCCTGAATTGAGAAATGGCCAAAATGCTGCCTGAAAAAAGGTACATATTTTTGCTATCGGGTCAAATTAAATCAAGGTCCCAATTCTTTGCAAATACAAAGTACCTTCAGAAAAATAATATGTCTGTCTCTTTCATACATCTACTATATATATGAAAAATGGTATTTCTGTTTTAGTGCTAATATTTACGACCTTCTCTGAAATTACAGACAATTTTATCCCTCGCGAAAAAACTAAAGAAATTGTAAGATATATAAACAGTATATAGATATGTGCCACATAAAGGAATCCAGTGAAAACAAATTATTCATATATACTGTATATATATATATATGTTTAATATAATATAAAAGGAATGTATTTTTTTTTATAATTCTATAGAACAAGAAAAACACAGGATGTCATGAGTAATCCACATTTTAGACCTGGAAGGATGTAACCTTTTGTGTTTGTCCACAGATATCTGTACAGATTTTGACAGATAGGACCCGACGCTGTCATAAAAATAAACAGTTTCTCCGGAAAGCGAAAGGCCTGAGATCATCAAACAGAACCATTAATATAAGATATCAGGTCCTATATAAGACCCCACAATACAACGGTTATTATACTAACCTGGGCTTACAAAACAGCTCACAGAGAACCAAGGGTTCCCAGGTACAATACCTCTGCAATGATACAGGGCTATATTACAGTCCTGGTGCTAACGTTAATGCTCACCTGCGCGAGTGTTAATGTTAGCCCCGGTGGCCACCGCACATTACAATCCAAACACTAACGGGTTAAGTTATCCGTTAGTGTTTGGTACCTTGCGCTTTACATTGCGAGGTTACTGTACTTTGTGCTCTCTATGGGGAGCGCAAAGTCCTAACGCTGATTAACGTCCGTCTGCGGTTAACAAAAAGTTAACCACAGCCTGGACTTGGTGCTAAAGGATTCCGCTGCTGCAGAATCCGTTAGCACCAGCAGAACCCCCCCCCCAAAAAATCAAGATACTCACCGGGAACCAAGGGAAAGACTGGGGGAAAAATTCCCCCAGTCTCTCCCTGCAGATCACTTCGCCGACCTGCAGGATCTCGCTAGGCGAGATCCGGCAGGTCATGTGACCGGCAGGGGGAAACTCAATGGAGTCCTATGGAGCGCCGTCGCGAGCATCCCTTGGCGTAGCGCCCGCTAACAATGCAGGCAGCTTTTTAAGTGCCTGCATTGTAATCTCATGTTAAAACAGGGGCGGTAGGGAGAAAACTGCTAGCGCCCCCGTTTTATCGTGAGGAATGTAGCCCACAATGTATAAAACCTTCATAGCTATCGAACACATCAGGATTCTGTGAATTGTTATACGTATTCCTGGAAATTACCTGTCAATATTCACATTTAAATCCAACAGCCCGCGGCTAGCGGCCGCTAGCCTCTAGGATGCTCGGGCAGCACTAAGGCACCTTAGTGAGCATCCCCTCCATGGAGTCCATAGAACTCCTTGGAGACTCGTGCTGTCAGGTCACATGACCGGCAAGATCTCACCCCTTGCGCGATCGTGCAGGTCGGCGGAGTGAACATGGAGGTTGACTGAGGACTTTTTTCCCCAGTCTCACTCCGCTCCCGGCAGCCAGAAGCAGCAGATCGGGCCGCCATTCTTGCCACGGGATGAGAGGTGAGTATTTGATTTTTAGGGGGGTTCCAGCTGCTGCTAACTGATTCCACTTCGGCTCTAAGCTGTAACAAACCTTTTCAGTTAGCGACAGCAGTTCGTAATTAGTGTTAGGACTTGATCCTAACGCTAATTACTGATTGCTTAATCTTTGTGCCCCCCATGTTAAGTATAGGGAGTCCAAAGTACAGTAAGCTAGAGCGAAAAAGCGCTAATACCGATTTTTTTTAACCCCTCAGCGATCGGGAGGTGATCTTTGTGGCACCTTATCACCTTTATTAACCTTGCGCTAATGCTCATGTATGTGCGCGCTAGCGTTAAGGAGGTGATAGAGCCCTTTATGTTTGTGTTTCTGTATTTCCTTCTGGTTTTGCTACCGTTTGATACATTTATTATACAGATAACGTGCTTTATGAGCGATCACCATGGAGCAAAGGGAAAACCAATGATTGCATGTGAGCATCCATTTTTAGTAAGTTCTGAACACTGGCCAGAATTCATAAATATTTGCATGAGTAATCTCATGAGACATGATGTCTTAAAACTAAACTTCCTGCCCACTTCTACAAACTTTCCTCAGTTAGGGGAATATAATCCAAGATTAGAGAGTGTGTTTTCTGGGGCCAGAATCCTCCAAGGTGCGGATCCCGAAATAAGCTCGATTCTTTAATTCTAGAGGGACATATTGTTCTTGGAATCGCTGGTGAATGACAACTTCTCAAAAGGTTTTTGGGGTTTTAGAACGCGCACTGGAGGTCGAGTCGACTTGGCAGGGAGTCTGAAACAGAAAAGATTTATGGAGACAAAAATAAGATAAGTAGGAAATGAAAACATATTTGTGGCCCTAACCAAACACCGTCCACAAGCCAATTCTGCTGGTAAACGATAACATCTTGCCAAAACCAACGTATTTCGTTCCTTTTTTCCTGATGAATCAACCAACCCTCTAACCAGATTTTATAGGAAGACCATTATCATTATGTTTAATTATTTTTTTTGTTTTTGAACCCCACCTACAAGAAAGAATAATAAGAAAAAAAACATACATCATGGTTTTAGCAAACAGTTAATTATTCAGCTTTCAGATCACGTTAAAAAATAATATGACATTATATTGTACTATTATATTATATATATAGATATATAGGTTTTCTTGTTAAAATTACAATATAACAAACCAGGAGGAGAGCACCAGCTCATATATGCAAAGACTTTAACAGTAGCTTATACATTTAAAGATTTCAACCCATTTTAACCCATTAAAGAAAAAAAAGGAAACTAGAAATAAGATCATAGCTGGAAACACGTGAATGGAAGCTATCGAGCGGCCATGTTTGTAGTCCAGAATATGCACCGGCGCTAAAAATAAATTGTGAATCACAAATGTTTGGAATTAATTAATAATAAAGCTCCCAAAATGGTATATAAGAACTTTATGGACAGTCTACATTTACTACCAACTGAGGAAGCCACGGATTGAGGCGAAACGCGTTTTTGCAGTGTTTTACATATTTTACGTCAACAAATTAGTTTATAACTTTATATTGCATCCATGGAATTACCTGAGGAGGCGATTGGGACATTTAGAGATCCAGTGCTCTGAAAAATCACTGGTTGCCTGTGAACTGGTGCCAGGATAGGCACCCAAGCATGTGCGTGGCTTATATTGAATACTCTGCACTCTCTATATGATTTGGGCCATCTGCACTAAGGTTATTTCCTTGTCTTTGTGGGAAATCATTGCAGCATAGAAGAGGATCCTAAGAAAAAGAAGGGGGGTCGCCCTTACGGCTCTGAGCCTGATATATCTAGGCTCTAAAACACGTGAGTGTGATTTTTCTGAATTTCATGGAACTATATACATAGAGGACGTTTTTCACCATATATATATCTTTTTCTTTGAGGCCCTCTGACCTAAAGAATATTGAAGAAGTTGAAGTAGAGCTCCACCAGTGGAAGATTATATATGAACTATTCTGTACCTGGGATAGAGGGTACCTTAGTTTGGATGTAGAGCGTTATGTATTTCCTAAATGTGCTCTTAATTGTATTTATATCGGCACTGTGCTCATACAGTATTTGTAATTTCTTAACCCGTTCAGGATTTAAACACTTTTTAACCCATTAAAGTTTTTTTTACAAGACTTATCAAATCTTTGTAAATGTAAATATTTTAGAAAAAAGGATGAATTTATTATAAATTGAAACCTCTGTTTAAACCTGTCGAATGAAACCACCAAAAATCTCTTCTCTGACCTTTCTCTGCTGCTCAGTGTTCTCTGAATAGATGAACCATTACTTCTCTATGGGGATTTTCACTGCTGCCGAACAGCACCGTGTTTCGCTGGCAATTCGCCAATATTTGGCAAACTGCCTGCTTAAGAATAGCCGAATGGCCACGAAATTGCACCGTACGGGGAAATTCACCATTCGGTGCAATTCAATGGCCAATCCGGCTCTCTTTGAATAACCCCTTTAGCCTTAGGCCTGTCTGCTTGTGCATTGATGAAAGTTAGGGACTACTTCTATATTAGTTTTTGGGACAGACGGGGCCCTATTACATTCAAAACGGTAATGCTAGCACTCACCTGTGTGAGCGTTAATGGTAGCTCTGGTTGTCCTAGCATTGGCGCACCATATTACAATCCGAACGCTAACGGATTAAAAAAACATTAGCGATTCGGATCTTGTGCTTTTCAGCGTGAGGTTACCGTACTTTGCGCTCCCTATTCTTAACATGGGGAGCGCAAAGTATTAATTAGCGTTAAGATTACAAAGTCCTAGCGTTAATTACCGTCCTGCTGCGGTTAACTCGAAAGTTAACCAAAGCCAGGACCTGGTGCTAACGGATTCCGCTTCTGCAGAATCCATCAGAACCAGCTGAACCCCCCCGCAAAAAAATTCACATGCTCACCTCTCGTCCCACGGAAAGAACAGCGGCTCCATCTGCTTCTTCTTGCCGCTGGGTGCAGAGACAGAGAAAAAAGTCCCCCAGTCTCCTCTGTGAATCACTACGCAGACCTGCCGGATCTCACGAGGAGAGATCCTTCAGGTCATGTGACTGGCAGAAAAGAAGCCTCAATAGACTCCATGGAGGGGATGCTTGCGGCGGCGCTTAGCATTGCCGTGAGCTTCGCGAGACTTAATGCTGTGTCACGGTGCAGGCTGCTGGATTAGCACGTTACTGTAATATCGTGTCCAATTTTAATATAAAGAGAGAAAAAGGCGGAGCTCTAAGAGGAAAAGGTTGAGCCTAAATAGGAAGGGTGGGGTTTAACCAGGAAGAGGTGTGACCTTGACAGGAAGGGGTGTGTCAAATTTAAATTAGGTGTGCACGAGTGTAGTCAGGCCTAGGGCAGCACAAAACCTAAATACACCACTGATAACAGGAGTCCTGTTTTCATAATGGTTACACATCTTAGCGCAACAATTGGTCTTCTGCGCATTATCGAAATTTATCGAGCAGCAATCGATAGTAAGATTGGGCAAGAACGACAAAAACAGCCACATTTTAATATTTCACGAGATAAACTCAGATTGGAGAAAAAAAACCCACGTATATTGCATTATTTACTTTAGCACAACTTTAGAGCTGAGCCTTCATTTTTGTGACAGGCCTTGACGAATGCTCACCACAGCTGTACACAGAAGCATCGGTTCGTCTGAGTACAGAAATATTTGTGAGATAGATCCTGCCAACTTTGAAATGCGGAGCGCAGTTTTTGCTTCTTTTTTTTTCCCTCTTTCGGAGGAGCCAGAACATCTGCGCTGTACCATACGGACGGTGGTCTGCCTTGTTTCCTTTCTGAATTTAGAAACGAGAACATATTTTCTTTCTGAAATGATTTAATCCTGTGTTATTACATACACCAGTACATATTATAAGCACAAGACATACAATTTAGACAGGGCAGTTCTTCATCATTTATCACGCGAAGAGAACGGCCCTTAAGTATCTCTCTACAAAAGCTGATATTAGTGGTTTCTTTCAGCAGTAAAATTCACATTTGCACCAGAAGCCTTTGTTCGGTAAGAAAAACAAGCATTTTTACATGATAGAAGGGTAATAGTGATTTTTTTAAAAAAATTGAAGGGTCCTATTACAGTCTTCACGCAAACGTTTGAAACGCGCGCAAAAACGCATTAACGCGAGGGGCAAAACCCTTTGCGCTGAACGTCGTATTACAATGTCAGCGCAACAAACGCACGTATACGTCTACCGCAGATGAACCTGCACGAATGCTGCGCGAGCTTACTGTACTTTGCGCATCCTATACTTAACATTGTGAGCGCAAATGAGTTTGTGAGCTGGTACGCGGATGGTATTACAATCTATGCGCAGTTTGTAACGCACAGCCTTTGCGCGCATAATTTTAGCAACTCCTAAAAGCTGGTGTTAATGGCAAATTCTATCAACCTGGCCGAAACCAAATACACCAGCCCAAAAAAAAATACAGCAAAGTATAGTTACACATTCTACACATACCCAAACCAATAAAATGGAGAAGTTGTGCGTGTTTTTTTTTATTGATGCAGCATATATGCGCAGATTGACTTTGACAGGCGCAAAAACTTAACGTGAGACAATTGTGGTTCATAATTCTGATTGGCTGAATCGAGTGAAAAAACAGTCCGTACACTGATTTTTGCATGTAACATTGCTGCGCGCATGTTCGTGCGCGTCTGGTTTACGCGTGTTATTTTTTGCCGGATGAAAAAATGCGCGAGGATTGTAATACCAGTGTTGATTTACGCGCGTTAACGTTTAACGCTTCACGCAAAAAATCACTCGTTGCTCGTGCGTTTTTGCGTGAAGAATGTAATAGTAAAATGTTTCTCATTTTTTTCTTGAGTCATAAAGGGTTATTCAAAGAGCGCTGAACCTTCCACCAAATGGTGAATTTCCCCATACGGTGCAATTTCGTGGCAGTTTGTCTTTTCACAAAGCTGTCAATTCACCAATTACTGGTTAATCGACAGCGAAATATGGTGCATTTCGCCGCAATTCGGCCATCTTTGGTGGCAGCGAAATTGTCCCATAGAGAAGTAATGATTAATCTATTCAGAGAACGCCGAACTGCACCGAAATGTTGGCGAAATGCCCTGATATAAATAAATAAACAAGAGAATCTCATAGGATACAATGTAAAAAAAATATTGGTTTTTTTTTCATTCAACCTTTTAATTTTTCCCCAAACCACCTTTTTACTTTTTAATTTTTTTTGAAACAGACCTTTTAATTATTTTTATAGGACCTTTTTATTATTTAAACACATTTTCAGGCATTTTTATTTATTTTAAGCACCTTTTAGAAGAAAAGCAGAGTCCTTTTTTTCTCTGTAGTTCGGCGGCGTTCGGCGATCTGTTCTTCACTCTTTGGTGGCGTTCGGCGATCTGATCGATGGCCTTCAGCGGTCTGCTTGGTGGTCGGCGGTGGACGCCAAAATTTGGCGAACTGCCTGCTTTCTGAATAGCCGAATGGCCATGAAATTGCACCGGACGGGAAAATTCACTTTTCGGTGCAATTTCGGGGCCAGATCATCTCTCTCTGAATAACCCTGATAGTTGTGTCTAGTCGGCAGTAAGGAGGCAGTGAAAGCTGAGCGAACGTGTGTGTAAATTAACCAATCGTTTTCTTTCCTACTTTTGATATATCATCGAAAGCCAAGAGGGGAATTGGTAAATAATACACTTAAAACGGCAGGGGCTGCGCTCAGCTCTATATATTTATTAGGATCTGATGGACCTAATGATTTAAACAGCTTAGAACATTTCCCAGTTCCATAAATAACTCAATATACTATAGTCGGACTGGAATCCCCCCCCCTTTGCTGATAACCCCTGGTTACATTGGTGTATATATGCTTGTGCTGGCAGGGGAGGAATAGATATTGACTTTGTTTACAAGTTTCTATTTCTGTTGTGGCTTAAAAGGAATCCACAAGGCATCTCTCACCACATGCTGTGAATCTTAAATCAATCTCCTTGGAAAATAAATAAATAAATAAAAATCCCTGTCCTGTCTGCCTTCATACAACGTAGATAAAAATTGAGTTTCCTGTTCCACGTGATATTGAACTATCCGTCATGTATTATTAATAATTCCTGCTCTCCACTCTCCCCCCCCCCCAACCGCACCGTTCATTAATTCTTCAGAGGTCGTTGGATATAGATTTGCTACACCATAATGTGTCACATATCATCCTCGTTACACGTCGCCGCGTCGGAAAGATGGAGCCTTTGGAGGTTATGCCAACGGTTTATGACTTTAGCCGTCAGTTAAAGGGAAACTCTGTTAAATATACAGGGTTATTCAAAGAGAATCGAAAAGCCACCGCACGTTCTGTGACTTTTCGTTCTCTTCAACTCGCTGAGATTTGGCGATCCCATTTCGGCGACCCTGCGGTGTATTCAGCAAGCACCACAGGGTCCCCGAATTGCAGGGAAAGGTCGCCGCAAATCCGCCGAAAACTCACCGCAAAACGAGGGCGAACGCACACCGAAACCCGCAAAAACATCTGGATTAAACCCGCCGGAAACGCCGGAAAAACCCGAGCAGGAGCTGATCACATGCAGCGCAGCCGCCGGAAAAAGCCGACACAGCAGACGAATGCAGTGAATAAATTAAAAAAACTGTTTGCTTGAATGTTTGAAAAGCGAAACGCTGTTTGTAAAGAAGCTACTGCGCGGAAATGTCTGAAATTTACATATGAGGTCCAAGGAATGATAATAAAAAGGGCTGTTACAGAAAAAATAAGTAAAGTTAATTTTTTTTTTTTTAAAAAAAAAAATCGGAATTTTTTAAAAAACATAAAATCCCCAAAAATGCTTAAAATATTCTAAAAAATCTACACTATATTGCCAAAAGTATTCGCTCACTTGCCTTGACTCGCATATGGATGGGTGAGCGAATACTTTTGGCAATATAGTGTATAAATAAAGAGACTTTTTACTGCAGAATATTATAATCAAAGGTTTATTAGATATTGAATTAAATGGGAATATTTTTAACATTAAAGCCTATGGGATTCGCCTGAATAAACCTGCCGAATTAAACCACCGAATAGCAGGGAAATTCTGGAACCTTTCACTGCTGGTTTTTGTTCTCTGACTAGCCGAAGCATTGCTTCTCTATGGGGATTTCACTGCCCTCGAACAGGCACCGAACAGGCACCGTGTGTGCAGGCAATTCGCCAAAATTTGGCGAATTGCCTGCCCTCTGAACAGTCGAATGGCCAGGAAAGGTTCCCGTACGCTGAATTTCAACGTTCGGTTACCTTTCTCCAGCAATTCGGATCTCTTTGAATAACCCTGATGAAGTTTCCTTTTTTCTTTGCCATTTAATATTTCGGCAGACGCTGCTGACAGCCTCTGCCCAATTATTTTCCAATATTTTTTTATTTTGGGGATATTTTACTCACCTTTGTTCAACGCTCAGCTCCTCCTCTTCGGCAAAGGGACTCCTGAAACCGGAAATCCCTGAAGCTTTTTTGTGCAATTTGCGCTCCTACGCAACTTGCATAGCATAGGAGCTGCAAATTGGACAACGTTGTGGGACGTGCGCACTTTACGTACACAAGTTCTGTAGCACCGCAGTACAATATATCAGAGCTGCGCCCATGTGCATATCGATCCATCAGCGGCCTTTCTGAGACGGCTCGTTACAGTGATTGGTCTCAGAGAGAGTGACTTCGCCATGCTCTCTGCGTGCTAACGTCACTAGTGATGATCTTGTGATTGGAAGCCAGGAAATTCAAATTCCCGTCTGCGTGTGTCACTGGGTGGGGTGGAGAAAACTCCAGATTGAGGCAGGAGGCAGGGGGGAGCTCTCCTCACATCCTGAACACTTTAAAACAATAAAGTGGTCAGGGTGAGTAAAGTGACCCTTTAAGCAAAGAAGAGAGATTGTGTTTAGTCAGACCTCTCGATACATTGTATCACTCTGCTTGTCCAAGCAAATTCATTCAGAAGATCACCATGATTTTCTTAATAAATCTTCAAAGCACTGGCCTGATGGCTTTACTTGAATTTCAATATTCTTAGGAGAAGTACGTTACTTTTATTTGTACTTGATTTACAGATTTGTAGTGTAATATACTACTTTATCTTAACCCCTCCGCAATGAAGATTGAGTATGTTCGATTTTCAAAAGCACCTGCTGGTGCCTGGGTATCAATTTAGTTTATTTCCAGAGCAATGCAATTGATTTTCACTGATTGCAAAAGAAATTTGTTTGCAAACAAACTCCAGAATGTGCCCCGATAGTTTTAGCACCTCAACCATGGCAGCCGAGTTGCTGAAACAGTTTGAACAGCTGGAACACTGTGTTTAAGACACAAATCCCCGGGTGATTCAGCACAGAGCCCCAGCTACAGTAGCACTTTTTGGCCACTTTTTGGTGTAATTAATGTAAAGCGATTTTTCCAAAACACACACTGGGTCCTACTAGTTGTTTTATGGGAAATCACCTGGTATTGAAGGGTTAATTAACCCTTTCCCGCCACAGGACGTTCTATGCCGTCGTGCCAGCGGGAGGGCTTTGAAGACGCAGGGAGTACATGTATGCCTCGCTGTCTTCAATGGGCCACCTTGGCTCCTACCTGCAGCCTGCGCGCGCCGACTTGCGGTGCGCATCATTGGCTGCACGGGGACTGCCTGAACTCAAGCCGTCCCACTGCAGCCAATGACGCATGCTGCGCCTCGGCTGCGGGACAGGCCATAATCAGTTCTGTGCGATGGCACCTGTCGGCATGGCATACCTATACGCCTCGCTGGCAAAAGCCACATCTTAAGGGCGCCACACATGCGTCCTTAAGTGGTTATTCCATTCAATTATTAACTTATTTTTGATATTTCAGTATCGGAATGTTAATTGTTCCTCTTGCTTTTCTCCCTCCAAGTATTAAAGGTTCATTTCCTGATATACACATTAATTTCCTTCCATTATTTTGCGAGCCATAATGAAAACGTTGGGTTCGGGTCTATTGAATCACCCTGTACAATATGTACAATTTAAAAATGACATTGAAAATAGATGTTGCTGATAAAATATAGAATAATGCAAGATTTTATAGGAACACGGTACATAAATAATTAAAATTCAGAGACGATAAACGATCAGATTTCAATTGTTCGTTATAAAACGATTGTCCAATTGACAAGTTTCTGCTAAGGCTCATATCAGTTCTAAAGATTATTGTGAAGCGGATATTTCTTTGAGGTTTCATGTCAGGTTGGAAAAATCAATATACTGTACAGATAAATATTTATGGCTCCTCTTGGGGGTCTTCTTCTTAGTAACATGACCATCTTCCCTATGAAGGCATGTGGGTTCTACATACAGTACATCTCCAGAGGTACAGCTGAGTTTTGCTTAGCGTGGAAACTCTTCTCCAAAACTGGAAACGTATCAGCTCGGAGTCTTTGCGGGTGAAGATAATGACCGAGTTTAATTTTTCCTCTCAGTCTATACCAAGACTGTTGCTATTGTACAGATAATATCACGAAACGTATACATGTGTCTCCCTATGGCTAATTTTAAATAAATCCAAAGTATACAAAATAAATCACCATATATTGGTGTACGTACACACTACATTAGCCCATTTAGGTCGTGAACTCCTGGCAGTATAAATCATTTCAGCTGACAAATAATGATGAAGAAATCTTTCTAAATGAATAATTATTTGGAGCCGGTGAGTTAAAAGTCATTAATCAAGCGTAAATGTAAATAAGCTGCAAGCACAGCCAACTTGTGTTAAATAATGTTTATAACAGTCGTTGTATGAAAGTAAAGAAAGGATTAATTCTGTTACCATAAGGACCCGAAGGATTTTAAAAGTTACTTAAAAATATGCATACATTTTTAGCATCTGGAAAGAGTGGATGCCAGACGATGCATTCTCCAGAAAGACAGCAACGTTGCCTGATCTGATGTAAAACAAAAAAGAAGATTCCGTCTTCTTTCCACACATGTCGATGCCTGTATTTGTGTATATGTGTGTGCGTGCATCTGAAGGTTCACAATGTTTTTCCATATGCGTGTATGTATAAGATGTTCGTTCTAATGCACGTGTGCTATGCCGTGTTCGCGCAATCCATCAAACTCTATCTCTCGGAAACCAGACGAACTATTACGGATTGTTCCCCAGGGCTCCGGCCTCAAAGTTTGTCTTATTTAGATGTAAGGAGGCTCAAATAAATACGGAATCCTGCAACCATTAGGGCTTGAGTTGCATTCAGACAGATTAATAAAGTGAGGAGTTGAGGCAGTACGGGTTTCCATAACAGAAATGGCTGCTTGCCAGGTTTTTGTTGTCATGCTCATGGGTTTGGACGACATTGGCCCAGATAGTGATGCCATGGTTGTGGATTAAATGCTTCAACTGCCTGGAGCTAAAGATCTTGACGGGATGTGATCACACAGCCCCGACTCATCTATGTTTACAGAGCCATCACAGCAGCAGGCACTGCTAGTAACCTCATAGCTCACCACTGATCTTCCCCTTTAGTTTATCGGCAAGGAGTTGCAGCACCCAGGGCCGGATTAAGAGTATCATGGGCCGGAGGCGGAGCTAGCTGTGGAAGCGAGCAGCAGCATTTTGGAGGAGCTCTGTGTCTACCACGGATTTTATTGCTTTTTCGCCGTTTGCACTGCCCTGTGAGCTTCCCGGTTGGCTAGAGGATCCTGGAGAGTTGAGGTACCTGATTTAGCCCTGAGTTTCGTGCCGGGGACAGATTGCTGCCGGCAGCGCGATTTGGGCCTAGTCACAGCGGCCATCTTGGAAGCCTACTCGAGGCGTATTGAGATTCCCTCACCGCCCTGCGACCTCGTGCCAGCCCAGCATCTCCGGAACCATGCCTACCGTCGTTCCAGCGACAGGCCCCCCGACAGAGGGACATTGGGATGTTTTGCGAGGTGGGTCCGCTTTTACGGGACTGACTGCTTCTTCCTCCCCCCCCGGGCTATGGCTCCTCGGAGGCTGACAGCGACTATGAACCTCAGGGGGGTATTACTGGGATGCCCTGGCTTGCCCCGCAGTCACCGGCGTCTGACTCCCGACCCCTCTCGGCGGCTGCTAGGAAACAGGCACAGAAGAAGAGAAAATCAGCAATGCGGACATCGTCCAGGGCAACGCCGGACACAGAGGATATTTTTGATGGGGACCCGACTGAGATTCCCCTTACTTCCGCCAGTAATAGTGTGACCTCGGATCATCGGTCTGCAGTGGGGACGGGACTTCGACAGCAACAGGTGCAGGAGGAGGACGACCATCTCCCCTCCACGAAGGGGGATCTCCGCAGGATCTTGGAGGAGCTTCGGGTGATACGTGAGGTGTGGCAGCCTGAGGTGGCGGCGGTCCGCACGGAGATAGCGGCGATGCGTGCTCAGGTGAAGGTGGTACAGGAGACGACTTCTGCTGTGACAACGGAACAAACTCACCTGTCTGGTCAGGTTGCTGGTTTGCGATACCAAGTCGAACTTCTGACACGCTCTGTGGAGATGCTTGAAACGAGACACAGACGCCGAAACATCAGGGTCAGGGGTGTCCCGGACTCTATTACCTCCGACGCTCTGCCGTCCTACGTGACTCGTCTTGTGCTTCAGGTCACGGGGCTTCCCCCTGACACACCTGACATGCTTGGGTCGGTGTTTCGGGTCAGGAGACCTGCGACAAACCCACCTGGGGCTCCTCGAGACGTCGTAGTGGCCTTCCGTGAAGTGGCTTTCAAGGTCAAGGTTATGTCTGCTCCGGGCGCGAGGGATCCCGTACGCTTTGAGGGCTCCACTCTGGCCCTGTATCATGATCTCCCATTCCAGACCCTGATGGCTCGCAGGCGTTTTCGTGAAGTGACATCAGTTCTTCGCCGACAGGGTGTCCGATATCGCTGGGGTCTGGCAGGAGCTTTGGTGGTGACCCACGCAAATGTCCCCTATACCATCACGGATCCCGCGGTGGCTTGGATTGACCTTGCGGCTGCGGGCCTCTCACCAGATCCTCCGGACCCTCGACCGGATTGAAGGCTGGTTTCTATGCCCTCTACCTCTCCAGGTCTGAGCTTTACTGAATTACACCCCCTCCCCTGCATTTCTCTTATATGCTTACGTGTCCCTGGTCTCTAGCTTGGCCTAGTGCCTGGACTTTCAGGACGGTTCGTAATTTGTTTTGATCAGTCCCAGCCTGCATTGCATAGGGCTTTTGCTTTTTTGCCTGCACATGGTACTTTCTGCCTTTTTACTTATTTTTACCGCCCTGTCCTTCTTTGCGACGCATGTTTTTTGACCAGCTGACCGTAGTTACCTTGGCCGGCCTTAAGTGGCTGCATTTATATATGTTTGATTTCCCACCTTGATGACCCCCCGTCTAGGGATGTTTTCTGCTAACATATTGCTATCCTTAGATTTTTTCGATTCGCTGTTTTTACGATGACACTTTTTTGGCCATGTGTGGTTTCCGTTGCTTGTTATGTCTTCTTGTTTGGCCCTGCGAGGTCATCTATTATTTTACAGTATGATGTAATGCTGACTTATTTCAAAATAAAAAACGTTAAATTTAAAAAAAAGATCTTGACGGGTCGTTGGCCCATCGCAGAATATCCTCATGACCAATGTGCCCTTTCATTTTTCCCTCTCAACCCATTGTGGCGTTGTCCCATTTATTCGACTCCCAATATGTCTCTCATATCAATCTCCCATTGTGCCTCCCACTTCTTTGTGGTTCTGTCATATTCCTCCAACCACAGTGTAACTTTGCCTAACTCCTTTCCCCTTCCTTATACTTTTGTACAATGCCTTGCATGCCTTATCTCATTATTCTATTCCTTCAACCCCATTGTTCCATTTTCTTACTCATACACTCTCATTATGTCAATGTTCCACTTCTTCAACGATCATTGAAGCAGCTTAGGCCCACACTTCCCATCCCCATTATAACTTTGTCTCACTCCTCTCGTCACTAAATTGTCTTTCTTTAACTCTGTTCATCCTCATTGTGCCATTGTCACCTTGCCCCTTGTGCCTTTGTCTTTCCCCTCTCTGGGTTGGAGGTAGTGTGTGCATTACCAGTTTTGCTTTATCTAGGCCTTTTTGGGGAAAATTTAAATTCATAGCGTTCATTATAACTTCATTATAATTTTGTACAATGTCTTCCACGCCTTATATCTTTCTTCTATTCCTACAACCCCATTGTTCCACTTTCCTGCTAATCCTACTCCAATATGCTGTTGTTCCACTCCTTCAATGCTCTTTGTAGCAGCTTCATCCCTCACCTCCCATTTCCATTATACCGTTGACCCACTCCTCCTCCCACTATTGCATCTATCTACAACCGCGCCAGTCCTCAATGTTCCTTGGGTTAACTCACCCCCTTGTGCCTTTGTATCCCATGGGTTGGAGGCAGCTGGTGTTATTAACAGTTCAGTTTTCCCAAAAAGAGACATAGATAAAACTTAAGTTCAGGGAGTTCATCCTTTAACAAACGTCTCTATTTGTTCGTGATTCAAATAAAGGCTAACCGCCGCGTTTTACAGTCACAGCCACATATTTCCTGTTGTTCTAAAGAAGTATCCAGACATGGGGATATCCATGTGTAATGTTGTTTGTTGTCGTTGCAAAATTCTACATTAACCCCTTCACCACCGAACGATTTTTTTTTTGTTGAAAAAAAATACCATCATATATTTATTTGAAACATGGGATGCAAAATAAACAGTTAAATATTGGTGAAACATAAGTTTTGCACAGCGATTGATGTTCCAAGATAGTTAAAAAATGTAAATAATGTACATTTGCTCATTTTAAATTTTTCATATACTCGTTTTATCCGTTGCAGAAATATTGTTGGAATCAAAGGTTCTGCATTCTAGATGGTGTCCTGTATCTTACACAATGTCACACAGGGTCTGTATTATCAGCATACTGGCAGCAATGTCCTTTGTGTCAAATACAGTAACTGTAATAAATATAAATAAAGCAAATGGTGAGATTTCCTGCTTATGGGGATTTGTAATGATCTTAATAGGATTATTAGCAACGCAATATCTGTATGTGCTGCATAATGCCTGTGTATGTAAATTACAGCAATACCATGTATCTGTATGTGCTGCATAATGCCTGTGTATGGCAATTACAGCAACACCTTGTATCTGTATGTGCTGCATAATACCTGTGTATGGGAGTTACAGCAACACCTTGTATCTGTATGTGCTGCATAATGCCTGTGTATGGCAATTACAGCAACACCTTGTATCTGTATGTGCTGCATAATGCCTGTGTATGGCAATTACAGTAACACCTTGTATCTGTATGTGCTGCATATTGCCTGTGTATGGCAATTACAGCAACACCTTGTATCTGTATGTGCTGCATAATGCCTGTGTATGGCAATTACAGTAACACCTTGTATCTGTATGTGCTGCATAATGCCTGTGTATGGCAATTACATCAACACCTTGTATCTGTATGTACTGCATAATGCCTATGTATGGCAATTACAGCAACACCTTGTATCTGTATGTGCTGTATAATGCCTGTGTATGGCAATTACAGCAACACCTTGTATCTGTATGTGCTGCATAATGCCTGTGTATGGCAATTACAGCAACACCTTGTATCTGTATGTGCTGCATAATGCCTGTGTATGGAGATTACAGCAACACCTTGTATCTGTATGTGCTGCATAATGCCTGTGTATGACAATTACAGTAACACCTTGTATCTGTACTGTACAGGGATTTACACTCATAACCTCTGAATCTTATCCCTGTACAGCAGTGAGTGACCCCAGAGCTCCCCCTGTATTCTGCCCTCTCCCTGGCTGCTGTAATCCGTCAGCAAACCGTTTGAACGTTTTGTTACAGTGAGGAGTGGGGCTGCTATTTCTAGCTTGTTTTACCTCTCTCCAGGGTGACTGGACAGAAATAGAACAGTGAATTTCATTTCTCCACGGGAGAACACTAATCCTGCTTTAAAAAAATGTGTGAAAATGGGGTTTTGATATGCTAATGAGTGCTTTTCAATGCATTGCAATACAAAATCGAGTTAAGTCCATTTCAACTCTAGGATGTAAATGATGGGCAAGGTGGTATATTTGTAGCCTGAAAACATGTGAAATAAATGTTTCTGTATGTACGTACAGAGGTTGAGTATATATACAGTATATACTATATATATATTTATTTATAAAGTATTTTACCAGGAAGGATACATTGAGATTTCTCTCATTTTCAAGTATGTCCTGGGTGTATATATATATATATTATATATATATATATATATATATATATATGAGCACTGACATTACATCATAACTAGAGAATTCCATACCTTGCTAATTCATTCTGCACTTCCACCTGTCAACAGATAAATACTTTGGGCTACATTACAATGTACAGTATGTGCTAACATTAACGCTCACCTGCGTGAGCATTAACGTTAGCCACGGTGTCAACCGCATAGTACAATCCAAGTGCAAACGGGTTAAGCAATCCGTTTGCGTTTGGTACCTTGCGATTTCATGGCGAGGATACTGTACTTTGCGCTCCCTATACTTAACATGGGGAGCGCAAAGTGTTAATCAACGTTAGCATTACAAAATCCTAACGCTGATTAACGTCCGGCTCTGGTTAGCGGAACGTTAACCAAAGCCAGAACTTGGTGTTAACGGATTCCGCTTCTGCAGAATCCGTTACCTCCTGTCCCGCGGCTCTGTCCGCCTCCTCCGTCCGGCAGGAGCAGGGAGAGACTGGGGGAAAAAGTTCCTCAGTCTCCCCCTGCTTATCACTACGCCGACCGGCCGGATCTCGCGAAGCAAGATCCGGCAGGTCATGTGACCACCGGCGTCTGGCTCGATGGAGTCCTATGGACTCCATCGAGTGGATGCTCGCAGCGGCGCTCAGCACTGCCGCGAGCATCCCTGGGCGTAGTGCCCGCTATAAATTGTATTACTTTGTATTTCTGTAACTGTAACACTTCAATGTTCTTGAACCCAGGACATACTTGAAAGCGAGAGAAATCTCAATGTATCCTTCCTGGTAAAATACTTTATAAATAAATAAATAAAATAAATAAATAAATGCAGGCAGCATTTTTTGTGCCAGCATTGCAATCCCTCGTTAAAACGGGGGCGGTATGGGAAAAACTGGGGGCGCAGTTTTTTCTACCTACCACCACGTTTTAACGCGGGGATTGTAATGTAGCACTTTATTTTTTTAATAAAACAGGTTTCATACAGCATGTTGACATTATGGATTTATTGATATATTAACAATATAGCTATAAAGGCATATAAGATAATGCTGGTGACACTACAGAAAAACATAGAGCAGAGGCAGCGGGTCTAAATTGGCCAGCCTGGCCTGTTTTCTATCATTACCAGGGTGATGTAACCATCATTTGTAACAGTTATTTCTAACACTTCAATTGATGCTACACAGGGTTTTCCACCTACAAGCTCAGCTCAATATATATATAATTATGTAACGCTAGACATAAGTCACGCTGACAAAAGGTATTGTGTTGCTTTCCCGAGGAGAACGGCTTCCAGTGAGCACGGGCAATGCGATTGCTGATTAAGAAGAGCATTTACTGTTGTGACATACCTTTTAAATTGCAGACATACCATAGGGAATCCTAGAATGTTAAATGTAACACAATACCAGAAAAGGCAAGAAAGAAAGAGAAATTAATTCAAATGGACAATATTCATGGCAACAGCTTAATAAGCAAATATATTTTTCCGTATGACTTCACATGGTAGTGAAATACCCAGGACTAATTCATATATAAATAAGTACATTTTTTTATGTCATATTTTTGATCTAAAATAAAAAGTTACATATTTGATGTACATATGTCAAAATAGTATATTTGCTAATGGTTAAAAATGATTATTTTGCAAATAAAACCCCCCACATATTGTACTGCATGAGAATGTATTTTACAGTTTGTTTATTTTGTGCACTTTCTCTCAGCTCTTACTAGTCTTAATAGTACAGCTTTATTGTTCTCATCATAAAATAACCCTTCCTATGCTTTAGGCTGAATGTCCTTTCGTCCAGTCTAAATGGGTGACCTCGTGTCCTGTGTATAGTCCTATTATTGAATAGGTTTCCAGACACTGGTTTATAATGGCCCCATATATATTTATATAAAGTTATCAGATCACCTCTAAGGCCTCGTACATATTTATATAAAGTTATTAGATCCCCGCTAAGGCACCGTATATATTTCTATAAAGTTATCAGATCCCCTCTAAGGCCCCGTATATATTTATATAAAGTTATCAGACCCCTCTAAGGCCCCATATATATTTATATAAAGTTATCAGATCCCTCTAAGGCCCCATATATATTTATATAAAGTTATCAGATCCCCTCTAAGGCCCCGTATATATTTATATAAAGTTATCAGACCCCTCTAAGGCCCCATATATATTTATATAAAGTTATCAGATCCCCTCTAAGGCCTCGTACATATTTATATAAAGTTATTAGATCCCCGCTAAGGCACCGTATATATTTCTATTAAAGTTATCAGATCCCTCTAAGGCCCCGTATATATTATATAAAGTTATCAGACCCCTCTAAGCCCCATATATATTTATATAAAGTTATCAGATCCCCTCTAAGGCCCCGTATATATTTATATAAAGTTATCAGACCCCTCTAAGGCCCCATATATATTTATATAAAGTTATCAGATCCCCTCTAAGACCCCGTATATATTTATATAAAGTTATCAGACCTCTCTAAGGCGCGGTTTCTCTAAGCTAAACAGGTTTAAGCGTGTTAGTCTTTCCTCATAACTTAAATCTTCCATTCCCCTTATTAATTTAGTTGCCCGTCTCTGCACTTTTTCTTTCGCTATAATATCCTTACTTAAGACAGGTGCCCAAAATCGCCCGGCATATTCAAGGTGCGTATTAACATGGATTTATACAGAGGCAAAATTATGTTTTCATCCAGAGAGGGAATTCCCCTTTTAATGCCAATACCTTGCTGGCCTTGGCGGCTGCTGTTTGACATTGCATATTGTTACTTAGTTTGAAGTCTATGATTATTCCCAAATCCTTCTCCTGCTTGGATTTCCCTAACTCAGCACCATTTAGGGTATAAATTGCTTTGTGTGTTCTTCACTCCAAAGTGCATAACTTTGCATTTATCTAGATTAAATCTCATCTGCCATTTAAGTGCCCAGTCCCCCAATTTATCTAAATCCCTCTGCAGCGAAGTAACATCCTGCTCACATTGTATTACTTTTATTTGTGTTATAAACTGCCCCCCACAGTATCTTTATATCACTTGCTCCTCACTGTGTGGTTTTGGCCATAAAATGGAGTGAATGGATCAGTCACTGACTCACATCATTGTATTGCGATTGTGTGGGATGTACTCTAAGAACATCACCAGGGGGTAGATTAGAAGTCTTTTAAGATCCCTGTTTTATCTCATTCAGCTGCCATCTCTTTTCTCGAGTAGCCTGAATCACAATAGACTCCCTGCTGCCTTATTTAAACACTCCCTCATCCATCTCATTAACTGTTAAATACTGTGTAAGATAACGCACAGTCAAAAAGTAAAGCACACCATTAGATGTTGGTAATAAAGCATGGGAAAAATGTACAAAATGGAAAGGAGAGATAAAAAACTAAACGTATTTTCCCTTTTTAGGCTAGTGTCAGACGAGCGTCTTTGGAGAGCGGAAGGAGCATCTGTTAGAGTGGGTGTTCCTTCCACTTGACGCCCGTCTGGCCACCTCCTATGGAGAATCGCGCTTTGCAGTTCCGTCAACGTGTGTCCTAGCGCTTTGCGGGAGAGGCTTGGATAACGGACGCTTGTTGAGCACGCATTTCGTGTACGTGCACAAGCGTGTGACCGGCCCCGTTGCAGCGTCACAATGCTGCAACGGACGCCGGTAAGCATGTCAGTATGGGCGCACATAGTGCGCTCGTCTGACACCAGCCTTACATGCAATTACTTGAAAGTAAAAAAACAGCATCATGTGTTCTATAATGTGTTTTATAAACTTGTGTTTGTAATGCACAAGTAATCTAGTTACAGTTTATGTAAGTGGTCGTGTCCTACATATTTATTTTCTGTGTTAATCTGTATATTTGTGTTTTGTTTTTAATATCTTGTATTTATTACTTTGTATTTCTGTTACGACTGTAACAATTCAATGTTCTTGAATCCAGGACGTACTTGAAAACGAGAGAAATCTCAATGTATCCTTCCTGGTAAAATACTTTGCAAATAAATAAATAAAATAAAATATTCACTCGTAGTGTAACATCTTGAATAGAAACCCATGAAAGTTTGCACTCCAATGCTCATGAAACTGCAATCTTTGCTTGGTTTGCCAATATAGAATATATTGAACCCTGGCTTCTCTTCCATCATGCAACATTACAATTTACTTGCAAAATTAAAGGCTGACTTAACGTGAAAGTAACACAGCAGACCCTTTAAGCAAAACAAACAAAAATAAGTCGATTTCTGGGACAATAGTTGTTCTGCATACCATTATTTCATGTTGTAATAAATCGGGATTACGCTGGAGGCTTACAAAATAATTACAAAACATTTTGTGAACCCTTGTGTTTTTCCTTTATTACAGCAATGTCATTGTGTAAACTGGAGACAGACATCTGGCTGTGCACGAAGAAAAGACACATACTGTAGATATTCAGTCGACAGTTGTATTGTATTGCAAAACATTCGCATTGCTAACACCACCGCGAGCCACGACTGGCCATCGGGGAAAGCAGTCATAATTCAGGGATCTGATTTTTTTTTCTTCTTCTCCTTTAGCACATGTCGTTTGTAAATGATTCAGTGTTACAATGTCTCTGCGGGTGCTAATGTGGAAGAAACAAGCCAAAAAAAAAAAAAAGGAGCTGCATCATAACAGATGTGCTATTGTGTACAAATTCTGAAACAGGAATCCGTGCCATAAGCAGAGCATTTGTTTAGGATCGGCCACTTTACTTCGCAGCGTTTGTTAGTCAACCCGATAAAATTACTTCTTAAAGAAAACAACATGCAGTCATAATGTGACCACAGTATGACATATTGCAACAACTTTCGGCAAATAGGGACGACTGATAAACAAGGATTCCTTGACAAGAGTTTCCTATAAATAAATTTATAAGGAAAAGGTCAGATTAGGCAAGGCAAGCTATTATTGTTCCCCCATCTAAATCATATTGCAAGAATATCTATGATTAGGATGTTTTTATTTAGCTTGAGAGCTAAATTGTTGGCCGGAACCTCCATGAGCCTCCATGGGATTAGACTTGTGCACCGATTTTGTTTCGGTTCGGTTCGTTCATTTTTTGTAAATTTTTGTTTCAACTCGTTTCGGCCGATTTCCGTTTCGGTTCGGTTCATTTCGGTTCGTTTTTCGTATCGACTTTTTTTTCGTGATTTCGGAAATTTTTGTGTTTTTCGGAATATCTGTTCTACTCGTTTCAAAGTGTCTATTCGTTTTGACGTAAACTAATGTTTTTTTCGGATCCGATATTTCTGTCAATACGATATTTCTGTCGATACGATAATTCTGCAGATACGATATTTCTGCCCTTGAGATTTCTTATGTTTTACAAGAAGGATACATCGATATTTCCCATGTTTTACAAGAAGTATACATTGAGATTTCCCATGTTTTACAAGAAGGATACATTGAGATTTCTCATGTTTTACAAGAAGGATACATTGAGATTTCTCATGTTTTACAAGAAGGATACATTGAGATTTCTCATGTTTTACAAGAAGGATACATTGAGATTTCTCTGGTTTCCCGGGAAGGATACATTGAGATTTCTCATGTTTTACAAGAAGGATACATTGAGATTTCTCATGTTTTACAAGAAGGATACATTGAGATTTCTCTGGTTTCCCGGAAGGATACATTGAGATTTCTCATGTTTTACAAGAAGGATACATTGAGATTTCTCTGGTTTCCCGGGAAGGATACATTGAGATTTCTCATGTTTTACAAGAAGGATACATTGAGATTTCTCATGTTTTACAAGAAGGATACATTGAGATTTCTTTGGTTTCCCGGGAAGGATACATTGAGATTTCTCTGGTTTTCCAGGAAGGATACATTGAGATTTCTCTGGTTTTCCAGGAAGGATACATTGAGATTTCTCTGGTTTTCCAGGAAGGATACATTGAGATGGGAATGATACAAAATTACAGAATCAGCGATATAACCGAAAAATACGATGTCCAAAATTATTGAAATGGAACCGAAATCATGAATGGAGCCGAAATCACGAATGGAACGAAAATGAATTTCGATTTTACACATTTCTAGTCCATTCGAAAATTCCAAAAAGTTTTTGTTTCGGCTCGGAAATTTGTTCGGATCTGCTGTTTTGGGAATCCGAAAATTTTCAGAAAATCGGCCGAATCCGAATGCACGAATCGGGAAATTTTGTGAAAACTCCAAAATTCCAAAACCCGAAATGCACATCCCTACATGGGATTGATTGTCTACAGTTGGGACAGTAACCCATCCCAGGCATTGGGTTTGTCACACACTGTGCTATGGAACACCAAAGGGATGCAGCGGGCTACACCCAAGCCATTGCTGCTATGAGATGAGTCCTGGTAGCACCTTTCCTGTGTCTTCCTTTGGCTCCAGTCCTAGCTTCCTATCAGCCCAGCCTGAGAGAAGCCTCTTTCCTTTCCTATTTACTTCTGTTCTCCCTATTTAATGGAGTCGTCCCTATTCTCTGATACCAATGACAACACGCCATTGCAGGGTAAACCCAGACTTGTTATCTCATGCCTGATTGCTGTATATTGTTCCTGCTATCTTGACTCAGTTCCTGGTCATCATGGATCCAGTACTCCAGTCCACACCTATCCTACTGTTGGCCTAACTGGGAGTTCCTGTCACCCCCCATCTAACTTTTCCTGCTGTATTTCACCCACTTGTCATGAATAAACCCCCTTGTTTTCCACCTGCCATCTGCCACCAAACCTTGGCTCCATGAATGAGAGAGTATCTGTACACTTCAGTTTCAACCTTTCGCCGTGTAGCTCTGAGTGGATCTCAGGGGTCTTGTATATTACAAATTCACCACGAAACCCTGTGAGATTAACTGAGATCAATGCCATATCAAGTTATCACTATGTAAGCTGGAGATATATTGACCTGTACACTTACCTTTGTTTTGGTTACACACCCTTTTTCTTCAAGTCTTCATACTGGAAGGATGTTTTATTTTTGCTTTTTCATTTAACTGTGTTTTGAATTTCAACTGAAAAATGGTTAAAGGTTAAGAGAGGAGGAGGCGACATGCAATGTATCTTATTCTAACCGTTCATGGGATAAAGTTGACCTATTGGTCTACTCATTGGGTGGCGAACCCAAGTTCATGAATCTCCAATCTGATTGCAGCAGAGAATAGAGGGGGCCATTGCTAGCTAGAGGTTGGGCACCCCTTATCTGGAATTATACAATGGAAAAATATAAAATATCCAGAAATTTTGGGGACTTCCGGACGGAAATAAAATATGGACAACAGATTATGGAAGAAACCCATTAAGTTCATGAATCTCCAACCTGATTGCCGCAGAGAATAGAGGGGCCCTTGCTAGATACAGGTTGGGCACCCCTTATCCATAAATCTGAAATTCGGAAGACTCTGAAAACCAAGAATTTCAGGGCCTTCCGAATTTTTGTTAAACTGACTTCCCTGATGCTCTGGATGAGTCCTGCTCTTTGGCGACGTGGCTCCTGATCCCTTCTCAACCGTGTGGCAAATGCTGGGAGTCATTGTACCGCTCCATCGTGTGACCTGCTGCACGGGGCAGTAGCCTGTAGCTCCTCTGATTATGTTTGGTTTTGCATGGAGCTACAGGAGTCAGCGCAAATGACAACTTTTTTTCTTCTTATGTTTTATATGTGGAGCAGGCTGGATACTTCTGGTCCACGCAGCCGCCCTGTTAGGGAATAGGCACAAAATACAGGGTAATTCAAAGAGATTCGAAGAAAAGTCACTGCACGTTCGGTGACTTTTCGTTCTCTTCAATTCGGTTCCTTTTGCCGATCCCATTTCGTTGACCCTGCGGTGTATTCAGCAAACACCACAGGGTCCCCGAATTGCAGGGAAAAGCTGCCGCAAACCTGACGGAAACTAACCGCAAAACCCGGCGAATGCACGCCGAAAACCTGCAAAAACATCTGTATTAACCTGAGAAAAACCACAGAAAAACCCGAGCAGGAGCCGATCGCAGCCTCCGGAAAAAGCCGACACCGCAGAAGAGGCAGTGAATAAATTAGCAAAACAGTTTGCATGAATGTTTGAAAAGTGAAACGCTGTTTGCAAAGAAACTACTGAGCGAAAATGTCTGAAATTTACATATGAGGTCCAGGGAATGATAATAAAGAGGGCTGTTACAGAAAAAAGAAGTAAACTTAAAAAAAATAAAATCGGACTTTTAAAAAAAAAAACATCCAGAAAAATGCTTAAAATATCCTAAAAAATCTATAAATAAAGAGACTCTTTACTGCAGAATTTTATAATGAACGGTTTATTAGATATTGAATTAAAACGGGAATATTTTTAACATTGAAGCCTATGGGATTCGCCTGAATAAACTTGCCGAATGAAACCACCGAATGGCAGGGCATTTCGGGAACCTTTCACTGCTGGTTTGTGTTCTCTGAATAGACAAAGCAGTGCTTTTTCATGGGGATTTCACTGCCCTCGAACAGGCACCGAACAGGCACCGTATGTTCAGGCAATTCGCCAGGATTTGGCGAATTGCCTGCTCTCTGAATAGCCGAATGGCCAAGAAAGGGAACCGAACGCTGATTTTCAGCGTTCGGTTACCTTTCTCAAGCAATTCGGATCTCTTTAAATTACCCTGATAGATTTTTCTGTACATATGCTATCCTAAAAAAAATCTAAAAAATCTAAAAATAAAGAGACTTTTTACTCTAGAATAAAATGAACGGTTTATTAGATATTGAATTAAAACTGGAATATTTTTAACATTGAAACCTATCAGGTAATTCAAAGAGAATCAAAGTCACCGCACGTTTGGTGACTCTTCATTCTCTTTAATTCGGTTCATTTTGCCGATCCCATTTCCCCTGCGGTGTATTCAGCAAGCACCACAGGGTCCCCGAACTGCAGAAAAAGGCCGCCGCAAACCCGACGAAAACTAACCGCGAAACATGCCGAATGCACGCCGAAAACCCACAAAAACATCTGTATTAACCCGCCAAAACGCCGAAAAAACCCGAGCAGGAGCCGATCACACGCAGCGAAGCCGCCGCAAAAAAGCCGACACCGCAGACGAATCCAGTGAATAAATTAGAAAACCAATTTGCTTGAATGTATTATTATTATTATTCTTTATTTATAAAGCGCCAGCATATTCCGCAGCGCTGTACAATAAGCACAGTATAGACAGGGTTACAATACATTGAACAACATTTGACAAACAGTACAGGAGGAGATGAGGGCCCTATTCCCGTAGGAACTCACAATCTGGGAGGGTTGGGGTTGGAAACAGGAGGAGAGGACTGTAAGGTGAGAGTGATTGATGGTTGCGTCAGTGAGTTGGGTGGTAGGCTTCCCTAAATAGGAACGTTTTCAGGGAGCGTTTGAAGGAAGAGAAGTTAGGGGAAAGTCTGACAGTACGAGGGAGAGCGTTCCAGAGAGTGGGGGCTGCGCGTGAGAAATCCTGCAGTCTATCATGGGAAGAGGTGATGCGGGGAGAAGCTAGGCGCAGGTCACTGTTTGACCTTAGGGAGCGGGCTGGGGTGTATTTGGTGATTAGTGAGGACAGGTAGTGGGGAGCTGAGTTAGTGAGGCTTTTGTAGGTAAGGATAAGGATTTTGAACTTAATTCTGCAATGTATGAAAAGTGAAACGCTGTTTGCAAAGAAACTACTGAGCGAAAATGTCTGACATTTACATGTGATGTCCAGGGAATGATAATAAAAAGGGCTGTTACAGAAAAAATAAGTAAAGTTAAAAAAATCTGAATTTTTTAAAAAAAAAATACAGAAAAATGCTTAAAATATCCTAAAAAATCTATAAATAAAGAGACTCTTTACTGCAGAATTTTATAATGAACGGTTTATTAGATATTGAATTAAAACGGGAATATTTTTAACATTGAAGTCTATGGGATTCTCCTGAATAAACCTGTCAAATTAAACCACCGAATGGCAGGGCATTTCGGGAACTTTTCACTGCTGGTTTTTGTTCTCTGAATAGACGAAGCATTGCTTCTCTATGGGGATTTCACTGCCCTCGAACAGGCACCGAACAGGCACCGTATGTGCAGTCAATTCGCCAGGATTTGGTGAATTGCCTGCTCTCTGGATAGCCGAATGGCCAAGAAAGGTAACCGTTCGGTTATCTTTCTCCTGCCATTCAGATCTCTTTGGATAACCCTGTATGAGATTCACCTGAATAAACCTGCCGAATGAAACCACCGAACATCAGGGCATTTCACTGACATTCCTCAGCTGTTCGGTGTTCTCTGAATAGACGAACCATTGCTTCTCTATGGGGGATTTCACTGCCCTCGAACAGGCACCATACGTGCAGGCAATTCGCCAGAATTTGGCGAACTGCCTGCTCTCTGAATAGCTGAATGGACCCAAAATGTCCCCGCACTCTGAATTTCAGTGTCCAGTTACATTTCGGGCACATTTCGGATCTCTCTGAATAACCCGCACAGTCTAATGCCTGTTCTTCCCCATTGTAAAGTGCTGTGGACTTTGTCGGCGCTCTATAAATCACTAACCACCCAGGACATACTTGAAAACGAGAGAAATCTCAATGTATCCTTCCTGGTAAAATCCAGACACATAACATTATGTCATCAATCTACAGCCAACCATTGGACTCTTTTCCATAGTTGGCGCTAATGCTAGCATTCGGATATGTAAGCGCTATCGCCAAGATAAGTGTGTTTAATGCATGCCCCCCATATTACATTCCTGACGTTACCCCGTTAGTACATCGGTTTTTGCGTGAGCTTTCTGTACTTTGCGTATCTTATACTTATTATGGGGAGCGCAAATGTAGATTATCGTTTCGATAAGTAAGATTTTACAAAGTCCTAGCGCCACTGGCGTCGCTAGGTGGGGGCGGGGGGTGCGGTCCGCACCGGGTGACACCACCCCCTAGGGTGACACCCTAAAAAAAGAAAAAATATATATATTTTTTTTTACACAAAACTATTTTACCTGGAAGAATACATTGAGAATTCTCTCATTTTCAAGTATGTCCTGGGTAGGCAAGGCCTAGGCTGGCACTTTCCACGGGGCAGCAAAAAAAACACAACTAAAGGAGATATTCACAGAGCACCAAAATGACGCAGACATTTCAGTGTTCTGTTGTTCCCTGCACTTCAGGGAATCAATTTTCCCTGGTGAATTCACCGCAGGATCCCTGAAGTGCAGGGAATCAGCCACTGAATGCCACCACAAACCCATCCCCCACTGTTTTCAAAAAAACTACTGAACGAAAATGTCTGGAATTAACATATAAGATCCTATGAATGACAATGAAAAGGGCTGTTACAGAAAAAAACGCTATTAGAAAGAAAAAAAAAGGATTTTTTTTAAAAAAAATGCCTAATAGATACTAAGAAAAAAAATTCAATAAATAAAGAGACTAGGGATGTGCATCAATTTTTTTTTCGTTTCGGCTCGTTTCGTTTGTAATTCGACAATTTTAATTTCGGATCGTTTTCGGCCGATTTCCGTTTCGGTTCGTTTTTCGTGTCGACTTTTTTCGTGAAATTGGAAATTTTCGTGTTTTCGGATCGGCTCATTTTTCGTATCGACTTTTTTTCGTGATTTCGGACATTTTCGTGTATTCGGTATTGGAATGTTTTGCCCCATAGACTTCAATGTTAAAAATATTCCCGATTTAATTCAATATCTAATAAACCGTTTATTATTATATTCTGTAGTAGAGTAGTAGAGTCTGTTTATTTTTAGATTTTTTAGGATCTTTTAATCATTTTTTGAAAATTACCGAAGTGGAACCGAAATTATGAATTGAACGAAAATGATTTCCGAAATTTTTTCATTTTGGATCGGAAATCGTTTCGTTTAAGACATTTTCGGATCTGATCCAATTTGGAGAATCGGCCGAATCCGAATCGGGCCGATTTGTGAAAAAAAAAATCGGTCTGAAACGAAACGCACATCCCTAAAAGAGACTTTTTACTACAGATTAATGGAATAAACGTTTTATTAGATATTGGGTAAAAACGGGAATATTTAACATTGAAACCTATGCAGGATTATTCAGAGAAGGGTGAAACCCTTGAGAATGACTGTAGAATTGAAAATTCTAGGGAAAAAATAGTCAAACCAGAAAATTTTTCCCATTTATCTCACTTTCCAAATTGGCTATTTGGTCTAGATTGTTCATTCTCTCGGCAATTCTCAAGGTTTTCACCTCTCTCTGAATAGCCCTGATGGTGTTCGCCTGAATAAACCTGTCTAATGAGACCACTGAACATCAGGACATTTCTCTGCTGTTCGATGTCTCTGAAAAGATTAACCATTACTTCTCTATGGGGACTTTCACTGCCGTCAAACAGGCACCGTACTTGCTGGCAGTTCACCAAAATTTGTGTGTGAATATATGAGAGAGCTGCACAGCAATAAACCTCACAGTAATGTGCGGCGTGTATGAGCATTCAGTATTATATGGGAGTACTACATTATGAGTAAGAGTAGTTTAAAAAAAATAAAATAAACGTAAAACTCGGGGGGGGGGGGTGACACCATGAGTTACCTCACCGGGTGACACTAACCCTAGTGACACCACTGCCTAGCGCTAATCACCAATGAGATGCGCAAATCAAAATTTTATCACCTTCAAAAAGCTGGTGTTAAATGATTCTGCAAATGCAAAATAATTTATCCTCCCCCAACAAATCCCTTACTCACCTTTCATCCCTCGGCGAGAACGGTGGACCAATCCGCAGCTCCTTCTTGCCGCGAGCAGAGTGAGATTAGGAACAAATAGTTCCCAGTCTCCCCCACGATTGCGGAAGAGCTACCGAAAGTATCCCAGAGGTTAGCGCTGCATTCCGGGACGCTGCATTCCGGGATGAAGTGCTGAACTAGCGCCTGCCCCGGAATGCCTCGTTAACATGGGGACAGTACGAGAAATGATGTTCTTTCAGAGTAGTTGATGGGGCAGTTGTACATGCAAACAAGAAGCCATTCGTATAATGGTAATTCTCTCTTTTCTCCCCTTCACCTTTACTCACTTTCAAATTTATTATTAACTGAATATGCAAAATACTTAAATAAGAAGATCTCCAGAATCTGGGTAATCTGGTGGAAAACAACACTAGACAACTCTAGATGAAACACCGGTTGAAACTAACACGAAATTAGGTTTGTGCACCGATTTGTTTTTCCGGTTCGATTCGATTTTTCGGATTTTTAAACTTTTCGATTCGGCTCGTTTTGACCGATTTCTGTTTCGATTCGGTTCGGCTCGACTCGCTTTTCGTGTACAATTTTTCGGAATTTCGACCATTTTTCGTATTTTCGTGTCACTTTGCTCGTTTTTGTATCGACTTTTCATATTTTCGGAAATTTTCGTTTTTTGGAATTGTGAATGGTTTCGGAATATCGACCATTTTTCGTATTTTCGTGTCACTTAGCTCGTTTTTTGTATCGACTTTTCGTATTTTCAAAACTTTTCGTTTTTCCGGAACGTCTGTTCTCCTCGTTTCAAGCAATAAATTTCGATTTGACACATTTCAAGTACATTCGAAAATTCCGAAAATATTTCGTTTCGGCTCGGAAAACTTTTCGGATCTGCCATTTTCGGATCTAAAAATTTTCGGAAAATCGGCCACATCAGAAGACACGAATCGGGAAATTTCGTGAAAATTCCGAAATTCCGAAACCCGAAACGCACATCCCTACACGAAATCTATGCTAAATTAGAGCAGCAGAAACTATTGTCATTACTAGAGGACAACAGGGAGGATTCCGGGAAATGCGGGAATGAGGGACAAATGAAACTGGACGCTAGTGTTGTGGGGGGAAATTAAATAAGTGTAAATGCATATGTGTATAATAGACGACTGAGGAAGCCAACGTGTTATGACGGCGAAACGCGTCTCAGCATACATTACTTTTTATAAAATAAACATTTCCACTCATACAACCTAACGGTATTGGTTCCTTTTTTCTGGAGTTCTGGCTTTGGGAGAGGTTGTGCTGATTAACAATTTCCAAGCGCTGATAGGGTAGAGCCTCCTATATAGGCTCATATACACGTGAGTGTGCCTCATATACAATGCATTATATTTTTAAAGACGATCTAGGCTATGTCCTATTATTATTTGAGGTAGCATATTATATAAAAGAAGAATTGGCCATACACGATGTTTACTCGGGACAGCTGACAAATAGTCCATTCACCTGATATAAGGAGCCCTATAGGTCTCTTATTATGTGAGTGGGACCATTTCTTCTTTTTGTATTAATAAAATATATATAGAGTATTTCGCTATGTGCTTTTTTATTTTATCAGTTTCTCGTTTTGGAAAAAAAGGTGGTTTATTGTATCATGCATTATCATATAAAGTTTGCCTTTGATATTCTCACGTGAGGTGTGTGTAATGCATGTGTAGCTGTAGGGTGGAAACTTAAAGCAGATTTTTTGGTGCTAGTGACGTGTGGCTTAAAATGTCTGTAAAAGTACTATTATATTGGCGATGGAAGATCACATTTTGGATATTTGAAAGTCCATTGAAAACTATACTAAGTGAACTACTCCAGACAATTTCAGCAGAAACAACAGTGGACTGGAAAGAATGACGAAAAGTATGGTGGCTGTTCCCTAAACGGTAAGCGCTGCGGAAACTGTTGGCGCTATATAAATGATAACAATAATATTAATAATAATAATTCACCACAGTTTCGCCCTTCTTGTTAAACAAGCGTTAGAGGTTATTCTAAGACCCACCGAATTGCACCGAATGGTGATTTTCGCCAAATACTGCTGAATTAACAGCGAAATACAGTGCAGTTTGCCATAGATTGCCACAATTCAGTGACTTTTAGCAGCAGGGAAATTGTCCCATCGAGAAGTAATGGTTAATCTATTCAGAGAACACCGAACTGCACCGAAATTGCCAGATTTTCGGTGCTTCAGTTCGACAGATTTGGACACCCAAAGATTTCAATGTAAAATAAATTTCCTGCTTTTACAATTTTTTAATTCAACCTTTTATTCTTTTCACTTGGAGCAAAAAGTATTTTTATTTATTTTTTGCAATTTTTAGGCATTTTTCTGGATTTTTTCGGTGACATTTTTAATTCCTATTTTTTTAATGGCTTTTTTTTAATGGCTTTTTTTTCTCATTCTGCAACAGACCTTTTTATTATTATTTATAGGGCCTCATCTATTATTTCCATGCATTTTCATGCATTTTTATGTTTTAAACGCCTTTTAAAAATTACGGAAGTTTTTTTTACCCCTGTTCGGCTTTTTTTCAGCGGCGTTCTGTGACTGATTAGAGACGTTCGGCGATTGGCGGCGTTCAGCGGTTACCTTCGGTGGACTATGGGACCCTGCGGTGAATGCTGACTTCACGAAGCTCGCGAAGGACGTCGAATGAGAGAGCACTGACATTTCGGTGAAATTAATGTGCTCTCTGAATAAACCCCCATTCACTGAAGTAAAATCGTATTTTCAATGAAAGACTAGTGGTTTTCTTCTATTCACAGAAATCTCATGCGTAACTTGCCAAGGAAGGAATTTAATTTTTTTTTTTTTTACAATCCACTCCATAGTCAAATGGGCTGTCATAATCTTTTAAACTCGTTTGTTCTCTTAAGTTAACCCCTTCACTACCAAGATCAACTGTACTTGATCTGCAAAGGACCTCTTGGCACCGTGATGTCGAGCATATTTCATATGGTGTTCCACAGGAGCAATGCTGTAGAATTTTGTTTATTGTAAACAAAATTAATTTGCGTTTGGGCTCTGGGACATAAGCCTAACATTTTAGCACCATGTGCATGATGCCTGAGATTAAATTTTTTTTTTAACCCTTTCGCTGCTGAGGCTTTTCACACCTCTGTGCTGAGGTAATTTTTACCGGTTTTGCTCATCATGTTTAAACGTGTTTTGAAGGCTTATTTTAGTATATGACCCAGACATATTATATATCGTTCTTTCCGTCAGACTCGGTAGATTCATAATATGTCATTATTATATGTATACGTTATGTCATGTCTGTATATTATAACAAAAAATGCAATAAAATATGTATTTTCAATAATTTACAATGTGTAAAGTGTTTTTTTTCACATTTTAACATGCGAGCAATTGCGGTTATATTTTGTATGGGGTGCGCTTGTTAAAAAAATTAGAGATGGGGTCTCGTTACATTTTTTTTGGGGAAAATTACACGATTTTTAACAAACGCACCGCATACAAAAATCGTTAGTGCAGCATCATTGTTCACATTATAATTGAAATGGGAACAATATTGCTGCATTAACGAACCAAAAAAAAAGAAAAAAAAAATGTTAATTTTTTTTTTTATAATTTTTTTTAAATATATTTTTATTTTTAATTTTAATTTTTATTTTTTTTAAAAAACTTTTTTCACAGTAGTGTTTGGTATCGTTGGAACGGCCATGCTCTGGCCGATCCAACCATACCAAACTTTAACCCCTAACTGCCACGGATCGGGAGATAGGGAGTTCCAATGAACTCCCTATCTCCACCGTTGGTGGCAGTTAGGGGTTAACTCTAGGACTGGCATCATCGTGCTATGCACGATGACGCCAGTCCTCAGGGGGAGTTCCCGGAGGCTTGGCCGACATCCAAGATGTCGGCCAGCTCCGGGAAAGGATCACGAACCGGCGCTTTTCAGCGCCGATTCGCGATCCAGCTCCCCAGGGGTTAATGCCAGGCACCATTTGGAAGGGAGCCATGTGGAGGACGCTGAGCGCGTCCTCCGCATGGAAGTGGTTAAAGGAGCTGGGAAATGTCTCTCAGTGACATCTCCCCAGATGATCCCGCACGGAGACCAGAACTGCAGTAACTCCTTTTGGCCAGTAGATGGTGACATTTGCCTGCCAGTAGGTTAGTACAGTAAGGAATTCATGGGAAACATCCCAAAATATTTCTTACTGCAAAACTAATGACTTAAAAATTATTTTCCAAAAAACAAACAAACAACTGGTTCCTGGCAGTGTTTTTTTTTTTTTTTTTTAACTCCCTTGATAGTGAAGAGGTTAATCAGCTTAACCTGATTTTGTACGAGATTGGGCAGGAAAGAAATAAGCAGGAAAAAGTATTAGGAGAGCATAAACTGTTGTACATCTGCAAAATGTATAAGGACGCAAAATACAACTTTTTATATGAAGTTATAAAATCGTTTATTTATTTATTTTTTAGATTCCATTAAGCAACCCGTTCTGATTTTTTAATTACGATCACTTCGCTAGTTTGTAGGATCCGTAACGCAACCATATCTTGATACTCTCTCTGCGCCTCAAAACGTCCCGTCAGCATGTGTTAGAAGGTGAAGATTGAATTAAGAGGTTTTTCCATCTGCAAATTATGACATGAGCTGCGCATGTGGGATATAAAGCAGCGAGCTAGAAGAAAGGCATCCTCAGTTCACAGACTGTAACTGTCCACGGGCAAGTGAAACCTATGTTTATGTACGACCGGTGTCCATATCTGCAATAAATATTTCCTGCGTCTCCACCTACTGATCATTTATCATATTTATAAATCCACGGGGACATGAAGGATACATGTCCTCATAAAAAAGTAACTTTTCCCGGTTAGTTTTAACCTTTTTTTTTCGTAATACATGACAAGCATTAAATTATCCTTGGGAAAGGGACATGCTGGAGCGGTAAATGAACAGGACATGTCTGAAGTAGACATGTGCATTAGTTTTAGTACTAAAACGATTTAGTCTGAATTTTGGGAAAATTTAGTTTTCGTATGACTCAAGAGATACGAAACTGCTCAGTACAGAAAACGAAAGAAACTAAAATAAAATGCACTACATTTTAGTTTCAGTCCTTTTTATGATATTACATTGATGAGTGAAGGGGACCAGAAATGAAGAGCGCAACATCGCAAAGCTACAGAAAAGGTTTGTATGTGTAATCCTTCCTGACCCCTACCCGAAAATCTGACAGTGATAAAGCTCCAGAATAATCACTCGCAGCACAGACAGCCAGCACAGGAGAGGACACCTTTACTTAAGCCTTGTATGTCTATGAGGCAGACAAGATGATAAAAGCAGCTGGAGATGGAAAACATTCAAATAAATCACACTGAAAGCTAATGACAGAGGAGGGCTGGATAGTAAAAAACCCTTTATAACAAGCAGCGCTGGAAGAAGAGAGGGACTTTATAAAATGTGTGTTATATCCCCTCCCGCTCTGCATAATAGGGGCTTAGGTCTGATACATTTTATATTATCCAGGAGCACTATCCCCCTTTCCTCATCTATAATACACATTTTATATAAAGTCCCTCTCCTCTCCCAGTGCTGCTTGTTATAAAGTTTTTTTTTTACGTCTGATACATTTAGTATCCAGCTCTTACAGTTACTCTGTCATTATGAACCTTCAGTGTGATTTATTTGAATGCTTTCCCTGCTTTATTTTATTATAAAAATAAATTTGCACCAGTCATCTCTTCTCTGAGCTTTCAGACCGATTTACGTTAATATTTTCCCTCTCCCCGGCTTTTATAATCCTGTGTCTCCCCCACAGAGATAGAAAGTTTAAGAAAAAGTTCCCTCTCCTGTGCTGGATAAGCATTGCATTCCGAAGTTCTGCACCCTCCACATGCCAAAGCAGTAGGATGTTCTATACAGAGAGGGCATTAATTAATGCAGGAGGATGTTCTATACATTATACAGAGAGGGGTATTAATGCAGGAGGATGTTATATATATTATACAGAGAAAGGTATAAATTGAGGAGGATGTTCTATACAGAGAGGGGCATTAATTAATTCAGGAGGATGTTCTATACATTATACAGAGACGGGTATTAAATAATGCAGGTGGATGTTCTATACATTATACAGAGAGGAGCCTCTTTTTTATAGCCCTTTAAATCCAGTGGCTGTGAGCGATCTGCTGCTTGTTATATTATCTCTCAGACAATGCATCAGGCTCAGCTGTTACAGTAACTGACTAACAGCGCTCAGAGTTTCAGTAAAACAAGGAAATAATATTGTTCTAACCTCTTATCTATAAAAATATTATTTACTAGTTTTACTGAAACTCTGAGCACTGTGATGAGCAGCAGTCAGTTACTGTAACAGCTTTGACTGACACATTGTGCTGAGAGTGAGAGATACTGTAACAAGCAGCGATCTCAGCCCTCTGAGGAGCCACTACAATAGTAATTGTATCCACTGTTTTTTGGATGAATGAAATTAGTTTTCATACTAAAACGAAAACTACTGAAAACGAAAAATACTGAAAACGAAAATACTGAAAACGAAATTCTTTAGCAACTAAATAAATTGCATTTTAGGACTAATTCATTAGTTCAAAACGAAATTTTGTGCTGTGCACATGTCTAGTCTGAAGGCATACTCTATAGAAAAACAGAGTTCCCTTATTCTACTCGTAAATAATTGGGCAGAGGCTGCTGACAACCTCTGCCCAATTATTTTGACATTTATTTTTTCTTTTTGGGGCGATTTTATTCATCTTTTGTCCCTCACCATTAGGGATGGACCGAACACTCCCGTGTTCGCATTCGAACACCCGAAAAAGTTCGACCACAAACTCGAACATAATGCGAACACCATGCAAGTCAATGGGGCTGAACGTTCGAAAATTAAGGTCCCCTCCAAGAGGCATATATGCAAGATATTGGCCATAAAAGGTGTATAGGGGTCCGGGTACTGCCCTGGGGGACAGGAAACAACTAATTTTTTAAAAAAACATTTTTAACCCTTTCACTGCCGAGTGCTGAGCCATTTCACCGCTGTGCGCCGAGTTCATCTTTACCACTTTTGCTCAAGTTTAAACGCAATTTGAAGCCATGGGAAATGTTTTATCACCAAATAGTGGGAAATGTTTGACCAACAATGAGTGGGAAATATTACCGTTTTAATTCAATATCTAATAGACCGTTTATTATTATATTCTGCAGTAAAGAGTCTTTTTACTTTTAGATTTTATTAGGATCTTTTAAGCATTTTTTGGAATTTTTAAAATTAATTCAAACAGCCGATGTTCGAATCGACCATCGAACCGATTCGAACAGGTAGCTCATCTCTACTCATCCCTATTCACCATGTGCCGCTCCTCCTCTTCAGCTCAGGGACTCGTGAACCCGGAAGTCCGTTAAGCTTTTCTGTGCAATTTGCGCTCCTATGCAACTTGCGTAGGGTAGGAAATGCAAATTGCACACCAGTACAATTTTTGGGCACTATACGTACCCAAGTTCTGTAGCTCCTGCAAAGAGTGATGGCTCAGAACTGCATGCGCATGCACATATCTGATCCATCAGCTACCTCTCTGAGCCTGATTGCCTCAGAGAGGGTGACATCGGCATGCTAATGTCACTAGTGACCGATCTGGTGGCCGGCAGCCGAGAGATTAAAAATTCCGGCTGCTGCTGACCCTGGGTAGTGTGGCAGAAACTCCTCCACTTCACCCAGCTATAAAACGATATCGGGACAAGAGGAGAGAGGAAGAGGAGGGGGAGACTTTACACATCCTGGCCACTTTAGAA
Organism: Leptobrachium leishanense; assembly: GCA_009667805.1. Taxonomy (NCBI): domain Eukaryota; kingdom Metazoa; phylum Chordata; class Amphibia; order Anura; family Megophryidae; genus Leptobrachium; species Leptobrachium leishanense. The sequence continues at coordinate 311,830,383 of CM019067.1, forward strand.
AGCTATCAGGATGAGTAGAGTGTCTCTTTAATGTAACTATATTTAGGTTGGACAAACTGTATGTACGAGATGCATTTTATTGTAACGAATAATTAAATTGTAATATGGCTCTGTACCATCTTTATAGAAACTTTAAGGCTGGAATCATTTTTGTACTATACTGCTCATTCTGCTGGTGTGGTGTGAACTGACCACCACATTATAAAATGTATGTTATTCCAACAGAGCTGGAAGATGCCAGGATGTCACATGTTATTGTGTCCTACCTCCTCACTTGCTTTGCAGCATGCAGCTCCAGATGGACGCTCCAGGAATGCACCTCCTGATCCTCCTGCTGCTGCATTTACACTCTTGAGTCCTCTGGATGATGATGACCTCCACAAAGTGTCCTTGTGTTATTTAAATTATGCTTCTTAGAGATGTCATGGACATTCTGGCGCGTTTGAGTGATGCAGACCAATTGACCAATGGGAATCACACTATACCTAGATAAGCTCCTCCTTTGCGTCCTTACCTTCCCTGTTGTGGTTTTCGTTCAGATCCCAATAGCCTGTTATTTCTTATACTATATTTAGGTTTGACACGGCTTGACCCCTGACTACCCTGCTCTCTGTTCTTCTGACCCGACTCTGTTTACTCATGTGTTGAGATTTCTGGAACCCTCCACCTTGGCTACATACTTGACTATTCTTTTCTCTTCTGCCCTTTTGTTCCGGCCATTTCTAAGAACCCGGCTTCCTTATTATACCCACCATGTTATACACTGGGTATCAATCATGTACCTTGCTACCCGGTCACAACTAAGGACTAGGGATGAGCCGAACACCCCAGTGTTCGGTTCGCTTTCGAACTCGAACAATTTCAAAAGTTCGAGTTCAGACGCGAACTGGATCCGAACTCAATGCAAGTCAATGGGACTCGAACGTTAGATTTTTAGAGTGCCCTGCAAGAGGGCATATATGCAAGATATTTGCCATAAAAGGTGTATGGGGGTCCGGGTAGTGCCCTGGGGGACAGGAAACAAGGAAAAAAGTTTTAAAAAGACGTTTTTAAAGGACCAGTGATTTTTCCATGAAATAAAGGTTAAGAATAAAAATGAAAAATTCCTTCAAATATCGGGCCTAGGAGGTCCCCATAACCTGCCCGTGAAGTGGCAGATTTGTCGGATGTATAGAAACATTTAAAAAGAAAAAAAAATGACATTTCAAATTACGGTAAATGTTTTTCCTTTAATCTATTCATAAACAACTGCTTGGGCCGGCAGCCTGTATGAAAAGAGGAGACGTTTTAGGACACGCAGAACAAGTTTAGTGATTTTTTGGCTAAATTATGGTGAAACTTATGCAGGCTTTGGATGAAAGTAACAACAGGTGCATTAAAATTGGACCTTTGGTGCCAGCTAGTGCCTTCACACCGTAACCCCTCTGAGGTATTGTGGAAGAGTGCAGGGGTGGACTCTGCATTCAAATATTAAAATGATTGGAATCTGGTACAAGCCTCAGTGCACCTAAATATTGGGCCTTTGGTGCCAGCTAGTGCCTTCACACCGTAACCCCTCTGAGGTATTGTGGAAGAGTGCAGGGGTGGACTCTGCATTCAAATGTTAAAATGATTGGAATCTGGTACACGCGTCAGTGGCAGTGCACCCAAATATTACTGCGCTATAGTGTATGGCAGGATGGAAGCGCACCAGCAGTAACAAGCAGTGAATATACCAGACAGGGGCGAAGAGCGAGAGTAGTTGTTATAACAAAACCGGGTCAACTAGGCACTAGTACAGCGCTACTGTATATGGTGAGAATTGGCACACACCAGTAGCAACAGGAGGCAAACAGAACAGGCAGGGAGTACACAGAGAGAATAGTCAAATGGCAGGCAAAGCCGGCAACAGATCGGGTCCTCATAACAAGCAGGGTCAGTAACAAGTATACAAACTGATTCGGTAAGCTAGCGATACGGGAATGAAACTCCATGGCAAGGCAAGGTGTACAGCACGCGCTCCTGATTTAAAGGTCCCGGCAGGTCTGCATCATCACACCGCGCCCTGCCCCGATCACTTACAGCTGCGCTGGGTGTCGCCGGAGCTCCTGGTATTTGGCCAGCTGGCGGCACCATGCGCCCGGGGCCCTCCGATCGCCACCCGGGGCCCTGGATGTCACAATATTACAATCCAAATGCAAACGGGTTAAGTAACCAAATTTGTAAGAATAATTAATGCAGCATATGATTCCGCACAATGCCGTGCAGCACCTCTACAGTATAATAATGCAGCATATGAATCCTCACACTGCCGGGCGGCACCTCTACAGTCTGATGCTAGCTTTAACGAAAAGATATGCTATTAGGAATCAGGTGAGTACTAGAAAGAAAAAAAAACCTTTTTTTTCGAACTTTTGGCGAACGTCCCAAAAAGTTCGATGTTCGAGAACTTTCAAACGGCAATGTTCGAATCGAACTCCTGTTCGGATCGAACCGCCAGCCCATCCCTACTAAGAACCAGAGCTATATTTACTCTTAGGGTCTTCTTTCATGGCCGATGAGACACCTATCTGCATGAGCTAGCATGCAATGCGCACAATTCCAGAAGGTCTTAAACAAAACATTTCTTGTGCTGATATAGGTCTCTATTACATTCTCCGCGCAAAACACCCGCGCAGCGAATTTTTTTTGCACGCAGCGTTAAACATTAACGCGTTTAAATTAACACTGGTATTACGATCCGAGCGCATCTTTTCGTCTGTCCGAAAATGTCGTGCGGAAAAAAATACGCACGAAAACGTGTGTAAATTAACGCTGCGCGCAGAAATCGGTGGACAGTCTGTTTTTTCACGCGATTCAGCCAATCAGAATTACGAACCACAATTGTCTCCCGTTCAGGTTTTGCACCTGTCAAAATCAATCTGAGTACATATGCTGCAGTAATAATAAAAACACGCACAACTTCTCCATTTTATTGTTTGGGTATGTGTAGAATGTGTAACTATATTTCGCTGTATTTTTTTTTTCGTGCTGGTGTATTTGGTTTCGCGAGGACATTCAGATTTGCCATTAACACCAGTGTCATGGAACGGACATGAGAGCTCTTTTCAGCGAGCCACAGGACCAAAGACTGAACCCTTTTTAAAGACTATTTTTCCTGTTTTCGTTTTGGTTTTGCGTGTGAGCCTATGGACCTCTTATTTTATTGCTAGATGTGGTTTTATTGGTGTAATGTAATAAAAATGTACCCTGTATGATGTGACTGTAAAAGTATGAAAGAAACCGTTTGTATGTGTTTTTCCCTGTCGCCATTTTGCTCATCCCAGCATCTTTCACAGAACAAAGGATCTCAGGCCCCAAGATGGAGGATGCAGTGGGCCAGAGGATTGGAGGTTTTTCCAAGACCTCATCTGCCTAATCCCCTGGACAATGGGGGAGCCTGAAAGGGCAAAATAGAGGATACAGCAAGCCAGCTGATTGGAGGCTTTTCCAAGACCTCATCTGCCTAATCCCTGGACAATGGGAAGGCTGAAAGGGACCTGATAGGGAACAGGAGGCTGGGAAAGGAGCCAATCAGTGCTGGTTGTGTGGGTGGGGGGAGTTGGTAATCTGTTTGTGTGAAATTGTATAAATGACCCTGTTGAAATCCATAAAATTCAGTTCACTGTTTTAAAGCATACAGCCACGTCTGGTGTCTTCATTTCAGAGCTACAATCACTATTGGAGGAGACACTCAGCGGTCTCCTGCATCACCACTCAACCCAGGAACGGGATCCCCAAGGCAACACCGCACCATCTCTCCAGACGCCGGACCAACGCCATTTCATCCTCCAGGCTGCTCGAGACGCTGAGTGCCGTGCCACTCGGTAGTCGGGCCGGACGCCATCAAAGGGGGGGGTCAGAGAGCAGGATCGCAGGCGGACTTCCATCCCGCCACACTGGTGGCAGCGGTGGGATAGCTCTTTGAACCCCCAGAAAAAGCACTCAGCATGGCAGGGTACGCCAACTACAAAAAAGACAAGCAAAGAGGGTTTATACTGTGGAAACACCCAAAAACAATGAGCAGCAAAAAAACACCACCCTGATATCCACCAAATTCAGAAAGCATATAACATGAAAAACAAAAATTGGTGGTGTTGCGCTAAAAGAAATAAAAAACGTAATAAACTTGTGTATGGTCTATTTTGAAGGCATGATATACTGCACAGCAAAAAAGAGAAAGAAAGTTCTATTTCTCAATAGTTCGTTCAATGGATATCCAGTCTCTGTTGTAGAAAGGATTTTCAGTAAAATCTTCCAAAACTTTGGAACGAATGACCACTTCTTTGGTGAGTCTTCATTAAAAAGTATGTATCTCGGAAAAAGAAAAACTCGATAGTGTTATACCGTTTATTAATGTGTATACAAATCTACTGACATAATATACGTACAGAAAAAAGAGGTAGTGGGTTTAGGATTTGATCTCACCCACTGCCAGATAAAACATCACGTCCCAGTCAAGCCTCTATAGACAAAACCACCTGGAGCTCCCGGGCTGCTTCCAAGGTGGTCACTCGATACCAAAGGTGGGACCGCGATGATAAAGTGACGTAGTGCTGACGCGTTTCGCCCCGCCCACGGGACTTCATCAGAGCAACTCAAAGAACAAAAAGGCCTTGTCAAAGAACTGCGATAAATGGACCAGCGAAGAGAGGACATGGGACCCCCGTCCATAAGAGACCGTTTCCAGCGAAGAGTAAGGAGGGCGATGGCCCAGGCCCAGGCGGATGAACCTGGTAACTGGCAGGACGAGCACTGGTGGAAAGATTTTGTCCGCCAGGAGATGTGGAACGAGGCCATCCAACAGGAGGAGGACTGCCCTGAAGAAGCCCTTCCCACTTATACGGAGAGGTACGAGCACCAGTGGTACTTACGGGTGCCCTTTTTGGGAGAACAGCCCCGAGAGGAATGGCTGACGGAGCTAGGCGAACTGGTCCAGAGCGAAATTATACTGGACACCAGCTACAGAGCCCTCCAGTGGTTTACGTCCCAACTAATGCCCAGCACAGCAGACAGCGGCCCAACAAAAGGCTTCGACTACGGCGGCACAGGGCTGCTGTATACAAGGATGGGCAGAGACCCCGGTTTTGGGGACGACACAGAGTGGCGGCGGGAACAACTCCTGGACCTCCGGTATGTGGAACTGGAAGACCTTGACGATGACCTTGATGCAGAGGAACTGGAGTTCCTGGTTGAGCAGGAATGGGAGCTCGAAAAGGCCTACAAAAGGCTGTTCGACGACGCTCCACAGCTAGACCTGAGCCCCATTACCTGGGACTGTCTGGCGGAAGAAGCAGGCAGTCAAAGTGACACAGACGAATTGGAGCCCGAGGTGCTCCCTTGGTTCCCCCTCATGACCGCAGCAGAAGAGGAAGCGCTGGCAACAGAGCGGAGTGCCACTGGCCTCTGCCCAGACCCGGAGATGGAGGACACCATTCTCCCGCAAGACGACACTGTGTCAGTGTCTATCCCCCCAGCTGAAGTGCTGGCGACGGGGCAGAGCGCCGATGCCCTCTGCCCACCTTTCATAATGGTCACATCGAATCCAGGAGAGGATCCCCACGGGATGGTTTTCCCGCAGCCCATGACCCCACCGGAGATGGAGGACGCCATCCTCCTGCCAGAAGACACTTTGTCAGTGTCTATCCCCCCAGCTGAAGCGCTGGCGACAGGGCAGAGCGCCGCTGGCCTCTGCCCGCTCCCCAAGTTGCACCAAGACGACCTGAGCAAGGATCTCCACAGGCTGCCAGCCCAGCAACGAATGACCCCACCGAGAATGGAGGACACCATTCTCCCGCCCGGAGACACGTCCCCAGCATCTACCCCTCCAGCGGAAGCGCTGGCAACAGGGCAGAGCGCCGCTGGCCTCTGCCCACCTTTTTTGGTCCGCACAGAAGATTTCGGTGAGGACTCCCAGGGGCTGCCGGCCCCGCAGCCGACGACCCTACCCCGACTGGAGGAAAACTGTTTCCCGTATATTACACCCGTCCCCCCAGCAGAAGAGCTGGAAACGGGGCAGAGTGCCGCTGGCCTCTGCCCACCACCCAACTTGTGCCCAGAGGATCCAGGCAAGTTTTTCAAGCAGGTGCTACCCTCCGGACCAATGGCTCCTCTGAGAATGGAGGGCACCATTCTCCCGCAAGGAGGCACTTCCCCAGCATCCACCCCCCCAGCAGAAGTGCTGGCTACAGGGCAGAGCATTTACAACCTCTGCCCACCACCCAACTCGTGCCCAGAGGATCCAGGCAAGTTTTTCCAGAGGGTGCTACCCTCCCGACCAATGGCTCCCCTGATAATGGAGGACACCATTCTCCCACAAGGAGGCACTTCCCCAGCATCCACCCCCCCCAGCAGAAGCGCTGGCTATGGGACAGAGCATTTCCAACCTCTGCCCATCCTCCCAACCCTTTAGGCTGGAGGCCTCTTGCCTCACCTATTCCCCTCAACGGCTGGCCAGAGCACCAGGGGCACGTGCAGTTGGGACACGTTCCCCCCGGGTTATTGATACCCTGGGAGAAGGTACAGGCGGTACCTCTCCCCAACAGCGAGACACTTCCCCAGGAGGGGACACCAACAAAGGATTACACCAGCGACACGCCAGGCCCCAGAGTATAGGGCACCCCTCGGACAGCGGGCCAGCCCACAAGGACAAGTGGAGAAGCCTGGTGGCTCGCCTCCTTCCCACAGACTATGGGCCACAAAGACTGCTCCGACTTCCCAGAGTCGACCCGTGTGGGTCCAACCGTGTCCGTCGGACTCTAGAAGGGGGGAGAAATGTCACGGAACGGACATGAGAGCTCTTTTCAGCGAGCCACAGGACCAAAGACTGAACCCTTTTTAAAGACCATTTTTCCTGTTTTCGTTTTGGTTTTGCGTGTGAGCCTATGGACCTCTTATTTTATTGCTAGATGTGGTTTTATTGGTGTAATGTAATAAAAATGTACCTTGTATGATGTGACTGTAAAAGTATGAAAGAAACCGTTTGTATGTGTTTTTCCCCGTCGCCATTTTGCTCATCCCAGCATGGTTTCACAGAACAAAGGATCTCAGGCCCCAAGATGGAGGATGCAGCGGGCCAGAGGATTGGAGGCTTTTCCAAGACCTCATCTGCCTAATCCCCTGGACAATGGGGGAGCCTGAAAGGGCAAAATAGAGGATACAGCAAGCCAGTTGATTGGAGCCTTTTCCAAGACCTCATCTGCCTAATCCCTGGACAATGGGAAGGCTGAAAGGGACCTGATAGGGAACAGGAGGCTGGGAAAGGAGCCAATCAGTGCTGGTTGTGTGGGTGGGGGGAGTTGGTAATCTGTTTGTGTGAAGTTGTATAAATGACCCTGTTGAAACCCATAAAATTCAGTTCACTGTTTTAAAGCATACAGCCACGTCTGGTGTCTTCATTTCAGAGCTACAATCACTATTGCAGGAGACACTCAGCGGTCTCCTGCATCACCACTCAACCCAGGAACGGGATCCCCAAGGCAACACCGCACCATCTCTCCAGACGCCGGACCAACGCCATTTCATCCTCCAGGCCACTCGAGACGCGCCACTCGGTAGTTGGGCCGGACGCCATCAAAGTGGGGGGGTCAGATAGAGCAGGACCGCAGGCGGACTTCCATCCCGCCACAACCAGCTTTTAAAAAACGGTAAAATTATGCGTGCAAACGTCGTTCGTAAAAATTTGAGCATTGATTGTAATACCATCCGCGTACCAGCGCACAAATGCGTTTGCGCTCGCAATGTTAAGTATGGGATGCGCGCACAAACTTGCGCTCGCGCAGGGTAACTCGCATTAGACGTTAACGCGCATATTGTGCGCGAACGTCGTAATACGATGTTCAGTGCAAAGGGTTTTTCCCCTCGCGTTAATGCGTTTTTGCGCACGCGCAAAATTGTGCGCGAGGAGTGTAATAGGGCCCATAGTATATAACTAAAAATTAATGTTTGTGATCATAGGAGCTCAAGTCCAAGGAAGGCTCTGGTTACCTGAACATATGCATGAATAACAATATATATGGTAAAAAGTCAAAGTGCCATGTCGATCCCAGCCAAGTAGGGACTTGGTTCATGGAGATGTTCCAGGTTACTTTCAAGAAGGAGATCCCTTTCAAGGGGAACCCAGTTGCAAAGACAAGTTTATCATCTTTTTTTAATTACCATGATATCTGAACTGGTTGCTTTGATCTTAATCTAAATCCAAAACATAGAGTAACATAATCTGGCTTAACAAATAACATACAGTTGTACCTGTTTTATTTTTCATGAAGATACTGAGAAATTATTCATACTTCAGGATGGAAAAAGTAAGTGAATCTCTATGATAATTAGTGTTATTTTCGTCAACTAAAATATGACTTGCGCTAAAAAAGATTTAAGTCAAATGTCTATGAATAAAACTAGATTAAAATGAGCCCCTCCCTGAAATTTGTGTCTAGTTTTTATTAGGTGACGAAAACGAAAAAGAGTTTTAGTCTTCGACTAAAATAATTAAAATCCCATTTAGTTTTAGTCATAAAGGACTATAGGAGTTATTCAGCATTCACCGCAGGGCCATTGAAGTGCAGGGAAAATCCACTGTGAAACCACCGAATCGGAAAAAAAAGCCGCAAAACTGCCAAAATTACTCGATTTGATCCAATAAGCCACCAGGAACCCACCGAACGCGTCCGAAGAAAGCCGACGATCCGACGAACAGAGCACCGACCAGACGTCTTTGTCCAAGTGTCCACTTTCGGTAAAACAAAGAATAAGAAAAGCATTTGTGAAAGAACACCACTAAGGAAACTACTGCTGATGAGTCAAAAGTTGAAATTTTGGGCAAAAATACACATCGTTATGTGTGGAGGGGGATCATTAAATGCCAAAACCAAAGCCTCATTCCCCATTGGGAAGCACGATGAAGGAATCACCATGGTGTACATCTGTTTTTACTGCCTTAGGGTCTGGAAATCTTGCACTTATCATGGTGGGATGGGTTCACGGTCTCGCAGAATAGTCTCCATAGCAGGTGCAACATAGTCAAAGGGTGGTCAATAACCTCACTTCTCAATCAATAACAAAAAGACTGGGCAGTCAGGCAGACGTAACCACAGAGCTTGACTTTTATTAAAGAGACTCCTTTCACTTGAAGTTTCGGCTCCTGTCTGGAGCCTTTCTCAAGTCAAGACTGAGCAAAATATATGAGGGCCCTGAGAACGGGCAAGATCACAAAGTATATGAGGGTCCTGCAAATGGGCAACAACATATGTGGCCTACTGTCATGCTCCTCGCCGAAGGCGCAGACAGAAGACCCAGTGAAGTGCCAATTCTCCATCATGCTCCAGCTCCAGACCAGGTTTTGCCACTGCCTGGAGCAGAATCCAAAGACTCGAGATTCCATACCTTGTCTTCCCTAACCTTTCCAGCCTCAGGTGTGGGGTGGGCCTGGACTGCCCATAAAACCATGTCTCACCCTTGAATCCATGCTTCTGCATCATTCTTCCTAAGAAGTCTCATTTGCTAGCCTGACCTACGTGCTATGCACATACCTGTCTCTGAGACCCCGGCATCGCTGTATCCTGCCGAAAACCCTGCATTGCTGTATCCTGCTGAAACCCCTTCATTGCTGTACCTTGCCGAGACCCCCTCATCACTGCATACCCTCAGTAACCCTTCTTGTGTGTCCCATCCTGTTTACCCCGTCCTATCTTATCTGCTTAGTGTACCCTGTCCTCTGTATATTATATTACACCCAGCCAGTTCCTATACCTGTTTATTATTTATCCAGTGTCCTCTTCCTGATTTAATTCTGCTTCCTCATATTTAATAAACCTTTTCTGTTTAAACCTTACTTATCTGCCTCCTTCTACTTGTGTAACTGCACACTGGGCTCAAAACCTCAACCTCGCAAAGTGAGACGTGACACCTACCCTAAGGTGGGTTCCGGGTCACACAAGCAGGGTTATTCAAAGAGATTCGAAAAGTCACCGCACGTTCGGTGACTTTTCGTTCTCTTCAATTCGGTTCCTTTTGCCGATCCCATTTCGGTGACCCTGCGGTGTATTCAACAAGCACCACAGGGTCCCCGAATTGCAGGGTAAAGCTACCGCAAACCCAACGAAAACTAACAGCAAAACCCGGCGAATGCACGCCGAAAACCCTCAAAAACATCTGGATTAACCTGCCCAAAACCACGGAAAAACCCGAGCAGGAGCCGATCACACGCAGCGCAGCCGCCGGAAAAAGCCGACACAGCAGACAGAGTGAAGTGAATAAATTAGGAAAACAGTTTGCTTGAATGATTGAAAAGTGAAACACTGTTTGCAAAGAAACTACAGAGCGAAAATGTCTGAAATTCACATATGAGATCCAGGAAATGATAATAAAAAGGGCTTTTACAGAAAAAAATAAGTAAACTTAGAGAAAAAAAAAAAATCGGACTTTTAAAAATAAAAAAAACATTTCATAAAAATGCTTAAAATATCCTAAAAAATCTATAAATAAAGAGACTCTTTACTGCAGAATTTTATAATGAACGGTTTATTAGATATTGAATTAAACCGGGAATATTTTTAACATTCAAGCCTATGGGATTCTCCTGAATAAACTTGCCGAATTAAACCACCGAATGGCAGGGCATTTCGGGAACCTTTCACTGCTGGTTTGTGTTCTCTGAATAGCCGAAGCAGTGCTTTTTCAAGGGGATTTCCCTGCCCTCGAACAGGCACCGAACAGGCACCGTATGTTCAGGCAATTCGCCAGGATTTGGCGAATTGCATGCTCTCTGGATTGCCGAATGGCCAAGAAAGGTTACCTTTCTCAAGCAATTCGGAGCTCTTTGAATAACCCTGAAGGTTTTAGCTCAACTACATTACAGAGGAGGCTGAACCATATCAAAATCAGTCTTCTATCACCCAAAAAGGGTGACGAGAGCTAAAATGCCTCCTCTGCTCGAGAGGTCAGGTCATGTCTTAGAAAGACTCCAAGTTGGAGCTGAAATATCATGTGCGATGATGTTTCCTTATTAAAAGGTCCCTGTTTACATCTGCCTCACTGCCTGGTCTTTTGCTGTTGATACGGCCGCAGCCCATGACCGCATGCTTAAGAGAGGGTGAGTGATGTATCAAGACAGTGACCGAAACCCACAAGGCAACCAAAGAATGGTTGAAATTAAAGAAAACTTGTGTTTTGGAAGGACATGGTCAATGCATGGTCAAGAGACAACCCTGCTATAATAATGTACTCAAACAGATTAGTAGGGAGGAATGGTCCAAGGTACGTCCTAAACATTGTGTTAGACTTATATGTAGCTAGAGGAATCATTTTGGTGAAATCTCTTGCTTTTAAAGGAGGATTAACAACTTTCTAACTCCAAAGGTTCACTTATTCCTCCTTTTGATGGTCTATAAACTCCCGTACGGTCTGCTTGGGCGATGGGGTCGTTGGTGTTCCCTTGACTGAGTGATGTGATAAACTCCAATTATCCAAGACTAGACTCGCCCACAACAATTATTTTGTCCAGTGGCCTTATTACAATTAAACACGGCCTTGTCTGTGTTAGTTTAAAATTCCCTGCATCCTTCAGCTGCCATTGCCAGGAGTAATTCCCATCGACCCTGTCGCCATATGCTATTTCGCATTCTCTCACAGTGTGAAGAATGTCATGCAGAACAAATAAATCTCGCACTTAACTGTTTTCTTAAACTCATAGAAATATGAAATATTCATATTCTCTGCATGTCTAATCAAGAGTATTATTTTTAGTACGTAGCTCCGTATGTATTTAGTACGTAGCGAATATCCCGCTTTCTCCAATTCCTATGTTTCTACCCAAATGTTCCGACTAACAGAAAAAAAATACTTTCAGCTTGTCTCCATGGCGTGTTTTGAGATTTTTACCGTAAAAGCTGTTGAGGTTTATACAGTGAGATTCTTTTTGGCAGGTGACAACATGTGACATCATTTTCTTTCATACTAATCACCATTAAATCCATCACCAGTACCAGTCTGTGGCTCAGTCATTCGACCCGACGTGGAGGAAACCAGCAGTAAACCATTAATGGTCAGTGAAACATTTTTGGCAACATATTTACAATGGAGATCAATTTTAATTTACTTCACCTCTCAAGTGTGCAATGCACAGGAAAGATTTATCACACCAGAGGTACAACCTTGGAGCCATAGGGTTTGCATTAACTCCAGTTAAAGACTGTTAAACTGAACCACAATAATCTGCAGGCCAAATTGCTCAGCGATCCCAGAGGATGGGAGTTGTTGGTTTTGGCGCTATTTACTTTTCCTGCAAACAAAATGTGAAATTCCCTAGACTGGCTGCTTCATAAAATTACACGAGAGATGAAAAATACATCTGCCTCAGGCAACATGAGTATTTTTGTTGTTGTGTTTCGTTGCTGTATATATATATATTCTATGGTGCGCTTACAATTTTGTGTTTCAGACACTTGAGGGAAAAAAACACACGATAAGAATTATTTATAAAAAGCAAATATGAACTGTGATGTGCGTCACTTTGGACTCGAGGTTTCTTTGTACCTTCTCTCTGTATAGTGTGACCTCTGTATTAGTACCTACTCTCTATATTGTGTACATTCTCACTATAAGAAATTCCTTTTGTTTACCATGTTTTCTCCCTCCCCTTCTCCTCCTAAGAAATCCCATTGTTTGAAGGTCCTGTGTAGTTATCTGATCTGTGCAGCTATCTGCTTGATTGTATGCAAATAGGGTTGGATGTTGAGTGGAGCTCTGTGCCTGTGTATTAAACCAGTTATATTCTGACCAAGCTTGAAGTCACGACTCATGATTTGGGGTACCAGGAATCTTCTGCCCGCTGTGCCAAGAAAGGCTCCAGGTCTACAGCTACGGCTTATTTCTGGGGGTGCTAGCCAGGCTCTCTACATGCACTGGACCTTAAGCTGCGGCTAAGGTTCTAGAGAAAGGTGTGAGAGTCAGGAGGAGAACCTGGGTGTCCATGCAAGGAAGCGGCATTTGACAGATGTGACCCTGTTCGGGCACAGAGATCTGTTACATGAACATGTTATTAATTTCAGCAAATCATATGATAAAGTGATTAAAAACATTTTTTAATGTAACCGTTCACAGTAGCTTTTTTTTACTATCTATTGGTTAGTGCAACATTTACCCTCCAGATGTTTAGGAACTAGCAGGGTTATTCAGAGAGAGACGATCTGGCCTCGAAATTTCACCGAACAGTGAATTTCCCCGTACTGTACACTTTCGTTGCTATTTGGCTATACAGAAAGCAGGCAGTTCAAATTTTGGCGAATTGCCAGCAAATACGGTGCCTGTTCGACGGCAGTGAAATAGAGAAATAGTGAAATAGAGAAGTAATGGTTAATCTATTCAGAGACACCGAACAGCAGGGAAATGTCAATGAAATGCCCTGATGTTCGGTGGTTTCATTCGGCAAGTTTAATCAGGCGAATCCCATAGGTTTCAATGTTAAAAATATTTACGTTTCTATTCAATATCTATTAAACCGTGTATTCTTTTAATCTGCAGCAAATAGAGTATTTATTTATTTTTTTAGGGATTTTTTCATCAATTGTTTTTCCGATTTTCTTCTTTAAATAGCGTTTTTTTTTTTACTGTAACAGACCTTTTTATTATTATTAATAGGACCTTATATGTTAATTCCAAACATTTTTGTCCAGTTAGTTCTTTTGCAAACAGCGTTTCAAATTTGACACTTTCATTTGATTTGTTTTTTTTTACCCCGTTCGTCGGCTTGATGGCTTTTTCAGGCGGCCGGTCGGTGCGGTGTTCGGCAGATTGGCGGCTTATTCTGGACATGTGATTGCGGCTGCTTATAGAATCGGATCCGATCTGATAATTTATCGGATCGAAATTTTTTGCGGCTTCCGGGCGGCTTATCGAATCGGGAACCGATAATTTCAACCGTTTTGCGGCTGTTTTGTTTTTTTTAAAATCAGTGTTTTTGCGGTGGCTTTTTTCCCTGCACTTCGGTGACCCTGTGGTGAGTGCTGAATTCTCTGCAGGGTCTGGGAATTTGATTCCCTGAAGTGCGGGGAACGAGAGAGCACCGAAATGTCGGTGACATTTCGGTGCTCTTTGAATAACCCCTTAGATTTCCCACGAGGCTCTGCAACCTGATGCTGTGCATCATGGGAGATATATTTACCAAACAACTCGAGGGCCACGGTTGCTGACCCCTGAGTTAGAGGGTTGGTATTCCAGATTTTCATATTTTTGCTTTCACAGTGTTTTATTACAAACATTCTATTTATTGGGATGAATCTCCTTACTCACTTTTCCAACCAAGTTGCACACGTTGCTTGCGGGTCAGATGTTACGACAGGTTACTGTAAAATAACCAAAACCTTGGAGAGTTCCCAAACTTATACTTTTAGGACTAGACCCCTGAACTACACTTCAGAAGGTGGCATGATCCTCCTCCTAATGTTAGGGCCTCAATGTGTAAGCTTTAGTGCCAGGATAAGTGTGTTTAGCGCATGCCCCCATTCCTGACGCTACCCCCGTTAATAATCCATTAGCGCATCGGGTTTTACAGATTACCGTCAGGATGCAGACAGCCATATTTTAGCACCTTCTAAAAGCTGATGTTACATGATTCAGCATTTGCAGGATCATGTAGCACCCCCTAAACACCCCCCCAATAAATCTGATACTCCCCTCTCATCCCGTGTCAAGGACGTTGGCCCGATCCGCAGCTTCTTGTCGCCGGGAGGAGAGTGAGACTGGGAACAAATAGCTCCCAGTCTCCCTCTGCCTTCACTCTGCTGCACAGGGCTCGCGGCCCGGAAGTGCAGCCCTTCCTGGTGTCCTGTGGTCTCCAGGAGGTGCTAATGGCGGCGGTGCGGAAGAGCTGCCGCGAGTATCCCAGCAGTTAGCGCGGCGTAACGGGGCGAGGTGCTCAGCTAGCGCTTACCCAGGAATACCAGGTTAACATGGGGACGCTACAGGGTAATCTACAGGCGCAGATTTTCCCCGTTACCGTCCCCATGTTAGCGTTAAGGATGAAATCGGGCCCTTTTTTGTTGATGATTATGCTACTGCAATTGTCTTATATAAAAATTAAAACAAAACTATGGCAGAGAAAGTCCCTGTAACAGTCAAGAAAAAAGGTAGAGAAAATACCTTTTAGAAAAAAATGTAATTTAAAGGGATAATAGAGTTTCCCCGTTAGTGCCCCCATGTTAGAGCGAAATAAGGAATATAGCCCTATAATGGCTCTGGTAAGTTTACAACAGCTCTGGTTAAGTTAGCACCAACTTTGGAATAGATCCTTGTTTATTTTATGTTTGCTTTGTCCCACCCTTTGTACAGCACCACGGAATATGTTGTTACTTTTTAAATAATTATAATAGTTAGGGATGTGCACGCATTTTTTTTTCGTTTCGTTTCGGCTCGTTCGGTTTTTTTAACATTTTCGTTTTGGATCGTTTCGAACAATTTTTATTTCGGCTCGTTTCGTCTCCTTGTTTCGTATCGACTTTTAGTTTGTGATATCGGAAATTTTCGGTCTTTTCGGATCGTCTGTTCTCTTCGTTTCAAAGCGTCTATTTCGTTTTGACTTAAACAAATGGTATTTCGGATGCTCCGATATTTCTGTCGATACGGTAATCCTGCCGATTCGTTCCTTCTGACGTATCGTTTTTTTATGAAAGATCCTTTTTTTCTTATGAATATGCAATGCATAACTTTATTTAATCATATTAAAATAGTATGAAAGCAAAAAAAAATTAACAAAACGATTAAAAAAAACGCAGAAATACTGACCCAAATGGTCTGACATTAAAAATAAAAACCAGAACAAAATGATTTAAAACGGGAAAAAAAAACTGAACAAAATTATCTGAAACGAAAAAAAAAAAACAGAACAAATTAAATGATTTAAAACGAAAAAAAATAAAAAATAAAAAAAGAATGCAGCATATGAATCTGCACACTGCTGGGCAGCACTTCTCTTCTCTGCAGTATAATTAATGCAGCATAGTTTTTTCAATTCGTCCAAATAATTTTCGGACGAATCCGAAGCACCGAATCGGCCCGTTTCGTGAAAAAAATGAATCGGTACGAAACGAAATGTACATCCCTAAAAGTAAATCCCTCTCTTCAATTCCACCACGTCATGATAGAAGCCGCTTCCATGTCCTCACCATCTCTGTATCACTAGTGATCCTGACGACCAATAAAACCCCTCTCGTCTTCCTCCACTTAACTCCTCTAGACTGTAAGGTCACGCGAGCAGGACTCTCTACACCTCGCGTTCCTGTGTGTGATTGTAATTTTGTTTCGTTCTCCATTGGTTATTGTAAAGCACAATGGAAACTGTTGACGCAATATAAATGATGAAAATAAATAAATGATTATAATAATAATAATAAAAAATAAAGGCCCCTATTACATTCTTGGAGTAATGTCGTTCGCTCAGTGCAATTTTTTTTGTGCTCATCGTCCAGCGTTATCACATGAAAATTAACGGTGGTATTACGATCCGAACGCATTTTCTCATCCATCAAAAATAACGTTCGGAAAAACGACGTGCAAAACGAAGAGTAATAAGCGCGCAGTAACGTAGCGCACGTAAATCAGTGTGCGGACTGTTTTTTTCGCAGGATTCAGCCAATCAGAATTAAGAACCTTAATTGACATCAATTTACCTTAATTGACTCACTTAAGTTTTTGCGCCTGTCAAAGTGAATCTGAGTATATATGCTGCAGCAATAAAAAAAAAAAAGCACAAATTCACAATTTTATTGTTTGGGTATGTGTAGAATGTGTAACTATACTGTGCTGTATTTTTTTTTTCGTGCTGGTGTTTTTCGTTACGGCCAGAACGTTCCGATTTGCAGTTACCACCAGCTTTTCAAAGACGTTAAAATTATGCGCGCAAACGTCGTTCGTAAAAAGATGCGCATCGATTGTAATACCATCCGCATACCGGCGCACGAACGAATTTGCGCTCACAATGTTAAGTATGGGACGCGCACAGTCCATCATGCTCGTGCAGGTCCATCCGCGTTAAACGATAACGCGCATCGTTTGCGCGAACGTTGTAATACGACGTCCAGCGCTAAGGGTTTTGCCCCTCGCGCAAATGCGCATTTGCGCGCGCAAAAGAAAATGCGCGAGGAATGTAGTAGGGGCCAAAATGCTGTAAAAATGTCACCGTGCCGTCATGTTTGCTAAAATATAAGAGTTAGCAGAGCTTAAGGGGAAGATGCATTTTTGTGCGTTAGTCATCACATAGAGCACATTATGATGATTAATGGTCTTTCACAGACAGCCAGAAACCAAACCTGAATTATTCAAAGATAAAGGAGACAGTTGGTGGGATTAGGGTTCAGACGATGTTATTAAGTGGAATTTTTTGGGGGTTAGGAATGAAGATGATTATGGAGAATTCAGGTTAATGTTGTGAGGGGGTCAGGGAATAAATGTGTTTAGGGGTAAAAGGCCTTACAATTCGGAATAGCACTGTCTAAATCTTAAACACGACCCAAGCATAGAAAGTTAGTGCCTCCACTACCTAGATATCTGCTCCAAGGTGTCTGTAAGAGTCTCAGACCTAACAGGTAAATTTATTTTGATTGTTATTAGAGATTGCTCAGTATTTATTGATTTTTGTCTAACATGCAGTTAACAAATAAAATTCTAATTATATTTAAAGTAAGGTGTAGCTACTGTGGTGATTATGGTTCAGGGGATGTTATGAGTCCATAAAGGGGTTTATAATACCATACCAGAATTAGTTAGGGTTAGTATTATGATTAGGCTCATTTTTAGGGTAAAGATTAGGGTTACGGTTACATTTAGAAATACTTTTCAAGTTAGGGTTCGGTTTAAAGTTACTACTTCTGCTTCTTTTAGGATTAGGGTTAGGGTTGCGGTTAGGATTAGGGTTACTTTTAGGGTTAGGATTAGGTTTATAGTTATAAGGGTAAAGGTTAGGATTAGGGTTACTTTTAGGGTTAGGATTAGGCTTCCACTTATGTTTAGGGTTAAGGTTAGGATTAGGGTTAAATTTAGGGTTAGGATTAAGGTTACAGTTATGTTTAGGGTTAGGATTACTTTTAGGGCTAGTTTGGGTTATTTTTAGTGTTAGGGTTTCAGTTAGGATTAGGATAAGGGTTTCAGTTATGTTTAGGGTTAGGGTTATGATTAGAATTAGACTGGGGTCAGATGAGCGCACTTTTAACGTGCGTTCTGGCGCACATAATTACGGCCGCACTAGCAGCAAATGACGGGCAATGACGGCCAATATACGAAGTACGGTCGCACGAAAGTCCGGCCGCGCAACGCAAGTGGAAAACTAACGCATTTTTTCGAGAACGCCAAACCGCTAGTACGGACGTACAGAGTGCGCAGCTGCGGCATAGCGGCGTGTTTGCGTGATTAGGAGACGTCAGACGCTGCTAATGTCCGGCCAACATAACGTCCAGACGCAAGAAGTGTTTTATTGACGATCAGTAAAAAAATCACGCACGAAAATGCGCATCGTATGACCGTTTTCGCGAATTCCGTGAAAAAATACGTCAATTCGTTCGGACGCACTTTTTTACGTTCGCGTGTAAAAATGCTTTCGTTTGACCCTAGCTTTAGTGTTACTTTTAGGATTAGGGTTACAGTTATGTTTAGGGTCAGGGTTACAGTTAGGATTAGCAATACTCTAAGGGTTTGGGTTACAATTTTGTTTAGGATTAGGGTGTTTTATTGTTTTAGTGTTATCGTTAGGATTAGATTTACTTTTAGGGTCAGCATTAGGGTTACAGTTATGTTTAGAGCTAGTGTTATGGCAAGGATTAGGGTTTCAGTTACGTTTAGGGTCAGAGTTACTTTTAAAGATAGTGCAAGGTTTAGGGTTACTATTTCTCCTTGTTTTAGGATTAGGGTTACTTTTCGTGTTATGGTTAGAGTTATGGATATTGTTTCTGCTTGTTTAAGCGGTTAGGGATTTGGCATTGTATAGTGACTGCAAGTTGTTTCAGTCATCCATCTGACTTGGATATGTTCTGATAGATGCTGTAAATTTATTACAGATGTGAATCACCGATTAAGAACGCTTCAACAAATTGCTGATACTCGGCCGATTTAGGGCTAGATTATAATGTTTACGCTAAAATGGGAATGCTAACGGGGAAAGCCTGCACCTGCGCAGGGCTGTCGAGTGAACGTTGAGTGAGACTGGGGACTATTTGTTCCAGTCTCACTCTGCTCCTGGCGACAAGAAGTGATGGATCGGGTCTCGTCTGCCCAGGATGAGAGATGAGTATTGGATTAATTGGGGAGGGGGGTTTAGGTGGTGCTTAATAATTCTGCAAACGTGTAATCAGTTAGCACCAGCTTTTGGGGCTCTGCAAAAATTTGTTTAGCCCACCGGTGCGGTAATTAGCGTTAAGACTTTGCAATACCTTATTTATCGTAACACTAATTACTGATTGCGCATCCTATACTTAACGTGGGAGCGCAAAGTACTAGGGATGTGCATGGCTGAAAAATTAGTTTTGTTTAGTTTTGTTTCGTTAAGTTTTTAAATAATTTCGTTTTCGGAATTTCGTAACTAATTTCATTTCGTATTTCGTTTCGGAACGATTTGAAATTTTCGAATCGATTCGAATTTCATATATCAATTCAATAGTTGATATCAATTCGAATTTTGGATCAATAAATAAAACCCCAATTAATCAAATTTTGCTGTTAAAAGAAAAGCTAGGGTTAAATTTTAAGCTGTGTCACAGATTTAGTATTTGGAGTCAAATTAAACAGTGAAACAAATTAATTTCTTTCATAAAGTCCTTTGCTGACTATTACTTATATTGTAAGTTAAGATCAATTCGATAGTTGATATCAATTGGATAGTTCATTTCAAATTCGATAGTTGATATCAATTTGATAGTTCATTTCAAATTCGATAGTTGATATCAACTATTCAAATTTTTCTTTTATGATGATGACACAGTGTAAAACGAAATAAATTCGTTATATACCATTTCGTTTCGAATTCGTATCGTATCGATTCGTTATTCGGAAGTACTTCCGAAATACGAATTATCAAATTTCGTTCCAAATTCCGAATTTTTCGGAAACAAATGCACATCTCTACAAAGTACAGTAAGCTCGCGCAAACTAGTGCAATCACCGATGCGCTAACGTTTTTTTACAGAGTTTAACATTAGGAATGTCATAAGAGGGCATAAGTTAAAGTAATTTATCCTGACGTTAACGCTTACATATCCGAATGTTACAGTTAGCTTTAGGAATGTAATATAGGCCTTAATATTCAAACCAAATCGCATAAGTCTAGTATCCCCCAAATGCTAATCATTTAAAACCTGATCCTGAATCTCAACTAAGATTAAATTGAATCGTCACGTTGCCGTTTGGCAGTGCAAAAATGGGGCAAAGTGGAACATAAATTTATACAATATGTAATTATGTTTATTTCAAAATCCTTTGGTTTTCCTCATCACACAAAATGCAATTGTTCTGAAATATATCATATTCGTATTTTTACTTAATACGATCGTTTTGTAAAGGTGGTCCAACATTTAGGATGTAATTCTCTTCACACTAGGTTTCAGTGACAGGTAATTAAAATTTATAGAATGTCTTTCAGTGGTTTTGTTTTTTTCCCCCTATTTTTATGGGAAATGCACACAGGTGAAATTAGAGAAGGCAATTAGAAACCCAAGAAATGCATTTAATTGCTTAATGCATGCTCTGGAAGTGCTGTTCTCGGTGCTGACATGTTCTCCCCGCGATTCTTGGCAGCTCTTCTTCGCGCCTATATTTGCGTTACCGCCACAACAATGCTGTACTTAAGAAAAAAAATTAAAGAACGAGTGAGAAAATTGCAAAATGAAGGTCAAATTTAAGTGGAAAGAATTCTCAGATACAATCAAGTTCAAGGGGCAATGACTGTTGCCAGATTTCACCAAAACACCACGAATCTCTGTTTAATGGATGAATCCATAGGTTGCCGAGTCCAGTTAGAGTTACTTATAAAGTGCTAACAAGTTCCGTAGTGCTGTACAATGGTAGTGACAGAATAACAAATATACATACAGGCTAAACACACAGAACAATAGGAGAGAGGACCATGCTTGAGAGATTACAATCTAAGAGGAGAGGGATGACACTATCGGGGAAATTCAGAGAGGTGAAAACCAGGAGAATTGGCAGGAGAAGAGAACAATCTAGACCAAATAGCTGATTTGGAAAGTGAGATACATGGAAGCTATTTTGACCTAGAATTTTCACTTCTCCAGTCATTCTCCTGGTTTTCACCTCTCTCTGAATAACCCTGTAGGTGAGGGTAAATAGAGAACCTGAAGCAGCGGGGCGCATGTGGGCTGGGTGGGAAGACTATGCAAGAGATGTACAGTTGGGGAATCATGGAGTGAGCAGATAGGCTTCTCTACAGTAATGTGTTTTCAGAGACTTCTTTAAGGACTGGAGAGACGGGGAGAGTCTGATGGTGCGGGGCAGGGAGTTCCATAGAAAGGGGGCAGCTCAGGAGAAGTCCTGAAGGTGGGAGTTGGGGGTGCGGGTACGGGGAGAAGATAACATCAGATCATTAGCAGAGCGAAGTGGTCGGGATGTACCTGTTAATAAGGGAGGAGATGTAGGCAGGGGCGCGGTTATGGAGAGCTTTGTATGTGAGCACCAATATTTTGAATTGGATTCTAAAGGAAACAGGGAGCCAGTGTAGAGATTGACAAAGGGGTGAGGTATGAGAGGTGCGGGAGGTGAGGTGAATGAGCCTAGCACAGTCACTAGAAATATCTGAATAAAATCAAAAGGATTAATTAATGACTAATCCTTTTATCAGTCATTGTCCTTCATCAGTGTTAGATGAACCAAATTATTTTTTAGAGATGGAAAATGTTTTTCTTGGTGATCCTCGTTAGGGATGAGCTGTTCGGGTTCGGATGGTTCGGAGTTCGACCCGAACTTTGGCAGTTCGAAAGTTCGCAAATATCGAACTTTTTGGGTGTGTTCGGTTCGAGTTAAAAAAAAAAAGAAATTTTGAAAAAAGTATAGAAAATGCTTTAAAAAATACTAAAAAATCTAGAAATAAAGAGACTCTTTACTGCAGAATATTATAAGCAACGGTTTATTAGATATTGAATTAAAAACTAATGCGTACGTGGAAAGATTATCAACTCTAAATGACCTCTGTTCACAAACGGGCATAACACCAGGTGTTTTTAGTCTGGTAATCAATTTGATACATTGTACACCATACTGAGGGTGGGGTGGTGTCTGCTTCCGATTGAGATTTGAGAATTAATTTCCCTAAAACATCCTAATATGCTGCATTTAACCCTTTCGCTGCTGAGGCTTTTCACACCTCTGTGCTGAGGTCATTTTTACCGCTTTCGCTCATCATGTTTAACTGCGTTTTGTAGCCATATTTTGATATATGACCCAGACATATTATATATCTTTCTTTCCGGCAGACTTGGCAGATTCATAATATGTCATTATTATATGTATACGTTATGTCATGTCTGTATATTATAACAAAAATGCAATAAAATTAGATTTTTCAATAATTTATTATGTGTAAAGTGTTTTTTTTTACATTTTAACATGCGATCGTTTGCGGTTATATTTTGTATTGGGTGCGCTTGTTAAAAAAATTATAAATGGGGTCTCGTTACATTTTGTTTGGGGAAAATTTTGCTTTTTTTAACAAACGCACGGCATACAAAAATAGTTAGTGCAGCATTATTGTTCACATTATAATTGAAATGGGAACAATATTGCTGCATTAACAAAACAAATGGTTTATTTTTTTTTAGAACTTTTTTAATTTTTTTTATTTAATTTATTTTTTAAAAACATTTTTCATGCTCATGTTTGGTATCCTTGGAAAGGCCATGCTCTGGCCGATCCAACGATATCAAATATTAACCCCTAGCTGCCACGGATCGGGAGATAGGGGGTTCCAATGAACCCCCTATCTCCAGCATTGGTGGCAGCTAGGGGTTAACTCCAGGACTGGCATCATCGTGCTATGCACGATGACGCCAGTCCTCAGGGGGAGTTCCCGGAGGCTTGGCCGACATTCAAGATGTCGGCCAGCTCCAGGAGAGCATCACGATCCGGCGCTTTTCAGGTCCGATTCATGATCCGGCTCCCCAGGGGTTAATCACAGCCACCATTTGGAAGGGCAGGCTGTGCCCTTCCAAACGGTGCCTGGATTAACCCTCTGCCCCCCGGCGATCGGGAGGGAAGAGAGGCACATGCGGGGGGGGGGGTGCGCCTGAATTAGATGTCATCGCGCCGCCGCGATGACATCTAATTGCTCCGTCGGGGTTCCGGAGTGCTGGGCTGACATCCAAGATGTCAGCCCGCACTGGGGGCGTAGCAATCCGCCGGAATCCGGCGGATTGCTGCCTCCTGTGCATGGACGCGCTCAGCGCGTCCATAGCACAGGAGAACCACTTGGCTGGACGCGCTGAGAGCGTCCATTGCAGCCAAGTGGTTAACTGGTGTTTGAAAAAAATTCAAAATAACATCTAAAGGCTAGGGTCAGATAAGCGCATTTTGTACGGACTGTGCGTCCGTGCAGTACGGACGTACTTACTGACTGACAACAAGGTAGTGGCCAAACAGTCCGTTTTTTTCACTGACGTATATTTGTAGCAGGGAAAATAAATTAAAATGAAAAAAACATTCTGTCCGTCAAAAATGCTGGACGTATAAATGCAGTCCACCTGACCTCGTTTCATCACTCACATACAAAGCTACACGGACGTTGCGGACGTGGCGCACTCCGCCCGTCCGTTCTAGCAGTATTACATTCTTGCCTAACCTGCGTCCGTTTGCTGCGTCCGCCATGCATCCGCACTTCCGTGCGGACGTACTTCGTGTGTGTGGGGCTCCATTGGTCAGAATGCTATGCTGCCACGGACGTACAAATGTGCGGCAACACGGACGTGATAACTGCGCTCGTCTGACCCCAGCCTTAAGCAATGTTATTTTTCACCTCGGGATTAAACATTCACATGTATACTCAGAGAGCGGTGAAAAGCAGGAGAATAACTGGAGAAGTGAAAATTCTAGGTCAAAATAGCCAAACCAGAAAAATTCTCCCATTTAACTCACTTTCCAAATTGGCTATTTGGTCTAGATTGTTCTCTTCTCCTGCCAGTTCTCCTGGCTTTCACCTCTCTCTCAGGGTTGTTCAGAGAAAGGTGAAAACCAGGATAATGGCAGGAAAAGAGAACAATCTGGACCAAATAGCCGATTTGGAAAGTGAGATAAGGCTAGGGTCAGACTAACGCATTTTTCACAGCGACCGTCAAAAAGTGCGTCCCAACGCATTGCCTTATTTTTTCACGGAATGCGCGAAAACGGTCATACGATGCGCATTTTTGTGCATGATTTTTTACGGATCCAAACCAGGAAACTTTGGGTGTCTGGACGTTATGTTGGCCGGACATGAGCAGGGTCTGACGTCTCCAAATCACGCACACACGCCGCTAGTGGACGCAGCGCACTCTGTACGTCCGTACTAGCGGTTCTGCATTCTCGAAAAAATGCGTTCATTTTCCACTTGCGTTGCGCAGCCGGACTTTCGTGCGACCGTACTTCGTATATTGGCCGTCATTGCCCGTCATTTGCTGCTAGTGCGGCCGTGATTAAGTGCACCTAAACGAACGTTAAAAATTCCCTAGTCTGACCCTAGCCTAAATGGGAGAATTTTTCTGGTTTGGCTATTTTGACCTAGAATTTTCCATTCTCCAGTCATTCTCCTGCTCTACACCGCTCTCTGAATAACCCTGACAGGGTTATTCAGAGAAAGGTGAAACTCAGGAGAATGACTGAAGAGAAAATTCTAGGTCAAAATAGCCAAACCAGAAAAATTCTCCCATTTTTCTCACTTTCCAAATCGGCTATTTGGTGTAGAATTTTCCATTCTCCAGTCATTCTCCTGCTGTTCACCGCCAAAAAATCAGTAAACTTTTTCTGCGTGTCCGAAAATGTCTCATCTTTTCATACAGACTGCCGCCCCAAGCAGTTGTTTATGGATAGATTAAAGGAAAAGCATTTACTGTCATTTGAAATCTCATTTTTTGGTTATTACATATTTCTATACATCCTAGAAATCCACCACTTCACGGGCAGGTTATGGGGACCTCCTAGGCATGATATTTGAAGGAATTTTTCGTTTTTATTTTTAACCCTTATTTCATGGAAAACTCACTGTCCCTTTAAAAACGTTTTTTTTAACTTTTTGTCCTTATTTCCTGTCCCCCCAGGGCACTACCCGGACCCCCATACACCTTTTATGGCAAATATCTATCATATATGCCCTCTTGGAGGGCACTCTAAAAACCGAATTTTCAGCCCCATTGACTTGTATGGAGTTCGAGTTCAGGTTCGGGTTCGTATCCGAACATTTGGAAAGTTCGGGTTCGGCTTCAAACCGAACTCGGGGAGTGTTCAGCTCATCCTTAATCCTCGTAACATTCCGCTTTAAAATATGTACATATCGTGATGTAAATGGTGATTGGATGATTAAATATAATGATAAAGTCCGAAATGTTTATTGCATATTAAAGGGACACTATATGCACCCTTACCTCTTTAGCTCATTAAAGTGGTCATGAATGATGCGTGGAGTGCCCCCCCTACAGTCCCGTTTTACCGACAGACCTGGATGAAGCAGAGGAATTTCCTCCACCCCGACACAGCTGTCACTGGAGGAGGGGATATTGAATATCCCGCCTACCATGAACAAACTCGAGGACTGATGATGTCAGCATGCTCTACGTGCTGACGTCATAGTGTCTCTGAACACTTGCAGAAATGGTCATACACTGCGCAAATTGTGTGAGAAGCTGCGGGAACTTCCACATTTCCGTAGACGTGAGGCAAAGAAGAGTTTCCCAGCGCCGAGAGAGAAGAGGTGAGTTTTTTCAGATAAACTAAAAGAAATTTATAATAAAAGTAATCTGGCAGATGCTGTCAGCAGTATCTGTCCAATTATTTAAGGGGATTTGGGGGGGATATTTCTCTAGTACATAGTTCCGTTCACAAGCATAATTGTAATTTTTCTTCAAACACAAATGCCCACTTTATGTTCATTGAATTATTTTAAGGGCCACTACCACCAATTATTGTGTTTATGTTATGTTGCTGATATCTTACGTGTGCTTTGTTTTTCTCTTGTATGTTTAGTTAAGAAAATATTTCCCTCTATATGTGTCACTGGGTGCATCCATTGTGTGATATTTTCCTCTATATGTGTCACTGGGTGCATCCATTGTGTGATATTTTCCTCTATAGGTGTCACTGGATGCACCCATTGTGTGATATTTTCCTCTATATGTGTCACTGGGTGCATCCATTGTGTGATATTCTCCTCTATATGTGTCACTGGGTGCATGCATTGTGTGATCTTTTCCTCTATAGGTGTCACTGGATGCACCCATTGTGTGATATTTTCCTCTATATGTGTCACTGGATGCACCCATTGTGTGATATTTTGTGTTGTAAACTGCCCCCTCACAGTATCTTTACATAACATGCTCCTCACTGTGGCATTGAGCATAGACTGGAGATTATGGTCGATCATTGAGTCACCTCATTGTATTGTGTGGGATGTATTCAAAGGACATCACCAGAGGTTAGATTTGAAGTATTTTAAGATCGCTGTTTCATCTCATTCAGCTGCCATCTCTTATCTCAGGTAACATACATCACAGAATACACCCCCTACTTCTTTATCTAAACATTCCCTCCTCCACCTCATTAGCTGGTATATATTGTTGATTAAATAAACAAGAGCCACAAAGCAAAGCTTTTGGTAAATGTTGCATCATGGGAAAAATCCAGAAACTGTAACCTGGAGATAAAATCCATAACTTTATTTTTCCTTTTTACATGCAATTACTTAAGACAAAGGGAAAAAAAACAGCAGCATGTGTTTTGTAATGGGGTTTTGTTTGTAAAGCGCAAGTAATCTAGTTACAGTTTATGAAACTGGTAGTGTCCCTTTAAGATCCCTGTCTTAATTAATTTATCTGCCATCTCTTATTTCGGGTAGCCTGGACATCACAATAGCACCCTGCAGCCTTATCTAATCATTCATTTCCACACTTCATTGACAGTTAAATACCGTAGAAGCTAAACCACAGCTGTAAAGTAAAACATTTGCACAGATTGATAAATGTTGCATTATGGGGAAAAAATCCACAAAATGGAGACATGAGATAAAAAGCTAACTTTATTTTACCTTTTTTACATGCAATTACTTCAATCAAAGAGAGAAAAAAGCAGCAGCATGTATTTTATAATGTGTTTTATAATGGGTTTTTGTTTGTTAATGCACAAGTTATCTAGTTACACCTTTTGTAAGTGGTATTACCCCTTTAATGTTTCAGGCCTCGCTAATAACTTAGGAGAGCTGTATTCTTTAGCGATCGAATGGCGCCCAACATGTGTGTGGATGTGTAAAGTCACAAGCGAATACAAGCTGGGATAGGGGAGTATGAAATTGGAAACCAGGCTACTTTCCAAGAGAAATACGAACTTCTCTGACGAGGTCTTGCCAGTAATCTCTGCTGGGACATTCTGACTGTTTCGGAGATGAATTTTATACAGACGGAAATTAACAGCTGCCCGGCAAATCTACTCTTATTTTTTTATTTATATGTTTTTTTTCCTGTTAACGAATCAGGTATGAGATTCTGAAAGCTTTGCCAAAAGTATGTTCAGGAAAATAAAAAAAGGTAATTAAACCACCAATAAATAGCCTGACAAATGAACTGCTTAAAGGAGACTCCGGGAAGGTTATGGAACTTATGATGCAATGTATTTTTTCTGGGTTCGAACATTCCACGTTGACTCAACACCTTCACAAGTAATTAATCAAATCCCCACTTTAGATCCTCAGGGCAATGGAAACACAGCATGAACCTGTGCTTATGACGGGCATTTTCTGATATAGAGAGTGGCAAGACTGGCATGTGCCGATAGCAGTAGCCCAGATCTGTCATACTGTCACTGAAGTCATCTTTCCATTAGATAGCCTTTGACGTTGACGCCAAAATGGTCTACGCTTGATTCTGCTCCCAATCTGTGCGAATGTGTCTGTAAATTTATTTATTTTTATTTTATAATTTTTTTTTGAGAAAGTGTTTTACCAAGAAGGATACATTGAGACTTCTCTTGTTTTCAAGTATGTCCTGGGTGGCGAGTATGTACCGTTAGGTGTCTTGCCCAAGGACACTTACTGGAGAGGTGCTCTTGCCGGGATTTGAACCTGTGTCTCTATGGTTATAGAGCAGTGATGTTACCTCTACTCCACCCAGAGAACAGCTCTGACATGTAGGATACATGGGAAGTCAAAAATAGACAATAATGTCTTCTTTTAAAAGGAACACTCGTCACGGTGTGAGTACACAATATTATTTGAGTAATCACAAAGCTATGAGCTCTCTCCCCCCTTTGAGGGGAGCCGATTCAGCCATCCAAATGCAGGGGCTTAGTCCTGCCTAGATGCTTTGATCGGCGAGCCATCAGCTCATGTCTCAAGGCTTGGAGATCATTGGGAACCAGGCTTATCCAATGGTATGAAAGTCTTCCTGCACTGAGAGCCACTGGATTGGCTGTAGTGCCCCACCCTGCCTGTGGTCATGTGACATGCTGAACATGAAGCAAATACAAAATCATTTACCACACTGTCCTATCGCACCATTAAATAACATACTCCCCTCTCATCCCGCGGTGAAAAGGGTGGTGCGATCTGGAGCTCAGCGGGAGCAGAGAGCTTTGCACTGCGATCCGGGAGAGGCGTTAAGAAAGTGCCTACCCTGGTATACATATGGTAGAACGGAGGCGGTAGCGAAAAATCTGCAATATCCAAATCTGGAATAGGTCCTCTAGCTTTATATAATTTTTTTGCTAAAAATATTATTATTTTACATAAACACCAGTTTGGAAACCCGACATACAGATTGCTATTAGTGGATAAAACAGTACATACTGTAGTTTGCAAGGCGCGAGCACTTCGATGTCGAATATGAGCATTGCAACATTTGGACCATCACCATCAATATAGTGGCAGCAGTTTCCACAGTGCTTTATAATACCCAATGGGGAATGAGACAAAATTACAAAACACATAGGAGGAACAGAAGCAAGGAGGTGTAGAGGATCTTGCTCAGAGAAGCTTACAATCTAGAGAAATTAGGATGGAGGAAGACAAGAGGAGTTTTATCGGCTGTCAGAGTCACTATCACTCGTGAAACCAGTGGCGTAGCGTGGGTTGTCAGCGCCCGGGGCCAGCCAAGAATTGTGCGCCCCCCCCAACCTGTGGACACGTTATTGATATTGCCCCAGCTCTCACATGGATATTGCCCCAGCTCACACATGAATATTGCCCCAGCTCACACATGAATATTGCCCCAGCTCACACATGAATATTGCCCCAGCTCACACATGGATTTGCCCCAGCACACGGATTTGCCCCAGCACACGGATTTGCCCCAGCACACGGATTTGCCCCAGCACACGGATTTGCCCCAGCACACACATTTGCCCCAGCACACGGATTTGCCCCAGCACACGGATTTGCCCCAGCACACGGATATGCCCCAGCACACGGATTTGCCCCAGCTCATGGATTTGCCCCAGCTCATGGATTTGCCCCAGCTCATGGATTTGCCCCAGCACATGGATTTGCCCCAGCTCATGGATATTGCCCCAGCTCACACATGGATTTGCCCCAGCTCATGGATATGCCCCAGCTCTCACCTGGATATTGCCCCAGCTCCCGGGCAGCGGGAGTGCCTGCCCGCCCCGGTCCTGAACAGCGTGCGAGTCCATCCTGTTGAAGGGGAGGCGGCTGCATGCGTGCGCAGGTCACGCGGTCCGGCCAGTCAGGTGGTACAGAGACTCAGTACCACCTGATTAGACGGACCACGTGACCTGCGCCTGCACGCAGCCGCCTCCCCTTCAATCAACAGGACGGACTCACTGTTTAGGACCGGGCAGGCACTCCCGCTGCCCGGCATCTGGGTCCCCTCAACCCGCGGGCCCTTGGGCGGTGCCCGAGGGCCCGGCGGGTCAGTCGGGCCACAAGTTTTAGGGGCGCATAATTTCAAAAGAAATTATGCGCCCCTAACAAAACTGCGCCCGGGGCCACGGCCCCCCCACGCTACGCCACTGCGTGAAACAAATGTTAAGCGCCACACAACACGTCGTGACCACCTCAACTCCAATGCTACACCAGCAAATAGTGGTTTCCCCCACACCATAGAGTAAACAAAATGTAACGTATCTGGTAAGCGCAAATCGAATTGCTATGGAGTTGGGATGTCTCATACAGGTCCGTAACACGACATGTGATTTAAAAGCGAAGCAAATACAAAGATCATGGTGCAATATTGCAATGTATATGATTGGCAGTGTACTGTATATCAATTCCACTCACAAGAGTAGAGCCCTATCACCGGCTCAGAGTGGGACCTCGCCTTTGCAGGTGACCCCCACCTTGCGTATGTATCGATCTTCAATATCTCATTGCAAGTGAAATCATGGAGAAAAAGGATGGAGAGCATGTATTTTTCTATCTTTTTCTCCATGATTTCACTTGCAATGAGATATTGAAGATCGATACATACGCAAGGTGGGGGTCACCTGCAAAGGCGAGGTCCCACTCTGAGCCGGTGATAGGGCTCTACTCTTGTGAGTGGAATTGATATACAGTACACTGCCAATCATATACATTGCAATATTGCACCATGATCTTTGTATTTGCTTCGCTTTTAAATCACATGTTGTGTTACGGACCTGTATGAGACATCCCAACTCCATAGCAATTCGATTTGCGCTTACCAGATATGTTACATTTTGTTTACACGATCACTCGTGTTGCAGAAATGGTGAGGAAGTGACATCATGTCATGGTTAGGGATGGTACCGGGGTGGCACCGGGGGTGAGGAGAGTATCAGCCCAGCGTACAGTGGTCTGCCCGGATTAACAGGATATGGATAGTGGTGGGTGGATGGAAATAAAGACTAACCAGGTTGATTGCAGAGGATGATGTGGATGATGGTTGTAATTGCAGGAACCAGAATAATGGGGAAATCAGGATCAGTTAGCAGAGTAGTATCAAAGCAACGATGTTCACTCTTCGTGAGCATAAGCCGTAATGAACCAGCATTGTGTCAGTGCGGGGCAGAGCACTTTATTTCGTGAGTCACGTGTGTTTGGTGTTAACTCTTACAATGCTGGATGTTGGTTGCTGGCTGCAGGGCAGGAACAGGATAGGAAGTGTACCACCAGGGGGGTTTCAGGATGGTGGCAGCCATGGGGCATGACAGTCCCTCCCCCTTCAGGGTCATGCTCCGCGTGACCAAGCAGGACTGTCCATGACCAGGCATGGGTCACTCTAGTGGGTGCTGGGACTAGGGATGAGCTGTTCGGGTTCGGACGGTTTGGGGTTCGACCCGAACTTAGCCTGTTCGCGAACACCGAACATTTCCGGGTGTTCGCCGCATGTTCGACCACAATGCATTTTCCCACTGTCCTGAAGCTCCTAATTGGCTACAGCCTTGCACCTGACCACAGGTCTGGTGCAAGACTGGTTCAACACTATGGGCAAATTTTGCCATATCATGGGCTCACAGAGCTAAGTCCCGCAGCACACTATATAAGGTTTCCACGCAGCGCTTCAGCACGCATTTCAGAGGAGATTTCAAAGGAGATAGTTGTGTGTTGTTACTGCCGGTCTGCCACGCTACTGGGTGGGGGGGGGGTCTAATTTCTACCAAATATCAGGGAATTTAGGTGATGTGTGTCTTGTCACTGTGCCAGCAAGTTTTTTTGGGGTTTACAACTTTCTTTAAAACATTTGTGAATTGAGGTGATCTTCTGGGTCTTGGCACTGTGCCAGCAAATCTTTTTGGGGCTCACTAATTTCTTTAAAACATTTGTGAATGAAGGTGATCTGTCTCTTGTCACTGGCTGTCAGCTATCAGTGTGTCTCATTGAGTTATACTAGAGTTATTTAAATCTTTATACCAGAGTTGAATCAGAGTTCTGTATATATTAATCTATATATCACTCACCATGTCTGAAAGAACAAAAAGGACAGGCAGACGCTCCCAGACACAGATAAGAGGGCAAGCAGCCCCTGTGTCGGGAGGCTATGCCTCTGGTCGTGGTGGACGTGGTGCATCCTCTGCAGGGGCACGCTTGTCCTTTCTAACTGGTGCTGGCCGTCTTAAGCAGCAGCAACATACAGAGGACTTGGTGGATTGGCTAACCAGGCCAACCTCATCCTCCGAGTCCTCTGCCAGTCAGTCTTCTAGTGCTTTACAGTCCACCTCAGCTGCCAAAGCATCTAATGCAGCCTCCATGTCCACAGCTACTCCTGCCGTAGCCTCGCTATCACACACGGAGGAGTCAGCTGAATTGTTTGACTACAATGAGAGTGACATGCTGCTTGAGGATGCGCAGCAAGTACAGTGCTAAGAGGAAGAGGAAGGAGGAGGAACAGCAAACACGAGGCACAACATCCTCTGTGACCAAGCGTAGCACTAGCCAGTCCAAGCCCTCACATGTCAGAGCTGCTCCGGTGCAGAGCGCTGTTGTCTCAAAGAACACATGCAGGAACTCTGCTGTCTGGGAGTTCTTTAAGAAATGTGCAGCAGACCCCACCGTTGCTATTTGTAATCTATGTCAGAGGAGGCTGAAGTGTGGGATAAACACCGGACACTTGGGTACCACGTGCTTGAGGCGACATATGAAGAAGTGCCACACATCCCGTTGGTGCAAAACTTTGCGTAGGTCCTCCTCCTCCTCATCTGTCTCTACCCACACTGTATGTCCTGCCATGTCATTGCCTACAACCTCCACCGACAGGGATGATGCTACAGTAATGGATGTACCAGCAGGTCCTTCCTCACAATGTGACATCATCCCAATAGCTGAAGATTTACACAGTCAGATTACGTTGCCGCAGCTGCTGCAGCGAAAGAAAAAATATAGTCCCAACCATCCCCAAGCACAGCATTTAAATGCCAGCTTAGCAAAATTACTTGCATTGCAGCTGCTGCCTTTCCAGCTGGTGGACTCTGCTCCCTTCCGTGAATTTGCTGAATGTGCTGTACCACAGTGGCAGGTTCCAAAATGCCATTACTTTTCACGCAAGGCCATTCCAGCACTATACCAGCACGTGGAAGACAATGTTATCCAGTCATTGGGAAAGGCAGTCAGCAGCAAGGTGCATGTCACTTTAGACACGTGGTCCAGCAAGCATGGACAGGGTCGTTACATTTCCTTCACGGGACACTGGGTAACTCTGATTGCAGCTGGGAGTGATCCAAGACGGGGCTCTGTGCTGGAGCTTGTTCATCCACCATGCCTCCAGAAAGCTGCTTGTATGAGGTCTGTCTGCTCCACCACCACCACGACCTCTTCCTCCTCCTCCTCTGTCTCTGGCGAAGTGGCAGTTAAACCGACGCCTGACAGGGTCTACGCAATGGCTCATGCAAAAAGATGCCATACTGTGCTTGAGCTGGTTTGTTTAGGGGACAGGAGCCACACCGGGTCAGAAATTTTGTCAGCTCTGAAGGGGCAGGTGCAAATATGTAGCATATATGCCCTCTTGGAGGGCACTCTAAAAAACTGAATTTTTAGCCCCATTGACTTGCATGGGGTTCGAGTTCGGGTTCGGTCCCGAACAAATGGGAAGTTCGGGTTTGGGCTCGAACCGAACTCGGGGAGTGTTCGGCTCATCCCTAGCTGGGACCAGTACTCGTCACACCACTGGAGGGCAGAACGGTGGTCAGGAGTGGTCACGCAGGGTTGGGCATGTGCCTTCCTCTGACGTCTCCGCGCCCTGGACTTGGATTTCTTACAGCCAGCAGATATGTCAGGAATGAGAGTACCCATGTACCCAGATGGCATTCTCCCTTCAGAGTCTTCAATCTCCTTACGCCGGAGTAACCCCTTTTCGAAGATGTCAAGATCTTTGCGACAAACCACAGTCCCATCAGAAGCAGTGACTCGGTCCTCTGGTGATGGGTCAGCTGATGCTTCAGGAATGAGCGTACCCATGTAACTGGATGGCACAAAGGTGGGTACAGCGTAGATGCCCTGCACCCTATAATGAGTTGGATCCTCAGGTAAGAAATCTGGAGCAACAGGAATGTCCCTGGAACGTCTGGCGTTGGCGACAGAGGGCGAGAGATAGGAGGCATAGTCACCATTGAACCTGGTGCCCACATACGAAGATGGCACCGGGGTAGGCATCTCCTCTTCTTCCTCTTTGCCATAGTCCCCCTCTGATACAGATCCATCGCTGGATGAATATCAGAAGCCTCGCCATGCCTTCATAGGGGTGTCAGACCCCAGAGACCCCGCGGTGTCCTCTGGACCTGATTTCTCGAAGGCTATACAGCCAAACGGGAAGACATCATTCAGAGGGTCAAACTCACAGATGGCCGGATCTTGTGGGCTGTGAGTGATGGGAATAGGTACGCCTGGAGCCTGTATACATATAATGTCCATTGGCTCTGGTTCCATGGATGCATCTTCCAAGTCCATAGGGATGCCAGGTTCGGGCTCCCTGACTAAGGACATAGAGGCCTCCACATCCATGGGGGTGTCAGACTCCTCTTCAGAGCTGACCTCCAAAGACGTCACATGCCTGGATACAGCAGATACCATTCGTCTAGGGACAGGTGTAGGTACAGGAGTTGTTCGGGATGCAGGTTTGGGTTCTGGAGATCTCCTGGGGGCCGGTTTGGGTAGGGGTACCGGCTTAGGGACGGCAGGTCTCTTTGAAGCAGGTTTAGGCCTAGAAGCAGGCCTGGAAGCCTGGGTTTGCTTCAGAGTTCTAAGCACTGGAGCGCCTTTGGGATTGGCAGCAGGCTTAGGTACTGGTGTTGGTGCTGGTTTGACAACCGCAGATCTGGGTTTTTTTTCTGGGCACTTAGATATCCAATGCGATCCTGCCCCGCAGTACAGGCACAGATTGTTATTTTGTCTGACACGCTCTTCAGGAGACCGGGATCATGGCGTTTATTTGGAGGAGAAAATTTTGCAGCAGTTGCACCAGGGAATCAGCCAGGTTTTTAAAAAGTTCCTGGAAGGTCGTCTTCAGTAACTCCACCATAAAGTGCAGCACTGCGGGCTCATTAGTATTGGGCTGGTTCATTCTGTCACGGTTAGGGATGGCACCGGGGGTGAGGAGAGTATGAGCCCAGGATGCAGTGGTCTGCACTGATTAACAGAGGATATGGATAGTGGAGGGTGGATGGAAATAAAGACTAACCAGGTTGATTGCAGAGGATGATGGTTGTAATTGCAGGAACCAGAATATTGGGGGATCAGGTAGCAGAGTAGTAACAAAGCAACGATGTTCACTCTTCGTGAGCAGGAGCCGTAATGAACCAGCATTGTGTGAGTGCGGGGCAGAGCACTTTATTTCGTGAGTCACGTGTGTTTGGTGTTAACTCTTACACTGCTGTATGTTGGTTGCTGGCTGCAGGGCAAGAACAGGATAGGAAGTGTACCACCAGGGGGGGTTTCAGGATGGTGGCAGCCATGGGGCATGACACATCATGACGTGGGGTAGGCGAGGAGAGGAATAAATCAGCAACATAACCCTAAACATGAAAAGAGCCCAAAACCACCAACAAAGGCATAAAAAAATAGTACCTTCAAAAAGCTGTATTTCTACTCTAATTATTTTTTTAATGAAAAAAAGACTGCATTAAAAAAATTAAAAGAACACTGTATTTTTCAGCGTTTTGTATAATGTTTGTGTTTTTTCTAGTATCGCTTTTAAAATTCCTCTAGTTTTCAACATGATTCGTGGGTGACATACAATGAATGCAAAATCGCCAATACGCCGTCCAGCATGATTGCAGTCAGAGGGCTATATTATAATCCAAGCGTTAAAACGCGGGCGCAAGGGAGGAAAATCTGTGCCTGCAGTTTTCCCCCTTGTGCCCTCGTTTTAACGCTGGATTACAATGCAGGTGCAAAAAATGCTGCCTGCATTGTTACCGTGCGGTAACCCCCGCGATGCTCGCGGCAGCGCTGAGCGCAACAACGAGCATCCACTCGATGGAGCCCATAGGACTCCAATGAGTTTCCCCCTGCCGGTCACATGATCGTGAGATCCAGCCAGTCGGCGTAGTGATACGCAGGGAGAGATTGGGGGGACTTTTCCCCCAGTCTTTCCCTGCTCCCGCCAGACGGAGGAGGCGGTTGGAGCCGCGGTCCTCGCCGCGG
The DNA here is from genome assembly GCA_009667805.1 of Leptobrachium leishanense. Lineage (NCBI taxonomy): Eukaryota > Metazoa > Chordata > Amphibia > Anura > Megophryidae > Leptobrachium > Leptobrachium leishanense. The sequence goes on from CM019067.1 coordinate 311,866,672, forward strand.
GACAGAAGGTGAGTATGCGATTAATTTTTTAGTTTTTTTAGGCTGGTGTTAACGGATTCTGCAGAAGAATCCGTTAACACCAAGTCCTGGCTGTGGTTAACTTTTTGCTAACCACAGCCGGACGTTAATCAGCGCTGGGATGAGGGCCGGTGCTCCCACTAGGCAAGCTAGGCAACTGCCTAGAGCGCACTGCCACATAGGGGCGCAGCAGGCTCCAACCCAGGTTCCATTATTGTACCCGTTCCTCATTGTGCGGCTCATATTGCCGACAGTAACGGCTCGCAAAGTCGACCCCCGCTAGTGGCGCAGAAGGTGGGTGTTTTATGGTGATGCGCAGGTGCCACCAGATGACGTGCGGGTGCCACCAGAGGTGAAGGAAAGAAAGACACAGAAGAAAGAAAAAAGCGGCAGATGAAAGAAAAGAAAGAGGCAAAGGAAAGAAAGAGGCAGATGAAAGAGGCAGATGAAAGAGGCAGATGAAAGAGAGAAGCAGATGAAAGAAAAGAGGCAGATGAAAGAAAAGAGGCAGAGGAAAGAAGCAGAGGAAAGAAAGAAAGAGGCAGAGGAAAGAAAGAAGCAGATGAAAGAAAAGGTGAAAGAAAGAGGCACAGAGGAAAGAAAGGAAGAGGCAGAGGAAAGAAAGAGGCACGGACCGATCCCAGGCCTGACCAGCGGAGGGGTAAGATGGGCACCGAACGACCGTGTGGGTCCCCATGCACAGTGATTGTCGCCCCCCCGTTGTGTGAGTGTGTGTCTCCATGCACAGAGTGTTCCACCCCCTTGCACGCAGAGTGTGAGTGTCCTCCCCGCATTTCAACAGTTGACAATTTTATTCTGGGGGGGGGCACAAGCAGCTGGTCTTGCCTAGGGCGCAAAATAGTCTAGCACCGGCCCTGGCTGGGACTTTGTAATCCTAACGCTGATTGACACTTTGCGCTCCCCTTGTTAAGTATAGGGAGCGCAAAGTACAGTAACCTCGCGCTGAAAAACACAAGATGCCAAACGCAAACGGGTTACTTGACCTGTTAGCGTTTGGATTGTAATATGCGGTAGCCACCGCGGCTAACGTTAATGCTCACGCCAGTGAGCGTTAATGTTTGTTTGAAGATTGTAATTTAGCCCAGAATGCTTTGCATACTCCTTAATATAGCCTGCGCTCCTCTATAGAAAGTGCAATTTAATACCGGCTTTCATTAATTGGCAGAGGAGCCAGTGTGACAGTAAAGCCATAGGATGGCTCCGAGGTTCTCACCGCTCTCTACATATTTACGTTCCCTTCCACAAATGTTAACTGGCTCATTGACATAGTTCAATATAATACTGTCCTGGCAGATTAGGGTTTGCAGCTGTTCAGTATTTCTTACGCGATGTTAGCCTTACCCCATCGTTCAATTTCCTTGACACCCTGCACAAAAATGTAATTAAGCAGCCATCCATATGCTTTAATATCCGTCCTTTACTGCAGCATGTGGGAAAAGGATCAATATCTCCCTGTGGCCATCAGCTATGACAATTATTTACCCATGTGCTATTACAATTATCATACCGATAGCGCCAACATATTTCTACCATATAACATCACGTGGTGAAGAAATAGCAAAATTAACTTAAAAAACTTGATAATAAAAAACTCCAAGAGGTGTTGAGAGCTCCTCTCACAGGAGCTTACGATCTAAAAGCGATACATTCACCCTCGACCCTGGCTGCTAGTATGATTCTGGGAAGCTACCACCCTACCTGAATAGGCTGCTTCCCACAGCGGTTCCCTCATTCTATAACCTCGGATCCAGGACCAGCACCTTACTTGCAATAATACCACAATACAAAAAGAAAGTGGCTCAATCCTCATTTTCCTACAGAGAACCGCAATTATGGAATAACCTCCCAGACGCCATCAAATCTTCCCCCCAGTCTAAAGTCACTTAAGAGATCTCTATTAACATACCTCAATACAAAATGCACCTGTAAACATATATCATAGTGACTATATACCAAATGCGCTTACTCGAATTATACCATGTGAAACTAAACACAATTAGAGGTTTGGTTTCTTATTAATGGCCATTATAAGACTAGCTCGCCCGCCAACGTCACGGCACCTATATAAGGGCGAGTCCTAACCAAAATGAAACCACAGGCTGCTACATAGCAAACCATACCTGCTCATGCTGCTTGTCAAACATGAGGTAGACTGGTGGGCCTTTATTTATGCTCCCCCAGAAACAAAATCCACTTTGGGATCAAAACAAAGACACGGAGCGGAGTCTTGCTGCAGAGATGACCTGGCTGGAAGTACATTGAAACATACATAGTGCAGGAGGGGTGGGGTCGCGCCTATTCCCCGAAGGGTTGGCTGCAACCACCAAATGCATCCAGCCCAATAACATGTGTAGAACATAACAAAGAAAAAAATGTCATCTGCGCTTACTCCAATTATACCGTGTGAAACTAAACACAATTAGAGGTTTGGTTTCTTATTAATGGCCATTATAAGACTAGCTCGCCCGCCAACGTCACGGCACCTCTGGCAGGAATAGGCGCGACCCCACCCCTCCTGCACTATGTATGTTTCAATGTACTTCCAGCCAGGTCATCCCTGCAGCAAGACTCCGCTCCGTGTCTTTGTTTTGATCTCAAAGTGGATTTTGTTTCTGGGGGAGCATAAATAAAGGCCCACCAGTCTACCTCATGTTTGACAAGCATCATGAGCAGGTATGGTTTGCTATGTAGCAGCTTGTGGTTTCATTTTGGTTAGGACTCGCCCTTATAGAGGTGCCGTGACGTTGACGGGCGAGATAGTCTTATAATGGCCATTAATAAGAAACCAAACCTCTAATTGTGTTTAGTTTCACATGGTATAATTGGAGTAAGCGCAGATGAAATTTTTTTTCTTTATGTTCTACACATGTTGTTGGGCTGGATGCATTTGGTGGTTGCAGCCAACCCTTCGGGGAATAGGCGCGACCCCCACCCCTCCTGCACTATGTATATACCAAATGCACCTGTAAACATGTAACATAGTGACTATATACAGAATGCACCTGTAAACATGTAACATAGTGACTATATACAGAATGCACCTTTAAACATGTAGCACAGTGACTATATACAGAATGCACCTGTAAACATGTAACATAGTGACTATATACCGAATGCACCTGTAAACATGTAACACAGTGACTATATACCGAATGCACCTGTAAACATGTAACACAGTGACTATATACAGAATGCACCTGTAAACATGTAACACAGTGACTATATACAGAATGCACCTGTAAACATGTAACACAGTGACTATATACAGAATGCACTTGTAAACATGTAACATAGTGACTATATACAGAATGCATCTGTAAACATGTAACATACAGGGTTATTCAGAGAGCGTGAAAAGCAGGAGAATGATTGGAGAATGAAAAATTCTAGGTCAAAATAGCCAAACCGGAAAAATTCTCCCTTTCCTCTCACTTTCCAAATCGGCTATTTTGACCTAGACTTTTTCATTCTCCAGTCATTCTCCTGCTTTTCACACTCTCTGAATAACCCTGATAGTGACTATATACAGAATGCACCTGTAAACATGTAACACAGTGACTATATACAGAATGCACCTGTAAACATGTAACATAATGACTATATACAGAATGCACCTGTAAACATGTAACATAGTGGTGACTATATACAGAATGCAGGTGTAAACATGTAACATAGTGACTATATCCAGAATGCATCTGTAAACATGTAACATACAGGGTTATTCAGAGAGCGTGAAAAGCAGGAGAATGATTGGAGAATGAAAAATTCTAGGTCAAAATAGCCAAACCGGAAAAATTCTCCCTTTCCTCTCACTTTCCAAATCGGCTATTTTGACCTAGACTTTTTCATTCTCCAGTCATTCTCCAGTCATTCTCCTGCTTTTCACACTCTCTGAATAACCCCGATAGTGACTATATACAGAATGCAACTGTAAACATGTAACACAGTGACTATATACAGAATGCACCTGTAAACATGTAACATAGTGACAATATACAGAATGCACCTGTAAACATGTAACATAGTGACTATATACAGAATGCACCTATAAACATGTTACATAGTGACTATTTACAGAATGCACCTGTAAACATGTAACACAGTGACTATATACAGAATGCACCTATAAACATGTAACATAGTGACTATATACAGAATGCACCTGTAAACATGTAACATAGTGACTATATACAGAATGCACCTGCAAACATGTAACATAGTGACTATATACAGAATGCACCTATAAACATGTAACATAGTGACTATATACAGAATGCACCTGTAAACATGTAACACAGTGACTATATACAGAATGCACCTGTAAACATGTAACATAGTGACAATATACAGAATGCACCTGTAAACATGTAACATAGTGACTATATACAGAATGCACCTATAAACATGTTACATAGTGACTATTTACAGAATGCACCTGTAAACATGTAACACAGTGACTATATACAGAATGCACCTATAAACATGTAACACAGTGACTATATACAGAATGCACCTATAAACATGTAACACAGTGACTATATACAGAATGCACCTGTAAACATGTAACCTAGTGACAATATACAGAATGCACCTGTAAACATGTAACATAGTGACTATATACAGAATGCACCTGTAAACATGTAACATAGTGACAATATACAGAATGCACCTGAAAACATGTAACATAGTGACTATATACAGAATGCACCTGTAAACATGTAACACAGTGACTATATACAGAATGCACCTGTAAACATGTAACATAGTGACAATATACAGAATGCACCTGAAAACATGTAACATAGTGAATATATTTCCTACATATTTATTTTCTGTGTTAATCTGTATATTTGTGTTTTGTTTTTAATATCTTGTATTTATTACTTTGTGTTTCTGTAACGACTGTAACAATTCAATGTTCTTGAACCCAGGACCTACTTGAAAACGAGAGAAATCTCAATGTATCCTTCCTGGTAAAATACTTTATAAATAAATAAATTTGTAGTGCAATGTAGACATGTGCATTCTTTTACGTCTGAATTGATCCTCTGGGGAAATATCGATTGATTCGGAATTTTGGATGCTCCTGAATCTCCAAAATTCAGAATTGACCGAAAACTATATAATTTTATTGAATCGATCTGAACATTTTTTGATCCAGTTGAAATCCTTTTGCTACCTGAAAAAAATTGCACTCTTTGTGGAATACTAGCCCTAACCCTAACCCTAATCCAAACAGAAGCAGTAACTGTAACCCTAACAGTGATCCTATCACAAACAGAACAAGCCTAGCAGTGGTAAGTAACACTCCGGCTGGGTTCACAATTGTGCGTTATTTGACGTGCCTAATACGTGCATTTTTGACACGTGTATCGAGCATACGTAAAAAACGCGTTCACGCTGCAGTCTATGGCTGCGAACGTGCTGCAATACGGCCCAAAGAAGCTCCTGTACTTCTTTGGGCGTAGGACGTTTTACAGCGCATTCACAGTGTGAACGGTCCCCATAGGAAATCCTGGGATTTCCGTGTTTAGGCGTTTTACAGCGCACAGGAGCGCTCTGTAAAATGTCCAGGTGTGAACGGGGCCTAACTATAATGCTAACCCTAACTAACATTTGAGACTCTAGAGGGGGGTTGAAGAAGGTAGTATAAAGGAAGGGGGTTGGAGGAGGTAAAAAATTGGATTTAAAGCGGGTAGGGGTGTAGAGGGAGGTATAGAGGTGGTATAAAGGCTAAAAAATACATGTGCCTCCTAAATTTTGGACATTTAAAAAAAAAAATTCGGATTTGCTTGAAATTTTTGATTGTCAAATTAAGAAAATTCCATAACCCCAAAAATGTTGGATTCCAAAATTTGCAGAAATGAAGTTTTGGGCTGTGCACACATCTAGTGCAAGAATTTGTGGGGGCTTTAGTGCAGTAACTTGATATATCATAAGTAACCTTTATATATTCAGTTCTCATTATAGGGAAAATGCCTTTACTTCCTGCATTTCTTAAGAGTGATTCAAACAGACCAGAACCCAAAGTTTTGTTATAGGTCTTCATTAAATGAATGGAAATGAATAAGAGTTTTAGGAAACGTACCTCCTCTAATATTGAGCACATCCCATTATAGCACCTGCTGTGGGTGTTTGCTTTTAATTTTCTTTATGCTGTATTAAAAGGGGAGTTAAATTCACAAAAAACTGCTCTTGTACTTTAACTTTTAACCCCTTTACTTGCAAGTGATTTTCCATAAAAACATTGCCAGGAATCAATTGGGGGGGGGGATAAATGAAAATAAATTATACGGTAAGAAATATTTGGGAATATTCCCAGTGTATTGCTTAATAATCTATTTGGCAGGCAGATGTCACCATCTGCTGGACAAAAGGAGTTACTGCAGTTCAGGTCTCCCTGAAGGAAAAGGTGGGGAGATGTTAATAAGACACATTCCCAGCTGGTTTTAAAAAGTTTTAACACCTCAGCATCGTGCCTACGGTGGTAAAAATTTGGGGGCTTGTTCTGGACATGCAACAACGTTCTTGCAACAAAGGAATTTAATTTGCAATGATACAGCATAGCTACAGATTGTGTTAACACAATCTGGGGCTGCTGTGTTGGCTGCTGATGATTGTGCAAACACTATCACTGTAGTGAAGGGGTTAATATTTCCGATCCGTGTAAAATACAGAATGCCATATACCACTATGCAGCTTCTATATTTCTAGCTTGCATTCTAGTAACCATAGGTGTATCATGACTTACTTAAAGGCAAGTTCTCTACGTCTTTCGATTTCTAGCTCATGGTCTCTATCCAGATGCTAGCTGTATGTTTGGAAATATGCTTCCCACTGTAAAAACATGTTAGCTGTTTATAGAAAAATGACCCATATTGGCCATGTTACCCTCCTGAATGGCATCGTCGCTCAGTGGGTTTGCACAGCTCAGTTGCATCTGCCTTCTTAAACAAGGACTCCATTGTTTATAACTGAACTGACGTGACCCGGCAAGCGGCAAGCAATGGTGACATCAAGTCGTCTTAGCTAAAAAGTAAAATATTACGAAGTACATTAAACATCATTGAACAATGAGTTGCACGGGACGCGAGTTGAGCTTCAATGCTTAAAAATTAAAGTACACCCGTTCCTTTTCAAGTTTTTGAGGACAATAAAGTTTATTGATTGTTGTCGCTAAAGTTTTGTTGTTGAAAATTGACAGTCTGTGGTGTGGTTAGGAAATCGAGTGTGACCCCTTCCAAAATGCGATCCAGTCTCCACTGTATTAGAATGTTGTCCACTTTAATGTTGGCCAAGTCTCTGAAAAATGTAGTGACTCTGCTGCTAGAGGGGGTAAAGCTCAGGACATGCGTTGTCTGGCAACGGCTTCCACCAAGGCCCTGCCCAACCATGACAGAAGGGTCTAGAAAGGTGGTGTTTGAGACTATCAGAATTGGAAAATGCAAGGGAGCAAGAAACAAAAAAATTTGTTGCGGGAACTCAACCCAAAATTTCTGGACCCAATTATGGGAAGTAATACATACTGCACGCTAAAATCGCGGCGGTAAGGAGGAAAACCTGCACCTGCAGGTTTTTCCATAACGTCCCTGTTTTAGTTCCATATTATGCAGAGCTAAGCCAGTGGATACTCAAGGCAGCACTAACGCGCTGCTCCGAGCATCCCATCCTGGAGACCATAGGACTCCATGGAGGCTTCAAATGCCGGGTCACATGACCTGCAGGATCTCGCCTCCTGCAGGACGAAGCAAAACGAAGCAGAGGTTGGACAGAAAAACCTTAAAAATATAAAATAAAAATAATGTCTCAAACTGCATTACATTTACAGGGTTATTCAGAGAGAATCGAAAAGTCACCGCACGTTCAGTGACCTTTCGTTCCTCTCACTTCGGCGATTCCCAGTTCACCGACCCTTTGGTGTATTCAGCAAGAACCGCAGGGCCCCCATAGTGCAAGGAATACTCGCTGCAAACCCGCCAAACACTCACCGAACACTCACCGAAAACCCGCAGAAACCGCTGCAAAAACCCCACCGAACAAGCTGGAAAAACCCGACTAGCCACCGATCACAGCACAAAGCAGCTGCCGGAAAAACCCGACAAGCAGACGAAAGTGGTAAAAATCAAAAACAAACAGTACGCTTGAAAGTTTCAATAGTGAAACGCTGTTTGCAAAGAAACTATACAACGAAAATGTCTGGAATTTACATATAAGATCCAATGAATGATAATAAAAAGGGCTGTTAAGGAAAATTGAAAAAATGATAAAAAAAAACGGGAAAAAAATGTTGCCGAAAAATTCTCGAAATATGCTTAAAAGATCCTAAAAAAATCTAAAAATAAAGCGACTCCTTACAGCAGAATAAAATAATAAACAGTTTATTAGATATTGAATAGAAACGGGAATATTTTTAACATTGAAGCCTATGGGATTCTCCTGAATAAACCTGTCGAATTAAACCACCGAACAGCAGGGAATTTCGGCAACTTTTCTCTGCTGTTCGGTGCCTCTGAATAGACGAAGCATTAGAAACATAGAAACATAGAAAAATGTCGTCAGATAAGAACCTTTCGGCCCATCTAGTCTGCCCAATTACATGGATACTTTACCCGGATTTATCTTTTGTTTAGGATAGCCTTATGCCTATCCCATGCCTGCTTAAATTCAATTACTGTTTTGGCCTCTACCACTTCAACTGGAAGACTGTTCCATGTATCCACCACCCTCTCAGTAAAATAATGCTTCCTGATGTTACTTTTAAACCTTTGCCCCTCTAATCTAAGACTATGTCCTCTTGTTTTGCTACTTTGTTTCCGTTTAAATATACTCCCTCCCTCTACCTTGTGGATTCCCTTTACGTATTTAAATGTTTCTATCATATCTCCTCTGTCTCGTCTTTTTTCCAAGCTGTACATGTTATTAAGCCTTTCCTGGTAACTTTTCTCCTTCAAGCCGTACACCATTTTAGTAGCCCTTCTCTGAACTCTCTCTAAGATGTCTATATCCTTCTGGAGATACGGTCTCCAGTACTGCACACAGTACTCCAAGTGAGGTCTCACCAGTGCTCTGTACAGTGGCATGAGCACTTCCCTTTTCCTACTGCTAATACCTCTCCCTACACAACCAAGCATTCTGCCAGCATTTCCAAGCATTCTGCCAGCATTTCCTGCTGCTCTATTACATTGACTACTTACCCTTAGATCCTCTGAAATAATAACCCCTAAATCCCAACCCTCAGATGTATCAAATATTCTATATTCAGCCCTTGGGTTTTTACGTCCCAGGTGCATTATCTTGCACTTATCCACATTAAAACTCAATTGCCACAGCTCCGACCATTTTTTTAGTTTACCTAAATCATTTGTCATTTGACTGATCCCTCCAGGAACGTCAACCCTGTTGCAAATCTTTGTGTCATCAGCAAAAAGACATACTTTTCCATTAATACCTTCTGCAATATCACTAATAAAAATATTAAATAGAATGGGTCCAAGTACTGACCCCTGAGGTACCCCACTGGTAACAAGACCTTGCGCCGAATAAACTCCATTTACCACAACCCTCTGTTGCCTGTCACTCAGCCACTGCCTAATCCATTCAACAATATTGGAATCCAAGCTCAAAGATTGCAATTTATTGATAAGCATTGCTTCTCTATGGGGATTTCACTGCCCTCGAACAGGCACCGTACGTGCAGGCAATTCGCCAGGATTTCACAAACAAACTGCCTGCTCTCTGAATAGCCGAATGGCCAAGAAATGTCCCCGTATGCTGAAATTCAGTGTCCGGTTACATTTCGGCCACATTTCGGATCTCTCTGAATAACCCCCATAGTCGTTATATCATGGGTTTCTGTGTGATGAGGAGATCAGGAAAAGCACAGAAATGGCAGAGGTTAATCAGGATATAATCTGGAAAATTTGTGTAGTGACAGATAAGGAGATCCGGTTCTCCTTATGTCACTCACTGCTAGTCCTACCTTTAGGAGAATGGGGGTAATGAGATTTTTCCCCCCGATCAATGGTTCCTTACTATATTGATTGCAAAGAGCAGTAAAACTGGCAAAGCTAAATATCTTGCTGCCTTATTGACCACAAAAATCTGTTTTATTGACATGCGAAAAAAAGATATTATTTTCGCAAGCTGCTTTTTGCACAAACAATAGGATTTGCAAAAAAAATATGCCCTCCTATCGACAGCGAAAGGGCTTTGCCTGTTACAATGCACGGAGAGAGGATTATTGCCGTAGAACAGCTCAAAGCAAGAAAACCTTTCATGTTTGTGAGGGTAATACTATGACACATCTTTACAAACCTCTATGGGCTGCGCTATTGTGTTTCGTTATCTTTCAGGTTGCCTTTGTCACCTATTTCTTTCCCATAATTTGCTGTTTCAAAGGCTCAGACAAGGAAAAGCCTCCTGGGTTAAACAGCCATCAATTTCTACCTTGAAATTATCAATTTTCTTTAAAAAAAATTATAAAAAATTGTAACGTTTGTTTGCTGTGATATTTTATAGGAACTCATTCCCTCGTAACATTCGACTCTCCCCGTGACTCCAGTCTATCGAAACGTCTCTTAAAACACATTACTTTACAGAGGCCTATCAGCTCACTCCATAATCTCCCATTGTACCTTTCCTGATCCATCTCCCACACAGCCCCCACGCACCCCATTACTTCTGTACACAGCTAATTACCCTCCCCTCAGTGTGCCACCTCTCTCCTCTTAGATTGCAAGCTCACTGGAGCAGGGTCCTATAAAGAATATTTATTGTTAAGGACAGCCCATGGTACAGCGCTACGGAACTTGTTTCCCTCACATCCTCCCTTGGATTTACACAATCCCCTCTTCTCCCTATTCACTGCGAAGGTCACGCTATGGACCTTTTATTCTGCTACCTCTGCTCCATTTATATGTTCACCTGTCGCCCTTTCCCTATCTCTGACCACCACCTTCTCTCTTTCAACCTATCTGGATTACCTAAACACCCTGCTCCCCCATCCCGCACACGCCCTCGCAGAAATATGCATGCTGTGGATCCCCATCAATTCTCCAAACTCCTTCAACATCTCCCACACACCTCAACCTTTCCCTGACGCGGCCAGTACCCACTCGGCTCTGTAAGGCCCCACAATGACAGCTTCGGCCCTGGCACACACCCCAGACACTCTACCAGCAAAAATGCTTGTGCACTGCGGAGCGTGCCTAGAGAAACTCTGTCCTTCACTTGGTCAAACAAGCCGTCTTCTCATCTATTATATTTACTCTCTCCTCCAACCCTAAACGACTCTGGTCCACTTTCAAATTGCTCGACTATTCTCCCGCACCTCCCCCCTCATCTGCCTTTAGTGCTCAGGGCTAAATTAAATAAAACTCTCACTATCAGAAGCAACATCATGACACAAACCAGTAATCCACCACCTCCACTCGCAGAAGCCCCCTCTGCTACCCTCTGCTGCTTCCTCCCAGCCACTGACAGTCCTTACTGTCCTCTCCACATCTCACTATCTGCCCACTTGACCCATTACCTCACATCTAGTACCTCCACTCTCCTCCTCCCTCGACGTTGCTCTCACGCACATCTTCAACCTATCTCTCTCAAATGGCTCCTTCCCATCCGTCTTCAAATACACACAAGTTACCCCTATACTAAAAAAAACCTTCCTCGATCCCAACTCTCCATCCAACTATCATCCTGTATCCCTGCTTCCGCTCCCCACTAGGCTCAGGGAAAAACTAGTTTTCCACCACCTCTCCCTCTTCCTGTCCTCTAATTCCCTACTCGACCCCCTGCAGTCAGGCTTCCGCCCCCTGCACTCAATTGAAACTGCCCTAACCAAAGTCACCAATGACCTCCTAACTGCTAAAAACCACGGCCACTATTCTATTCTTATAATAGAGGGATCCATAAAGTGCATCAAACAGTGCAATAGGTAATGACAATAATCAATGATGGCTGTCAAAGCAGCCGTGTATAAAATGGTAGTCCAGTGGGTCATTGCAGTTGAACGGTTTACGCTTTGAGTGTGTCATTGCTGTTGAATGGTTTGCACTTTGAGTGTGTTATTGCTATCTGAATGGTTTGCTCTTTGAGTATGTCATTGCTGTCAAGCGGTTTGAGCTTTGAGTGTGTCATTGCTGTCGAATGGTTTGTGCTTTGAATGTGTTATTGCTGTTGAATGGTTTGCTCTTTGAGTGTATCATTGCTGCCGAATGGTTTGCGCTTTGAATGTGTTATTGCTGTCTGAATGGTTTGTGTTTTTAGTGTGTTATTGCTGTCGAATGGTTTGCGCTTTGAGTGTGTTCTTACTGTTGAATGGTATGTGCTTTGAGTGTGTTATTGCTGTCAAATGGGTTGTGCTTTAAGTGTGTTATTGCTGTCGAATGGTATGTGCTTTAGTGTGTTATTGCTGTCTGATTGGTTTGCGGTTTGAGTATGTCATTGCATTCTGAATGGTTTGGGCTTTGAGTGTGTCATTGCTGTTGAATGGTTTATGGTTTTAGTGTGTAATTGCTGTTGAATGGTTTGCGCTTTGAGTGTGTTATTGCTGTCAAATGGGTTGTGCTTTGAATGTGTTATTGCTGTTGCATGGTATATGCTTTGAGTGTGTTATTGCTGTTGCATGGTATATGCTTTGAGTGTGTTATTGCTGTTGCATGGTATATGCTTTGAGTGTTTTATTGCTTTTGCATGGTATATGCTTTTAGTGTGTTATTGCTGTTGCATGGTATATGCTTTTAGTGTGTTATTGCTGTTGCATGGTATATGCTTTGAGTGTTTTATTGCTGTTGCATGGTATATGCTTTGAGTGTTTTATTGCTGTTGCATGGTATATGCTTTGAGTGTTTTATTGCTGTTGCATGGTATATGCTTTTAGTGTGTTATTGCTGTTGCATGGTATATGCTTTGAGTGTGTTATTGCTGTCTGAATGGTTTGTGTTTTTAGTGTGTTATTGCTGTCGAATGGTTTGCGCTTTGAGTGTGTTCTTACTGTTGAATGGTATGTGCTTTGAGTGTGTTATTGCTGTCAAATGGGTTGTGCTTTAAGTGTGTTATTGCTGTCGAATGGTATGTGCTTTAGTGTGTTATTGCTGTCTGATTGGTTTGCGGTTTGAGTATGTCATTGCATTCTGAATGGTTTGGGCTTTGAGTGTGTCATTGCTGTTGAATGGTTTATGGTTTTAGTGTGTAATTGCTGTTGAATGGTTTGCGCTTTGAGTGTGTTATTGCTGTCAAATGGGTTGTGCTTTGAATGTGTTATTGCTGTTGCATGGTATATGCTTTGAGTGTGTTATTGCTGTTGCATGGTATATGCTTTGAGTGTGTTATTGCTGTTGCATGGTATATGCTTTGAGTGTGTTATTGCTGTTGCATGGTATATGCTTTGAGTGTGTTATTGCTGTTGCATGGTATATGCTTTTAGTGTGTTATTGCTGTTGCATGGTATATGCTTTGAGTGTGTTATTGCTGTTGCATGGTATATGCTTTGAGTGTGTTATTGCTGTTGCATGGTATATGATTTGAGTGTGTTATTGCTGTTGCATGGTATATGATTTGAGTGTGTTATTGCTGAGCAATGGTTTGCACTTTGAGTGTGTTATTGCAGTGGGAATGGTTTGGGCTTTGAGTGTGTCATTACTCTTGAACGGATTGCGCTTTAAGTGTGCTATTGCTATCTAATTGGTTTGCGCTTTAAGTGTATTATTGCTGTATACTCCTATATAATCCTCTATTTCTCTGCCTGAAAATCCATTTTTTCAGATATCGACCTACCAATAAATTCATATTAAATCGGTAAAGCCGATATTTCCACTGAAAAGCAATAAAGTACAGCTGGGAGAACTGATATTCGATCTGAAATTTGATCGGTAATCGAAATGCAGGTAAACCCGAATTCCAATATCTAGAACCGAAAATATGGTTGAAAAACAGCCGAAAAGGTTTGGGTTTTTGGCCATCGGGCTGAATTAAATCAAGCCCTGTGATCCTTGCACAGAATTACTAGGCTGTGCGTGTAAGGTGTGTATAAAACATAAATGAATTTGGTGTTTAGACTTGTTCCCATCCTCATGATATCTCATTATTATAACAAATGTACCAAAATTAGAAAAAAAAGCAAAATCCAAAAGGCTTCAGGTGTCCAACATAGGAGAAATCAAGGCACCTATTTTATATGCCTCATGCCAAACCTCTGCATGTGGTTTGCTGTAACAAAGTGTATGATTTTCTTTTTCGGGGGAAAAAAAAACCTCTGCCTCTTTCACTGCTTGGAAGGGGTTTATATCAGGTTCTCTATTTATTTGTATTTCTGTCGCAGCGGGATTTCAAATTAATTTATAAGTGCGCTCGCTAAAAGGGAAGAAAATGAAATGACCTAATTATAGACTAAATAGATGCCCTCTGGCTACCATCCAATTATATCAGCCATCTGAGCCACTAAGCCTAATGAGGGGTTTAAGTCTTTCCAGGTCAAGTTCAATGGCTCGCCTGCTTCTGTAGACAGGAATAGATTTATGACTGCTCACTCATCGCATATAATACTAAATCCTGAAATCAGTAAGCCCAAAATGCACGTAGAGACCGGCTTCAATGTATGAATCGGCAAAAAATACGTGGGAGATATGCCAGGCAGGTTTATATACCAAGTGACAAACCATAGTATGTGTTAAGAGTCGGGTCATTGACCATTACACCTTCCCATAGCTTTATAAAGCCAGAATTTGGAGAAATTGATCGAGATTTTTTTAAAATATGAGGGATAAAATTGGATTTCTCCACCTGATTGATCTCGTTTTAAGTCCCCATCGCAGAGACATTTCATTGTATGAATAGTTTAAAAAGAGACAGGGCCACCATCAGAAGGTGACAGCCCATGATAAGCTCTGGGGACCAGTCGCACCAAGGGGCCCTGGAAAAAGCCAGTGCCGCTTCTCTAAGTACCACAGATGTAAGAGTCCCTTTATGCCACCCAGTACTGGCCCAATAAGACGCCAACAAATTCCCCGGTGGGACGCTGCATCTGATACCAGTAAAAGCATTGTTCATTGAGGGAGCGGTTGGTATTGTCTTCGCCTAGTAGAGGTTCATACTGAATGCTCTCCCACCAGAGAAACCTTTATATTGCCTTGATGGGGCGGAATACGTGGCGAAATGTTTTATTTTTATTTATTTTCCTGAAACGCCGAGTGGAGGGGACCATGACCATGTGGTTTAGTAAGGGGCCACAAGGTTTCTGATGGCAGTTCTGCCAAGGGACATCACGAAAATAAAATTAACACAAATTCCCTGACTGGTTGGATGTAGTCTGGCCATGTGTACGTAACTGACCAGGGAAGAGCCTTCTCTGATTGGTGAAGTTGGCTACCCATGGCTACCCTAGATAAACCAATGGCAGGAACTAAAATTTGACAATGGATGTTATTGGATTATATGTGCGCAAAATAAGTGGATTATGACTGACGCGATAAAATTCATCAAACTGGGTATTGAACACTGATAAAGGGAGCCATCTTCAAAATGTTTGTCTAAGAGAGGAATACATGGAAATCAGCAAGTGAGGACCTTCTGGAAACATCAGAGTAAGGGTTCTCTGGAAACAGATGAACTGATTTTAGATAAAGGTCAGTGTGTCATGCAAATTCCCTAACCCTAATCACAAAACAAGCAGATATAATAACCCTAACCCTAATAACAAAACAAACAGAAATGATGACTGTAACCCTACAAGATACCCTAACCCCAATCAGAAAGCCAACAGAATGAGAAACCCTAACCCAACAAGTTATCTTAACCCTAATCATAAAACAAGCAGAAATAGTAACCCTTATCCTACAAATTACCTTAATCAGAAAACAAGCAGATATAATAACCCTAACCCTAATAACAAAACAAACAGAAATGATGACTGTAACCCTACAAAATACCCTAACCCCAATCAGAAAACCAACAGAATGAGAAACCCTAACCCAACAAGTTATCTTAACCCTAATCATAAAACAAGCAGATATAATAACCCTAACCCTAAAAGTAACCCATACCTGAATCAGAAAAAAAGAAGAAATAGTAAGCTTAACCCTAGTTTTCAAATAAAAATTGCCCTAATATTTCCGATATATTTGAATCAGCCTGAATCGGAAATTACTGAAATCAAGATAGATCAGAATCTGAAATATTTAGATTCAGAAATATCTGATTCTGAGCTGAACCCAACTTTTTCACCACGTACATGTCTATTACCACATGCTCTAGCTGGACAAAACGCAGGCGCAGACTGATACTGGCATCGTCAGGATGCATCACCACTGATATCAACCTCTATAGCCCATAGGAATCCATAGAGCCCGGTGTGTCCTGTCCTTGAGCTCTGCATGAGATCACACTTGCAGGATCATGCAGGAGCTGCAGATGAAGTGTGGAGGGATACTGAGAACTATTTGTTCCCTGTCTATGGCTGTTCGCAGCGAGAGGAAGCAGTGGATCGGACTGTGGGATTAATGGTGAGTATGGGATTTTTTTAAAGGATCTATTTCATTGTGTTAAGTGATTTTGCAACAGCAGAATCACTTAACAGCAGCTCCTGGGAGATGGTATTTCTTAGAGGAATACCATCTCTGGAATAGAAGAACGAGCTACAATGGAATAGCACGTTCTTCTACTCCAAGGGTCAAATTAACACCTCCTATGCAAGGTATAGGAAACGTTAATATATTCTGTTGGTATGTGTTATAAATCAGGCCACAAGTAAAGTTGGAGTAGCCTGTCCAATCTTTAAGGTACAGTATGTGTATATTGAATCCAGCTGATATCTTAATGACAACTGTGGAATAGGACTCATGGTGTATTGCAGAATGAGGCTTATTTTCCATTGACAATGTAGGAAAACATGTTACGTAGGCAATTTAAAGAAATAAGTTTATAATTATTCATGTGATAGTTGTTTAATAAGACCGTCTACTTTTACAAATTGGATTTCATTAGATCAAAGAGAATACAGTTCTAAGTCTTCTAAGGTGTAATTAAACATTCATTTTAAGAGGCTGGGAGGTGATCAATTCTGTTCTAAGAAACATTAAATGCATCTTCGCAAATATCTACATTATCTGTATCATGAAACAGAATGTCCTTTTTTAATTAAAATAAAACTATATGAAGAACAAAGATTAAAACGTCTTTGCTGTTTACAAAAATTCTAAATAATGTTTGACGTCTCGGGCAACTTTGAAAAACTGTCTTCTTTTAAACATTTTTTTTGCTAATTTGCAAATTTGCAAATTTTCTATTTTATTTTCATTTTATTTAACACTTTAAGACTTGAGCTCCTATGGGCCTCTGTTTCAAGAGAGTTGGACTCGCAGTTGAAACGGCTCATGCGTTCGTGTTGTGCCAGCAGAAGGACAGCGGAGAGCTATTTGGTCTCCGTGTCCTTTGAATTACTACAAGGCAAGGTGGGGATCTTGCTCTCATCTTAATTTAGGGATGGGAGGTATGTGTTTTTGGCCATTTCAATGAATGAGGAGAAACGGAAATGCTTGTTAATTACATTTGTGAAAATCTGTGTAAATGTACAGGAATCTGTTTTACAAGCCGAGCGGCAACATAAGTTGGACTTGGAATAGCGAGGTTTAGTGACTAGAAATGCGAGGGTTAGTGACTCTTTCACAAATTCTTATTTGGTGTAGTCGATTTTAAACCTTTCCTTACCATGTACTACTGTGTGCACACCATCAGCAGCAGCCAACACAGCAGCCCGAGATCGCAATAATACCATCTGGAGCTGTGCTGTATCATTGCAAATGAAATCAAGCAAATTTCATTCCTTTTTGGTTCCAAAAACAAGCAACAAAAGGTTTAACATTGTGCACATGATGCCTGAGGTGCTAACACTTTTTAAAACCATCTGTAGAATGCCTCTAATGGACTTTCCCCCATCTGATCCATCCACAGAGATCAGAACTGCAATAACTTCTTTTGGCCAGTAGATGGTGACATCTGCCTGCTAAATAGCTTAACACAGTAAGGAATACATTGCAAATATTCCCAAGTATTTCTTACTTATTTAATTTAAAAAAATGAGTTTCCAAAAACAAACACTGGTTCCTGACAGTGTTTCTTGGAAAAAGTGAAGGGGTTAAGTCGATTTATATTATTACAAACTCTTATCATTAGAAATATTAGTATATTATTGAGTTGAATGAATAACCTGTCTCTGATGTAATTACTTGCCTCCTGCCTTTTATCATATAGGGTTCAATAAATGTTTAAGCAGCCCATGGTAGAGGATGGGTATGATCGGTAGTAGGGACAGGCTGATGGCTAACCCTGAGAATCGCACATTCTACGTCCCATAGTCCTAGAACACTAGCAATAAAACAATCTTTACGCAAGTCACACTCTTGTATGGAGGTTTATTTTTAACAGCTGGAGGCCCCCAGTGATATGCCAAGCCTCCGAGAAAGTGTCTAGGAAGATTCATGTTGCAGGGAGATTATCCTTCGCCTCATTTTTTTGATCACTTAGCAGAAGGCCGGTGTTTGGTATTGATGTTGGGTTAGAAGTCAATATCATCATCTTGAAATTACTAGTCCTGATTTACCATTCACTAATACAGTTGTGTTCAAAATTATTCAACCCCCACTGAAATTGAGTGTTTTGGCCAGTTTGACATTGATTTTGATCATTCAGTCATCTTGCTTACAATTAAATCAAAGAGGCACGTGTAGGTCAGACAAATATAACATAACATTTATAATGAAATAACCACAAATGTCTTTTCTGTGCTCACATCATTATCAGTTTTATTCAACCCCCAAGTGACATTCAATCTTAGTACTTAGTACAACATCCTTTTACAGTTATAACAGCTTTTAAATGTGAAGCATAGCTTGACACAAGTGTCTTGCAGCGATCTACGGGTATCTTCGGACATTCGTCATGGGCAAAAGCCTCCAGTTCAGTCACATTCTTAGGCTTGCGCACTGCAACTGCTTTCTTTAAGTCCCACCAGAGGTTCTCAATCGGATTTAAGTTAGGTGACTGCGATGGTCACTCCAAAATGTTCCAGCCTTTAATCTGCAACCATGCTCTAGTGGACTTGGAGGTATGCTTGGGATCATTGTCCTGTTGAAAGGTCCAACGTCTCCCAAGCCTCAGGTTTGTGACGGACTGCATCACATTGTCATCCAATATCTCCTGGTACTGAAGAGAATTCATGGTACCTTGCACACGCTGAAGCTTCCCTGTACCTGCAGAAGCAAAACAGCCCCAAAGCATGATTGACCCCCCCGCCATGCTTCACAGTAGGCAAGGTGTTCTTTTCTTCATAGGCCTTGTTCTTCCTCCTCCAAACATAGCGTTGATCCATGGGCCCAAACAGTTCTAATTTTGTTTCATCAGTCCACAGAACACTATCCCAAAACTTCTGTGGTTTGTCCACATGACTTTTGGCATACTGCAGTCAACTCTTCTTATTCTTTGGAGACAGCAAGGGAGTGCGCCTGGGAGTTCTGGCATGGAGGCCTTCATTACGCAGTGTGCGCCGTATTGTCTGAGCTGAAACTTCAGTACCCACATCTGACAAATCTTTTCTCAGTTCCTCAGCAGTCACACGGGGACTTTTCTCCACTCTACGCTTCAGGTAGCGCACAGCAGTCGAAGTCAGCATCTTCTTTCTGCCACGGCCAGGTAGCATTTCAACAGTGCCCTTTGCCTTGAATTTGCGAATGATGCTTCCTATGGTCTCTCTTGGTAAGTTTAACATCTTTGCAATCTTCTTATAGCCATTGCCCTTCCTGTGAAGAGTAATCACCTCTTCTCTTGTCTTCCTGGACCATTCTCTTGACTTCACCATGTTTGTAACCACACCAGTAAATGTCTAGAAGGAGCTGAGTATCACAGTCATTTTAAAGCTGCCTAATTGGTGCTTATTATGCTTTATTGCTGCTCCGTGACATCCACAGGTGTTTTCAATACCTGATTGAAAACACTTGAATGAACCTCTGTTCTTCAGAGTGGTGGTCTTTAAGGGGTTGAATAATTGTGTCAATGAAGAATTCACAAAAGAAACATTTACTACTGTATTACAAAACCAATTGATGTCATTTTAGTTGCATATGGTTCTTTAAAAAGTTCTTGTAGGATTTCATTCTGAATACAATTACAAATGTACACTAAATTCCCTAAAACCCTTTACAGCATTGGGGGTTGAATAATTTTGAACACAACTGTACATAACACCAGATCCTGGTCTAGTCACAGGACACAAATAGAGTCTAAGTTATTAAGATAAACTGAAGACGTGCCAGAGTGGGATACGAGGTTCTAACACATGTATAACAATTAGAAATATATTTATTCAACAGATTTTGAAACAGGTAATTAATGCTGATTGGCTGAGGCAATTCCTGGCATGGTAAGGGTGCACTGATATCATTAATCTTCACTTTTTTCACATTTTGGTCCAATAATCTTTCTTATATTTTTTATTTCTCTTTTTTTGTCTCTTTCCACATTTCTCGTTTTTATTTTGTTTTCTCTTTTCCTATTTATGTCTCCTTCATCATCTCATTTTTCTTTTTTTCGCTTGTCTCTTTCATCTTCTCTTTTTTTTTACTCTGGTCTCTGTTTTTCTCCTTTCCTTTTCTCATTCATAATTTTTTTTTAAAAAAATGTATTTTCTTTTTTTATCTTTTCTTTTCTCAGTTCCTTTTCTCTTTCAGTGTCTCTTTTTCCTATTTCTCTTTTGTATTTTCGTTTGTCTTCATTTTTCTTTACTTTTATATCGCTTTCATATTTTCTTTTCATTTACTTTTTTCTTATTTTTATGTTCTCTTTCCTTGTCTCTTTTTTCACTTTTTTCTTTTCCATTTTATTAGCTTTTCTCCGTTATTTACACCTTTATTTTTCTTTTCACTTTCCCCATGTCTTTTTTCTCCATTCCTTTATTTTCTCTTTTCCTTTTCTTGTCTTTTTCTTCTTTTCTTTTATCTTTTATATGCTCTCTTTCCTCATCTCTCTTTTCTTGCTTTCTTTTATTTTTTCCTTTCCTTTTTCTTCTTTTTTTTTTCTTTTATATATTCTCTTTCTTCGTCTCTTTTTCTGTTTTGTCTTTTCTTTTTTCTTTTCTAATTTATTTGCTTTATTCTTTTATTTTCTTCTTTCTTTTCTCTTTCTTCTCTTTTTTTCTCTTCTATGTTCTTTCTTCGTCTCATTTTCTGTTTTGTCTTTTCTAATTTATTTGCTTTATTCTTTTATTTTCTCCTTTCTTTTCTCTCTTTTATATGTTCTTTTTCCTCGTCTCTTTTTCTGTCGTCTTTTTTTTCTATTTACTAATTTATTTGCTTTATTCTTTTATTTTCTCCTTTCTTTTCTCTTTCTTCTCTTTTCTCTTATGTTCTTTTTCCTTGTCTCTTTTTCTGTCTTTTTTTTCTATTTACTAATTTATTTGCTTTATTCTTTTATTTTCTCCTTTCTTTTCTCTTTCTTCTCTTTTTTTCTCTTCTATGTTCTTTCTTCGTCTCATTTTCTGTTTTGTCTTTTCTAATTTATTTGCTTTATTCTTTTATTTTCTCCTTTCTTTTCTCTCTTTTATATGTTCTTTTTCCTCGTCTCTTTTTCTGTCGTCTTTTTTTTCTATTTACTAATTTATTTGCTTTATTCTTTTATTTTCTTTTTCTCTTTCTTCTCTTCTTTTATATGTTCTTTTTCCTCGTCTCTCTTTCTGTTGTATTATTTTTTCCATTTTCTAATTTATTTGCTCTTTTATTTTATTTTCTCCTTTCTTTTCTCTTTTTCTCCTTTTCTCCTTTTTCTCTTGTTTCTTATCATTTTCTTTCTTCGCTTTTCTTTCCATTTATATTAATATAAACACCAGTTTCCCCTGGTTCAATAATAGCCATGAATCAGGCTGTGACTCTGAACTGATATGTCTTTGCTGTAATACGTTCTTGACAAGTTCCAGCTTTAAAATAACAAGTCTTTGACAGCTTTGTTTATGCAGCAGCACTTTGGGGTTTCTCTGCTATAATGTAGCTTCACATGACATCACTAATGTAAAGGCTTAAACTTATTTAGACTTCTTGCACTATCCCCAGAGTAAAAACCCAACATTAATCTTCTTGGGACAAGGAGATTGTTGTTTCTTAAACAGCTTTCAGTCTAAGCATTTATTACTGCCCTATTATTATTTTTTTCTAATGGGGATTATAAAACTGCAAAGCTTTGCAGAAACGCCTCAACCCATGAATTGAATAGAGGATAAATATGGCTGACTTTATAGATCTGAAATAAGGGGATGTTCAGTATAACTGAATCTTGTACATTGATCAACTTGTACAGGGTTATTCAAAGAGATCCGAATTACTTGAGAAAGGTAACCGAACGCTGAAAATCAGCATTCGGTTAAATTTCCTGGCCATTCGGCTATTCAGAGGGCAGGCAATTCGCCAAATCCTGGCGAATTGCCTGCACATACGGTGCCTGTTCGGTGCCTGTTCGAGGGCAGTGAAATCCCCATAGAGAAGCAATGCTTCGTCTATTCAGAGAACACAAACCAGCAGTGAAAG
The DNA here is from genome assembly GCA_009667805.1 of Leptobrachium leishanense. Taxonomy (NCBI): domain Eukaryota; kingdom Metazoa; phylum Chordata; class Amphibia; order Anura; family Megophryidae; genus Leptobrachium; species Leptobrachium leishanense. The sequence goes on from CM019067.1 coordinate 311,889,273, forward strand.
GTTCCCGAAATGCCCTGCCATTCGGTGGTTTAATTCGGCAAATTTATTCAGGAGAATCCCATAGGCTTCAAAGTTAAAAATATTCCCGTTTTAATTCAATATCTAATAAACCGTTCATTATAAAATTCTGCAGTAAAAAGTCTATTTATAGATTTTTTAGGATATTCTAAGCATTTTTCTTAATTTTTTTTGGTTTAAAAGTCCGATTTTTATTTTATTTTTTAAAGTTTTCTTCTTTATTCTGTAACAGCCCTCTTTATTATCATTCCCTGGACCTCATATGTAAATTTCAGACATTTTCGTTCAGTAGTTTCTTTGCAAACAGTGTTTCACTTTCACACATTCATACAAACTGTTCTGCTAATTTATTCACTGCCTCTTCTGCTGTGTCTGAGGCTGCGATCGGCTCCTGTTCTGGTCTTTCTGTGGTTTTCGGCAGGTTAATCCAGATGTTTTTGAGGGTTTTCTGCGTGCATTCGCTGAGTTTTGCGGTGAGTTTTCGTCAGGTTTGCGGTAGCTTTTCCCTGCAATTCGGGGACCCTGTGGTGCTTCCTGAATACACCGCAGGGTCGCCGAAATGGGATCGGCAAAAGGAACCGAATTGAAGAGAACGAAAAGTCACCGAACGTGCAGTGACTTTTCGAATCTCTTTGAATAACCCTGGTAGTTTTCAATAACCTTTTGAGTGATAAACGTAAAACAAATGGAAATAACATTTCTATTACGGATAGACAATATAACCTAAAATGTGCGACCCACCCTGAATAGCGCCTATATAGTATAACTAGTACTAAACCACAAATATCAGCCTGTATGTGGGGTGGGCTGGTGAAAAAATCCCTCCAAAAATAAAAATACAAAAATCGAATAAAACAGTTAGAGAACCCCACGGCGCACAACATAATAAGAATACAATTCACCAATGCAGTAGTGGAGCATACTGTATAGATAACCCCCCCAATATATAGAAAAAAGTTCTCACACAATATAAAATATATAGGGCCCTATTGCATTCTTCGCGCACAATTGCGGTGCGCGCAAAAAACACATTAACGCAAGGGGCAAAAGCATTTGCGCTGAATGTCGTATTACGACGTTCGCGCACAAAATGCACGTTAATGTCTAACGAGAGCGACCCTGCACGAGCCCTTTGCAAGCGCAATTTAGTGCGTGCATCCTATACTTAACATTGTGAGCGCAAATGCGTTTGTGCGCTGGTATGTGCATGGTATTATAATCTTAGCGCAAAATTTAACGGACAACGTTTGCGCGCATAATTTTAACGTCTTTGAAAAGCTGGTGGTAACGGCAAATTGTAACAACCGGACCGTACCAAACTGCGGATTCACAACGGAGAACGTCGATGCGCACTATTTTTTTTACTAGATCCGTCAAAAATGACGGCCACTACTTTGACTTCCATCAGAACGTACGTCTGTTGTGCTCCGTCCGCACAAAATGTCGGACTCGCGTTAAAAATTACATTGCGCTCACTGATTTCTGCGTGCGAATTTTTGCACGTCGGTTTTACGAGCGCAATTTCCCAACGAATGAAAAAATGTGCGAGGAATGTAATTCCAGCGGTGATTTTCGTGTGTTAACTTTTAACGCTTCGCGCAAAAAACACGCGTTTAGCGTGCGTTTTTGCGTTAAGAATGTAGTAGAGCCCATAGAATACGAAATATACAGGGTGTCCATAAAGTCTCTTTACAATTCCAAAAATATATTACAAAGACAATTGAAAAGACAGATAAGTGAAAATTATTACAAAATGAGACGTATACATTTAAGATTTTTTTGCCACATTTAATACACCTCTATACGGGCGCCATTAGTTGCACGAAGCACATCAAGACGGTACTGGATTTCCAGGGCCGGCGCTGCCACTAGGCCAGCTAGGCGGGTGCCTAGAGCGCAGTGCCCGCCTAGGGTGCAGCCGGCCCGACCATTTAAAAAAAAATAAAAAATTGGCCGCAGGGCAGCCTGGGGCGGCCGCGTGCTGCAGCCAGCCCCAATACGTGACGGCGTCGACGCCGGCGTCAAGGAGACGGAAGCGTGGACTTGGTGCTTCCAGCTTCCTGCACCAAGTCCACGCATCCATCTCCTTGATGCCAGCGGCGACGCCAGCATGCATTGGGACTGGCTACGAGGAGGCGGAGCGGCAAGTACCCATGTGTGTGCTGGGGTAGATATCCATGTGTTAGCTGGGGCAATATATCCATGCCATGTGTGAGCTGGGGCAATATCTCCATGTGTGAGCTGGGGCAATATCTCCATGTGTGAGCTGGAGACAAATATACCCATGTAAGAGCTGGGGGTAAATATACCCATGTGAGCTGGGGGCAAATGTACCCATGTACATTGCAAACTCCCCATCTATGTGTCAGGACAAAATCAAATGGCACACTGACCACAGTCACTTCACTCAAATATCTAGGTATGTGGTTAGACCCAAATCTATCCTTTGGCCCCCACATTGATAAACTTTCATCTAAAATTTACCCCAAACTAGGTGCCCTGTACAGAAACAAATCCTGCCTGAGCCCCGCGGTAAGAAAGCAGATTGTACAGCAAATGCTTATGCCGGCTATTGAATACGGAAATGTAGTCCATGCAGCCGCCCCGCAAACGCACCTTCATAAACTTACTACATTGTATAACTCATTCTGTCACTTTGTGCTACAATGTAACTACATGACCCACCATTGTGACATGTTAAAAGAACTAAACTGGCCATCGCTGGAATCTAGACGCACCCTTCACCTTTCCAACCTGGTGTTTAAGAGCTTTTCTGGGAAGCTACCACCCTACCTGAATAGGCTGCTTCCCTGAGCAGTTCCCTCATCCTATAACCTCCGATCCAGGACCTGCACCTTACTTGCAATACCACAATGCAAAAAGAAAGTGTCTCGTCCTCATTTTCCTACAGAGCACCACAATTATGGAATAACCTCCCAGACGACATCAAATCTTCCCCCCAGTCTAAAGTCCCTTAAGAGCTCCATATTAACATACCTCAATAAGGAATGCACCTGTAAACATGTAACACAGTGTCTATATTTCCTACATATTTATTTTCTGTTAATCTGTATATTTGTTTTGTGTTAATTTCTTGCATTTTGCTACTTTGTATTTCTGTAACCATGTTCTTGAACCCAGGACATACTTGAAAATGAGAGAAATCTCAATGTATCCTTCCTGGTAAAATACTTTATAAATAAAATAAAATAAATAAATAAATGTGAGCTGGGGGCAATATATCCATGTGAGAGCTGGGGGCAAATATACCCATGTGAGCTTTCTTTTCTTGGGGGGAGGGGTGCAAGTAGCTGGTCTTGCCTAGGGTGCAAAATAGTCTAGCACTGGCCCTGTGGATTTCTTGCCATGTTCGCTGTAGCATCCCCTCATCAATGGTGGCAATGGCATCAGTGATCCTCTGCTTTAGATTAGTGGTGCCCCATACCTTTGTTCCATACACCATATCTTTAACATAACCCCATAGAAAGAAGTTGGTTTTCTTCTGCGAGACATCAATTACTGTAAATGTTTACCTTGACCTTTTGACTTAATACGTGGCACCACAACTACATGACCTTCAACCAACCATCATTTTCCAGCAAGATGGTGCACCACCACATTGGGGACTGCATGTTTGTGGTTCCTAAATGAAACATTTTCAGACCGATGGATTGGAAGGGGTGGCCCAATTCCCTGGCCACCTCGTTCACCACATAACACTCCCCTCGACTTCTTTCTATAATAAAATATATGTTATAAATCCCAATTTATACAGAAAAAGGTCCTTCAAAGTCCTTCTAAAATGTATACCAGGATATATAAACCTCATAAATAGAAGAGTCAGAAAGTAAAGAGGTTAAAAAATGGTGGGCTATTTGTAGAGGACTCAGGTTTACTTGCATTCAGTTTTCTCCTGGCCTCTTCTGAATCTCACAGTCACTGGAATCTACCTATGTGCAATGCATGATCCAATAAAAGGCTTAGGATGCTGCCCACGCAGAGCACACTTCACATCAAACACCATACAGAGTTCAAAATCTTATTTCCTAAGGTACTAGCCAGGGTTAAATTTTACTTGTCACCTCCGATCCCAAGTAGTAAACAACAAATATGTCATGTCCCACGTCATCTACTTACCCCAGCGACTGTCAGCATCATCCTCGATGCTTACTGGCCAGGTGTCAAGTGATGTAAAGGGCACTCACGGTCATGTAGTAGGGCCGTGGACAGGGTGCGGCGTGATGACGCAGCACACGCCGAGTTTACAACCACTCAGCTCATTCCCTGACGTGGTTTTCACTCCCGTCAGTGCTTGTTGTGCTGTATTATAGCATTTTGTGCATCGACCCTGACTTGTTTGTTTTCGCTCCCGGCATTAACCCTTGGCATTCCATTGATGACATTCCCTGGCAATACGACCCCTAGCATTGGCTGACACTCTCTCTCTGACAGTACGACCCCTGCCATCGGCTGACACTCTGTCTGAGGAAAAGACCCTGGCTTTTCTGATAACCTGCTCTGGTATATGACCCTTGGCATTCCTGACATTCCGATTTTGTAATAACCCCTGGTGTGTTGTTCTGAATATGTACTCCTCCGTTTCTATTCTAGGTAGACATACCGACCATTCTAAGGATCGGAAGTGTAGGATAGTTGTGCTGCATACAGGGACCAGTATTATTGTTGTAAGGGAGGAACAAAATTCCACAGTTGCAAAGAGTCAAAATTCTGCTACCAAGCTTTAATTGTTACTTCCTCTAGGTGAGAGGGCGAGTGGAAATTTTGAGTCCTGCTTTTATACTTAACGACTCACTTTCTAATACAGCATGATATAAATGGATCTCTGTATTGAAACTTTAAATACATTGCTTATCGATTCAAGTAGAAATCTGTTTGTCATTCTTGAATCAAGAGGATATTTTCCTTTTGGACACGTATAGGAAATTCTGCAACTGGAGGGTTTTTTTTGCCTTCTTTTGGGTCAAAAGCAGTGACAAGGAAGCGCGAAAGGTTGAACTTGATGGTCATTAGTCTTGCTTCATATCCAACCTTTCCAGATAGTGAATTTATTCCAACACTGCAGGTAGATAGACAATGTTTCAACCAGGAAAGGGGACCACTATGTTATGCACCCTAAATACTCCATCAATCACACCAGAATGGATTTGGAATGGACGGATCTTATGGAGGGTTCCCACTTTCTATCATTCTGTTAGGGAGGAAATCTTTAAACTCCTTGATTACAGATCCTGCTAAATCCTCTACAGCATCGGTGCCCAACCTCGGCCATCCAGATGTTTTTGAACTACATCTCCCGTGATACTCTTCAACTCCTTAGGTCAAAAGAGCCTTGTGGGAAATGTCTCTCTATTTTATAATTATCTCTCTATTATCCAATGGTCAGTACATGCCCAACGGCATCAGTATTCTGGCATTGTAGACATTATAGACCTGAACTGACTCATGAACTGCTGATAAATTAAAACAAATATTTTCAACTTTCCAACCTGTTTTGGAGTGGAGGTAGACATATGTATGTGTGTGTATATGTACGTATGTATGTATCTACAGGTATATACATGAACAAGGCCTAGTACACCTCCTGATTATTATTATTATCCTTTATTTATACAGCACCACATATTCAGCAGCGCTTTACAAGATCAGTGTACAAGGGGTTGGTACATTGGAATATCACACATGGATGATGACCTGATTCCGGGGACCCTGTTCCCAAGGGAACTTACAATCTATGAGATGTACAAGTATTTTGAGAGGTAGGCGCATCCATATCGTTAGGTGTCTTGCCCAAGGACACTTGCTGGTGGCGTCTTCTGAGTGGGATTGAGTCGTCTTTCCATGATTGTAGATCAATGACCTGGTGGTTAGGCTGAACTCGCTTCTGGTAAAGTCGAGACTATTCCATTGTTGTATTGGAGGGATGTGCTGAATGGTATTTTGACTTGCTTCTCCACAGTTTAAGAGTAGAGATGTCATCATTGGACTCCACAGCTGATAGTGTGTAATAGGCAAGTATGTACAGCTAGGTGTCTCGCCCCAAGGACACTTGCTGGAGAGGTGCTCTGGCTGGGAGTCGAACCTGGGTCTCCACAGTTATAGAGCAGGGATGTTACCTCTACTCCATCCAGCCAGTCCTGATGGTGCTATATAAATGCTGATAATATATATGACTATATTATTAATATAAATATTGCAATATAAATGAAAGTTTATTTATGTTAACCTTTTAAAGGATCAACTAACCAGTTCAGTTTTTTTGTTTAACACATTTATCTTTTATAGTTTTCCCATCAATTGTTAGAATTATTTTAGTTGTTCTTAAAATTCTTATTTTTACTTGTAGAAATCCGCTTTAAAATATCTTTGGTTCAGAATTTTTCTCCGTGATTTTTGAATGAAAGAAAAAAAATTAAACATACACAAATAAAAATGAAATGAAGGAAATCCTTCATTAATTGTTTATGTGCCGTTTAGTAAAAACCTTTCAAAGCAGCATTTCCCATGTATTCCAGTGACAAAACACTGTTTGAAAGGTATTATATATACACAACGGGATTAATGAGCAATCATCGTATTAGGATCTCTTTGGTATTGAGCGCAGGATATGAATGTATATTATATATGCTTGGTTTGATTGGCGAAATGCACTCTGATATAAATATTTATGTTCCCACCTTATTGATAAAGTTATAGATGAGCAACAGACACTGATACAGCGTATTATGCCTTATATGCAAGTAGTGAGAGTATGGAAGTAGTGAAATAGTCTATGATTGACATAATTCTCTTTAGACATCAATATTTTGCCATTTATACATCACAGAAATTCAAAGAACTGCATCACAGAGCTCATGTGCTACATCCTCCATATGCAGCGAGGAACTCTGGGTAAGACATGCAAATGACATCTGCAATAATAAACTTTATTATATGCAGTGTTGAGGCTTTTAATCTCAATTTTTTGCCCTCCACCACAACCTAAATAAGTACTGATTTACCCTACGAGTCAAGCATCAAACTGCAACTGGTTATGCCTAGCTCCTGCTGATGAGGGTCCAAAAAACCCAAAACCGCGCTGTCCAGGAGTGCCTTTGACCAGCTGCATATACCTGATCACTGCTAAATAAGCCATCTAGTATGGCATGGCATTGATTGAAGGGTTCTGTGTGAAAACTGACCCAGGATACAAAAAAATGAGAAATTGCAGACGTCATTTGCATGTCTTAGGCTAGGGTCAGACTAACGCATTTTTCACGTTGTCCGTGAAAATGTGCGTTCGAAGAATGGACATATTTTTTCACGGAATACGCGATAGCGGTCATATGATGCGCATTTTCGTCCGTGATTTTGTACGGATCATCAATAAAACCATTTTTGCTTCTGGACGTTATGTTGGCCGGACATTAGCAGCGTCTGACGTCTCCTAATCACGCACACACGCCGCTAGCGGACGCAGCGCACTCTGTACGTCAGTACTAGTGGTTTAACGTTCTCGAAAAAATGCGTTCATTTTCCACTTGCGTTGCGCAGCCGGACTTTTGTGCGACCGTACTTCGTATATTGGCCGTCATTGCCTGGCACTTGCTGCTAGTGCGGCCGTGATTAAGTGCGCCAGAACGCGCGTTCGCACTGCCTCAGTCTGACCCTAGCCTTACCCAGAGTTCTGTGCTGCATATGGGGAATGTAACGCATGAGCTCTGGGATGCAGTTCTTTGAATTGCTGGGATGTGTAAATGGCTTCTGCAATAATAAACTTTATTTCATATATATATATATATATAAACACCAAGAAAGAGCACTCCATATTATTGACCACCTTCTTCCATCATTTTCTGTGAAAAAAACACAGTTTAAAAATGCTCAAAAAACCTGACTGAGGTAAAATGATGGGGATTCAGTTCACAAAGTCATGATCATAATTTGCTTAAGCCTGTCACAGTCTAATATATGTATATTAGTGCTGGGCAATTTCCTCGATTTTGTCCGTTTTTTTTTAAAAAAAAAAATCGACAATTTTTATTGTGATCACATTGAGTACAAAGAAATGGCATCACTATACAAGTAAAAAGCGATACACGTGCATCCAAACACATGGGTTTCATTACTAGTTGAGATTTTACATGTACAAAATCGAAGAATCTGTATTTCTTAATGGAATGTACGTCTGAGCATCGGCAGGACAGAACCCACAGGTTCGGCTGACGGCTGCCTAGCCAGTGCTCGTACGGACACTCCATCGATTAAATAATCCACATTAATCTGTTTACTAAAAGTAAAATAAAACTTGTTTTAATCATGCAACATCAAGGGAAATACCCAGCTCTAATATATATATATATATATATATACAGTATATGTATATATAGATGTTTATTATTATTATATATATTGCATGTATGCAATGTCCTGCACTGCCTTGAGTAATGACAAAGTAAGTAAAGGAAAATAAGGCCAGGTGCAAACATTCACACAAAATATCTACCCAGTAGCCAAGCGGAGCATTCAGGGACTTCTTAAATTCTCTATTAACCCTCGCCTAGTGTTTCACCCCTATCCTTTTAGAGTGTAAGCTCTTGAGCAGGGTCCTCTCTCCTACTGTATTGTGTGTTGAACCTGTATGTATATTTGTTATTCTGTCTCCCATTGTACAGTGCTATGGAACTTGTTAGCGCTTTATGAATACTTGTAACTGTAAAAGGAAAATAATATCTTGGAACGTGTTAAAATATATCCATCTGACGTTTAGACCCATGATGGGCTTTTATATCCTTGATAAAGACCCAGTATTGGCCTAAACATAGGATGGATATTTTTAATCGTGCAGATCTTACAGATGTTGACAGCCTGCTTGAACAACTTAGGTCCAAAAACTCAAGATGCAAGCTTGATGAGGATAATGATGATAATTAAAGGTGGACAAAGTCCCTGGGAATTTAGAAATGGACTATAGTCCTATATAAAGCTGATCTATATTGACAAGGGCGTAAACGCTTTGCCATTACTGCTAAGCCAAACCAACACTTATTGATATGTTAAAGGGACACTCTACTCCTCCTGACCACTTTATCTTTTTAAAGTGGTCGGGATGTGAGGAGTGAGCCCCCCCTTCTCCCCCTCTAATGCCCTGATCTGGCAGAAAATACTGGATGAAGCGGAGGAGTTTCCTTCACACCACCCAGCGTCACCAGCAGCCGGGATTTTTGAATTATCCGTCTGCCAGTCACCAGATTGGTCACTAGGGCTCTCAGAGGGCAGAGACCGTGCCGACCTCACCCTCTCCTAGACCAATTGCTGTAGCGAGTATTCTCAGAGAGACCGACGGTGTATCGGATCTGCGCATGTGCATACAGCTCCATCGTTCTGCGCAGGCGCTACGGAATTTACATACGGAACGTGTGCAAGTCCCCTAGCCATGTGCAAGCAGCGTAGGAGCGCAAATTGCGCAGAAAAGGCTTCAGGGACTTCTATGTTCTGGAGTCCTTGAGCCAAAGAGGAGGAGCAGCACCTGGCGAGGGAAAAAATCTTATTCTCCACTGGCAGGGCCGGATTAACATGGGGCTTAAATTTAGTGTTCGGCTACCTTTCCTGGGCATTCGGCTATTCAGAGAGCAGGCAATTCGCCAAATCTTGGCAAATTGCCTGCACATACGGTGCCTGTTCGGTGCCTGTTCGAGGGCACTGAAATCCCCATAGAGAAGCAATGATTCATCTATTCACAGAACAAAAACCAGCAGTGAAAGGTTCCCCTAATGCCCTGCCATTCGGTGGTTTAATTCGGCAGGTTTATTCAGGCGAATCCCATAGGCTTTAATGTTAAAAATATTCTCGTTTTAATTCAATATCTAATAAACCGTTCATTATAATATTCTGCAGTAAAGAGTCTCTTTATTGATAGATTTTTAGGATATTTTAAGCATTTTTCGGGATTTTATTTTTTTAAAAAAAATCCTTTTTTGTTTTTTTTAATTTTACTTCTTTTTTCTGTAACAGGCCTTTTTATTATCATTCCTTGGACCTCATATGTAAATTTCAGAAATTTTTGCTCAGTAGTTTCTTTGCAAACAGCGTTTCACTTTCAAGACATTCAAGCAAACTGTTTTTCTAATTTATTCACTGCATTCATCTGCAGTGTCGGCTTTTTCCGGCGGCTGCGCTGCGTGTGATCGGCTCCTGCTCGGGTTTTTCTGGCGTTTTCGGCTTGTTAATCCAGATGTTTTTGTGATTTTCGGTGTGCGTTCGCCCTCATTTTGTGGTGAGTTTTTGTCGGGTTTGCGGCAACTTTTCCCTGCAATTCGGGGACCCTGTGGTGCTTGCTGAATACACCGCAGGGTTGCCGAAATGGGATGGCCAAATCGAACCGATTTGAAGAGAATGAAAAGTCACTGAACGTGCGGTGACTTTGATTCTCTTTGAATTACCCTGTATGAGTCACAGCAACTGTTTCTTTTCCTTTATGATTTAAAAACTGTTACAAAGTGGGAAATAAAACTACTTTGGTTCAATCTATCCTTAAAAATGTGTTGGTTTAATGTTCCCTCGTAAAATGATGTCCGTGTCGCATTCCTCGGTTTATTTCACTGTGCTTTGTTTAGCATTTTTTGTCTTATGCGCCTTATAAAGTTTGATATACAGTATGTAGATTAGCTCCTGGCATTTAATTTTACAACCGCGATCAAATATGAAGATAAATGAAGGTTAAACTGCTGAGAATGTTCGTGGAAGCGCTGCCATTTGTAAACACGCTCTACCATTCTAACAACAGAAGTCGGCGTTCGAAGGATTTTCACGGACGGCGAAAGATTTAGCTGTGTAAACCTTCTTTGATATGACATGAACCATGTTGTCTTCAGCGCTCAAACTATTTTTCTCCCAAGACTTTCCTGAGACAGATTTAATAAGCAGTCTAGGAGTATAATCTTGATAAATCTACGTACAGGAAAAGGCCGATACGGAGAACAGACCGTGTTCATTGAGGCTATAAACAAAAGGCTGAAGACCGTGGCATTGTAATGCAGTTGGTATCTGGTGCTAATCAGAACAATAACACAGAGGTTTAGGAGTTTATCTTCCTGCTCCAACAATAGACTATGGTTAACCTCTATTTCAAGATAAAAAAATATTCTCCTCTCATATGAACAGTGTGTTTTTCTACTGTTTTTAACTTAATTTGTGTGGAATTCCTTATTTAATTATTTTTAAAGTCTGTTTACGTAACCCCTTGACGTCACGGTGTGGCCTATGCCAGCCTGGCAGCAGGGGAGCCTAAACGCCACATGGTGGCAAATCACGGCTTTCCAGAAACTCGTACGGCTCACCTCCCTTCCCTGCTGCTGATCGACTGTCCCACGGCTTTCTGGCACTCCCACAGCCAGCCTCCCTTGCCTGCGGCTGGTCGTAGTCAGCAGGATCTGTCAAATTATTAGGGAACTCAATTTTTAATAGAGTGTACCTTAGAATATAATAAACACCATTTGGATCCGTATCGATATATCTTACATTAATAATGATTCCAATAAAGAGATGTGATTGATGTTATTTTATTTCTCTTCTTTTTTCAAAGAGAGCTGAATTTGCCACTAAATTTCCCCTTACGGTGCAATTTCGTGGCAATTCGGCTATTCAGAAAGCTGTCAATTTGCCAAATATTGACGAATTGCCAGTGAAATATGGTGCAATTCAACAGATTTACTTTGCTTTCCTTCGAGAGGTTTAAACAGGCGAATCCCATAGGTTTCACTGTAAAAAAAAATCCCAATTTTTATAAATTTTTTATTTAACTGTTCATTTTTTTTCATTCGCAGCAAAAAGTCTTTGTATTTATTTATTTTTTTGAATTTTTTTAAGGCATTTTTCTGTATTTTGCTCGGCGAAATTTTAGATTTTCCGATAAAAAAATTTTAAATGCCTTTTTTTTCTGTAATAGACCTTTTTATTGATATTCATAGGACCTTACATATTATTTCCATGCATTAATTTTTTTTAAACTGCCTATTAAAAATTGCTATTTTTTTTAACCCCCGTTCGGCGGATGGTTGGCTATTTTCGGCGGCGTTCGGTGGCTGATTGGAGGCATGCGCCTGTCTGTTCGGCGGATCGCCGGCTGAGTTTGGTGGTTTGCGACTGCATTCCGTGGTTTATTGAAAGTGTTCAGGGGTTTATTGGTGGATTTCGGCAGTTTATCGGATGCGTTTGGTGGTTTATCGGATGCGTACGGTGCGTTTATTGACGCCGTTCAATGTTTGTTGCGTTACTAAGGTCCTCTGCATTGTTTCCTCCCATAACACATTCCACCAATTCCTGACGGAGTTTTGCTGTAGATAAACAAATTTTAATTTCAGCTGATGTCTCCTGCATATTTCGTATGATAAACAGATAGGTTTTCAGGCTTTTCATATCTGTGTATGTACAAGCGTGCCAGCTGGATGAAACATTGCTGGAATAGAGCAGTTTCAGATTTGTATTTAAGAAATGTTACAGCTCCATCAGGCCCAGATGTCAGTACAGTTACATTATCAGATAATTACGGATTGGAGATTTCTTTCATTATTTGATGGACATTTTGCAGGAGCCATGGTGTTTCCCCATAGCTATATCACAGATAACAACTCCTGAGCTGTGCTGCAACACCTCTCCTGGTCATTGAGGTCTCCATGTTTCTTTACTCTGTGCCTGACACTGACCTTTTAAAGATTGTATGTTTTTATGACACTATTTGCGTGCAGTTGATGACATTGTAGCCCTGTTCTTTTTAAACCAGACTCCTCCTTTGCTCACTGTCCTTTTCATTTTTTAACCTCTTCACTACCAAGTGATTTTCTAAAATAAAAAAAGAAACACTGACAACCATTTTTTTTTTTTGGAAATCAGTTTTATTTTATTTTAATTAACCCCTTAGTGACCGGGCGGTTTTACACAAATCCGTCTTTTAGTGACCGCTGCTGTTTTTACGTTTCTGCGCTGTTAGTGTTTAGGTCAAATTTTCCTCTTACTCGTTTATTCAACCCACACATATTATACACCCTTTTTCCCGCCATTAAATGGACTTTCTAGAAATACCATTATTTCCATCATATCGAATAATTTACTATAAAAAAAAATATGAAATATGAGGAAAAAAATTGTAAAAACACACTTTTTTGTAATTTAATCCCCAAAATCTACAACCACCCAAAACGACCCCGGCTAAATAGGTTCAAAATTTTGTCCCGAGACTAGAAATACCCAATTTTTACATGCGTTTGCTTTTTAACCCCTTCACTGCTGAGACAGTTCACCTATGTGCGCTGCGCTCATTCTGACCATTTTGTGCTAATTATTTTTAGATGACAGCCTAGGTCCTATTTAATTAAACCCCCCCCCAGACAAAAAAACTTTTAAAAAAAAAATTTTTTTTTTTTTTTTAAAACCAAACCTGGTCATGTTTGGTATCATTTGAAAGGCCATAATCAGGCCTTTCAAATGATGGCAAATATGATCATCTAGCTGCCATGGATCGGGAGATAAAGGGATCCTTAGGATCCTCTTATCTCTACATGGCAGCTAGAGGGTTAACTGGCCCACTGACATCCTCACACATATGGTGAGGTTGTCAGTGGGTGGGGGGGGACCTGGAGGCTGGGCTGACATCCAAGATGTCAGCCCCCCCTCCAGGTTTGAATCGCGTTTTGGCGCCAATTGGCGCCGCAACGTGATCCGGTGGCGAAACAGTTAATGCCATACACCGCTGGAAAGGGGAGGCTCTCCCCTCTCCAGTGGTGCAAACGGCATCTCCCTAGCTTCAATGGTTGGGGAGATAGAGGGCTCCGAAGGAGCCCCCCCTCCCCTCCATTGAAATCCATGGGGACGCCTGCTGATGACGTCACCACGCAGCGTGGCGACATCAGCCTCGCCTGCCCATGTAAATCACATGGGCAGGCTTCCTCCCTGCCAGATCGCCGTGGGATCTGGCGAGGGAGATGAGTATCGGGCGAGAGGGGGATTAGGCGTCGCTGACGTATCCTGTACGTCCGCGGGTCTAAGGGAGACCCGAGGACAAGACGTACAGGGTACGTCAGCGGCCCTTAAGGGGTTAATTATACAGTTAGAAATATTTGGTAATATTCCCAATGTATTTCTTGTTCTAATAACCAATTTGCCCATCAGATGTCGCCATCTGCTGGCCAAAAGGAGTTACTGGAGTCCTGGTCTCTGCAGGATCAGCTGGGGAAAAGTCAGTTAGAGATTCCCCATTTGGCTTTAAAAAGTGTTAGCACATCAGGCATCATGCCTACGTGCTAAAGCTTGGGGGGGGGACTTCTGGAGCCTAAAAGCAAACAATGCAGAAGAAACTCATTTAATTTGTAATTACGCAGCATCGCCAGAGATCGTGTTAACACGGTCCCGAGCTGCCGTGTCTGCTACTAGTGATCATGTATACATAATGGTAGTGAAGGGGTTAAACTGCTATTCTTCAGATTTTTTTTCTGCTTACTATTTTGATTTGTCTGACTTCCTTTTCCTATGGCGTTTTAACCCCTTGTGCCGGTGACTGATTTAGGGGATTGTTTGCCGAAGTTGCATGACTTCAGACAAACCCTGGCCTTTTTCACAAAAGAGAAGTCCAAACTTTGACAGAAGACGCTTTACTGGTGTTTCCAACTTTGGCAAACCCTGACATGTGCTGAAAATCCCCTAGCGGGGTTATTCAGAGAAAGGTGAAACTCTGGAGAACTTTTGGAGAAGTGAAAATTCTTGGTCAAAATAGCCAAACCAGAAAAATTCTCCCATTTACCTCACTTTCCAAATCGTCTATTTTGACCTAGAGTTTTTACTTCTCCAAAAGTTCTCCAGAGTTTCGCCTTTTTTTGAATAGACACTTATGTGTATCTTTGACTTCTTGACATTGAATAATTAATAGTTTTGACAATTTATGGTTAAAGGACACAGGTATAACATATGTAATCTTTATTTTGGGAAGGTAAACCTCTCTATAAGTAGGTGTGGATTTTCCTGCCTCCCCAAGGGGCCTGTGTAATAAACCCCTCCACTATAAGGATCAGTAATGCTCTCCTTTCACCTCATTCTGCACTATCTATTACAGAATCCTCACACAGGTCATTAGTAACAACTGTGATACATTTGCTACGTGTTAGACTAGGATCAGACTAACGCATTTTCCGCGTTGTCCGTGAAAAAGTGTGTTCGAACGAATGGACGTATTTTTTCACGGAATACGCGATAGCGGTCATACGATGCGCATTTCCGTCCGTGATTTTGTACGGATCGTCAATAAAACACTTTTTGCGTCTGGACGTTATGTTGGCCGGACATTAGCAGCATCTGACATCTCCTAATCACACACACACGCCGCTATGCGGACGCAGCACACTCTGTACGTCAGTACTAGCGGTTTGACGTTCTCGAAAAAATGCGTTTGTTTGCCTCTTGTGTTGCGCGGACGGACTTTCGTGCGGCCGTTCTTCATGAGCTGCCCGGCATTGGACATCATTTGCTGCTAGCACGGCTGTGATTAAGTGCGGCTAAACGCACGTTAATACTGCGTTAGTCTGACCCTAGCCTTAGCAGGGACCAATGAACTTTCTTACAATAGTAAACAGAGTGTGGAGTGAAGTTTCCCCAGAGTTTCAGCTCTGACATATGAATTAACGTTTGGTCACAGAGCTTAACATTCTAACCAGTCCGTCCTGTTTTACACCTGTGCAACATATGTAACACAGGTCCAAGTTAATAATAATCCTGGGCCATGACTTAATGAGGTGTAGAAAACAACAACCTTCAGCACAAACTACTTATTTTGGAATAAATTCCACATTATATTCAAATAATATTTAGCCATAAGTACAATAACATTATATTGGTTATTCAAAGAGCACCAAAATGTCAGTGCTCTTTCATTGGGCGCACTTCGGTGAGCTCAATTTCCGACCCTGCGGTGAAATCAGCATTCCCTGCAGGGTCCCTGAAGTGAGCCGAATTGATCTGATGAACGCTGATGATAAACCCGCCGATAGCATCCGATAAATTGTTGAACGCTGCCAAAAAATTACTGAACCGATCCAATAAGCCGCCAAACACCGCTGAAAAATCACCGAATCGATACGATAAACCTGCCGAACACAGCCAACGATCCGCGGAACACTGCCAAAAAAAGCTGTCCAGCTGCCGAACAGGGGTAAAAAAAATAAAATTTTAAAAGGCCTTTTTAAAAAAATTAAGGAAAAATATGCATGGAAATAATATATAAGGTCTTGTGAATAACAATAAAAAGGTCTGTTAACCACTTCCATGCAGAGGACGCGCTGAGCACATCCTCCGCATGGCTCCTGCTGTGCGGAGGACGCGCTGAGCGCGTCCAGCCTTTGGGGTCAGCGTTCGGCCGGGTTCCGGCCGATCGCTGGCCCCCCCGGTGCGGGCTGACATCCTCGATGTCAGCCCAGCATCCGGAACCGCCGCCGATGAAATTAGGTGTCATCGCGGCAGCGCGATGACACCTAATTCAGGCGCCCCCCCCCCGCATGTGCGGAGGAGGCGCCTGAAAGGGAGGGGGGGAGGTCCTTCGGACCTCTCTCCCTCCCGATCGGCGGCGTTGCGGGGGTTAACCCAGGCACCATTTGGAAGGGCACAGCCTGCCCTTCCAAATGGTGCCTGGCATTAACCCCTGGGGAGCTGGATCACGAATCGGCGCTGAAAAGCGCCGGTTCGTGATCCTTTCCCGGAGCTGGCCGACATCTTGGATGTCGGCCAAGCCTCCGGGAACTCCCCCTGAGGACTGGCGTCATCGTGCATAGCACGATGACGCCAGTCCTAGAGTTAACCCCTAACTGCCACCAACGGTGGAGATAGAGAGTTCCAATGAACTCCCTATCTCCCGATCCGTGGCAGCTAGGGGTTAAAGTTTGGTATGGTTGGATCGGCCAGAGCATGGCCGTTCCAACGATACCAAACACTACTGTGAAAAAAGTTTTTTTAAAAATAAAAATTAAAAATAAAAATAAAAATATATTTAAAAAAAAACAAAAAAAAAAACAGTTTTTTCTTTTTGTTCGTTAATGCAGCAATATTGTTCCCATTTCAATTATAATGTGAACAATGATGCTGCACTAACGATTTTTGTATGCGGTGCGTTTGTTAAAAATCGTGTAATTTTCCCCAAAAAAAATGTAACGAGACCCCATCTCTAATTTTTTTAACAAGCGCACCCCATACAAATATAACCGCAATTGCTCGCATGTTAAAATGTGAAAAAAACACTTTACACGTTGTAAATTATTGAAAATACATATTTTATTGCATTTTTTGTTATAATATACAGACATGACATAACGTATACATATAATAATGACATATTATGAATCTACCGAGTCTGACGGAAAGAACGATATATAATATGTCTGGGTCATATACTAAAATAAGCCTTCAAAACACGTTTAAACATGATGAGCAAAACTGGTAAAAATGACCTCAGCACAGAGGCGGGAAATGCCTCAGCAGCGAAAGGGTTAAAGATTTAAAAAAAAAATGCCATTAAAAAAATCAGAATCAAAAATTTTGCTGAAAAACTCCCGAAAAATGCCTAAAAAATTCTAAAGTAAATTAATAAAGTGGCGGTTAAATAAAAAAAGTGATAGGATTTTTCATTGAAACCTATAGGATTCATTACTTCTCTATCGGGAATTCACTAGCCCGAAAAGATGCTGGGGGTTACAAAACAAAAGATCACACAATGGATGCACCCACTGACACATATTGGGCCCTATTAAATTCTTCACGCAAAAACGCATGCGCAACGCGTGAATTTTTGTGCGAAGCGTTAACGTGCGTAAATCAACGCTGGTATTACAATCCTCGCGCATTTTTTCATCCGTCAAAAAATAACGTGCGTAAAACGGACGAGCACAAACGCGCGCGCAGCAACGTTGTGTGCGGACTGTTTTTTTAATGCGATTCAGCCAATCAGAATTAAGAACCACAATTGTCTCACGTTAAGTTTTTGCACCTGTCAAAGTCAATCTGCGCATATATGCTGCAGCAATAAAAAAAACACATACAATTCCTCCATTTTATTGGTTTGGGTATGTGTAGAATGTGTAACTATACTTTGCTGCGTATTTTTTTTTTGGGCTGGTGTATTTGGGTTCGGCCAGGTTGATAGAATTTGCCATTAACACCAGCTTTTAGGAGTTGCTAAAACTATGCGCACAACATCTATGCGTTAATTCCTGCGCATAGATTGTAATACCATCCGCGTACCAGCGCACAAACGCCTTTGCGCTCACAATGTTAAGTATAGGACGCGCGAAGTACAGTAAGTTCGCGCAGCGTTCGCGCAGGTTCACCCACGGTAGACGTATAAGCGCATTTGTTCCGCTGACGTTGTACTACGACGTTCTGCGCAAAGGGTTTTGACCCTTGCGATAATGCGTTTTTCCGCACGCGCTGACGTTTGCGCGAAGATTGTAATAGGGCCCATAGAGTAAAAAAAATTTCTTAACTAAACAAACAAGAGAAAAACAAATCACATGTAAGATATCAGCAACATAACATAAACACAATAAGGACATTGCATTTTTTTTGTCGTAGTGAAACTTTACATTACATAGTATTTGTAGTTAAAGTTGTGATTGTTGCCTTTATGACTAAATCACATATCCTTAATTTTATTGCTTTGTTCCTTGTACGGATCTGCAAGTGGGAAATGTATCCCTTTCTGCCAAGATACACGTTGTTGTAGAATTTCTGGCATGTCAGCTGCTCAGACAGAAGCAGAGGGTGAGAACAAGACGGAGGGAGCGCTTGAGAGGCTCAGGCAGGAATTTGGAATAGCTGCAGATGGGGAGAAAAAGTACATGGTGATTAATATACCCTTAATTATACTGGGTAAGAAAAACATTACTCTGATTCACAGGAAATGAAGTTAGAAGCAGGCACCTACTTTATTCCCACCTGTGTAAATTCTGTTGACTGTAAAAAAAAAATTTTTTCTGGGAGTGACCGTATTAGCATTTAATTATCATTTAATTATGGAATTAAGGGGAAACTTTACACACTGCAAAGATATCAGGTTACCGGCATTCCTGAAAAAAATAAATTGATTAATTTGTAAAGGAATTTTACTTATGAGAGAACGATCTCCTCCTCCAAAATCCAAAAATGGAATCACTTATACCAAATGTTCTACATTTATACCCCAACTCCGACTAAATGATCACATGCTCTGAGCCGCCATCAGGAGGGATGACAGCCCATGACATTTTCAGGAACACAGTGGCTCCATGTCGCCATCTGCTGGCTAAATAGCGCTACTACATATCCACAATACTGTTTGTGTCATGTACCACGCCAGTAGCGGCGCAAGAAGGGCAGAGCTGGCGCTGCTCCAATGCCATGATCTGCCTGACAGCACTTTTCATTGCCTCGCCCCGCTCAGTCCCAGCTGGCACCACAGGTGCATCATTTAAGAGTCTGGACTTCCAGTTTAAATCGGACACCCATAAAATGTCACACACTGTCAGCAACCAGCGTTTTTTTGGAAAATCATTTTTAATTAAGTATACATGATTAAGGAATATTCCCAATGGATTCCTTACTGAAATAACCTATTTGGCAGGCAGATGTCACCGCCTACTGTCCAAACTGAGTTACTGCAGTTCAGGGCTCTGTGCAGGAAGAGCTGGGGAGATGTCATGGAGACACATTCCCCAGCTGGTTTTAAAAAGTGTTAGCATCTCGGGCATCAGGCCCACAGTGCTAAAAACCTAAGGACATTCTGGAGCCCAAATGTAAACAAAATTCATTTGGAACAAATGAATTTAGTTTGTAGTGATACAGCACAGCTCCAGATTGTGTTAACACAACCTCGGCCTGCTGGGTCTACTGAGGCTGATCATGTTTGTTTGTCCGATCACGGAGGTGAAGGGGTTAATGACCCAAATTGAGAACAGTGTGTATTCTCTTCTCTTGGCTGCATCCCATAGAATGTTATTATGGCATCTCAAAGGATGTAGTTAAAGTAAAATAAAAAACACACAAGCAATTTTCAGTATATGAAGAAAACAAGGTATTTTTAACTTAAACATATGATTCTCATAAGCTGGTAAGACGTCTCGTGATTAAACCTGTGATTATGAAAAAAAAAAGGAGAAAATGGTTTGCATAGCTGCTCAAATCGCTCGGACATTTTTCAGAGCCATTTTCTGGTAGCACATTACAGTCACGGGGAACACAATGGGACATATTGTATATATAATGATATACTTCAGATGAGCTAAAAGCACTTACTATCTTCTGCTGCCTGTCAGAGCCACATAAGTTTAAAATGATTTAAAGTGAATTATTATGCTTTGGAGTCACAAAACAGTAAGTTCTCTGTAAATGATAATAATATATATAATCCAGAGCATTGCAGAATTTGTAATCGCCTTCCTGTATGTTTTGAAGTAAACGTCATGCATTTCAGACTTACCAAATTGTACTAAATAACAGGAGTTTTTCTTGTTGTGCGTCAAGAAGAATCAAATAATAGTAATTTTGAAAAGTTCAAAGAGTCCAGAGTCAGCATTCCATATAAGCACTTAACTCCTTCGCTACAACTGCTAATGATTTTCAGGGTTATTCAGAGAAAGGTGAAACTCGGGAGAGCTGGCAGGAGAAGAGAACAATCTAGACCAAATAGCAGATTTGGAAAGTGTGATAAATGGGAGATTTTTTCTGGTTTGGCTATTTTGACCTAGAATTTTCCTGAGTTTCACCTTTCTTTGAATAGACCTGTTAGTATTAAAATCATGGCAGGACTCTGTGGTTTTATGGAAAATCACTTTTCATTAAAAAAACACCATAAAAATATACAGAAACGTCCCACTATTCATGTTCACTGTAGGCAAGCCCTATGTAACAGGAAGAGGGCTCCCTCTTCTGGCCGAAAAGTGCTACTACATGTACATTATAGCTTGGGTGCCATGTTTTTTTCCCAAGGAAAATACAAACCAAGTTTTCTAAACAATTTGTCATGACATATCAGGTCTCATGGCTGATGTGTTGAAACTTTAGGGGCATGTTCTGGAGCCCATTTGCAAAAGAAGTTTGTTTGCAATGAATGAAATTAGTTTGCATTGCACCAGAATTAGACCAGATCGAGTATACTTGATCTTGGGGCACCTGCAGAGGCTTTTGAAGATAGATTAAGCACGATCATGGTAGTGAAGCGGTTAAAACAGCATCTCTATACTGTAATATGACATAAATATATTTTTTTGTACAACTACAAATTTTAACAGAAATACATGGTAAGAACTCATTGCTAGGTATGGACTGTTCTTCAGGTTAAGGGAATAGCCATTGGGACTTTGACATTACTGACCGACAGCCACCATGGGAGATCATATAGTGCCACCTTGGTCTCCTCTTGTCCTTCACTTTCCAGGATCTAACTGTACTGCGCTTCGTAACACATTTCATTTTACTTTATTATTATCTGAAAACTGATATAATGGGTGTTTAATCTATCCCTAGAGGTGCGACTTTTTCAGCATTATCCATATTCATGGGTGACCTAGAGTATGACACGTCTTCCGAGGTGATCTAAGCTGTCTTTCATTATTAAATGGAAAAAAAGGAGAATATCTTGTACTTTCTGCATTGAAATGTATATATAAATATGTGGTTTTTTTTTTTTACCATGCCTGGAATCAATAAATGTGTTACTGGAATAAAATGGTGCCAGATGAAAAGGATCAACTTATCATTTTATAGTCCAGGCGGGTCTCCAACTGGCCTGAATAACCATTTCCAGGGAGGATGGTCACCACAAAGTGACCACTTTTTTATTGGATTTAGTTTTAAGACAGTATTAAGTCCAGCTTTTTTTGTTTTCAAAGAAATGTATAAATTGTATTAACACCTTCACTATAATGATCGAGTGTACTCGATCTTCAAATGCTCCTGCAGGAGACCGACACCGAGCAAGCTCGATCTGGCCATATTCTGGAGCAATGCAAGGTAATTTTCATTTATTCCATTGCTCTAGAATATGGCCAGATCAAGGTTGCTCGATGCTGCGTTCCTGTAGGAGTGTTTTAAGATTGAGTATACTCAATCACGTTTATTTATTTATTTGCAAAGTATTTTACCAGGAAGGATACATTGAGATTTCTCTCCTTTTCAAGATTGTCCTGGGTTCAAGAACATTGAAATTTTACAGTCGTTACAGAAATACAAAGTAATAAAATGCAAGATATTAAAAACGAAACACAAATATACAGATTGGTGACGAATTTGACATTTAGTCATTAGATTAACTTTGAAGCTCTCTTTCAGGAAAACTGGATTATTTTTCACTTTTCGTCTAATTAAACAGGGTCTGCATGATCCACGCACCACGACCATTCTAATAAGATATCATCGGAATCATTAGAATGGTTATTCACTAAACGTTCGGTGCAATTTCGGGCCAATTTGTCTATTCACAAAGCTGTCAATTAGCCAAATACAAGTGAATTTAAACAGCAAAATCTAGTGTAATTCAGCGGCACCAAAGATGTCCCACAGAAATCTATTGTGTCTTCTATTCACAGAACCCCGAATTGCACCGAAGTTATGTCAAAATGCCCTGATTCTCATTTCAACAGTTTTAAACAGGCGAATTCCATAGGTTTCAATGCAAAAAAAATAATATTTATTTAAATGTTTTGATTTTTTTTGTATTTTTTTAAAGCCCTTTTTGTTTTTCATACTTTTGTAAAAGACTTTTTTAATTTGTTTTAAAGGACCTTTTTATTATTTGGACACGTTTTTACTACATTTTTATTGATTTAAACTCCTATTAGGAGAATAGGTGACTTTATGTTCGGGGGAATTTGCCCATGTCAATTCTGTGCAATAAGTTGGTTATTCGGCGGTTTTCCGATACCTGTTTTGGTGACCATTCACTAAATAGGTAATTCACCATATATTCGATGAAATTGAATTTCTGTAGTGTTCCAAGATGCAGCAAAACGCAAAGCACCGAAATTTAATGCAATATCGGTGCTTTGTGAATAGACCCTTTGGTTTATTGATCTTTCTCTGACTTGGCTCCATAAAGTAAAATAATTTTTGTGGGTATGCAGAGTTAACATATTTTGTATACCAGCAAGCTAGTGGCATTCTAAACATGCAATGCCCTTATGCATCTGTCCAGGATAGTTGCCTCTGCCATACGTTTTGAAAGACCATGATTTCAAATGAATAAAATAAAATGCATACCTACCTACTTATTATTTATTTATTTATAAAGGATTTTACCAGGAAGGATACATTGAGATTTCTCTTGTTTTCAGTATGTCCTGGGTTCAAGAACATTGAATTGTTACAGTAGGTACAGGAATACAAAGTAATAAAATGCATATAAAAAAACAACACAAATATACAGATTAACGCAGAAATAAATATGTAAGTAATATAGTCACTGTGTTACATGTTTACAGGTGCATTCTGTATATAGTCATATTACATGTTTACAGGTGCATTCTGTATATAGTCACTATGTTACATGTTTACAGGTGCATTCTGTATATAGTCATTATATTACATGTTTACAGGTGCATTCTGTATATAGTCACTGTGTTACATGTTTACAGGTGCATTCTGTATATAGTCACTGTGTTATATGTTTACAGGTGCATTCTCTATATAGTCACTATGTTACATGTTTACAGGTGCATTCTGTATCGAGGTTTAGAGGTCACATTAGGGACTTCAGACTGGGGAAGATTTGATGGCGTTTGGGAGGTTATTCCATAATTGTGGTGCTCTGTAGGAAAATGAGCATCGAGCCACTGTCTTTTTGTATTGTGGTATTGCAAGTAAGGTGCTGGTCCTGGATCTGAGGTTATAGGATGAGGGAACTGCTGGGGGAAGCAGCCTATTCAGGTAGGGTGGCAGCTTCCCAGAAAAGCTCTTAAACACCAGGTTGGAAAGGTGAAGAGTGTGTCTAGATTCCAGCGACGGCCAGTTTATCTCTTTTAACATGTCACAATGGTGGGTCATGTAGCTACATTGTAGCACAAAGTGGCAGAATGAGTTATACAATGTAGTAAGTTTCTGGAGGTGTGTGTGCGGGGCGGCTGCATACACTACATCTCCGTATTCAATAGCCGGCATAAGCATTTGTTGTACAACCTGCTTTCTTACCACGGGGCTCAGGCAGGATTTGTTTCTGTACAGGGCACCTAGTTTGAGGTAAATTTTAGATGAAAGTTTATCAATGTGGGGCCAAAGGATAGATTTTGGTCTAACCACATACCTAGATATTTGAGAGAAGTGACTGTGGTCAGCGTGTCATTTGATTTTGTCCTGATACATAGATGGGGTGTTTGCAATTTGTGTAGTTTAGGTTTTGTTCCAAAGAGCATCGTTACAGTTTTGTCAGTATTTAGAAAAACGTCTTCTAATCCGTTCAGAAGAAACTCCTATTCCAGATAAGAAGAAATTGCTGCAAAGAAGAGGAGGCAAGATAGCGCAGTATGTCGATTCACCATAAAAGGAAAGCAAAGCGGTTGTAGTCCTACTCACATTCTGTTGAGCCCAACCTTGGCTCTAGGATGGATAACGATTATGGGTCTTCAAAGGATATTCAGGTGCCCATATACCCGCAACAAGGTTCTTCAATCGCTTTCCCCTGCAGTGGATCAAAAAAATACCAACGCACTACCTAGTGCAATATCGTTTAAATGTAATGGTAAAGTTGGTACTTATATATGGTTACACTCACATGTTAATGAGCCGCATTGGCTCCAAGATGTCGCATGGGAATATTAAGGTAATTCCAAAACCTTCTCTAAATCACGTGATTTAGAGAAGGTTTTGGAATTACCTTAATATTCCCATGCGACATCTTGGAGCCAATGCGGCTCATTAACATGTGAGTGTAACCATATATAAGTACCAACTTTACCATTACATTTAAACGATATTGCACTAGGTAGTGCGTTGGTATTTTTTTGATCCACTGCAGGGGAAAGCGATTGAAGAACCTTGTTGCGGGTATATGGGCACCTGAATATCCTTTGAAGACCCATAATCGTTATCCATCCTAGAGCCAAGGTTGGGCTCAACAGAATGTGAGTAGGACTACAACCGCTTTGCTTTCCTTTTATGGTGAATCGACATACTGCGCTATCTTGCCTCCTCTTCTTTGCAGCAATTTCTTCTTATCTGGAATAGGAGTTTCTTCTGAACGGATTAGAAGACGTTTATTGGACATGTGTAATGATTGACCGTACATCCAGTTCGCTGGCGCTCCATTGACTATCCACAATATATGTTTCCAGGTTTTTAGGAGAACCCCCACATTCAATGTGTAGCGTGTACGTTTAATCCTTCTTCCTGAAGGCGCTTCACTGTTTCTTTCTTTCAGTATTTAGAAAAAGTTTGTTGTGTTTGATCCATTTTTCTACCTCTGTGAATCGGTCTTGCAGCACGGGCTCCAGCTGCAGGAGATCTGGTTTGCTGGTATGGATTACGGTGTCGTCTGCATACATGTGTACAGTTGAGACTTTGCAGACATTGGGCAGATCATTTATGAATATTGTGAATAGCACTAGCAGAGGGGCGATTTTTGAGCCTTGGGGTACACCGCACGTACCTTGGAGGGGGAGGGAAGCGCTTTCAGAAATAGACACATATTGCGATAGATCCGATATTACCAAACAGTCCTGTATTGTAGTAGCTATTATTGCATGCCTCCGAACGATCTATACGTACATTCTTGCAGTGCAATAAAACATAGACATTTCATTGTTACATTGTATTCCTGTGTAACGTACACTGAAAATTTCCAGAAATCTTGTTTGGGACTTGAATTGGCAACATTCCAGCTTCCCATTTGTAAGTCACTGCTGTAAATTTCCATACACTTCCCTTGAGTGTAATGAACAGTTTGCAACATGATACTTCTGACATTGTAGGAACTAACAGCACTGATGATTTTTTTTTTTCATTGGAACAGAATAAATTAGACTTTTAGTGAAACATTTACCTTTTGGAAGAATGAATGCATAGGCGTTCATGTGGCAGTATGTGCATTTTATATATTGTGTATATACAGTATTTACAGCTAATCCTTCTACTGATAAATGCAAATTTAGGCACTTATTTCGATGGAAAATGGGAAAAAAGTTGATTTTATTATATTCGTTTTTTATAAACCAAACTATTTTTACATTAAATATTCAACGTAAAATACTATTGAACATCTTCTAAAATGAAATTAATTAACCTTAGAAACTGTCTTTTACTGCATAGTAATGTATGTGGGAACAATTGGGGTGACTGTACCTATCGTACGTGGCCAAAATGCAACATGCATAAATTATATTCTCGTGTTGCCTGTTTTAAACTCTTCACTAAGATAATTAGGTATACTCGATTATCTAAGCACCCGCTGGTGCCCCAATGATCGAGATTACTTGATTTGGTCTGATGAAGCTCGTACTACCTGTCTTAATTTGGAGGAGCCACGCCCACAAATACCGCTCCTGAGGACCAGATAAAGAGAGAGGGGATCCGGTGACCCTTTGATCCACCGGCTGACTTGTGTTTGGTGCCTCTTGGATTAAAAGTAGTCCCACATACAGTACCTTTTTGTGTATTACTCATTTCCAACAGTCTACTTATTGTATACATTTGGTTTTTCCGAGGGTCTCGTCATGAGAAAAGAAAAGTTGGATATCATATGGATATATTCCCAAAGGAACTTTACCGATGGTGCCCGCGCTGGTATCCACATTTTCCTATATTGATTTGCTCTAATTCTGGCGCACTGCAGAGGAATTTCATTTATGCGATACAGAATTTGCTTGCAGATGGGCTCTAGAATGTTCCCCCCAAAGTTTTAGAACCTCTGCAAAATTTGTGGCGCTTTATAAATAAAGGATGGAGATGATGATGATGATATATATATAATTTCTGTTTCTGTGCTCTGGTTTTGCCAATTTTTTTCTATTTACAGTATCTTTCTTTCCCCAATCAATTATTTGTAAATAACCAGCATTTCTGCTTCTCTTATGATACTTTAGACCAGAGGTGTTTGGCTCTTCAGATGTTTCAGAAGAACATCTCCCATAATGCGCAGTCATTCATCAAATCGAGATAGAATTCTGGGAAGTGTAGATCCAGAACATCTGAAGGGCCAAGGTTGGATAATGGTGAATTAGAACAACGGAATGGATAATGTCTACACTGTAAACATTTATTCATCGGACCAATACATTGATAAAGTATCAACTTATTGAAAAAAAGGTGTATTTATATATTTCTAATGCTCATATTTCCCTAAACAGAACTCTATATACTGTATATGCTGGGAGTAAGGGTTGCATAGCTGCCACATTAGGCTTGTGCACCGATTTTTTTTTCGGTTCGTTCGGTTTTTGTAGATTTTCGTTTCGACCCATTTCAGACGATTTCCGTTGCGATTCGGTTCGTTTTGGTTCGTTTTTCGTGATTTCAGAATTTTTCGTGTTTTTTGGAACGTCTGTTCTCCTCGTTTCAAAGTGTCTATTCGTTTTGATGTAAACTAATGGTTTTTCGGATACGATACGATAATTATACGATACGATAATTCTGCCAATATGATAATTCTGCCATTGAGATTTCTCATGTTTTACAAGAAGGATACATTGAGATTTCTCATGTTTTACAAGAAGGATACATTGAGATTTCTCATGTTTTACAAGAAGGATACCTTGAGATTTTTCTGGATTTCCAGGATGGATACATTGAGATTTCTCTGGGTTTACAAGAAGGATACATTGAGATTTCTCTGGGTTTACAAGAAGGATACATTGAGATTTCTCTGGTTTTACAAGAAGGATACATTGAGATTTCTCTGGTTTTACAAGAAGGATACATTGAGATTTCTCTGGTTTTACAAGAAGGATACATTGAGATTTCTCATGTTTTACAAGAAGGATACATTGAGATTTCTCATGTTTTACAAGAAGGATACATTGAGATTTCTCATGTTTTACAAGAAGGATACCTTGAGATTTTTCTGGATTTCCAGGATGGATACATTGAGATTTCTCTGGGTTTACAAGAAGGATACATTGAGATTTCTCTGGGTTTACAAGAAGGATACATTGAGATTTCTCTGGTTTTACAAGAAGGATACATTGAGATTTCTCTGGTTTTACAAGAAGGATACATTGAGATTTCTCTGGTTTTACAAGAAGGATACATTGAGATTTCTCTGGTTTTACAAGAAGGATACATTGAGATTTCTCTGGTTTTACAAGAAGGATACATTGAGATTTCTCTGGTTTCCCGGGAAGGATACATTGAGATTTCTCTGGATTTCCAGGAAGGATACATTAAGATTTCTCATGTTTTACAAGAACGATACATTGAGGTTTCTCTGGTTTCTATTTCCAGGAAGGATACATTGAGATGGGAATGATACAAAATTTAATTATGGAATCAGCGATATAAATACGATGTCCGAAATTACTGAAATGGAACCAAAATCAGGAATGGAGCCGAAATCCCGAATTGAACGAAAAGGAATTTCGATTTTACACATTTATACTCCATTCGAAAATTCCGAAAATTTTTCGTTTCGGCTTTTTTCGGATCTGAAAATTTTCGGAAAATCGGCCGAATTCGAATGTACGAATCGGGAAATTTCGTGAGAATTCCGAAACCCGAAACGCACATCCCTATGCCACATACAGTCCTCTGAAAAGAAAGTACACTCCCTTTGAATTCTATACTTATATGTATGAGTACATATGAAAATCATCTGGTCTTAAAGTTAGGTAAATACAACCTCAGATGAACAACAACATGCAATTCATACAGGGTATATCATTTCTCTTATACATGGCTGTAAATATGGGGCAAAACTGCATCTTGTGAATCTTGTTCTTGTTCAGAAATCAATAAAACATGTTCTCTTCCAACGAATGACTCTTTACTTAAAACTATTATTTTTAACTCACTAGAATAAAATTTTTACCTATGAATTGTATCAGCAATGTGTATTATTATAATTGTTTTATCACTTTCCTATGTTAAAGGGCTGTAGGATAAAGATTTGCATATTACATTTTACATCATGTTATCACATCATGAAATGAGAAAATAACTTCTTAAAATAAGCAATTTTCACTAATTATGGGTCGTTTGGTTTAATAAGTTTTGTAATTATCCTCTTGGGAAATCCACATATACAAAACAGCCCAAGTAAGACCAGCACCAGCTACATCCACCACAGAGATCAAAACCAGAGCACTGCTACATTTATGGTGTATGTGGCTGCAGCCGCATGAATCTGAGCCCTGATTACTGCAGACGTGGTAAGGTCTTCCTTCCAAAAACGTTATCAAACCCCACACCGTCTGGTATGCACACAAATGACCCCTCCTCTGCCCCCCAAGTCCTTCGGCTGAAAATTAACACCAGTCCAGACCTGATATTTACCGTAACTCAAAGAATCCCAAATACAGCTTTGCTTACAAAAAAAGAATCAATGTTTCCACATCAGAATGATCCATAACTTGATTAAAGACATTATGTGCGCTTCGCTTAAAGCCTTGGCTTAGGAGACGATGTCTGAGCACTTCAACCAGATACAGCTAAGTGCTTCGAGCATTTACCAGCAACATTTTATCAGCAAAGTCGGTAAAATAATTGCTGTTTCTTGCCACTTGACTGACAAATATGAAATGTACCAGCTCCTGCTCGTAAAACCAGAGGCGAAAATTGGCCGTGTTCGCGAGCGTCAGGTTGGCAGGAAGACAGCATCGCCAGCAGTTTGTTCAAATAATAATAATGCTAATGGAGAAGTGGTTTTACTGCTCGGTGATTTTTTAAATCTAATTTACCATACTTTCCTTTTCGGTTATTGTGTAATAATGACAATAAAAAAAACCGACACCTATTTTGGCACACGTCTGCGTTGTTTGCTATAGGCAGCGCACATTTGCCTGCAGGTGTCGGCTGCTGGTATCACACATGCTAATTACTTGGCACAGAAGTTTAGGAAGCAACAAATTGGAGCTAATGAGGGATTAATTAAAACGAACACAGTAAAAGGAAAGATTGCAGCATTTCTGTTACCGACTTGTGAATATATACATATTGATTTATAAAACTAATCAGCCAGCGTATGGACCATCTGCTTATTCTATTAATAGATGAATTTCAATCACCAACAACATCACTCATTCCCAAATTCTTAATAACGTTTTCAAATTTTATTTTGCAGACTTTGTATTGTTAGAATTGCTTGACAACATGACAGATAATTCTCAAGTGGATGTGAAAAGATGTCAGGTGACTTGCTGGTCGTTCAATGATTAAATGGAGATGCGGAGAGGCCTACAAGCCACAGTGTCTCGCACTTGAACGTGAAATCTGGAGGATCAGTCATGATCTGGGGGTGAGGAATCGGGCAGAGTCATCAGTAGGACATGCGAACCAAGTGGATGGTCATCTGGTCTTACAATGTCCGCTAATACTGAGGACTGTTTTTTCCAGCAGGCAAGGTTCCGTGTCATGCAGCTAGGTCAATAAAAGCATAGGTGGGGGACCACCAGATCAAGACCCTGTCATGGCCAGTCCAGTCTCTAGATCTGATCTCCATGATTGAACAACTATGGAATGCAGTCAAGTGGAAGATTTATGATCACAAGCCATTAAAGTAAAGCAGAACTGCTTGAAATTTCGCACCAAGGGTGGGATGAACACACCCAACAGCAATGTGGGAGACTGGTGGACAGCACGCCAAGACGTAAGAATGCTGCATGCAAAAATCAGGGCTATTCCACCAAACATGATCTGGGGGTGCATCAGCGAGGTTGGAATCAGGGAGACTCATCTGAAGGATGTATGATTTAAGTGACCTGCAAGGTCATTTTGGAACAAAACATCTTTCAGTCTGTTCTGGCAATTTTCCCCAACTCTGAGGATTTGTTTTTCCAACAGGACAATACTCCACGGCACACAGCCTTGTCAATCAATTTGTAGCTGGAGAATCACCATCTGAAGACCTTCTCATGGCCAGACCAATCTCTAGGCTTGAACCATGTTGAAAACCTTTTGGAATGCATTCAAGAGGGAGATTGATGGACACAAGCAATCAAACAAAGCCAAGCGATGGGAGTTTGCCAGGGGTGGCAAATATGAAACACTGGTGTCAGGTTCCGGCGGCCGCCCTGCCGGTTCCCCGACCTCTCGGACTCACCCGGGTCCCGAGGACATCCCCCAGAATAAGAGAGGGTTGAGACGCCGCTCTCCCGACCCGAGTGCGTGGGCTGTGGTGTCCGGGCGCCGCCCGCAGGGTCCTCTGTCCATCCAAGATGGCAGGGATTCCTCGAGTAGTCGGCGTCTGCGTGGGTCAGCGTGTGCACGGCGGATCGGGCGGGGACGTGGCTTCAACACCAGATACGAGGGGAAAGTCCATGGTGAAGCCGGGAGTCTCCCCTAACAGCTCCAATCAGAGGAGGGAGAGACTGGAGAGGTGGGGCTGGTGGGTGGGTGGAACTGGCTCCTGACTCCCCATAAAACTCCTGAATGCCACAGACAAAATGCTCATTGATTTTGTGGTATCTCTGCTACAAGAGCTCTCCCAGTTTAATCCTTAAACTATCCTTATATCCCTATCTGATTGTCCTCCCCGTTGCCAACCTCCGCTTTCCTCACGACCACGATTCTTGCCGCCAGCCCTGACCTCGGAACGTCTAGACCAATCTTCAGCCTAAAGCTTCCTGTATCCTTGTCTTCATCTTCCTCCTCTCCGCATCCTGGGTTCCACTTCCAGATCCCTAACATAATCAATGAGCCTCATCATGGAATCCGCGGAGCTGGCCGAAGCCTTGACTACCCTAACGCGTCAGATGGGGACGCTAACACAATCGCTACAAGAAGTACAGTCTAACCAGGCACAGTTCCAATCACAATTACTGGATCTCCAAGCTGGGAGACCTGGTCCTACTCCACCTCTACCCTGGTCGTTTTTTGCCTCATCAGTACCCCCAGGAGGTGATGCCCCTGCCCCAGAACCAGAGGTCTCCACGCCCGAACGCTTCAACGGAGATCGAAAACAGTTCCAGGACTTCATAACAAGCTGCCTCTTGTATTTTTCGCTTAAGCCCCGAACATACACCAACGATCATGTAAAGATTCAAATGGTGATTACCTTGCTGACGGGAGAGGCACGCACTTGGGCCCATACCTTGATCCATGCCCAAGATCCCGCTTTGAACTCTTGGCTATCATTCTTAGCCTCTATGGAAACGATGTTCGGAGATCCATTCAAAATGGATACTGCTCAAACGGCGATCCGAGCCTTAAGACAGGGGAGACACCCTGTCGAGGAGTATGTTACATCCTTTAGAAAATACGCTCTAGATACCGCCTGGAATGAGGCCGCCCTAGTGGATCAATTCCGAAGAGGACTGGCGGATCACATAAAGGATGAGATAGCCAGAGGTGAACGTCCTCGAATCCTCGAGGAGATCATTCTTCTGTCCATTTCGGTTGATCGCCGGTGGCGTGAACGCCAACAAGAGAGAAGCATTAGTACGCATCTCTCCCTACCCCCCCAGGCAAGGCGAACGGGCTCTAACACTCCACGTCTGCTGGCTCTACCTCCCATCTCCTCTTCACCACCTACGTCTTTGGAAGAACCTATGCAGGTGGGGTTGATATGAGGACATTTACCCCCTGCCAAATTGGAGAGGCGTAGAAAAGAAAACCGTTGCCTTTATTGTGGAGGTCTAGGCCACGTAGCCAGAGCCTGCCCAGAAAAGAGCAGATCCCGAGGTAAGCCTCTATATCATGTACAAATAACAAGGTCTCCCTCTGAATCTGCACATCTTCTATCCTTTGAAATTGTCTTACAGTGGGAAGACAAGATCCCCCTCCGCGCAATGATTGATTCGAGAGCCAGCAACTGTATCATTGATTCCTCTCTTGCTCACTGTTTGTGTGTTCCTGTGCACAATAAAAAATACCCCATAAAGATACAAGTGGTGGATGGATCTGCTTTGAGTTCTGGGGTAGTCACCCACGAGACGCTACCCGTTAAGGTTTGGGCGGGACCTCGTCACCAGGAGACCCTCTCCTTTGACCTAATCCCTTCTCCAATGTTCCCGGTGATACTAGGTATACCTTGGCTGAAACAACATGATCCGATGATACAATGGTCTACGGGACTGATCACCTTTTCATCTTCTTATTGCAACCAGAAGTGTCTGAAGTCCCCTCCTGCGTTATCCATTAATACAGTACTAGACACGAATATGAGAAAGACCGGGGTACAGATACCCACCTGTTATCAAGAGTATCAAGATGTATTTGATGAGAGAGGAGTGGAGACTCTCCCCCCACATCGCAAATATGACTGTCCCATCGACCTCCTTCCCGGGGCAGTTATACCCTTCGGACGCATCTATCCCCTCTCCACCCCTGAACTTGAAGTACTCAAAACCTACATACAAGAGAATTTACATAAAGGCTTCATACGCCCATCAACCTCTCCGGCAGGGGCAGGGATATTCTTTATAGGGAAGAAGGACGGGGGACTCCATCCATGCGTAGACTTTCGTGAACTAAACCACATCACTATTAAAAATCGATATCCGTTACCACTTATTCCAGAACTCATGGAACGTCTTCAAACTGCCACCATATTTTCAAAGATCGATTTAAGAGGAGCCTACAACCTCGTTCGTATCCGTGAAGGAGACGAATGGAAGACCGCGTTCCGCACTCGTTATGGCCACTTCGAGTATGTAGTAATGCCCTATGGGCTTTGTAATGCTCCCGCAACCTTCCAACATTTGGTGAACGTTGTCTTCAGAGACCTATTGTATCGTTTTGTGA
Organism: Leptobrachium leishanense; assembly: GCA_009667805.1. Classification (NCBI taxonomy): domain Eukaryota; kingdom Metazoa; phylum Chordata; class Amphibia; order Anura; family Megophryidae; genus Leptobrachium; species Leptobrachium leishanense. The sequence goes on from CM019067.1 coordinate 311,923,173, forward strand.
TAATATATCTAGACGACATTCTGATATATTCCCCTACACTGGAAGAACATCAGAAGAACGTGAGAGAGGTCCTTTCCCGCCTTCGCAACCACCAGCTATATGCCAAGCTGGACAAATGTTCCTTCAACCAATCTCGAATTTCCTTTCTAGGATACATCCTCTCTCCTGGTAAACTCGAGATGGACCCCGAAAAAGTAGCTGCCATACACTCCTGGCCTACCCCCACAAACAAAAAAGAGGTCCAGAGATTTCTAGGATTTTCGAACTTCTATAGGAAATTCATTAGAAACTTCTCCCACATAGTACAGCCTCTTACCAAACTTACAAAAAAACATGAAAGATTCGGGTGGGCCGAAGACACTCAAAAAGCCTTTCTCAAATTGAAGGATCTATTTACCAGCGCCCTGATCTTAGAACAACCCGATCCTAACCATCCCTACTTTCTCGAAGTAGATGCCTCAGAAAATGCCACCGGGGCCATCCTATCCCAAAGGAATCTTACCAGTGGCAATCTACACCCTATAGCCTTTTATTCAAAACGTTTGAATCCGGCGGAGACAAGATATGACGTTGGAGACAAAGAGTTACTAGCAATTAAACGTGGATTCGACGAATGGAGACATCTCCTGGAGGGATCCCTTTATCCCATTACGGTATACACCGATCACCAAAATCTCGATAATATAAAGACTGCCAAACGTCTACGACCTCGGCAAGCCAGGTGGGCTTTATTTTTCACGAGGTTCAACTTCCACATCACATACAGGCCTGGTAGTAGAAATGGGAAAGCAGACGCCTTATCCAGATGCTATTCGGTGGATTCCACAATAGAGACCTCCCCTCCTACGATCCTACCACTAAAACACTTCACAACGGTCCAGTCAACTCTTCTTTCCCGACTCAAAAGAGAGGTAAAGAATCAGTCCTCTGACAAACAGTGTCTTTTCGTATCCCCAGATAATCTAACAGAAGTACTAAAGAACGTCCATGACTCACCTATGGCAGGACACGGAGGTATAAGAAAGACACTCCACAGAGCTCGCCAATTGTACCAGTGGCCGTCCCTGAAAAAGGATGTCACGGATTACATCCGTTCCTGTCCAGAATGCAACATGATGAAATCGCCTAAATGTAAACCGGTTGGTCTTTTACAACCTCTACCCACCGCTTCAACACCCTGGAGAGATCTGTCAATAGATTTTATGGTAGACCTTCCACCCTCTCAAGGAAATACAGCCATTATGGTCGTTGTCGACCGGTTTTCAAAAATGGCTCACTTTCTTCCGATACCGGGTTTACCCACAGCCAGTGAAACTGCATCGCTGTTCCTCAAAGAAATAGTACGTCTGCATGGTGTCCCTTCTTCCATAGTCTCAGACAGAGGGGTCCAATTCACCTCGAAGGTATGGTCAGCCTTTTGTCGAACACTCAATATAAAAATTCACCTTTCATCGTCCCACCATCCACAATCTAATGGCCAAACCGAAAGGGTGAACCAACAATTAGAACAATACCTAAGATGCTATTCGAGTTATCAGCAAGATAATTGGAGCGACCTTCTCCCCACCGCAGAGTTTGCATATAATTCACAGATCCATGATTCTATCCGTAACACCCCGTTCTTCGTTAACTACGGGTTCCATCCCTCTACGCTTCCAGATCTGTCAACGACAAGTTCAGTCCCCGAGGTTGACAAACGACTACGAAACCTACAAGATTGTCATCAACAACTCATTGTGGCCTTAAAAGAAACACAACGACAAAAACATTACGCTGATAGGCTACGAAGCCCAGCCCCGGTCTATAAGGAAGGAGATCAGGCATGGCTCTCCACTAGACATCTACGCCTGACTTGTCCAACAAAAAAACTGGGCCCCAGGTTCTTGGGTCCATTCCCCATTCTATCCGTACTATCCCCTGTTTGTATTCGTCTCAAACTACCCCCCTCAATGAGGATACATCCGATATTCCATGTCTCCCTCCTGAAACCATATATCCCAGATCGATACGTGCAGAGACACAAGACTCCCCTGCCTCCAGTCATGGTAGATAACGCTGAGGAGTTCGAAGTGGAGGCCATCTTGGACGCTAGATGGCATCGTAGACGACTTGAATATCTGGTGCACTGGAGGGGGTATGGTCCTGAGGAGCGGTCTTGGGAGCCGGTACACCTGATTCATGCCCCTCGATTGGTTTCTGCCTTTCATAGGCGTTATCCAGGTAAGCCGGCCCCGAGGTGCCCCCAGAGGTCGCGCCTTCAAGGGGGGGTCCTGTCAGGTTCCGGCGGCCACCCTGCCGGTTCCCCGACCTCTCGGACTCACCCGGGTCCCGAGGACATCCCCCAGAATAAGAGAGGGTTGAGACGCCGCTCTCCCGACCCAAGTGCGCGGGCTGTGGTGTCCGGGCGCCGGCCGCAGGGTCCTCTGTCCATCCAAGATGGCGGGGATTCCTCGAGTAGTCGGCGTCTGGGCGGGTCAGCGTGTGCGCGGCGGATCGGGCAGGGGCGTGGCTTCAACACCAGATACGAGGGGAAAGTCCATGGTGAAGCCGGGAGTCTCCCCTAACAGCTCCAATCAGAGGAGGGAGAGACTGGAGAGGTGGGGCTGGTGGGTGGGCGGAACTGGCTCCTGACTCCCCATAAAACTCCTGAATGCCACAGACAAAATGCTCATTGATTTTGTGGTATCTCTGCTACAAGAGCTCTCCCAGTTTAATCCTTAAACTATCCTTATATCCCTATCTGATTGTCCTCCCCGTTGCCAACCTCCGCTTTCCTCACGACCACGATTCTTGCCGCCAGCCCTGACCTCGGAACGTCTAGACCAATCTTCAGCCTAAAGCTTCCTGTATCCTTGTCTTCATCTTCCTCCTCTCCGCATCCTGGGTTCCACTTCCAGATCCCTAACAACTGGTGGACAGCAAGCCAAGACATAAGAAAGCTGTGAGCAAAAATGGAGGTTATTCCACCAAATATAAGCTGAGTGTGTATCACAAAGACTGGAATCGGCAGTTTCACTTCAAGGGCGCATGAATCAAGCCACTTGTAAGGGCATCTTTGAAATTACCACCGATTGCTCTGATAATGATCCCCAACGCTGAGGATTGTTTTTCCAACAAGACAATGCTACATGCCAGTCAACAAAGCCAGTCAAGGTGTGCATGGACGACCACAAGTTCTAGACCCTGTCATGGTCAGCCCAATCTCTTTGCTTGAACGCCATCGAAAACCTCTGGAATGTGATTAGGAGGAAGATTGATGGACACATGCCATCAAACGAAGCTGAGCCAATTAACGTTTTACATCAGGGATAGCATAATGTCACCCAACAGCAATGGGGAAGAATGGTGGACAGCATGCCAAGACGCAAGAAAGCCGTGAGTGAAAATTGAGGTTATTTCATCAAATATGACTTCTAAACTCTCAGTTAAAACATGAATATAAAAACCAGAAAATTAATGTGAACTTTTTTCTCTGCGTTATTTGAGGTTTGAAAACATTGCGGACCCTATTACAATCTTCACGCAAACGTTTGCGCGCGTGCAAAAACGCATTAACGCGAGGGGCAAAACCCTTTGCGCAGAACTTCGCATTACAAAGTCAGCGCAACAAATGGGCGTATTCGCCTAACGTGGGTGGACCTGCGTGAACCCTTTGCGAGCATACTGTACTGCGCGCGTCCTATACTTAACATTGTGAGCGCAAATGCGTTTGTGCGCTGGTACGCGGATGGTATTACAATCTATGCCCAGTTTTTTTTTTTAATTTGTAAATGTTTACTATAGTACTTGATACAGTTAGTAATATAGGCAAACTTTTAACATCTCATGTAATTTACATACTCAAAAGTTTCCAATGTCATACAGTCTCAATTTAAAACCAGTAGTACTTTTCTTATAACATAACAAGTAACAAGACAGTAAGCAATAGAGGAGACAAGAAGAGAAAAGAAGAAAGAAAAAATATATATATTATTATTCTCCCTCCGATCAACTCCTTTTATAAATACTCATTTAGAGAGTTGTACCCGAGGATCTAAAGGACTTCCATCCCGACCACCTATTTTGATACATAATCATTGAATCGTGTAATTTTGCAAACATTTCTTCATATTTACAAATCTTATCTACTTTACATATCACTTCAGTTATTGTAGGTGTCAGCGTGGAGTTCCAATGGCTAGCGAGAACAGATTTAGCCACTCCTAATATTATTGATATAAGACCTCTAATCGGAAGGGGTATATTAATTGGAATAATGTGTAAGATATAAGCTTGGGGGCTAAAGGGAACGGTCAAAGATGTACATTCATAAATCAAACGACTAATAATTCTCCAATAAGGAGCTAATTTAATGCATGACCAAAAAATGTGAAGAAGAGATCCTTTAAATGAGTGGCATCGCCAGCAAACATCAGAAACCCCAGACGTATGTGCTAAGCGTGCTGGTGTAAGATGCCACCTATACATCAGTTTAAGTTGAGATTCTCTTACTCCTGTACTTTTAGAGTATCTATACACCGATGATGTAGCATAAAGCCAACCCTCATATGAAATTGAAAAAACTACCGTAGATACTCGAGTATAGCGCGACCCGAATATAACGCGATGGATAGAGATTTATTACGGAAATGAGAGAATACTCAAGACTCGAATATAACGCGAGGAACAACATTTTACTGTACCGGTAAACAATTAAAATCCTTCCAGGTTTTCTTAACACAGTCAGGCTCCCCCTCAGGCCAGGGTGCTCTGCTCTAGAATGATTGCAGTTGTTACTAAGTATGAAGCCGCCGGCCACCTGTCTTCTTTAATAACGATTGGATGGCTGGCGGAGGGAAGCGAAATTAATGATTGGCTTAAACCGAGCGTGCCCTCTGGCTCTGGATCCCACCTCTCCCGAATCCGGGAGTTCCTGAAGAGTTTGCAAGCATCAGGGAGCTCACATTCGCTTCAGCGAGACTACCGGAACTTCCGGGAGGATTGGGATCCAGAGCAAGGCGAGTTGTTTTTTTTTTTTTTTTTACACGCCATGCAGATGTCTCGTATATAACGCAACCCCTCTAAGTTTAAGGTAAATTTTTGTCAACAAAATCTAGCGGTATACTCGAGTATCTACAGTAATTCTTTTTCCCAGTTTGACATATATGAAAGTTTTTTTGTCATATTCTTAATCGCTAAAGCTTGATAGCATAATGATAATGATTTCTTAGAGAGCTCTTTTTTCCCAAACATAATTTGTGGATCTGTACTAAGAATAGTTCTTATATCCTGACTCAAAATAATACGTGTAATACGTAGATATGTAAAAAAATACAGTTTAAAGGGATGTCAAATTCCTTAACTAAGTCTGCAAAAGATTTTACTATAGACTGAGTAATCAGCTGTTGAAGATGGGTCACACACTGGATCAACCAGGGTGTTATATGCAAATTGGGGGAAATATGCCGCAAAATCTCAAGGTGGCAAAGCTTATCAATGGGAAGGGTTTAAGTAATGGTATACCCCATTGTCGCCAAATTGAAATAGATAAATAAGAAGAGGGCAACATTCCCTCGACTTTGGCCAGTGGGAAGTGGCCATACCACATAAGATCATGCAAAGTAGGTGGTGCTATTACTGCATTTTCAAGTCGCAACCATAATGGCATTTCTGAAGTGTGTAATGTGGCCAATAATTGGGCCAGTACTGAAGCTCTATAATACCTTTTTAAATCCGGGAGTCCCAGTCCCCCCATATCAGTCGGAAATGTTAGTTTTTGCTGATACCCTGGGAGGTTTACGTTTCCAAATATGAGCAAACAGTAATCTTTGTAAACGTAATAGACGATACGCTGGTAGCATCACTGGGATATTACGGAAAAGATATAAAATTTATGGTAAAATAGTCATTTTTAAGGATGCAATATGACCCATCCAAGATAAATTTACCGAGCGCCACGTCTGCTATGCCCAGTTTTTAACGCACAGCGTATGCGCGCATAATTTTAACAACTCCTAAAAGCTGGTGTTAATGGCAAATCTGAACGTTCTGGCCGAAACCAACTACACCAGCCCAAAAAAAAATGCAGCAAAGTATAGTTACACATTCTACACATACCCAAACAATAAAATTGAGAAGTTGTGCGTGCATTTATTATTGCTGCAGCATATATACTCAGATTGACTTTGACAGGTGCAAAAACTTAATGTGAGATAATCGTGGTTCTTAATTCTGATTGGCTGAATCGCGGGAAAAAACAGTCTGCAAACCGATTTCTGCGCGCAACGTTAATTCGCGCGTTTTTGCGCGTCTGCTTTACTTTATTTTTTGACGGATGAAAAAATGCACGAGGATTGTAATACCAGTGTTGATTTACGTGCGTTAACGTTTAACGCTTCGCGCACAAATTCACACGTTGCGTGTGCGTTTTTGCGTGAAGAATATAATAGGGCCCTGCATTTTTTCTTATTTTGACAAGTTTTCATTTTCTGCAAGCTAATGCTCCAACTGACAGCGTCTTTATTTGGGAGAAATGTTATCTGCATTTTATAGTGTAAAACCAAAGTTTTCGTTTTAGTCAAACACAAAACTAGAAATAGTAAAACCAGAGAAACTGATCATTTTGCCGTGTTTTCTTAATTCTTTTCAGAGCTGTATCTTATAAAGCGGGAAGGGATTAAACACTGTATTTTTACCCTCATATTATGGGTTAAGAGTTTATAATTTCCGCAATGGATGTAAATAATTTACAAAGGACACTTTGAACATTAAGGAACCTCACAGAAAAGCCCCCAAAATAAATCAAACTCCATCTGCCATGATATACGCGCTTTGCGAAATTGTCTATTGATTTAGCAATCGCTTAAGTGTTAAGGAAGTTGTTTTTGGATCGTTACCAGTATCAGTAATTATTTTCGCTTCTGGCTATTTGCTGCGCACTTAAATTAAAAATTAATCCATATAAATACACCTTAATGATCTCGAATGTCAAGATTCCCCAAGATTAATCTGCTTTTAATATGACAGATATTTGTAACAGTATAGTTTACATATAAGTATTACATTACTTTAAACATAGTTACGTTTAACACATGGGTTCTCTGGAAGTGTCATTGTTTGGGCTCTGTACTCAGAAATGGAACATGCAATCCTCATACTGTAAGAAAATATTGCGCTGTGTATAGGTAGAAAGAGAATTAAATTTCTATCCAAGAGACTAATTCCAAATATTGTATCTGGGCTCTCAATGGAGCGCCCCTGAGGCGAGAAACGCTTTTGGCTGTTTACTGTTCGTTTGTAAATTTTATTTTTTGTTTTAATAAATATTTTTCCAGCATATCTGGCGTTTATGTTACCTTTGTTCCTGCACCGAGGTTTACATACGCGGCTACCCTGGAAAGATTCTGCTGGAGATTCAATTCTGTTTGGTGAGTGGATATTTGCTTATCCTTTACAATCCTGTTGGATTATATACAACCCATGTTCCTGTGCTTTCTTGGAGGTCTGAGTGCGGGAGGATGAGGCGAACAGGTTGGCCCTGAACACCTGTGAGGTCTTCATATGAGAGCTAGCAGCTCTCATAAAGTGTGAGTAGTAAACATGACAACTTTACTATAGCAATATTGTTTGTGCAATGCTGTACCATTGTCTGTATTTTTTGTATTTTGAGGTCATCCTATAATGAAGATTTTGAGTGATTTTGTCCACGTCTAATCCTCCTTAAGGGACCTACCATCGCTTGTGAGCATTTTTCCATATTTACCACATCACTTATACACTACGGCCCCTATTACATTGTTCGCGCAATTGCGTACGCGCAGCACAAATTTTTTTGCGCGCATCGTCCAGCGTTATCGCGCAAAAATTAATGCGATATTCTGATCCGAACGCATTTTCTCATCCATCAAAAAATAACGTTCATAAAAATGAGGCGCAAAACAAAGTGTAATACGCGCACAGTAACGTTGCGCATGTAAATCAGTGTGCGGACTGTTTTTTTTGTGGGATTCAGCCAATCAGAATTAAGAACCTTAAGTTTCCTACTGATGACCGGGTCGGACTACGGGAGACAAACACACAAAGAATACGCAAACACATAACTGTGGAATAATATATATATTTATTATATATAGGCCACAGCTAAAAACTCCACACTAAAAACCCCACCATAATAACATAACAATTCTAATAACAAATTAAAACAATAATCCAGTGCTGAAAGAGGACTCCCCACAACCCCCACACACCTCCAAATCAACCACCAAAAATCTACCCAACTCCCAGTCATCTAACAAAGTAATCCTAACTAAAAAGGAACCCCTAGCCAGCACTGCCTACAAGCCCCCGCCGTGACAAAGGAGCCCAAAAAACAAAAAACTGTTCTAACGAAAAAAACCAACCCACCTAAGAGTAAAATAAAAAAGGGAGGAAGGTGGCGATTATCACCGCTCTACCTCAGGAGAAAAAGGCGGGAAAAGCCTCTCCACACGTGCCTTAAGTACCCTCCTGGCGACTCCTCCCACACCACTCCCGCTCAATCTCCTCACGCGCTGCCAAACCTTCTAGAAAGAATCCTCCCTGCGTCCTGGCATCAGAGGCAACTTAAGGGCCTTACGCCTTAGGTGCTTCAGGCCTCATTAATTGACTCACGTTTTTGCGCCTGTCAAAATAAATCTGAGTATACATGCTGCAGCAATTAAAACAAATATGCACGAATTCACAATTTTATTGTTTGGGTATGTGTAGAATGTGTAACTATAGTGTGCTGTATTTTTTTTTTTTGGTGCTGGTGTTTTTCGTTTTGGCCAGAACGTTCTGATTTGCAGTTACCACCAGCTTTTCAAAGACGATAAAATTATGCGCGCAAACGTTGTTCGTGAAACGTTGTGCATCGATTGAAATACCATCCGCGTAACGAATTTGTGCTCACAATGTTAAGTATAGGACGCGCACAGTTCATCACGCTCGCGCAGGTCCATCCGCGTTAAACGATAGCGCGCATCGTTTGCGCGAACATTGAAATACGACGTTCTGCGCAAAGGGTTATACCACTCGCGCAAATGCGCATTTGCGCACGCAAAACACACTGCGCGAGGAATGTAATAGGGCCCTACATCCTTTTAAGTTGAAGCGCTGTCCCCATTTCTTTACTCCACATTTTGCAATTTGTACTGGAGTCGGGACGGGAGCACCACAGTGTGGGAATATAACGAATCCTTAAAAGTGTATATCTACCACGGAGTATAATCCCTCTTTTTTTTCACAATGGAGCTACCTAAAGAACATAGAGAAGTGAGACAAGGTGTTTCTGGTCAATCGGATTAAGTCTAACTATCTATCAAAACTGACTCAAAGGTCCAGCTGTACAGTTAGAAAAACAAACCTTTGTGGGTCCGTTCTATAGAAAAGGTGAAAGGCCAGAAATGTCAATAGAGCATAGATAAGAATAATAGGCAAGCATTAAGATCCTTGGAGTGGTCTCATGCTCAAATCGCTATAAAGCAGAGACCCATCACAATAAAAATCTCCTATTGCCAGCAAAACCAGCGTAAATAAAATTCAGCATTTAGTATCCCATACTCAGTTTCCCTACGCGTTTCGCCACTAGGCCATCTTGAGGAGCAGTATGGATAGTAGTTGAGAATGGTATGCCAGGAAGAGGATATAACTTACTTGTGTTTTTATATAGTGAAGAGGTAGTGGTAGCAGTTTGCAGGCGCTGGACAGGGGTGGTTTGCGCCACCTTTGGGGGGGTGATCAGTGCATATCGTCATAGTGGGGCTCAATGGAAAGGGAGCAGGGCCGAATCACAGAAGAGGAAGGAAGGCCATCAGTGGGCCATATTAACGTCTGTCTGGCGTATGGTGCATCGAAGCAGCGATGTTGGTGTATTCGACATCGGGCGATTAAGCGAGTGCACGGATTCAATGTCTGGTTTTCCGCTCTGCGCATGCGCGCTACAGGAGAACATTGTCCCAGTAAGTGTCTAGCACATGCGCACTGACACATAAAGGGTAGCATGCCAGTTCGTATAGTATCTACAGGTATACATAGCCCATACTCAGTAGATGTTAATTGCTATACCCAGAATTTCTCATATGGGACTGGTGTTCATCATTTACATATTTACATATTAGAAATTCTGGGTATGGGCTACGTATATAAAACTCTGAGCTTTTCAATGACTAACATTTGGGGTTGTAGATGGGTGTATAGTGGTTAGTATAAAGGGGGGGGAGAGGGTTGGAGGCGGCAATGAAGGATGTGCAAAGGTGGGTTGGAGTGTCGAGGGAGGTATAAGGGCTAAAAATACCAACGCATGCAACATTTCCAAAAGTTTTCATTTTTGTCCGAAATTTCAGATCGACCTGAACAGGTAAATTTGGAAAAATCTGAAAGTTTTGGATTACGAAATTTGCCGAAACAAAAGGAACCGAAATTCTGATCTGTGCCCACGTCTGGTGCTGAGTCACTAAGGTAGGCGAATGCGAGGTGACGCTGCTCAGGCTGCCCTTTTACTTCATTTTAAAATGTGTATTATTTTTCACTATTTTCAGGTTTGGGACCTTGGGTTGCCACAGATTTCTGCGCTTACAGGAACATGAGAAGTAAATCCAGCACTGCAAAAAGATTGTAAAGACATATAGCCGTTACCCAATACACAGAAGAGCTCAATCAATCGATCATTCCTTGACATGTGACGTGAATGTCAGCAAGGTGTGCCGAAATCAATTGTTTGCTGAATATAAATAAGTTAATCGTGGGCTCAGCAGGCCCTACGTTTCTGCCAAGCCTTATCAAAATGCATAGAACAGGTAATTGAACCTTTTCAGCCGGAGCAGCAATATATTCGCCAGGCTCTAGGCAGTGCGTCCCTTTTGAGACAGCTACATCAGATCAACATGATGTAATCAATAGTGTCTAAGTTATAGATGACAAGATTATCTAACCTTTCCTTTTGGGTAAACAGGCTGAGACAGTGAAGGGTTTGATTTGTAAGTACAGGGAATATAAACTCCCGCTTTTTGGATAACGATGTATCACATATTAATAATGCATTCTGGCTACTGCTGTTCAAAGGTCAAAGGTTCAAAGGTCAACTAAACCCCAATTCATCTGTGTAATAAAATTACTAAGGATAGAAAACCCAACGATAAAATGGGTAGTTCTCGCGGTAGCGCTTCCGGTCCCCCGCAAATAACACCTCCTGGAGATCACAGGACACCATAGAGGTTTGCGTCTCTGGGTCGCGAGCCATGCGCGAGATCATGCAGCACATCGGAGTGATCGCGGAGGGACACTGGGGACTATTTTCTAGGGATGAGCTTTTCGGGTTTCGGAATTTCGGAATTTTCACGAAATTTCCGGATTCGTGTATTCGGATGCGGACGATTTTCCGAAAATTTTTAGATCCGAAAATGGCAGATCCGAAAAGAAAAATTTTCGGAATTTTCGAATGGACTTGAAATGTGTCAAATCGAAATTTATCGTTTTAATATGATTAAATAAAGTTGTGAAATGTATATTCAATTATTCATAAGAAAAAAAGGATCTTTATTTAATAAAAAAAACACGATAGAATCGCCAGAATTATCGTAGACACTTTGAAACGAGGAGAACAGACGTTCCGAAAAAACGAAAATTTCCGAAGTTTCCGAAAAGTCGATACAAAAAACGAGCAAACTGACACGAAAATACGAAAAATGGTCGATATTCCGAAAAAAAAATGTACACGAAAAACGATCCAAACCGAACCGAATCGAAACAGCAAACGGTCGAAACGAGCCGAATCGAAAAGTTTAAACATCCGAACAAATCGAACCGAAAAAAAAAAAAAAATCGGTGCACAAGCCTACTATTTTCTCACTCTGCACCCAGCGACAAAAAGCAGTGGATCGGTCCACCATTCCCACCACGGGATGAGAGGTGAGTATCTGATTTATTTGAGGATTTTAGGGTCTGCTAAATGATTTTGCAATAGCGGAATCATTTAGCGCCAGCTTTTAGGTGTAGCTAAATTTTTGGCTTGCGTATCCCTGCGGTAATTAGCTCTAGGACTTTGCAATACCTTACCTATCGAAACGCTAAGTACTGATTGCGCTCCCCATGTTGGGTCCTATTACATTCTTCACGCAAAAACGCATTAGCGCGAGGGGCAAAACCATTTGCGCTGAACGTCATATTACGACGTTCGCGCACAAAATGCTCGTTAACGTCTAACGCGAGTGATCCTGCGCAAACCCTTTGCGAGCGCAATTTAGCGTGGGCATCCCATACTTAACATTGTGAGCGCAAATGCGTTTGTGTGCTGGTGCACGCAATGTATTACAATCTTAGCGCAAAATTTAACGGACATCGTTTGCGCGCATAATTTTAACGTCTTTGAAAAGCTGGTGGTAACGCAAATTGTCACAACCTCACCGTACCAAACTGCGGATTCACAACGGAGAACGTCGAGGTGCACGTTTTTTTTCTACTAGATCCGACAAAATTGACGGCCACTACCTTGTCTTCCGTCAGAACGTACGTCTGTTGTGCGCAGTCCGCACAAAATGACGTACTCGTGTTAAAAATTACATTGCGCTCACTGATTTCTGCGCACAACGGTACTTTGCGCACATTTTTGCGCGTCGGTTTTACGAGCGCAATTTCCCGACAGATGAAAAAATGCGCGAGGAATGAATGTAATTCCAGCGGGGATTTCCGTGCGATAACGTTTAACGCTTCGCACAAAAAACCACGTGTTTAGCGTGCGTTTTTTTGCGTTAAAAATGTAATAGGGCCCGTTAAGAATAGGATGCGCAAAGTACAGTAAGCTTGTGGAAGCACTGATGCGCTAAGTGATTTCTTACGGGTTTAGGTTAGGAATGTAATATGGGGGCATGCATTAAAGTCACTTATCCTGGCGCTAACGCTTACATATCCAAACGCTACCGTTAGCGTTCATTTGGGAATAGTGCCCTATGTATTTTCGTAATACTATTTAATTGCTGTAAAAAAGCAATAAATACATTATAATGAATTGTCGCCTCCCCAAAATACTTTCCTAGATGAATATGTATACGTTTATTCAATTATAAATATATATATATGGATATTTAATCAGAATATTGTGTCACATACCATACCAACTATTGGCTTTTTGTTTTTAGGCCTTGTTTATTAATACCAGATTTCTGAAAATGCAGTGACATTCCAAAGTGACATAGTCATTAAAGGGACACTCTAAGCAAGTGATCTCAAACTCAGGTCCTCCAGATGTTTATTGCCTACAATAGATCCACGCTCTAAGCTAAAACCAAGCAGGGTTGAATACTCAAGGGGTTAAATAACTACCCCTCCTGAGCACCTCATTTCCAGTGTCGGTCCCCATCAATCAGTTCTCTTCTGCATTGGCAACGCTTGATTTAGCTGAGCATCAGCCAATCAGATGCTTCTCAATGGAAACGCACATCCCGCACAGATTGTGAGTCACGTTATTTAACCCGTTAGCATTTGGAATGTAATGGGTGGGTATGCGATAAAGGCACTTAACCTAGCATTAACACTCACCTATATGAGCGCTAACGCTCGCGTCAACAAGGGAATAGTGCCCACAATCTGTAGAATAAAATCCCACTTTTCGGTTGACCTTTTATTTTTTACGTTTTTGCCTAGGAACACATACAGGGCTATTCAGAAAGAGGTGAAAACATTGAGAATGACTGGAGAATTTAAAATTCTAGGTCAAAATAGTTAAACCAGAAAAATTCTCCCATTTGTTCTAGATTGTTCATTCTCCTGGCAATTCTCAAGGTTTTCACCTCTCTCTGAATAGCCCTGATAATTGTGGTCAGGGAATGGGCTTTTCAACTACTGCTGCTTGTATGTCAAAGTGATTGAACTCAGAAGTGGATTTGGTAATAACACCAGGACCTTTATTCTGTCTGCGAAGAATAGAAAACTGATATTGTTCATCCAGCAGATCTCCCCATTGAAGGCAACGAGTGTTAACGGGGTAAAAGCGCCAGATCTGCTTTGCTTCTCATGTGAATTAAACCTTCTGGCATGTATCCTATTACACAGACGTTCAAAAAATATAATAATAATAATAGAATTTTGAAGAAAATCATATATTAAGATACTTCAGGCAGTAGACTACTATTCCTAACGGAACAATGTTTGCTGCATGTATTGAAAATATGCAATTACTACAAAAAAATCCTCTTGTCAAGTAATCCCCGAAGAAGAAGAATTTATAATGCGTTGGTGTCTCTGTAAGATTAGTATATAATGAATTAAATGCTGTAAATTGGTCTTTATTGCAGTATCTGACTTTCAGAATGGGATATTTCATGATTTTTCATTGCAGTTAAAAAAAATATGTAATAATTAAATTTGCACTTGACCTTTATCTGTGTATATCCTATCTAGTAAATTATAAACTCAACAAGAGTTATTTCTTTAACCCCTTCACTACCATTATACAGTATACTTGAGGGGTTATTCAAAGAGCACCGAAATTTAGGCGCTCTTTCACTCGGCGAACTTCAGCGACCTCAAATCGACGACCCTTTGGTGAATTCAGCATTCACCGCAGGGTTCCTGAAGTGCGCCGATTCGATCCACCGAACGCATCAGTAATCCGCTGAAAAACCACCGAACGTATCTGGTAAACCAGGCAAATCGATCCAATAAACTGCTGAATGCAGTCGCAAACCTGACAAACAGACCGCCCAACGCATCCTCAAACTGCCGAATGCAGCGGACGACCCGCCGAACAGACCGATCAACTCCGACCAGGTGCCGAACATCACCGGAAACAGCCGACCAGCTCTAAATAATATGTAAGGTCCTATGAATAATAATAAAAAGGTCTGTTACAGAATAAGAAAAAAACGCTGTTTAAACACAATCGGAAAAAATAAAATCCCAAAAAATTCCTAAAAAATTCTAAAAAAAAATACTTAATAAAGAGTCTTTTTGCAGCAAATGAAAAGAATAGAGGGTTGAATAAATATTTAATTAAAAAGAGGGAATTTTATTTACATTGAAAACTATGGGATTCGCCTGGTTAAACCTGTCGAATGAAACCACCGAAAATCAGGGCATTTTGCCAGCTTTTCTCTGCTGTTCAGCGTTCTCTGAATAGATTAACCATGTTACATCTCTATGGGGAATCTCACTGCCGCCGAATTGCATCATATTTCACTGGCAATTTGCCAATATTTAGTGAATCGACAGATTTTTGAGTAGCCGAATTGTCACGAAATTTCACCGTACAGGGAAATTCCCCGTTCGGTGCAATTCGGTGGCAGGTTCAGCTCTCTTTGAATAATCCCTTTGATTATTCAAAGACACCTGCTTGTTTCTCAATATAAACTAAACTCGATGTGAGCTCATTCTGGAGCATTAAAAATGAATTTGGTTCACTGCAAATTAAATTCCTTTGGAAATTGGCTCCAGAACGTGCCGCTAAAGATTCAACACATCAGACATGACAGCTTCAGTATTGAATTTATTTGAAAAGCTTTGAGATCTTGTTTTTCCTTCAAGGAAACATGGAGCCCAAGCTATAATGTAAATGCAGTAGTGCTTTTTGGCCAGCAGAGGGAGCCCTCTGCCTGTCAGATAGGACTTCCCTCCTTTTAACATATACAGAGGGACGCCGCTGTATATATTTACAGTGTGGGTAATGGAAAGTCATTGACCATGAAACTGCCAGTTCCTGCCAGTGGTTTTATGCAAAATCACTTGGCAGTGAAGGGGTTAGGCTAGGGTCAGACTAACGCATTTTTCACGTTGTCCGTGAAAATGTGCGTTCGAAGAATGGACGTATTTTTTCACGGAATACGCAATAGCGGTCATACGATGCGCAGTTTCATCCGTGAGTTTGTACGGATCTTCAATAAAACACTTTGTGCATCTGGACGTTATGTTGGCCGGACATTAGCAGCGTCTGACGTCTCCCAATCACGCACACACGCCTCTAGCGGACGCAGCGCACTCTGTACGTCAGTACTAGTGGTTTAACGTTCTCGAAAAAATGCGTTCATTTTCCACTTGCGTTGCGCAGCCGGACTTTTGTGCGACCGTACTTCGTATATTGGCCGTCATTGCCCGGCATCTGCTGCTAGTGCGGCCGTGATTAAGTGCGCCAGAACGCGCGTTCGCACTGCCTCAGTCTGACCCTAGCCTTAATGGGAAACGCATCATTATATTACAGAGTGATAGAGGAATATAGATGACAGCGGCAACAGCCGTGCTATATTCAACTAGAAAGTAAAATAAATTCATTATCCGACACGACTTTTCAACGATTTCTTTTTTGAAGAAAACAGTAATGCTTTGATAGTAGATGGGATATATTTTGGTGTAATTGAACAGTACAAGAATAGCATGGATAAGAGTATATATATTTTATAAAGAAATAAGTACATATCCCTTTAAAATTATTTCCCCTATTCAGACGAACTGGTAATTAGGAGCCACGAATGCAAAAAGCAGCGCAAGCCATTAAATATTGTCTGTTGCCTATTACAAGTGAGCTGCTATATTAGTGGATGGGCAAATAATCTTATCAAGCTTCTCAGTGACACTGGTGGCACCACCCACCGCTAGACTTGTGCACCGATTTTTTTTTCGGTTCGATTTGGTTCGTTCGTATTTTGTAAATTTTCGTTTCGGTTCGTTTCTTTTTCGTTTCGTTTTTCGTATCGACTTTTTCATAATTTCAGAAATTTTCGCGTTTTTAGGAACGTCTGTTCTCCTCGTTTCAAAGTGTCTATTCGTTCTGACGTAAACTAATGGTTTTTCGGATCCGATATTTCTGTCGATACGATAATTCTGCCATTGAGATTTTTCATGTTTTACAAGAAGGATACATTGAGATTTCTCTGGTTTTACAAGAAGGATACATTGAGATTTCTCTGGTTTTCCAGGAAGGATACATTGAGATTTCTCATGTTTTACAAGAAGGATACATTGAGATTTCTCTGGTTTCCCGGGAAGGATACATTGAGATTTCTCTGGTTTTCCAGGAAGGATACATTGAGATTTCTCTGGTTTTCCAGGAAGGATACATTGAGATGGGAATGATACAAAATTACAGAATCAGCGATATAACCAAAAAATACGTTGTCCGAAATTACTGAAATTGAACCGAAATCAGGAATGGAACGAAAATGATTTTCGATTTTACACATTTCTAGTCCATTCTAAAATTCCGAAAAGTTTTCGTTTCGTTTCATAAATTTTTCGGATCTGCCGTTTTCGGATCTGAAAATTTTCAGAAAATTGGCCGAATCCGAATGCACGAATCGGGAAATTTCGTGAAAATTCCAAAATTCCGAAACCCAAAACGCACATCCCTACCCACCACTGGTATCTTCTTCTGGAACTCATAGGACTTCATGGAAACCTGCAGGCAACCAGTGCAAAGACCTTCAGGGTTATTCAGAAAGTGGTGAAAAGCAGGAGAATGACTGGAGAATGGAAAATTCTAGGTCAAATAGCCGATTTGGAATGTGAGATAAATGGGAGAATTTTTCTGGTTCAGCTATCTTTACCTAGAATTTTCCATTCTCCAGTCATTCTCCTGCTTTTCACCGCTCTCTGAATAACCCTGTGTATGTACGTAGAAGGGCTGGCAGAAGGACACTGGAGAACTATTTGATCCCTAGTCCTTAAATATACTGATAATGCAGTTAAAAATATCCCCTCTTTGGATATTATCCCCTTCACAACCAAGATTGAATATACTTGAGGGGTCATTCAAAAAGAGCCGTATTGGCCACCGAATTGCAATGAACGGTGAACCAAGATCGAATATACTTGATATTCAACACACCCGCCGGTGCCTCTATATCGAGTATACTCAATTTAGTCTAATTCTGGAACAATGCAAAGAATTTTTTTTGATCGTAGTTGATATTCATTTTCAAATGGGCTCCAGAATGAGAGCAAAAAGTTTTGCATCTCAGGCATGACAGCTGAGGAGCTAAAACAGTTTGAACAGGTGGGACTCTGTGTCTAAAACACGGAGCCCCAGCTGATTCGGCATGGAGCCCCTGCTACAGTCGTGCTTTTTGGCTGGTAGATGGCAACGGCTGTCTGTCATATAGGACTACTAAAGTAAATGTGATCTGTATGGTAAATATTCCCAATGACTTTTTTTTACTATGTTTATTATTCTTATAATTAATAAAATTGACCCCCCCCCAAAAAAAAAGGAAAACACTAGTTTCTGACAGTGCTTCTTTAGAATACCACCTTGGTAGTTAGGAGGTTAAAGAGTTAATTAGTAAAACGATGAATATTATTCCCACTACAAACGATTGGCCCTCATGTAGTAGGATATAATACCTGATTTAAGTGCAGACATATTTAGGGAGTGCAAAATATTCTAGCAGATGCATTGTCAGGAACATAAATTCCACTTTAGTCACAGACAGTTGGCTGGTCATTAGGAAATTACATGAGATAGCCAAACCGTAAAGGAAATGTGTTCATCGTTTTAATTCCCGAGTCCTATCCAATCCTAGAATTTAAGCAACATTCATTTAATAATGTATAATGTGGTTTATCTTATAGACATCGTACATTGTAGTGTGACTATGCGTGTAAAACTGGAAATATAGAGAGGGGTCCAAAAAAAATATATCAACACTCCAACAGTTGTTTTCTACACCCTTTTTTTAAAACCCGTATTGTATATATTGTATAGCAGCAATGTGTTGTATTATGTTTCCTTTAAAGATATCAGTAGTCGCACCATTGTTGATGTCATCATGTGACCGTCAGGAGAGAGCCAAGCAAAATGGCGGAGGCACGCTTGACTTTCGAGCACCGCAAGACCATTTTGAAGTGGCATTGTAAATTTGAAAATGCATGTGAAGTTCAACGACAATGACAACATGAGATTGGAACAGCGCCACCTATACAACTAACAATTGCACGGATTGGTGTTGAGTTCTGAACCGATGGCATTCTGTGTGTTGTGCACAAGCAAAGATCTGGGAGGCATCGCACAGGAACAAGTCCTGCTTCCTCGGATACGGAGTTGCAACAGTTTACACGCTCACCGCAAAAGTCTGTCAAACAAAGTGCACGTGAGACAGGAATTAGCAGATCAAGCATACAAGGTATTCTGAAGAGAGCACATTGGAAATGTAACATCCTGAGACTGTTACACGCCATGATTGAAGATGAGCCTGATCAGAGAATGGAGCACTGTGAGTGGTTTCGATAAATGGTACATGAAGATGAGGACTTTGTACAGAAAATGGTGTGGACTGTCAACCAAAGGTTTAATTGGACCATACTTTAAGGCACAGTCACCGGTCAAGTGCACCTCGTCATGCATCGCACATCCAATTTACCGGCCATTGGGGCGCTTTATGCGGATGAGCAATTTTACTTACAGCAAGATGTTGCACCACCTCACTAGCACCAAGATGTAAGAAAATCTCGATGACATTCTGCCAGAACGTTGGATAGGACGCAGAGGTGCTGTTGAATTCCCTCCATGTTCCCCGGACTTAACACCCCTCGATTTCTATCTGTGGGGAACACTAAAGAATGTGGTATACCATAGAAAACCACCTATGCTGACTGCACTATGGGAAAATATTTAAATATCATGTATAGCAATGGTCCCCAACCCTGGTCCTTGGGCCCACTAACAAGCCAGGGTTTGCAGGATACGTGAAGCACAGCACAGGCGATATGATTTGCTGCTCAGTAATTGCAGGATTCAGTCTGCATTTCCCCAAGGTGATCTGTAAAACCTGGCCTGTTAGTGGACCCTGAATAACGGGGTTGGGGAAACACTGGTGCAGATCAATCCCTCTGAACACTCTAGTCAATGTTGTTCATGCAGTAGTGTTATGAAATCAAAAGTGTCTGGATGCTAATGGTGACCACTTTGACCTCCTAATGTGACTGCATAATTCAAACATGATTGACAGCTGCCCTTTGATGTTTATATAAATCTAGTAGTAACATTTTTATGCATTTATTTTTCATGTTAAAGTGTGTATTTGTTACGGTTAAAGTCCGAAGTGTGGTTAATTTTAGGATTACCCGAGTAATCCTGACATTGCCCAAGCGTCGTTAGCAAAAGTCTGATGTGAAATAAAATTTCGGACTTTATCCGGGTAATCTGCAAAGTATCCAGAGGCCTCTGGGTACTCCAGTTTTCTGCTGTGGTTTACACAGGTAAAATGCACATTACCCTGGTGTTGCTGGATAAAGTGTGATGTGCAACGAAACATCGGACTTTATCTGGGTAAACTGCAAAGTATCCAGACGTCTCTGGGTTCTCCACTTTTCTTGGGTTTTCAGCAGGTTACAGTTGACGGAATTCCGAGGATTACCCGGGTAAAGCTGCAAAGTGTTATCTGACCGATAACAAAATTGTGTTCTTTGTTATTTTTAAACAAATTGTATCCACAGTCACAAACCGCACTAAATAACCATCATGTGACTGTGCATTAATTGTCTGAAAATTAATTTATGAAGATAAAGATATTATATAAAGAGTAACCTGATGGTTATTGTTTTTTATAAATGATATATAAGCACATATGACACATAATAAAGATCATCTAACTCTTTAACATTCTTATAAGAAACATGTCCTGTTACTCTGTATATTCATTAGATCCTTAATACATTATTTTTGTTATCCTTAATCCATTTTTTTTAACTTTTGCCATTTTTGTTGATAATATCCATAGATATAATAGCAAAATTCAAGCGGGGTTGGATGCTCGGCAGATTACCTGGGTGAAGCTGTGGATAGTCCTCAGATTACCCGGGTGAAGCTGTGGATAGTCCTCAGATTACCTGGGTGAAGCTGTGGATAGTCCTCAGTTTACCCAAGTGAAGCTGTGGATAGTCCTCAGATTACCTGGGTGAAGCTGTGGATAGTCCTCAGATTACCCGGGTGAAGCTGTGGATAATCCTCAGCAGGTGTCAAGTCCTGGGAAAAAAAGTGAGGGAACTCACCCACGAATTCCACAACCCCCATTACCTGAAGAAAATATATATATATCACGAGTATAGCAGTGCGTGGTGATACCATTTTTATTGGGTTAACATTACATTTAAAAGACAAGCTTTCAAGAGTGTAAACTGGAAACTATACTGATCAGTGAAAGGTATCACTACGTACAGGTATACTCGTGATTGTGGCAACTGGACTAACGCGTTTTATATATAATATATATATCCAGGCACAGACGCCCCAGAATTATATACACAGGCACTGTGCCCCCAGAATAATATACACAGCACTGGACCCCCAGAATAACATACACAGCACTGAACCCCCAGAATAATATACACAGCACTGAACCCCCAGAATAACATACACAGCACTGAGCCTCCAGGATAATATACACAGCACTGAGCCCCAAGAATAACATAATAACATGCACAGCACTGAGCCCCCATAATAATATACACAGCACTGAACCCCAAGAATAATATGCACAGCACTGGTTATATGAATATATTTTCCCCAGTTCACATGGATATAATTGCCCCAGCTAATATGAGTATATATTGCCCCAGCTCTCATGGATAATGCCCCTGGTCTCATGGATATGCCCCCGGCTCTCATGGATAATGCCCCCAGGTCTCATGGATAATGCCCCCAGGTCTCATGGATATGCCCCAGGTCTCATGGATACTGCCCCCAGGTCTCATGGATACTGCCCCCAGGTCTCATGGATATGCCCCAGGTCTCATGGATATTGCCCCCAGGTCTCATGGATATTGCCCCCCCAGGACTCATGGATATTACCCCCAGGTCTCATGCATATGCCCCAGGTCTCATGGATATGCCTCAGGTCTCATGGATATTGCCCCCAGGTCTCATGGATATGCCCCAGGTCTCATGGATACTGCCCCCAGGTCTCATGGATATTGCCCCCAGGTCTCATGGATACTGCCCCCAGGTCTCATGGATATGCCCCAGGTCTCATGGATATTGCCCCCAGGTCTCAAGGATATTGCCACAGGTCTCATGGATACTGCCCCCAGGTCTCATGGATATTGCCCCCAGGTCTCATGGATATGCCCCAGGTCTCATGGATATTGACCCCAGGTCTCAAGGATATTGCCACAGGTCTCATGGATACTGCCCCCAGGTCTCATGGATATTGCCCCCAGGTCTCAAGGATATTGCCACAGGTCTCATGGATACTGCCCCCAGGTCTCATGGATACTGCCCCCAGGTCTCATGGATATTGCCCCCAGGTATCATGGATATGCCCCAGGTCTCATGGATATTGCCCCCAGGTCTCATGGATATTGCCCCCAGGTCTCATGGATATTGCCCCAGGTCTCATGGATATGCCCCAGGTCTCATGTATATTGCCCCCAGGTCTCATGGATACTGCCCCCAGGTCTCATGGATACTGCCCCCAGGTCTCATGGATATTGCCCCCAGGTCTCATGGATATTGCCCCCAGGTCTCATGGATATTGCCCCCAGGTCTCATGGATATGCCCCAGGTCTCATGGATATTGCTCCCAGGTCTCATGGATATGCCCCAGGTCTCATGGATATGCCCCCAGGTCTCATGGATATGCCCCCAGGTCTCATGGATATGCCCCCGGTCTCATGGATACTGCCCCCAGGTCTCATGGATATTGCCCCCAGGTCTCAAGGATATTGCCACAGGTCTCATGGATACTGCCCCCAGGTCTCATGGATACTGCCCCCAGGTCTCATGGATATTGCCCCCAGGTATCATGGATATGCCCCAGGTCTCATGGATATTGACCCCAGGTCTCATGGATATTGCCCCCAGGTCTCATGGATATTGCCCCCAGGTCTCATGGATATTGCTCCCAGGTCTCATGGATATGCCCCCAGGTCTCATGGATATGCCCCCAGGTCTCATGGATATGCCCCCAGGTCTCATGGATATGCCCCCGGTCTCATGGATACTGCCCCCAGGTCTCATGGATATTGCCCCCCCAGGTCTCATGGATATGCCCCAGGTCTCATGGATACTGCCCCCAGGTCTCATGGATATGCCTCAGGTCTCATGGATATTGCCCCCAGGTCTCATGGATATTGCCCCCAGGTCTCATGGATATTGCCCCAGGTCTCATGGATACTGCCCCCAGGTCTCATGTATATTGCCCCCCAGGACTCATGGATATTACCCCCAGGTCTCATGGATATGCCCCAGGTCTCATGGATATGCCCCAGGTCTCATGGATATTGCCCCCAGGTCTCATGGATATGCCCCAGGTCTCATGGATACTGCCCCCAGGTCTCATGGATACTGCCCCCAGGTCTCATGGATACTGCCCCCAGGTCTCATGGATATTGCCCCAGGTCTCATGGATATTGCCCCCGGTCTCATGGATATTGCCCCCCAGGTCTCATGGATATGCCCCAGGTCTCATGGATATGCCCCAGGTCTCATGGATATGCCCCCGGTCTCATGGATATGCCTCAGGTCTCATAGATATTGCCCCCAGGTCTCATGGATATGCCCCAGGTCTCATGGATATTGCCCCCAGGTCTCATGGATATGCCCCAGGTCTCATGGATACTGCCCCCAGGTCTCATGTATATTGCCCCCCAGGTCTCATGGATCTTACCCCCAGGTCTCATGGATATTGCCCCCAGGTCTCATGGATACTGCCCCCAGGTCTCATGGATACTGCCCCCAGGTCCCATGGATATGCCCCAGGTCTCATGGATATTGCCCCCAGGTCTCATGGATATGCCCCAGGTCTCATGGATACTGCCCCCAGGTCTCATGTATATTGCCCCCCAGGTCTCATGGATATTACCCCCAGGTCTCATGGATATGCCCCAGGTCTCATGGATATTGCCCCCAGGTCTCATGGATACTGCCCCCAGGTCTCATGGATACTGCCCCCAGGTCCCATAGATATGCCCCAGGTCTCATGGATATGCCCCAGGTCTCATGGATATGCCCCATTTCTCATGGATACTGCCCCCAGGTCTCATGGATACTGCCCCCCCAGGTCTCATGGATACTGCCTCCAGCCCAGCTCACCTCTGCTGCTGCTGCCGCACATTGCCGGCAGCCGCGTGCTTCCTGCTTCAGCGGCCGCTGACAGGAAGTGCAGCCGCTCACCTGGGATCGATGAAACAGCCAGGCGAGCGGCTCCACTTCACCGGCCGTTCTAATAGGAAGCACGCGGCCGCCGGCAATGTGCAGCGGCCACCTGCTAAAGCGTTTGGGCTCGGGCCACAGCAGGAACGCTGCGTTCCTGCAGCGTTCCCGCTGTGGGAAAAGTGCGGGAACGCCGTTCCCGCACGTTCCTGCTCGACTCGAGCCCTGGTCCTCAGATTACCCGGGTGAAGCTGTGGATAGTCCTCAGATTACCTGGGTGAAGCTGTGGATAGTCCTCAGTTTACCCAAGTGAAGCTGTGGATAGTCCTCAGATTACCTGGGTGAAGTTGTGGATAGTCTTCAGATTACCCGGGTGAAGCTGTGGATAGTCCTCAGATTACCTGGGTGAAGCTGTGGATAGTCCTCAATTTACCCAAGTGAAGCTGTGGATAGTCCTCAGATTACCTGGGTGAAGCTGTGGATAGTCCTCAATTTACCCAAGTGAAGCTGTGGATAGTCCTCAGATTACCTGGGTGAAGCTGTGGATAGTCCTCAGATTACCCAGGTGAAGCTGTGGATAGTCCTCAAATTACCTGGGTAAAGCTTCAGGCTTTTATCTGAACAATAACAAAAATCAGTTTTAGCCACACAGGGTTGGATAGTCTGCAGATCATCGGGGTAAAGTGCGGATTTTTCATCTCTTCCAGACTGTTACCCAAGGGCTGTTGGTTAGTCCTAAAATTACCCGGGTAAAGTCTGAATTTTTCATTTTTTTGCAGCTTTACCCGGCAGTTTTGGGTGATGTCAGGATTACCCGGGTAATATTAAAATTAACCGCACATATACATTTTTTGGGCCCCTCTGTATTTAATTCTAGTTTCTTTTTCTCTTAGTGATAGTCATTACACCACTTATGTAAAAGTCAAGGTTGACTTTGCGACTGTTTTTTTTTTTTAACCATAAAATATTTATATTTAATTCTGCTCTGCTGTTGACTTGTAAGAAAAATATAACATCTCGTTCTGATTACATTATGATGATTTTTTTCCCCTTTTGCTCATATTCTACTTGTTTGACCTAGAAATAGTTTATGTAAATGAAAGGAGATTTTGCTTTTTCGGTCGGTATTGTGGAAATTATATGCTATATTAAATTAATGTCTCAGGTGATCCCTATGATTACATGGCTGTGTCTAACAATGTACAACTTCATGGCCTCTTTAAACTCCCATAGCTTTTATTGTGATTATTCTAATCTTCATTATCCAGTCCATCAGCAGCGGCATTGTTGTTACAGCCATTATCATCATTATCGTATGATCCAGGATCCTGCAAATACAAGCAGTAGAAAGATAAATAACAGGATAATTGTAGGACAGAGAGATACTTTCCAAGGCTGTTTCCAGAGAGTTGAGGAATGAAATATGCATTTTGTTTTTAAATATTTCTCTGCGTAGTTTACAATTAATCCGTGATGATGTAATCTTTTACAATAAAGTTGCCATTTCTGCACATTTAAGCTGTTTCGATGTAGAATGATACGGTGATTTAGCGTATAGAATGATTTTTTTTTCTGGGATATTTAACCCCTTCACTGCCTATTGTTTTCCTTGAAAACAATATTATGACATTTATTTAAAAAATGGAATGCAATTAAATCTAGTATAAAATATCCATTGATAGATTGTTAGAAATTGTTATTCAGAGATAGTTAATACATTTAAAAAATGTAAATTTGTTAATTTTCAATTGTTTATGTATTCCTTTTTCTCCTTTAACTAAATGCTGCTGAGGTGAAAGGTTCTAAACTCTAGATGGTGTCCCTACTGTCGCAAAATGTCACATTTTCAGCATGCAGGCAGAAATGGCTTTTGTGTCAGATCCAGTAAATATGCTGTAGATAGATAATAAAATAGTCAGATCTCCTGCTTTTGGGGGTTTGATTTGATCATAATTAGTGATGAGCTGAATACCCCCGTGTTCGGTTAGCATTCGAACTCGAACAATTTCAAAAGTTAGAGTTCGAACTCGAACACGAACCAAACTCAATGTGAGTCAATGGGACTCGAAAGTTTGATTTTTAGAGTGCCCTCCAAGAGGGCATATATGCAAGATATTTGCCATAAAAGGTGTATGGGGGTCCGGGTAGTGCTCTGGGGGACAGGAAACAAGGACAAAAAGTAAAAAAAAACATTTTTAAAGGAACAGTGAGTTTTCCATGGAATAAAGGTTAAGAATAAAAACGAAAAATTTCTTCAAATATCGTGCCTAGGATGTCCCCATAACCTGTCCGTGAAGTGGTGGATTTGTAGGATGTATAGAAACATTTAAAAACAAAACAATGACATTTCAAATGATGGTAAATGGTTTCCCTTTAATCTGTTCATAAACAACTGCTTGGGGCGGCAGTCTGTATGAAAAGAGGAGACATTTTAGGACACGCAGAACACGTTTAGTGATTTTTTGGCGAAATTATGGTGAAACTTATGCAGGCTTTGGATGAAAGTAACAATAGGTGCTTTAAAATTGGGCCTTTAGTGTTGGCAACAGTGCCATCACACCGTAACCCCCTCTGCGGTATTGTGGAAGAGTGCAGGGTTGGACCCTGCGGTCCAATATTAAAATGATATGAATCTGGTATAGACGTCAGTGGCAGCGCACCCAAATATTGTGCCTTTGTTGGCAGCAAGTGCCTTCACACTGTAAGTAACCCCTCTGTGGTATTATGGAAGAGTGCAGGGTTGGACTCTGCGGGCCAATATTAAAATGATATGAATCTGGTACGGGCGTCAGTGCACCCAAATATTGTGCCTTTGGTGTCAGCAAGTGCCTTCACACCATAACCCCTTTGTGGTATTGTGGAAGAGTGCAGGGTTGGACCCTGCGGTCCAAAATTAAAATGATGTGAATCTGGTATAGGCGTCAGTGGCAGTGCACCCAAATATTGTGCCTTTGGTGGCAGCAAGTGCCTTCACACCGTAACCCCTTTGTGGTATTGTGGAAGAGTGCAGTGGTGGAGGTTTTGGGAATGCAGAAGAGATCCTCGATCTATTCAGTTACGTCAGCATCAGGGGATTGATAGCTGCTGATCCAGGACTGATTCATTTTTATAAATGTCAGCCGTCTACAGAGTCGGTGGACAGACGCACTCTTTTGTCTGTGACAAAACCTCCAGCGGCACTGAACGTCCTTTCAGAAAGCACGCTGGATGAAGGGCAACCTAGTAGCTGCATAGCATATTGGCTAAGTTATGTCCAGTGATCCAATCTCAACACCCAGTAAGCCAGTTGATCATCTGCTGTAAAGGTATCCAGGTCTGCCCTTGCCCCTAGGTAGTCCTGCACCATACGGTGAAGATGCTGGCAATGGGTGCCTACAATTGACGTCCCTGGGCGTCGTGGACTAAAAAAATTTAAAAAGGCATCAGTCAAGCGGCCCTAGCCTTCACCGCTCTTCCTCTGATCATCCGCTGCCTCAGAAGCACCTGTGTCATCACTTGGTAATCTACCAGTGCCTGGAAAGGTGTTACACAAGTGTCGCTTTAGGGTGTCCTCAAGTTGTTTCATCCGGTCCTCCCTCTGTTCGGGCAGGATGAGCTCTGCAACTTTACCCTTGTATCGTGGATCAAGAAGGCTTGCCAACCAGTAATGATCCCTCTCCTTGATAGCATGAATCCTGGGGTCCTTTAGCAGGCTTTGCAGGATAAGGGAGCCCATGCAGCGTAGGTTGGAGGTGGCATTAGCTTCCGAGTCTTCCTGGTCAATGAGGATGACCCCATCTTGCACTTCCTCCTCCCAGCCACGTACTAGTCCTTGGGTTTCTGGGCACACAAACCCTCCCTTGAGGAATCCCCACCTTCAATGCCCCCTACAAAAATATTCCTCCTCTTCCTCCTCACTTGACTCCTCTGTTCGATCAGGCACCCAGGTGGAGTCAGTGACCTCATCATCGTCATCACCCCCTATCTCCTTGTCACTAGAGCCAACTTAACAGTATGCTGCAGCTTCTGGGGCAACATGAGTGCCAGTTATTTGTGTGTCACTGGCACCCCCTTCCTCTGGGTTGATTAAACTCCCTTCCTCAACCTCAGAGTTTGAATCAGAGCACTGTAGTTGCTGCGCATCCTCAAGCAGCTTGTCACTGTCATTGTAGTCAAACAATTCAGCTGACTCCTCCGTGTATGTTGGTGAGGCTACGGCAGGAGTAGCTGTGGACTTGGAGGCTGCATTAGATGCTTTGGCAGCTGAGGTGGACTGTAAACCACTACATCCCTGGCTGTCAGAGGATTCGGAGGATGAGGATGGCCTGGTTAGCCAATCCACCAAATCCTCTGTATGTTGCTGCTGCTTAAGACGGCCAGCACCAGTTAGAAAGGACAAGCGTGCCCCTGCAGAGGATGCACCACATCCACGACGACCAGAGGTACAGCCTCCCGACACAGAGGCTGCTTGCCCTCTTATCTGCGTCTGGGAGCGTCCGCCTTTCCTTTTTGATCTTTCTGACATGGTGAATGATATATAGATGAAAGATATGCAGAACTCTGATTCAACTGTGTTATCTAGATTAAAGATTTCCAGAACTCTGGTATAACTCAGTGAGACACCCTGATAGCTGGCAGCCAGTGACAAGACACAGATTAAAATTCACAGAAATCTGCTACAAGTCTGTGAGACCCCCTGATAGGACCCCCTGATAGCTGACAAAAGTGACAAAACACAGATTACAATTCCCAGATATCTGCTACAAGTCTGTGAGACCGCCTGAAGGGTGGCAGTGACAAGACACAAATTACAATTCCCAGAAACCTCCTATAAATCAGTGAGACCCCCTGATAGGTGGCAGTGACAAGACACAAATTACAATTCCCAGGAACCTCCTATAAATCAGTGAGACCCCCTGATGGGTGGCAGTGACAAGAGAAAAATTAAAATTCCCAGGAACCTCCTATAAATCAGTGAGACCCCCTGATGGGTGGCAGTGACAAGACACTGATTACAATTCCCAGGAACCTCCTATAAATCAGTGAGACCCCCTGATAGGTGGCAGTGACAAGGCACAAATTACAATTCCGGAGAACCTCCTATAAATCAGTGAGACCCCCTGATGGGTGGCAGTGACAAGACACAGATTACAATTCCCAGGAACCTCCTATAAATCAGTGAGACTCCCTGATGGGTGGCAGTGACAAGACACAGATTACAATTCCCAGATATCATCTAGAAGTGAGACCCCCCATAGCTGCTGGCAGTGAGAACACACAGATTACAACAATTCCCAGATATTTTGTAGAAGTGAGACCCCCACAATAGCTGCTGGCACTGAGAAAACACACTAACAGAACAATCTCCTCTCAAAAAACACGTGCTGGGGCTGTGTGAAGCCTTATATAGTGTGCTGCGGGACTTAGCTCTGTGAGCCCATGATTGGGTAATATTTGCCCAATCAGGACTCTGAGCCGTGATTGGCATAGTCTTGCACCTTTCTTGCACCTGACCTGTGGTCAGGTGCAATGCTGTAGCCAATTACAAGCTTCAGGCCAGTGGAAAAGTGCATTGTGGTCCATTGTGGTGCATTGTGGGCGAACTCGAACCGAACACACGGAAATGTTCGGAGTTCGGCGAACAGCCGAACGGCCGATGTTCGATGAGAACTCCAAACAGATCGAACCGAACAGCTAATCCGTAATCACAATGAGATTATTAGGAATGCAATATCTGTATGTGCTGCATAATGCCTGTGTATGGCAATTACAGCACCACCTTGTATCTGTATGTGCTGCATAATGCCTGTGCATGGCAATTACAGCAACACCTTGTATCTGTATGTGCTGCATAATGCCTGTGTATGGCAATTACAGCAACACCTTGTATCTGTATGTGCTGCATAATGCCTGTGTATGGCAATTACAGCAACACCTTGTATCTGTATGTGCTGCATAATGCCTGTGTATGGCAATTACAGCAACACCTTGTATCTGTATGTGCTGCATAATGCCTGTGCATGGAAATTACAGCAACACCTTGTATCTGTAATGTACAGGGATTTTCAGTCATTATAACCCCCCTGGATATTATCCCTGTAGAGGAGTGACTGACCCCACAGCTCTCCCTGTATTCTGCCAAATCCCTGTCTGCTGTGATACAGCAGCAAAGTTTGTTGAGCTTTTTTTTTACAGTGGGGCTGGGGGGCTGCTCCTTGTAGCTTCTTCACAGTAATACAGGGTGACAATAGTGACATCTCAGGGATGTTCTTTTCAACCCAAGGAGCATAATAATATTGCATTGCAAATGTGTGCAAAAGTGTATCCTATGATAATTTGCATTTTTCATTGTATTATAACAGTAAATAGAGTAAACACATTTTTAGTAGCGAAAGGGTTAATTAAATAAATTTAATTTAAAAGGGGTCATTATTTGAGTTATTATAATGTTTTCTTACCAATTTCATTTTTTTTTTTAAATTTATCTAATATGTGAAAGAGACAGAAATATTGACATTTAAATTTTAAATCATAGTAAACAACGTGGAAAATAATTTAAATAAACACGATTGCGGAACTGATGCACCGCACAGCGATTTGTGTTTCGTGCACATTTGCGACCCTTCCGATCTTCCGTTTTGGTAATTCAACTTGACAACTTTCCCTTCCTCACTTTGTTCTCTGAACTGCAAGTTAATTGGGTCCGCAGGCTTCTAAACGCTGTATAAACGTGTCCTTCTAATCATTAGTTACATCGAACCTTTAGGTTAGGAGCACGGCTTTCATATTTAGGAGGGTGTACACAATACCCCAAAGATACATAATCAGTGTAAAGCGTTTAGACTTTGACCTGGCTGAAACAAATCTGATTACTTCATGTAAAGGACAAATGCTTTTTTCTTTTTTTTATATTTTAAACAAAAAAAAAATGGCTTTCACAGTGACTATTCCTTTTCAATTTGTCCATTTGACATTTGAGCAGTGATGAAAGAAAGAACAATAATAAGAAAAAGACAATGAAACCAGACACCTCGCTCTAGAAGAACTGCCCTTTCACAGATTACTTGTAAAATAAATTCAAAAATAAATGTAACTGCCCTTTGATCTCCCTTTCTCACTGAAATAACATCACGTTTAATTCCTAATGCCCTGATTTTACTGTTCAGTCGGCGTTTATATACACTCATTTGTACAGTTTTTTTTTATTATTATTAAATTAAACCCATATAGTCATCTAAAATATGACTGCAGAGCTTCATCTATTCAGCACATAATCAAAAGGATGTTCAATATAATGTGTATTATTGTACTATAATGACCACCAACTGCTTTTATAGAAAACGTAGGCCAGTTTGATAACGGACGTCTCTTTAAATCTTCTTTAAAAACAACCCTTTGAATCTTTCTTTGTAGACCCCCGCTGTGTTTTCTATTCCACAAAACCAGTGAAATGACAGATGATGAGTCCATCTGCAAAGGTCTAAATCTTATCATGACCTTTTGTTACTTGTTAAGCCACTCATACTATTCGTAAAGTTTTTGCACGATGACATTCAAAGATGGCCGTCAAGGAGCAACCAATCAGTGCTTAAAGGCTGTAGTATAATAAAGAGCAGTCACATGTAGTAAAATTTGGTCACTTGTAGATTACCATGAAACAGAATATATTCACATGGAAGCACGTTCAGTTTTCTTGAAAGCAAGTCTACATGATCATCCTGGTATATTACCAAACAGTTGAGTCTGTGCTGGATATAGTTTAGTTTAAGCATGGCTGTGATTAGAAGAAGATGGGTAATCAAAGAGTTAATAAGATCAGTTAGGAATTTAGGGCTCGATTTAATTCAGGCTGATTGCCAAAATCGGGGACCTTTTCGGATGACGTTTGGCTATTTTTCAGTTTGGAAGATTCAAATGCCATTTTACCGGTAACATTTTGGGTCAAATATTGGCCCTCGCAGATAAAATATCGTCTTTCACGGTTATTCTTTTTACTGGAAATATTAGCTATACTGATTCTATTCCAGATTATTGGCATGCCTATTTATGAAATATTTGCAAGTGCTGAAATGGATTTCTAGGCAGGGCAATAGAGGGAATAAGACAGAAGTATTTAGTTGAATATCGGCTATTGGCTAATAGACATATTTAAAACCACAAATCTGAATGATGCTGGATGAAAAAAAAAAGCTTTTTCTGCTCTTTAATTGGCAAGTTTTTTGTCACGTACCTCTGGCGCCCAGCAGCCTCCTCCACGCTTGCCGAACACTGGGTAAAATGCACGCCGGCACGATCACATGACACCCGGAGTGGCAGGGCACATTAGGAAAGCGCGCGATCCGGTATATAAGCCCTTCAATTGGTCCAGACCAGCGTGCTGTCATGTTCTCACACTCCCACAGTGCTCCAAGTGTTTCCTAATATATATTGATTTGACTTTGTGTATAACCCCTGGCTTTGGAAATCAACTATTGTGTTTTGACCTCTGGCTTCAGCAATCGACTACTCTTGTGTTTTGTTTTGACCTCTGACTTTGGAAACCGACTACTCTCGTGTTTTGACCTCTGGCTTTGGCAATCGATTACTCTTGTGTTTTGACCTCTGGCTTTGGATAATCGACTACTCTGGTGTTTTGACCTCTGATTCTGCATTATTGATAAATATATTTCTAGTCGGATACATGTATATGTTTTATTCTTGTCTCTGTCAGTCTCTATATACCAACCACTCTGAGGATCGGAAGATTAGTGCAACCCTGCGTATAGGGATCTTTATATATCCGTGGGGAATCTGTGACACTTTTTGCACCAGTGATTTTTTTCAAATCCAATTATTGGTTGGAGCCAAACCTTTTTTGACTGATTCAACGGATATTTCTAAAATAATATCAGCCACAGCCAACCGAATGACTTCAGCAAAAAATATGGTGGCAAAATTGGTGAGAACTCCCTAGAGATCTAAGCTGAGAATTACGCTAGATGGCATTGGCAGAAACGTGGAAACGCAGAAATGTGGAAAGAACGGTGAAAATTACAGCAAAATACAAAGGAAAATCCTCAAATAGAGAATTGGCTGTAGTTTCACAGTACTTGGTCCACCATACTCTCCCAAAAAAAGAATGGTGGTTCGGTGGATAACCCTTTAAGAGTGAAACAATTATCAATTTAATTATAAATTTTAAATTTTTGTTTTAAATACGAATTAAAGAAAATAATTTTCAATTTTTTTCTTCCCTGACAATATCTGTTCACACGCATTTCCATTTACCATACTGCAAGGCATACTGATATTTCACAACAGCTGCACCGTATGGAATGACAGAGATTTTGCGGTGGTGTAAAATGAGATAACAACACCCTTATTCTTTACATTAATACACGGGTCGAGGTCTTCCACACAGGCTCTGCACCTATGTTAAATATAATGATATCCAATGATACTTAATGGCAGCTGTTTCCTGCGGAATGCTGCATTTTTTTTCAAATGAAATACATATTTATTTACTTGTGTTTGTAACGCAATTGCTTCTTGGCGTAAGCCTTCCTCAGTGAAATGAAGATATTTTGGAATGGTAACTTAATATTCATATTAATCCAGAACAACAGCAAACCCCAACATATACAATGGTGTCCTATGCTCCACACATTAACTTCGGTGTAATTAAATTGAAACGAACACCGAAAAGAGGAGCCACATGAATGTATCTGAATCCAACGGCAGCGAAATGAGGATACATTCAATAGATGATTCGTATGAATAAGCAGTGTGGTTTTACTTTCAATGAAAATCTATTTAAAAGCCAGAAAACAGATATCACAGCTGAAATAATAATCAATAATCTTTAACATAACTCCTGCCTGCTTACGGAACTGTTATTGCCTGCGACGATATTACCAGGGGTGCAGAGGGTGCCACCGCACCTGGGCCCTTGAGTCCCGGGGGGGGGGGCGCACAACCGCCTGCCTGGGCCTAGTCTCTTGCCTATATTTTATATATATTTAATTATTTTTTTAATTTATTTTATACTTTTGTGTGAGTTTTACTTTGGAGCTCTGTGATACACTCATACACGCCACATATTAACGAGAGTCATCCCAGAAGACTGGAAATTAGCAAATGTTGTGCCCATTTACAAGAAGGGTAGTAGGGAGGAATCTGGGAACTATAGGCCAGTTAGTCTTACGTCAGTAGTGGGGAAATTAATGGAAACCATGTTAAAGGAAAGGATTGTTGAACATCTAAAAACACTTCGATTACAGGATCAGAAACAACATGGGTTTACCTCAGGGAGATCATGCCAAACTAATCTTATTGATTTTTTTGATTGGGTAACAAAAATAATAGACACAGGTGGTGCAGTAGACATTGCTTATTTAGATTTCAGTAAGGCTTTTGATACTTTTCCGCATAGAAGGCTTATCAATAAATTGCAATCTTTGAGCTTGGATTCCAATATTGTTGAATGGATTAGGCAGTGGCTGAGTGACAGGAAACAGAGGGTTGTGGTAAATGGAGTTTATTCGGCGCAAGGTCTTGTTACCAGTGGGGTACCTCAGGGGTCAGTACTTGGACCCATTCTCTTTAATATTTTTATTAGTGATATTGCAGAAGGTATTAATGGTAAAGTATGTCTTTTTGCTGATGACACAAAGATTTGCAACAGGGTTGACGTACCTGGAGGGATCAGCCAAATGACAAATGATTTAGGCAAACTAAAAAAATGGTCGGAGCTGTGGCAATTGAGTTTTAACCCTTTCGCTGCGGTGGACGTGCTCAGCGCGTCCAACCACATGTCACGTTGCGTGCGGAGGACGCGCTGAGCGCGTCCAGCCTTTGGGGTCAGCGTTCGGCCGGGTTCCGGCCGATCGCTGGCCCCCCCGGTGCGGGCTGACATCCTCGATGTCAGCCCAGCATCCGGAACCGCCGCCGGGCTAATTAGGTGTCATCGCGGCGGCGCGATGACACCTAATTCAGGCGCCCCCCCGCATGTGCGGAGGAGGTGCCTGAAAGGGAGGGGGGAGGTCCTTCGGACCTCTCTCCCTCCCGATCGGCGGTGTTGCGGGGGTTAACCCAGGCACCATTTGGAAGGACACAGCCTGCCCTTCCAAATGGTACCTGGCATTAACCCCTGGGGAGCCGGATCACGAATCGGCGCTGAAAAGCGCCGGTTCGTGATCCTTTCCCGGAGCTGGCCGACATCTTGGATGTCGGCCAAGCCTCCGGGAACTCCCCCTGAGGACTGGCGTCATCGTGCATAGCATGATGACGCCAGTCCTGGAGTTAACCCCTAGCTGCCACGGATCGGGAGATAGGGGATTCATTGGAACCCCTATCTCCCGATCCGTGGCAGCTAGGGGTTAAAGTTTGGTATTGTTGGATCGGCCAGAGCATGGCCGTTCCAATGATACCAAACTCGAATGTGAAAAAAGTTAGTAAAAAAATAAAAAATTAAAAATAAAAATAAAAAATATTTAAAAAAATTATTTAAAAAAACAAACAAGTTTTTTCTTTTTTTTGGTTTGTTAATGCAGCAATATTGTTCCCATTTCAATTATAATGTGAACAATGATGCTGCACTAACGATTTTTGTATGCGGTGCGTTTGTTAAAAATCGTGTAACTTTCCGCAAAAAAAATGTAACGAGACCCCATCTCTAATTTTTTTAACAAGCGCACCCCATACAAAATATAACCGCAATTGTTCGCATGTTAAAATGTGAAAAAAAAACACTTTACACATTGTAAATTATTGAAAAATCATATTTTATTGCATTTTTTGTTATAATATACAGACAGGTCATGACGTATACATATAATAATGACATATTATGAATCTGCCGAGTCTGCCAGAAAGAACGATATATAATATGTCTGGGTCATATACTAAAATATGTCTGGGTCATATACTAAAAACCCAAGGGCTGAATATAGAATATTTGATACATCTGAGGGTTGGGATTTAGGGGTCATTATTTCAGAGGATCTATGGTAAGTAGTCAATGTAATAGAGCAGCAGGAAATGCTGGCAGAATGCTTGGTTGTGTAGGGAGAGGTATTAGCAGTAGGAAAAGGGAAGTGCTCATGCCACTGTACAGAGCACTGGTGAGACCTCACTTGGAGTACTGTGTGCAGTACTGGAGACCGTATCGCCAGAAGGATATAGACATCTTAGAGAGAGTTCAGAGAAGGGCTACTAAAATGGTGTACGGCTTGAAGGAGAAAAGTTACCAGGAAAGGCTTAATGATCTTAACATGTACAGCTTGGAAAAAAGACGAGACAGAGGAGATATGATAGAAACATTTAAATACGTAAAGGGAATCCATAAGGTAGAGGAAGGGAGTATATTTAAAAGGAAACAAAGTAGCAAAACAAGAGGACATAGTCTTAGATTAGAGGGGCAAAGGTTTAAAAGTAACATCAGGAAGCATTATTTTACTGAGAGGGTGGTGGATACATGGAACAGCCTTCCAGTTGAAGTGGTAGAGGCCAAAACAGTAATTGAATTTAAGCAGGCATGGGATAGGCATAAGGCTATCCTAAACAAAAGATAAATCCAGGTCAAGTATCCATGTAATTGGGCAGACTAGATGGGCCGAAAGGTTCTTATCATTTTCTATGTTTCTATGTTTCTATATTACTGGGAGTTTTGTTGCTGTGGAACTCTGATTTACACTGATACACACTGCACATTACTGTGAGTTTTATTGCTGTGAAGCTGTGTTATACGCTCATACACACTGCATATTACTGTGAGTTTTATTGCCGTGGAGCTCTGTGATACGTTCATACACAGTGCACAATACTGTGAAGTTTATTGCTGTGGAGCTCTGTGAGATACACATAGCGCGTATTACATTAAAAATGGGATGGAATGAAGAGGTTATAGTGGACCTGGAAAAAATGAGACACTGATTGTCTGGAGTCTACATTGTGGACCTGGAGGGGATCAATGCATGTTGATGGGAGGGGGGACAAAATATGTTTTTGCTTAGAAACATAGAAACATAGAAAAATGTTGGCAGATAAGAACCTTTCGGCCCATCTAGTCTGCCCAATTACATGGATACTTTACCTGGATTTATCTTTTGTTTAGGATAGCCTTATGCCTATCCCATGCTTGCTTAAATTCAATCACTGTTTTGGCCTCTACCACTTCAACTGGAAGACTGTTCCATGTATCCACCACCCTCTCAGTAAAATAATGCTTCCTGATGTTACTTTTAAACCTTTGCCCCTCTAATCTTAGGGTTGGGGGGGCTCATCATGGTTCCAGCACCTGGGCCCTGAGGTTTCTAGCTACGCCTCTGGTTATTGCCCTTTATCTCTGTGACTTTAGCATCTCAATCTATTTCAAATCTCACTTATTTAAGAGTTACAATTAATTATTATACCAATAACTTTGGGTTTGTTTTAATTCGGCACAATGGCTGAAATCAAGACTTTATCCTGGCCATTTTTATGTTCTGGATATTCAAATGGGAGTTTGCCAGCATTTTGATTTCCGATAAAAATTTGATTTGGACATTGGCTTTCACGGCTATACTTTTTAATGAAAATATTGGCTTTAGTGATTCAATTCAGGTTTATCGGTATGCCGATTTCTGAAAAAAAATTACGAATGCTAAAAGGTGTTGATAAATGGATTTTCAGGCAGAAAAATAAAGGTTTTAAAAGCACAAATCTGTATGGTGCTGGCCGACAATAAACTTTGTTGGTTTATTCCAGCTTAATTTTTTCAACCGAGTTAGTCGGTCTTTCGATAATTAATTGAAAAATTTGCCGATAGTATTAAATCAAGCTCTTTGGGCCCTATTCCAGCTGAGCTGATAATGGGGATCCACTAATGGAGGGAGCCAATGACATTAGGGCTCCCTATCATGGGCTGTATTACGAGTGTGCTGCTAGTAGTGGCCTGTCTTGTAATAACTGGGAAGTGCTAAGAGTTGCGACATCACTGGGATCATCTTTTGGAGCCCATAGGTCCGGTCTATACTATGTTATGTTTATCTGTGGCAGGATTAAGTTTGACTAGTGACAGCTTTAGAGTTAGTGAAGGCTAGGCCAAGCTTAAACATGAAGCCCCTGTCATTGTGCAAAAAGGTAGAAATTAACCCAATAAATCTGAATCAAGAAGGATAATGCAGCTCTCTTGTAGACAAGTGTATGTGAATGTAACAGTGTGTTTGTATGAGGGGAAGTACAATGGCGTTTCACATACGTTCCATAATTTGAAGCCCTGGTGTTTGCATGGTTTTAGGTAGCTGCCTATTTTTCTGTGGGCCATTTATTATATCTTAACGATATTGCACTAGGGAAGTGTATTGTTTTTCTCTCCGTGGTTTACTGCAGAGGAAAGCTGTTGGAGATAATCACCGCTTTGGGGGTACATGGGCACCTGAATATCTTTTGAAGACCCATACCAGACATTCATACTAGAGCCTAGGTTAGGCTCATGAATATGTGAGTAGAATCATCACACCATCTATTTTCCACATATGGTGAATCAATATATTGCGCGATGACATCTTCTCTTTTGTAGAGAGGCCTCATTCAAGAGCCACTTTTGGGAAGATTGAGAAGAAGTATTGAAGGACATGTAAAGTGATTTTTTGTATTTCCAGCCTTGTACTGGCGCTCCATTGACTGTCCAATTGTATGTTCTCAGGTTTTTAGGGGATCCTCCGTATTCATTGTGTAGCGTTTATGATCTTTCATTTATCCTGAGAGCGCTTCACTGTTTTCCTTTTAGGTATACCAGCTGAAGAAGCTCTGAGGAGCGAAACGCGTTCTGGTAATATCTATTTTCATTTTATGTATTAATAAATTTATTTTATGTATTTCTGCTGCTTCTCGGTACGTGATTTCTAAAAGAAGATTTTTCGGAATTGCCTTTTAAATTCCTATGCGAAGTCTTGGAGCCAATGCGGCTCACCCACATGTGAGTGCATCATTTATATTGATCCACTGTTATTATATCTTAACGATATTGCACTAGGGGAGTGTATTGTTTTTCTCTCCGTGATTTACTGCAGAGGAAAGCTGTTGAAGATAATCACCGCATTGGGGGTACATGGGCACCTGAATATCTTTTGAAGACCCATACCAGACATTCATCCTAGAGCCTAGGTTAGGCTCATGAATATGTGAGTAGAATCATCACACAATCTATTTTCCACATATGGTAAATCAATATATTGCGCGATGACATCTTCTCTTTTGTAGAGAGGCCTCATTCAAGAGCCACTTTTGGGAAGATTGAGAAGTATTGAAGGACATGTAAAGTGATTTTTCGTATTTCCAGCCTTGTCCTGGCGCTCCATTGACTGTCCAATAGCTGCCTATTTTGCCTAATGATAGGACCACCTCTGTCCCTTGCTAGAGTCAAATCCATTTTTGTTTGCATTTGAATAAGACTTTTCAGCTACTCATCAATTGCATTATTGTAAGTGTGCTTGAAAAAATAGTTCATACGGTTTAGCGATAGTATGTTATGTTTCTTGTTTTTTTGGACAAGATCATCTGTCCAGTATAAGTGGTAGAGGCTAAAACAGTAATTGAATTTAAGCAAGCATGTGATAGGCATAAGGCTATCCTAAATAAAAGATAAATCCAGGTAACGTATCCATATAATAATTAGGCAGACTAGATGGGCCGAAAGGTTCTTATCTGCCGACATGTTTCTATGTATCTATGTTTCTATTGCAAATGATTATTGGCTTCTTCAGTGTGTGTCTGTTACAATAAGCCTAGAAGAATGTATGGTACGACAGACGTTTGAGCCAAGGTAAGTTTATTGGGGTAACATCTTAAAACGAGGCAACGTTTCGACTTTCGTTGAGTCCTTATCAAGTCTTTGTAAGGATATAGGGTCACCCAGCACGCAGACAAAACCCAGAAAGGCAAGAAAGGACCCTAAACTGAGAAGCTGGTCCTTAAAATGGCCAGGTACTAATCTAGAATACACAGAAGTACAGATCAGGGACAGGAGAGATATCGTAGTATAAACAAGCCAGAGGTCGGTACACGAGGTAAACATATGCCAAGGGATAATACAGAAAACACAGTCAAAATACAAGCCAGAAGTCAAACCAGAAAATCAATAAGCATAAGCTGTAGACACGCACTGAAGGCTAGAAATAACCACGTCAGGGCTCAGAGCACAGACTGGAACTGATATTTAAAGGCCTAGATCCCTGACCAGGTGTGGCATACAAAGTGGCCTGATTCAAAGACTGGCGCCCTCTCTGTTGGGAAGGCCGTACTGCAGGAGCAGTAGCAGGCATGACGGTACCCCCCCTCCACGAGCGCCCTCCGGGTGCCGAGATCCCGGAGCAGTGGGATGAGAACGGTGAAAGGCACGGACCAGACGGGGGGGCATGGAGATCAGAAGTTGGAACCCATGAGCGTTCCTCCGGGCCATACCCTCTCCAGTGCACCAAATATTGAAGACCACCACGGGAATGACGGGAATCAACAATGGACTGGACCTCAAATTTTTGTTGTCCCTGGACCAGTACAGGACGTGGTCGAGGAATAACAGTGGTGAACCGATTGCACAGAAGAGGCTTCAACAAGGAGGTGTGAAAGGTATTCGGTATACGGAGGGTATGAGGTAGGTCCAGCGCATAACTGACTTCGTTGATACGTCTTAGGACCTTGAATGGACCAATGTACCGCGGAGCAAATTTCATTGATGGCACACGTAACTTAATGTTACGGGTAGACAACCAGACTCTCTGGCCTGGAACATAGGCATAGGCGGATGGGTCCTTCCTATCTGCATAGGTCTTCTGTTGGACTGCAGCGTGACAGAGGTTGGAACGTACCAAAGTCCACACTTTATGAAGAGACTGAACATAGGAGTCCAAGTCAGGAAGACCAGTGTCAGCACTAGGGGATGGCAAAAAAGTAGGCTGGAAACCATGGGCAACATAAAACGGGGAGTGACCAGACGAGGCATTAACATTACTGTTCAGAGCAAATTCAGCCCAAGGAAGCAAAGATACCCAATCATCCTGCCCTTGAGAAGAGAAGCTACGAATGTAGTTCTCACTAGACTGATTAGCACGTTCGGCAGCTCCATTGGAGTGTGGGTGATAAGCAGAAGAAAATGATACTTTAATACCCAACTGTGAACAGAAATTTCTCCAAAATCTAGAAATGAACTGTGGACCCCGATCAGAGACAATTTCATGAGGCAAACCATGTAATCTGAATACCTCTTTGGCAAATATGTTGGCTAGACCTTTAGATGTTGGCAATTTCTTGAGAGGAACCAGATGAACCATTTTAGTAAAGCGATCAACAATGGTCAAAATCACTGTATGCCCTTCAGAAGGTGGCAAATCTACTATGAAATCCATAGAAATATGTGACCATGGTTTGTCAGGGATGGCTAGTGGTTGCAATAGCCCTGCAGGACATTGAGTAGAGGCTTTGGATTGTGCACATACCACACATGCCTGTACATATTCTCTCACATCCTTGGCAATGTCTGGCCACCAGTACATCGGTGTAAGGGCTGACAATGTCCTTTTTATACCAGGATGACCGGCTGGCCTGGAGGCATGATAACATGAGAGTAGTTCCTTTCTTTCTGCGTCAGGAACAAACAACTTGTCAGAAGGAGTCTCAGGGGGAGCTGTACTTTGCATAGCTTGGATACGAGTAAGGAGTGTAGAAGTAAGGGTGAGATGAGTAGCTGCCACTACTCTCTCCAGAGGAACAATTGACTCCACTGGTCTATCTTGCTGTTCTGTGACCTCAAACTGCCTGGAAAGCGCGTCTGCCTTCGCATTTCTGTTACCGGGCCTATAGGTGATTATGTAATTGAAATGAGTCAAAAACATCGACCACCGGGCTTGACAGGATGACAGTCTTTTGGCATCGGCAATAAAGGTCAGGTTTTTATGGTCAGTCAGAATCATAGTGGGAGTAGGAGTCTCCACTCCTTCAAAGCAGAAATGATAGTTCCTTTCAGCACTAGATAATTTCTTGGAAAAGAAGCCACAAGGCTTGAGTGGTTGGTCAGGGGATTCTCTTTGGGAAAGAACATCTCCTACTCCTGTCTCAGAGGCATCAACCTCTAGGATGAAAGGCTTCCTTGGATCAGGGTGGACAAGTATAGGGGCCATAGAAAAAGCCTCTTTAAGAGTCTCAAAGGCTTTAACGGCTTCAGGGGACCAAATACGGGTATTAGCTCCCTTCTTGGTCATATTGGTAATGGGTGCCAGTATTGTGGAGAAATTGAGAATGAACCTGCGGTAGTAGTTGGCGAACCCTATGAATCTCTGAATAGCTTTTAGCCCTATAGGACATTGCCAGTCAGTAACAGCAGTAAGTTTAGCCGGGTCCATGGAAAATCCTTCTTTGGAAATGACATAACCTAGAAATGCTAACTTAGGTTGGTCAAAGAGACACTTCTCCAATTTGCAGTAAAGGCCATTGTTCAACAACGTCTGAAGAACCTTTTTAACCTGCAAGTGGTGAGTAGCGAGATCAGGTGAGTAAATAAGTATATCATCCAAATACACAATGACACAGTCGTGTATGAAATCACGCAAAACATCATTTATAAAATCCTGGAACACGGCTGGAGCGTTACATAGCCCAAAGGGCATTACAAGGTACTCGTAGTGACCAGATCTGGTATTGAAAGCGGTTTTCCATTCATCACCATCCTTAATGCGCACTAAATTGTACGCACTTCTTAAATCAAGCTTAGAAAAAATCTGGGAACCTTTTAACCTGTCAAAGAGTTCAGCAATCAATGGAATGGGATAGGCATTTTTCACAGTTATTTTATTTAAACCCCTATAATCTATGCAAGGTCTTAAGTCCCCCTCTTTCTTAGAGACAAAAAAGAACCCAGCACCAGCAGGAGATGTGGATTTCCTTATGAAGCCCTTAGCAAGGGAATCCTTTATGTACTCCTCTAATATGAGGTTCTCATGTTGAGACAGAGGATACACTCGTCCCTTGGGAGGAAAAGTGCCAGGAAGGAGAGTAATAGTGTAGGCGGACAAAAACAGATTCACTTTCAAGACGGCGCCGGACCGGGCACAAGTAAGGATTGTCAGAACACGAGTCTCTTCAGGAAAGGCAAACTTTATTGTGTCGTCACACAAGTGCCCACACAGGATTGAATCGCAAAGAGTGAGCCCCCCCTTTCACCCGTGCAAGGGATCTTATACCCAAAAATACGTAATTAGGTACATCCCAGTTAGCCCACCTCCCAATGACACTTTATTCCACCCCACGTGGGTTAATACCTCCTTTGGCTAATACAAAGACATTTCATTAATTGGCTGTAAATTGGCAAACTTTGTGTTAGTTTCAGTAAATCAAAATTAATTGCTCTTACTGTTCCGGGCTGCGCCCTCCTCCCTTGCGCCTACAATCACTTGTTACATATGGCACCTGGCCTGATCTCTACTCCTTTGTCTTTCTGCGGGCCCCAACGACCTTGGAGGATCTACTTCGCTTTTCTCCTCCGTGCCAGGAACAGCAGAGATCTTTCATCAAGCTTTAATTGCTTTTCTGCTAATCTAAACGCATTCCTAAATTTCTACGTATACCTCATTCTAGTTTCAGCTACAAACCTGTCTAGTTATATACAAGTGAACCAATATTCTGAACAAGATGGCCGCCTGTGTACAATGGCGGCCGTCTTCCAGCCTATTTCCACTTCATTCCCCCCTTGGCTCAAGTGTCAGGATCTTTTCCTGGCACTTGTAGCCATTACACTCCACTATTCTGAAACTCCTGTACTGGGGGGGTTTCTTTCACTGGGAACATACCCTGTGGATTATCAGTGGTATCTTCTGTGTTTGTGTAGGTGTCAGTGCTGTCTTGCACAGTGGCCATAAACATAGCCCTATGCGGTATATCAGTATCCCTATGATCAAGATCACCACTATCATGAGTATCATGGATCCAATCCGTGAGATAAATCTCAAGATGGAACCAAACCATTCTCCCATTGCTCCAAACCCACGGAGCGGATTCCAGCCTTCGGCAGCAATCCTCCTGGCTATACCCTGCAACTGTGCTACCTTCTCTTGGTGATCTTGAATTACCTGGTAATAATCTGGGACTTCATGTGTAGTGTTTCTGATGAAGGTGCAACATTCATAGTGCATTGTCATTTCACACAATCCATTCAAGGCCGCACTGATCTGCTCAAGCGCCATATCATGTATCATCTGCACCTTTCGTAA
This sequence comes from Leptobrachium leishanense, assembly GCA_009667805.1. NCBI lineage: Eukaryota > Metazoa > Chordata > Amphibia > Anura > Megophryidae > Leptobrachium > Leptobrachium leishanense. Next base: position 311,967,438 of record CM019067.1, read on the forward strand.
CTCACGCATTTCCAGATTCAGCAGCTGGATATCCATACTGGTTCTATTCAGAATCTCATCCATCAAATTGACATAGCTATTCAATCTCCTCATCATCTCTCCTCCCCATCCAGTCCATGCTGGCAACCATGTCCATATTCGATCCATCTTCGCGAACAATTCTCTCTTTGGTCTTTCAAACACCAGTGGGTACCTAGGGTGTAGTTCTGTGTCTGTGTTTGTGTCTTCTCCCCTTAGTCTCTGGATTGGGACCAGCTTAGCCAAATAACACATTCCCGTTATTGTTGGTGGTACCCATGTGTAACACACCCTTTCACAGCACACCTGGTACCCTCCTTTCACTATAAATGGTGATGAATGTAGTGTTCCCTTTGATATCTCTATCGCAAGGTGTCTCAGCCGTCTCATCATATCCACTGCACCCTGCCTCCCATTGGTCACATTCCCAATCACCGCCTCTTGGTCTCTAGTGAATTGCCTGCATCGTATGTATAAATAATTCGCCTTTTGTCCTGTTTTGAATATGTAAATGTATGATGTCCAGTTGAACTGACTTGAGTTACATAACCCACCCTCGTTATTTATTTCTTTATCTGGTCCTAGTTGAAAACACCATTCTGGTGGATACACTGGTCCTATTATGGGGTACCCGGGACTAACTGATTCTGTCTTTTCCCTTGGTGCATCGACAGCATGTATTGTGACATTCCCTGATACAAACATACTCAAATTCATTGGAACAGAGGCAAATGGTATATGAATTGTCTCTGGGTGCAGTCTACTACACACCCAGCATGCGGTTTGCCCAGACTTTTTAGCATAGTCATATTTGAATTGCACAAGTAAATGTCCTCTTGGGTTGGTTCCAGATAGCGCCTCTCGTTTTTGTCTCCACATGGTACGGTTCTCCATCACCGGGTGCGTACCATTCCAGATATGGGAAATATTCACTTTCCCCACATTGCCCGTACAATTAGGGCCTGCTCCACGCGAGAGTCCATAAATCAAATTAGCAAGATATAAAATCAGCACCACAAATGCCCCGAATGTCAGAATTCCTTGGGCAATTCTTTTCACAGTCACATAAACCCAATCCCTCCCCACCGGAATTTCAAAAGTAAAAAACATTTCTGGATGATCAAGGGTGGGGGCCGGGCCCCTAAAAAGCACCCTGTGGGTATCCCCCGTTGGCGGGTGGTCAGGACCTGTGCCCATCAAAACACCCACTTGTTGATCCTCTGTATTATCTGGGTTAGGATCATTTAGGTGCTCATGGCTGTGGTCTTTGTCAGCTTCAGCCTCAGCGGGTTGGTCTCGTTGGTAACGACCTTCCATGCTGGTTCAGGACTGGCTGCAGCTGCTTTCACTCTGGAGTGATGTATCCACGGGACCACCTCGGCAACCTTTACTGCTGTGGGGGTTGATAACAGGACAAGATAAGGACCTCTCCATTTTGGACCTAGTGGATCATTTTTCCACTCTTTTACCCATACTGAGTCACCCGGACAATACTTATGCAGTGAAGGATACAGAAAATGCGGTATATTATCCCCACCCAAGTATTTAATTTCTGCATTGATTTACCCAGCATTACTACCTGATCATTTAGTTTAGTTTCTCCCAATGCCCGAAGGTCCCCCCTTAGTCCATTAATTAGAGGGGTTGGCCGTCCAAACATAAGTTCGTACGGACTTAGCTTCAATTGGGGGTTGGTCTGCACCTAATGTGCAAAAGGACTATCGGCAGCAAGTCCAACCAGCCTAGTGACGTCTCTTGGCACAGTTTGGACATCAAAGTCTTTAGGGTACGGTTCATTCTTTCAACTTTTCCCGAACTTTGGGGCCTGTAGGCGGTATGTAGCTTCCAGGTGATGCCCAGTAGCCGGGCAAGTTGTTGCAAACAGTTCTGGATACTTTTGGGAAATAGTATCGCCATGCGAAAAATAACAAATCTTGTCTGTCTTGTGAATCTCTTACTGCTGGTATGAAAAAGTTCATTGCACTTTTCTTCATTCTTGGCAGTCTGTTCTTGATAAGGATCTCCTTGAGGAAGAACCTCACCAGTGGGACTTGATATTCTTCTGCTCCCAATTCTCCCAGACTGTGCAGTATTCGTGTGATCCGTAGATTATTGTGAGGATTGATTGTCAAATTTTCAAAACGTGACGCGAAATTTTCTGCTCATTCAACTTCGGTTATTTCTTTGTCTTCCTCCTCCCCCACTATTTTTACGCCGAAGAATTTCAGCATCATGTTGTAGGCTCTGCGCAGTCTTTGCTGAACTTCTGAGGTGTTAACCATTAGGCGTGTCTCCTGCGGATTTAGGGAAGTAGAGTAGAAATTTCGGCCTTGTGTCCGAGTTGGGAAAAGCCATTGAATGTAATCATAATTGAGTTCTAATAGTTCATAATCATCTTGCCATTTGTGCAATATTATTGCAATGAACTTGCCGTGGGGTTCAAACTTTCTCAAATTCATGTAGAACTCGTAATTTGGCATAGAGGATTGCGGTTCTTGCTTGCAGATCAATACTTTAGCTTGGTCTTCTGCTGGCGGTGGTGGTTTTGCAGCTGCTTTTGCGGCTTGGTCTGCGCGTCTGTTACCTTTTGGAATTTCATCACGGCCTTTTGGTGGCCACGACAGTGCATGATGCTGACAGCACTTGGTTTCCACACTGCTTCCAGGAGGGCCGCGATTTCAGCCGCATATTTAATTTGTTGTTCTGAAGACGTGAGTAGGCCTCTTTCTTTATAGAGTGCACCATGTGCATGGACTGTCATGAAAACGTACTTGGAATCTGTATAGATATTTACTCTTTTGCCTTCAGAAATTTCAAAGGCTCTGGTTAAAGCTGTTATTTCAGCCAATTGTGCAGATGTATGGCCTGGCAGTGGCTTTGCTTCGATGACTTCTTCTGTTGAGACTACTGCATAGCCGGAGACTTTCTTCCCATCATCCATATAGCTGCTACCATCAGTGAATAGCTGTAGGTCGTATTTGTCTAGGGGTACGTCTTGCAAATCTGGCCTGCTACTGAACACTTCTTCCATAACTTGGAGGCATTCATGATCTGGATCCTCTTCACAGTCAGGCAGTAAAGTAGCAGGGTTTAAGGTAGCGATGAGGTCCAAATGAACCCGTGGATTTTCACACATCATGGCTTGGTACTTCGTCATCCGGCTGTTGCTGAACCAGTAACCTCCTTTGACATTCAGCAGAGCCTTGACAGCGTGGGGCACCTTGACATGAAGAACCTGTCCAAGGGTCAGCTTGTCTGCTTCTGCTATCAGCATTGCAGTGGCAGCCACTGCTTTCAGGCATGGGGTAGGCCGCAGGCCACAGGGTCGAGTTGCTTGGAGAGGTAGGCCACAGGCCTCAGTCATGAGCCAAAAGTCTGAACCAATACTCCTGTTGCTGTTTGCTCTTGTTTCCAATGAAAGGGATCTTGTCCCTCCCCCGTCGTGGCCTGATGAAGCGGCTTGGCAATATCTGCGAAGTTGGGGATCCACAGGCGGCAGAAGCCTGCAGCTCCCAGGAACTCACGGACTTGCCTCCTGGTCTTTGGTTGGGGTATGCGGCACACTGCTTCTTTTCTTTCTGCCCCCAGTGCACGTTTGGTACCTGTTAACTGGAAGCCCAGATATTTTACACTGCGTTTACATATTTGTGCTTTCTTTTTAGAAACTCTGTAACCTGCTTGGCTTAGCAGATGTAGCAAAGCTTTTGTGGCGGATAAACAGTCTTTTTCTGTGGGGGAAGCCAGTAATAAATCATCAACATATTGTAGTAACACTACTTTGTCTGGCTGAGCGTTGAAGGCGAGGAGATCTTGGCTAAGCGCGCACCTGAAAATCGTGGGCGATTTTTTTTTTTTTTTTTGAAACTTTGAGGGAGGCGCGTCCACGTCATTTGATAGCGCGCCCCCGTGGTAGACTTTTCTCACTGAAATGCAAAAAAAAAAAGGGGCTGGCTTGCTGGAGCCAGACGGATGCAAAAAAAAGCGTCTTTTAAATCAAGCACTGTGTAATATTGTGTATCTCCGGGAATTAACGCCAGTAAATTGTATGGATTAGGAACCACAGGGTGTAGTGTTACTGTGGCCTCGTTGACAGCTCATAAATCTTGGACAGGGCGATACTCTTGTGTCCTCTCTTTCAAGACTGGCAATAGGGGTGTGTTCCATGGTGACACGCAGAATTTTAATATGCCGTGATCTTTAAATCTCTGTAAATATATCTGTATATTCTGCTTGGCTTTCTGTGGGATATAATATTGTCTTAGAGCCACCGGTGTTGCGCCGGGCTGTGATTCAACTCATCTGGGCGGGTTTTCCTCCCCCTCTATCTCAGGAATTTTAAGGAGTAGTGCGTGCGGATCCGGCGTGGCAGACAGAGTAGGTGCCGTGTGCCATTTTTTTTCCTTTGACATAACTACTGCGATTTTCATAGATTGTGGATTGTGCGGACTGGCTGGAATATGCTGCCGAGCAGAGCCGCCACTCTCCGGCAGGTCTAATTGAGCGTGACCCCCGGAAAAAAACATAATTTGGGCTTGCAATTTGCAAAAGATATCCCGCCCCAGGAGTTGGATGGGACATTCGGGCATATACAAAAATTCATGTTCAACATTATGCCCACCCACACTACATTTTCTAGAAGCAAAAAAAGATATTTAGCAGACACTCCCATTGCTCCCATAATATCAACCTCATTTCCCATTGGAGGTGCAATTTGCTTTGTTACAACAGAATATTCGGCACCGGTATCAACCATAAAAACTTCATCTTTTATCTCCCACTCTCATTGTGACCGTGGGCTCGTGGCTACCGAGCGGGATGGGCCCAGGTCCCCGTCAATATACATCCTGTCCTTCAAATGATGTCCCCGCCAGTCCCACAACCCCGCTCCATTCCCTTCACTTCTTCCATACCTTCCGTCTGTTACCTGGCCATTAGGGGCTTGACCTCCCGTTTCCCCAACTTCACCCTGTCCCCCAAATTTAGCCAAAAATGCAGTACAGTCGTTTTTCCAGTGACCTTCACCCCGGCACCACGCGCACTGATTGGGTCCTAGGGGTTCCCTAGGGGCTCCCCTTCCTCTTCCTCTAGCCCCCCTACCCCTTGCCCTCCCTCTGTCTGGGCCACCTCTCGTCCTCCACCATTCCCCATGTATCCAACCACCCCGGTATGTCCCTTCTGTTTCTTTATCTCCTCTAGATCCCGGTTATGATACACCTTATTAGCAATCTCAACTAATTCACTAATACCTTTCCCCAAAAACCCATCTATTCTCTGTATTTTGTTCCGTATATCCCTCTGTGACTGTCCCACAAACGAAGAGTTTATTAACCTCTGATTCTCCGTCGCTTCAGGATCAATGGGACTATACATCCTGTACGCATCCAGCAATCTCTCTAGAAACGCACTTGGGGATTCCTTAACCTCTTGCACCACATCTGCTATTTTTCCCATGTTTGTGGGCTTCTTCCCTCCCGCTTTAACACCCATAATTACAGCGGTTCTGTATGTCTGCAGATGGGCAACTCCTTCAACTGTATTGCACGGCCATTTAGGATCTGTTTTGGGGTAATGTTCCTCTGCCCATGCTTCTGGATGAGGCTTAGCATCTGCTACAGCCTGGGCGAGTAAAATCTTTTGCGCGCTACTATTTATTCGGGCTCTCTCCTCTGTGGTGAACATTGTCAACATTAATTGCTGACAATCTGCCCATGTGGGGTTATGTGTGAGCATAACTGACTCTATCATACTGGCCACTGCTGCGGGATTTGTGGAATACAGTGGTGTGTGTGTTTTCCAATTAAAAAGATCCGTTGTCGTAAACGGGACGTATGTGTATTGTATTGGCCCTGGATTCCCATCCGCCAATGGGGGGCCTGGCACCTCTCGCAAAGGCAACTGCATAGCATTCTTGTAGGGATTGTGTTGGTACGGATCCCGGGGTTTATGTATACTATTCGCTGCGCGTGTGGTAACTCCCTGGTCCTTATCCTCCTTTTCATCATCACCATCCCCGTGGGGCACTAATATATATATACTCCCATCGGGCATCTCAATCTTCTCTGGTGGAGCCTCTCTGTCCCCTCCACCCGTTGCGCCCTGCTCTTCTTCCTCAGTCACACGGGACGGAGCGGAGGGAGCTGACCGAGACACAGCAGCTGTCCGCTCCCCCCTCTCCGCCCGCGCAACCGCGGCATTTAAAACTTTCCTAGCTGCCCCATAACATGATGGATAGGACGGGGGTAAAACATCACTTTCTTCCGGTTGTTCTACTAACACCTTTTTCTCTCTCTCTCCATTATTTTGGGGGTCCTGCTTCTTATTTTTTCCCGCTATCATTATAAAATGACTCTTGTTTTTAATACAATATTTCCATATATCTATATACGGGTATTGTTCAGGATGTCCGTACTGCTCTGTGACTTGGGAATGTATCTTCTGTACCAACTCCGGGTCCATTGACCCCTGCTCTGGCTATCCTGGGACTAATAACGGCCACATAACTGTACACATTATTTTTAACTTCTCTTTTTTTTTTTCTACACCATAGTCATGAGTTTTATATAAAGCTTCGAAATTCCGCACCATATATTCTAGGGGCGTCTCACCCTCCTTCACCTTCTTGGGCTTAGATGACCCGTTACCCATTATTACTCTTGAAAACAGTACTCTTTGCAATACAGATATATTATTTCAACAACAGTTAAAATCTACAGTCTGATACTTCAGTCAACAATTCCTTCGTATCTACAGGCGCTTCCCCCTTCAGTAGCCGTCTGCAGTCGCCTGAGCTGGAACCGTACGTTCAGGGTCAAATCTCGTATTTGCTTCCTCGCGGAGCGATTAGGCGCACGTTCACTCACAGCACTCGAGTCAATTCATTCACAACACATACCGTATCAGATGCTTTCATCACATAACAGAACAACAGAACATAGGCACTTCAACTCTTTCTACTAGCCAAGGGTACTACTCAGTCCCTCCTCTGTGGCTCCTTATACCCCGTAATTTGAACTCTAACTCTTGACTGCGTGTGATTATGTGCACCCCGTTCCTTATCTATACTTCCATCTGCAATTCCAATCTGCCTTATGGATAATCTACCCACTCAGCACCACTATCTCTGCAGCTACCGCTGGCTCCACTATAAGCCCTTTTCACTACACGACGTGCACACTAGCACTGACTCAGGCTCTCAGCCCAGTCACAGAAAATCCCTCCTCCTTTCCCTTTTACCCACGTGGTGAAGCTCTATTTACAAACACTGACTACTGACTTATGCAACTCCACGTGGTTACCTTCTCCCTCACTTACAGAACTACCCTTTGATTGGCATTCAATTCCCCCGAATCCAGACACCCGCTAGCCACTCTGGCTCCTTCAATGTCAGTGCTATCAGCGGCGGGCTAGATATGCCAATAGGATGGTGGCCATCGCATCCTCTTATCCGTCTATCTCAGTCGGACGTTTCCCTTAGATACCGGTATCTCCTTTAGACATACAAAACATAGAAGACACGTTACCTATCGCCGGCGCTGCTTGCTGTTTCCTCAGACTCGGTGTTGTCCCGGGTTAGGGGTCCGTTTGGGACGAGACGAGGTCCACTGAACAGGAAATCCTGCTTGGCGCCTGCAGATGTCAGCTCACCTTCAACGGACGCCCAACCATCGGGATTCTCGCACCCGCTGCAGTCAAGCACTGCACTGTGTTCACAGCAGCCCGTTACTGTGTGCCCGGAAAGGGCCCGTATCCCGGCTCACGATGCCCCCAAAAATGTAGGCGGACAAAAACAGATTCACTTTCAAGACGGCGCCGGACCGGGCACAAGTAAGGATTGTCAGAACACGAGTCTCTTCAGGAAAGGCAAACTTTATTGTGTCGTCACACAAGTGCCCACACAGGATTGAATCGCAAAGAGTGAGCCCCCCCTTTCACCCGTGCAAGGGATCTTATACCCAAAAATACGTAATTAGGTACATCCCAGTTAGCCCACCTCCCAATGACACTTTATTCCACCCCACGTGGGTTAATACCTCCCTTTGGCTAATACAAAGACATTTCATTAATTGGCTGTAAATTGGCAAACTTTGTGTTAGTTTCAGTAAATCAAAATTAATTGCTCTTACTGTTCCGGGCTGCGCCCTCCTCCCTTGCGCCTACAATCACTTGTTACAGATGGCACCTGGCCTGATCTCTACTCCTTTGTCTTTCTGCGGGCCCCAACGACCTTGGAGGATCTACTTCGCTTTTCTCCTCCGTGCCAGGAACAGCAGAGATCTTTCATCAAGCTTTAATTGCTTTTCTGCTAATCTAAACGCATTCCTAAATTTCTACGTATACCTCATTCTAGTTTCAGCTACAAACCTGTCTAGTTATATACAAGTGAACCAATATTCTGAACAAGATGGCCGCCTGTGTACAATGGCGGCCGTCTTCCAGCCTATTTCCACTTCAATAGCACAATCATAGGGTCTATGCTCAGGTAAAGTCTCAGCCCCTCCTTTGTTGAAAACCTCCCTGACCTCCTCATACTGGATAGGAACCAATACAGATAAAGGAGCAGCAGTGGGTACATTTATAGTGTGCACAGACTTGACAGGAATCATGCATGAATCAAAACAAGACTTGCTCCATGACAGAACAGTGTTTCTTCTCCAGTCTATGACTGGATTGTGTTTTTGTAACCAAGGATACCCCAAAACAACAGGACATGAAGGAGATGATAGGAGTTGGCATACCACAGTCTCTTTATGGAGAACTCCTACAGACATGGAAATAGGACTGGTCTCCTTAGAAACATATGGGTTGGAAAGGGGTCTGCCATCTATAGCACGAATAGCTATAGGTGGGTTTTTTTCCACACAGGGAATCCCTTTCTCCAATGCAAAAGTAGTGTCCATAAAATTTTCCTCTGCCCCTGAATCAAGAAGTGCATCTACCTGAATAATGGAGGAACCCACCTCAATCCCAATAGTAAAGTAACAACGCTTTCTATAAACAGAAGGAGATAATGTCATGACCTCTGATACCAGTCCCCTCTCCTCTGACGGTTTAATCTCTCCAGACTGCATTGGTTGAGGTACAGAGTTGTCAGATGCAGCAGGGTTAAGCTCTGGAGACACACACGGCATTAACCTATTAGGTTGTGCTTTTGTTTTACACAAGTTCCTGATTTGGTCCTCCATCTCCATACAGAATGGAATTCGATCATTCAGATTCCCAGGAAGATCTCTTGCTGTAATAGCAAGGGTTAACGAGTCAGATAAACCCTTCAGAAAACAGGACACCAGAGTTTCATTATCCCAATTAACCTCGGCAGCAAGTGTCTGAAATTCAACAGCGTATTCCAACACAGTTCTGTCTCCCTGACTTAACCTCATTAACCGTTTCATAGCAGGATTTGTTCCTCTGGAAGGGTTAAACACACTTTTTAAGGTGGAAACAAATTCCTCGTAGTTATTTATTATGTGATCATTAGACTCCCAAAATGCAGTAGCCCAGTCTAAGGCCTTGTCTCTGAGATGGTTGAAAAGAAAACACACTTTAGCTCTGTCAGTTATACACATAGGAGGATTTAACTCAAAACATAAATCAATTTGCTTCAGAAATCCTCTGCATGCAGCAGCCTCACCACTGAAAGTAACAGAGGGCAACATTTGCACTGGAACAGCGGATTTAACCATCGAAGTGTCAGAATGGGTTATAGGAGCAGGTGAAGGAGACTGCACGCAATCTGTATTCTCCAAGAGCGTTTCCAGCAACCCTGCAAAATGATACATCTTGGCATCAGCCTCCCTTATATGGGTACAGCAAGCAGTAAACTGCTGAGCAATGTCTGCAGGGTCCATGGCCCTGACGTAATGTAAGGATATAGGGTCACCCAGCACGCAGACAAAACCCAGAAAGGCAAGAAAGGACCCTAAACTGAGAAGCTGGTCCTTAAAATGGCCAGGTACTAATCTAGAATACACAGAAGTACAGATCAGGGACAGGAGAGATATCGTAGTATAAACAAGCCAGAGGTCGGTACATGAGGTAAACATATGCCAAGGGATAATACAGAAAACACAGTCAAAATACAAGCCAGAAGTCAAACCAGAAAATCAATAAGCATAAGCTGTAGAAACGCACTGAAGGCTAGAAATAACCACGTCAGGGCTCAGAGCACAGCCTGGAACTGATATTTAAAGGCCTAGATCCCTGACCAGGTGTGGCATACAAAGTGGCCTGATTCAAAGACTGGCGCCCTCTCTGTTGGGAAGGCCGTACTGCAGGAGCAGTAGCAGGCATGACAGTCTTGAGACTTGATAAAGACTCGAGTCGAAACATCTCACTTTAAGATGTTACTCCAATAAACTTGCCTTGACTGAGAAGTCTGGAATGTCGTTACCTTGTTCTCCGATGAATACTGCTGGTCCTGATCTCTGTTGGCAACCGTTATGAAAGATTTCAGGATATGTTGCTGCTTATAACCTGTTATATTCAGGGGTAAAGTGCTCAAAATATGTGTGAGATCATCAATATTTTATTCCCACTATTATGCATTGTCATCTTGGTCGTAAAGGACATTCAAATTTATATTTTGATATATATGCAAATCACATGGGTTCACAGAATTGTTATGATTAGACATATGATATTTATTGTGATTTTACAGGGATAATATATGAATGGCCAACTAAAACAAAAGCTTCAGAGCATGGGCCGAATGGGAACTCCGTTCCCCCAGCAATAATAGTGCAGGAACTGCGCTCCCATATTCTCTTCCTCGACTTAACCCTTGATTATATCTGAGTTACATTGGCCTGTCATTTCCTTCTATGCTGTTTTCTATGTTCATCATAACAAATGACCTGCCACCTGCTTTCTGATTGGTCAGGATGCCGGTAATGCTGCAAGGAAGCAAGAACTGGCTGTCACGTTCGCTGCCCCGCTCACCCTTCATAACCGTGGTGAGGATCCTTTTGGACAGACCTCTATCCCTCTGATCCTTGAAATGGCCGGGACCGCTATCCCTATGACTCCCAGCCAGCGAGAACAGACACACCAGTAACACAGAATATAACCAATTGACAGCAGGTTTCAAGGCAGAGTGTGTACTGTGACTCAAAGGGTTAATCTCTTTGACAGCAGGTTTCAAGGCAGTTTGTGTATTGGGATTTAAAGGGTTAATCTCTTTGACAGCAGGTTTCAAGGCAGAGTGTGTACTGGGACTCCAAGGGTTAATCTCTCCAACAGCTTGAGAGCAACCAGAGTAAGGCTTCTTAAGTATAGTTCTATACCAAGGATCAGCATAAGAGTGGTCATATACACATTCCGGATTGGCAACAGGCAGGGTTCTCATACACTCTTGTTTGGCAACAGGGTAACTTGAAAGATTCTTAGACTTAGCGTTCAACAGAACAGACCTGTATTCAGGATCAGCGTGGTAATACCGCAACATACACTCTGAAACAGTATTGAGCGCGAAAGGCACATAAACACAATGAGAAGGAGAATGTTCGAGAAGGCAGTCCGGGTCAATAACAAGCAGGGTCCTCATACAAAACAGAAATTGGCAACAGCGCAAGTAATAAGTGAAACACTCAAAGTGGATACACCAGGCGATGCGGGAATAACTCCACGTCAGGGCGACGAGCTGAATCTCGCGCTCTGCATTTTAAGGCCAACGGCTCCACGTCAACACGCCAAGCCCCGCCCCTCCAGACGCAGGACGATCACCTGGAACTCCTGGCACCCGGCCAGCCAGCGATGCCTCTGGGTGTCCAGGCCCCCCCGAAGGGTCGTAGGTGCCGAGGATGTGACACTGGCTTTCTGACCAATCAGGAAGCTGGCCATCAGATAATGACCTGCTGAAGGTCTTTCTGATTGGTCAGGATGCCAGAAATACCCAGATAAAGCAAGGGACAAGCTTCTTGACCAATCAGGAAGCCAGGTGGCAGATCATGACCTGACTTCCAGATTCTCGATTGGCTGGAAGGGTGGTTCTACGCTCTGTTGCGACACTTTCAGCCAGATGGAGATTTTTCTGATCTTGCTGCTGTCGGAGAGATCAGGAAAAAAACTTCCTTTGACCAGCGGTTCCAGTACTATGAGCGGTATCGGAGCATTTGGGCGAGTGCTTGCCCAAATGCTCAGTATCGGCACCGATACTAATCTCGGTGCATCCCTAGTTTATACAAACTGTAGTGCTTCTTGATATTTCATTTTACGTTTGGTCAACATCTTCATGGAAAGACATTTCTTTGGTCTTCAGCAATCTGTCATGGCTGGAATTCGGTGAGGATGCGAGTGTTTAAAAAAGTTTACTGCATAACTTCCTTTTTTAAGGTTATATTACTCCCTCCAGTAAAATAAAAATATAAATGCATCACGTTGCAATATAATATCCATTCTGTGATGCTTGTCATTGCCTAAAGCATTTAAAGTACAATAACTCTTGGCGTTACCATTGAATGAAGTGCTGTAATGATTTACTCAGGCTCGCTTTGTTATCTTCTAATGGACAATTGAAGGTTTTATGCTAAGCTCTCTGGCTGTCTTCTAGAATGGTTGCTAACGCATTATTGATTTTTTTCCTTCTTTTTTTTTGGTCAATTTATTAAGAAAGTCCTTTAAACCACCACTGCCTGCGTGCTTTTTAAGGATACCTGCTGGGCTTGACAATTTCATTATTTATCAGCATCGCAATCGATTAAAAACAAAAAGAACAGCAATTGTAAGAATTACATGTTTCACCCAATGATTTCCGCAGAATGCTTTTTTTTTTTAGAGTTACCATTTTTAAGTAAATAGTAAATACACCTTTTTTGAAACCTGCTCACTGATTTGCAGCTGAATCGTCCGTTTAATATTCACTATTGATTCTGCTAAAGGGGCATAAACCGAGGACAAAAGAATTAATCAGCAACATTAATAATGTAAAACTATTGCAAGGTTAAACTGTTTTAAATGCTTTCCTTCCGTGATTGTGATAAAATTGCTGTTGGAATCTTGTATTTTATAGCTAGTAAATACAGGTAATGTTACTCTTAGGGGGAGTTTATGAGTGTTTTTGGGGTTATGGGATATATACGTAGATCTATTGAAGTTTAGTTTGGGGTCAACGAGTCTGAAAAAAGATAGGATTAAGTGAGGGGTGTATGTATTCATTATACTATTCTCCTATGATACTCACTTAGGTGATTGAAGTATACCTTTATGTTCAATCTATAGCCCCTTCACTGCAAAGTTATTCTCCAAAAAAACACTGTCAAGAACCAGTGTTTTATGTAAAACCATTCTTAATTAATTCTACAGTACGGTACAAATATTTGGGGATATTTCCATTGTATTAATCACTCCAATAACCAATTTGGCAGGAATATGTTGCCATCTTCTGGCCAAAAGGGGTTACTGCAGTTCAGGTCTTTGTGCAGGATCAACTGGGGAGATGTCATTTTAAACACAGTCCCAGCTGGTTTTCAAAAGTGTTAGCACCTCTGGCATCATATCCAGGGTGCTAAAAGTTTAAGGGCATATTCTGGAGCCCAAATGCAAACATATTGGGCCCTATTACAATCTTCGCGTTAAACTGCTTGCGCAATGCATGAATTTGTGCGCCAAGCGTTAAACGTTAACCCGCGAAAGTCAACGCTGGAATTACAATCCTCGTGCATTTTTTCATCCGTCGAGCAATAATGCGCGTTAAACGGACGCGCATAAATGCGTGCGCAGTAACGTTGCACGCAGAAATCAGTGTGCGGACTGTTTTTTTCACGTGATTCAGCCAATCAGAATTAAGAACCACAATTATCTCACGTTAAGATATTGTGCCTGCCAATATCAATCTGAGTATAAATGCTGCAGCAATAAAAAAAACACACACAACTTCTCCATTTTATTTGTTTGGGTATGTGTAGAATGTGTAACTATACTTTGCTGTGTATTTTTTTTTGGGCTGGTGTATTTGGTTTAGGCCAGGTTGATAGAATTTGTCATTAACGCCAGCTTTTAGGAGTTGCTAAAATTATGCGCGCAATGTCTATGCGTTAATTCCTGCGCATAGATTGTAATACCATCCGCATACCGGCGCACAAACGCATTTGCACTCACAATGTTAAGTATACGGCGCGCGCAGTAAAGTACGCTCGCTCAGGGTTTCCACAGGTTCACCCGTGGTAGGCGATTACGTGCGTTTGTAGTGCTTACAATGTAAAACGACGTTCAGCGCAAAGGGTTTTACCACCTTGCATTAATGTTTTTTTGCGCCGGCGCCAACGTTTGCACGAAGATTATAATAGGGCCCATTTTGTTTGCAATAAATGATAGGCTTGTGCACCGATTTTTTTTTTCGGTTCGATTCGGTTCGATTTGTTCGGATGTTTAAACTTTTCGATTCGGCTCATTTCGACCGATTTCTGTTTCGATTCGGTTCGGTTCGTTTTTCGTGTACATTTTTTTTTCGGAATATCGACCATTTTTTGTATTTTCGTGTCACTCTGCTCGTTTTTTGTATCGACTTTTCGGAAATTTCGGAAATTTTCGTTTTTTCGGAACGTCTGTTCTCCTCATTTCAAAGTGTCTACGATAATTCTGGCGATTCTATCGTGTTTTTTTTTATTAAATAAAGATCCTTTTTTTCTTATGAATAATTGAATATACATTTCACAACTTTATTTAATCATATTAAAATGGTATGAAAGCCAAGGAACAAAAAAAATGAACAAAACGATTTAAAAAGCGCTAAACTGACCCGAATGCCACAAGAAACAAGTGATACGCATTTACAAATACAAAATTTACAGAATCAGCGATATAACCGATAATAGTTAAATATACGATGTCCAGAATTACCGAAATGGAACCGAAATCACGAATGGAACCGAAATCATGAATAGAGCAAAAATAAATTTCGATTTGACACATTTCAAGTCCATTCGAAAAATCCAAATTTTTTTCGTTTCGGCTCGGAAAACTTTTCGGATCTGTTGGTTTTCGGGTCCGACCCGATTCGGAAATTCGGCCAAATCCGAAGACACGAATCGGGAAATTTCGTGAAAATTCCGAAACCCGAAACGCACATCCCTAATAAATGAAATTCCTTTTCATTGATCCTGTGGAGCACTGTATTTACTATATTCGATATCTGGACACCAGGGCGTGCCTTGCAGATTGAGTACAATAGATCTTGGTAGTGAAGGGGTTAAAACTGAAATAACATAATTTTAGATACATATATTGATATTTTGATGTGATGATTGGTTGAATCAAGGTGAAATTCTTGGTAGGCTATAATTGTTAACGTTAAACTTCGTGTAATGGAAGCTCCCTCTGCATATTAAAAAACTCTCCATTCACAAGTCATAACACACTAACTGGCATAGTTGGGTACTACATTGACCAGACTCAGTATGGACTCTGTGCAGTTTGGAGAGATGTGGATTAAATCCTTCTATTAAATGAATATGACCATCACAGTGAGTGCAGCAAACAGGCAATGAAGGGGTTAACTCAATATCTTCTGATCCCATAGACTGTCTATTTGTGGATGTCACCTACGTTTTTACTTGCCGTTGTCTGTAGTCAATAGGGTGTGTTGTAGTTGTTTGCGTTTTATACACTTCCTTCCTGTATATCAGTCTGTTATCATGTCTATTAGCTGAGTATAATGTGTCATTGCTTGTCTTTTCTGTTTAAACACTCAACGCATTGTCAAAACCTAGTCTGGAAACTCTGTTTTTTAACCCTTTAACTAATGTGATCGTGTATATAGTAGCAGACATAAACGTTAACACAATCTTAAATTAATTTGTTGCAAGTTATTTTGTTTCCATTTTGGCCCCAGAACACGCCCCTAAAGTTTTAGCATTGTGGGCATGGTGACTGAGGTGCTAATAGCTTTCAAAATCATCTGGGAATATGTCTAGATGACATCTCTCCAGCTGATCCTACACGGAACTCAGAAGTGCAGTAACTCTGTTTGGCCAGTAGATGGTGACGTCTGACTGCCAAATAGGTTATTGCTGTAAGGAATACATGGGGAATATTTCTAAATATTTCAAACTGTATAATTAAAAATGATTTTTTTTTTAAAAAAACACACTGGTTCTTGACAGTGTTTTTTTTTTTAAATCACTTGGTAGTGAAGGGGTTAAAGGTGTTTGTGTGCAAGTTTTGCTATTTTATTATTCTGCAGTTGTTTGATTTGCTGCATATAAAATGTATTCTGCCTGTAATAGACAGATTTCTTTTCATCACATATCTGGATGATGGTTGTGGTCCTGTCCCTGCAATAAGAGGGTGAATTGGTAAAAAGGTTGGTAATGTGGAAGGCGATAATGGGTCCATTCATAGGTTCTGGGATAAAAAGGTGACAGACAAGCTGTCAAGCTCCCCCCCCAGATGTTTCTGAACGGCACCTCCAATGATTCTCTGGCCATCTATTATATTCTGGAACCCCAAGGGTCATATGCAAGAAGTGAATGCCACATGCAGGATATGACTGAAGTCAGATAGCTTAACTCATCCCCTTTAGAAAGCACACAGAGACCTTTGTATTTTATTCACTTTATTGGGAAAGTAACAGCAAATAAAAGGTGTCTAGTGGATAGACATGGCTTCTCTTGCTGTACCTTGTTATGGGGAGCTGGTAAAAACAGGATCCAATCACCTGGTACAGACAAATGCTGCTTGCTGACTGCCTCTGTGGTGGGATTGGGCGATAGAACAAACTAACTATGTGAGTTAGACAGGAGTGGAATAATCCATTTTAAGTAAAAGCATAGAAGGAAAACAAATAAGGAATATGGTTCCATGTAATATTACATTGAAAGAATTTTTCAATATATATATTAAATGCCAATCACGCTAAAAGTTTTTCAAGAATACTTTAATTCCATATATTTTTGACATGCATCTACTATGGCACGGGATATGTAATAAAGGAGTCTAGTGCTCGCCACTATGCAACATACAGGTCTATTCACTAAAAGGTGAAATTCAGGAGAACTGGCAGGAGAATGAACAATCTAGACCAAACAGCCGATTTAGAAAGTGAGATAAATGGGAGAATTCTTCTGGTTTGGCTATTTTGACCTAGAATTTTTACTTCTGTCAATTCTCCTGAGTTTCTCTTTTCTTTGAATAGACCTGTAAACATAACCATTAATATTATGCTATATTATGTTAATGTATTTTATCCATTTAATAAGGGTTATTCAATAAAAGCCGAACTTGCCACCAAATTGCACCGAACAGTGAATATCACGGTACGGTCAGGGCCGGATTAACATAGGGGCAGATGGAGCAGCAGCTCCAGGCCCATGCCTCAGAACAGGCCCAGAGAAAGGATAACTATCAGGGTTATCCAAAGAGATCCGAATTGCTTGAGAAAGGTAACCGAACGCTGAAAATCAGCGTTCGGTTACCTTTCCTGGCCATTCGGCTATCCAGAGAGCAGGCAATTCGCCAAATCCTGGCAAATTGCCTGCACATACGGTGCCTGTTCGGTGCCTGTTCGAGGGCAGTGAAATCCCCATAGAGAAGCACTGCTTCGTCTATTCAGAGAACACAAACCAGCAGTGAAAGGTTCCCCTAATGCCCTGCCATTCGGTGGTTTAATTCGGCAAATTTACTCAGGAGAATCCCATAGACTTCAATGTTAAAAATATTCCCGTTTTAATTCAATATCTAAAAAACCATTCATTATAAAATTCTGCAGCAAAAAGTCTCTTTATTTATAGATTTTTTAGGATACTTTAAGCATTTTTCTTAATTTTTTTTTTTTTTAAAAGTCCGATTTTTTTTTGATTTTTTTTTTAAGTTTACTTATTTTTTCTGTAACAGCCCTCTTTATTATCATTCCCTGGACCTCCTGTGAAAATTTCAGACATTTTCGCTCAGTAGCTTCTTTGCAAACAGCTTTTCATTTTCACAGATTCATACAAACAGTTTTGTTAATTTATTCACTGCCTCCTCTGCGTCTCAGCAGCTGCTTCGGCTCTGTGTGATTCGGCTCCTGTTCGGCTGCTTCGCTGCATGTGATCGGCTCCTGCTCGGGTTTTTCGAAGGTTAATCCAGATGTTTTTGCTTGTTTTTGGCGTGCATTCGGTGGGTTTTGCGGTTAGTTTTCGTCAGGTTTGTGGCAGCTTTTCCCTGCAATTCGGGGGCCCTGTGGTGTTTGCTGAATACACCGCAGGGTCACCGAAATGGGATCGGCAAAAGGAACCGAATTGAAGAGAACGAAAAGTCACCGAACGTGCGGTGACTTTTCGAATCTCTTTGAATAACCCTGTATGTCTGCATTTGGATACATGTATCTCCAACTACATAGCAACTACAGGGCCCAGTGAGGTATCACTGGAAAGGCCAGAGCATGGCCTTTCCAATGATACCAAACATGACCAGAGTTTAAGTAAAATACATAAAATAATAAATATTTACATTTCCTTTCCTACAGTAATATTTTTTACTTTTCAATTATAAAGTAAACAATGATGCTGCACTAACTAACCATCACATTTCTCATGTCACTAACAAGAGTGGAGGTGATGGTACAATCCATTGTTATGAATTGTTACATCAAAAACCTAAACCGCCGCACTGCAGCAAAGAGCACTGCGGAGAACTTTGGACCCCTGCGTCACATCTTGTCATTGGACAGGGCAGAGTCTGGCCTTTGCATTAATACCAAACCTGACCATGTAAAATCAAAAAGAAAACAAATTTACTTGTTCAGTGTTTTATACAGTCATATTATTCGTAAAAAAAAAAAAGACATGTTCTAAAACACAAGGGAACTATTTAATTTTTTATTAAATTTTTTGGTTAAAAAAGTATTTTTTTTCAGAAAAATGCAGTAACAGGTTCCCATTTCACATTTTTTTAACAAGAATGCTCTATAGAATATATAACCACAAAGGTTTGGATGATAAAATGGGAAAACAAAAAAAATACACTTTTGAATTTTTCATTCAGATTGCAATCATTTAACCATACAGTATCTGCCTGGTTAGATATAGCCATATCTGCACTATTAAGTAACCAAAAATATGTTTTCTTTTAACTAAATTACAAAAAAAGCCACCAAAATATTCAGCTCCAGGCCCATAGAGATCTTAATCCGGGCCTGGGTACGGTGCCATTTCGTGGCAGTTCGACTATTCAGAAAACTGTCAATTCGTCAAATGTTGGCAAATTACCAGCGAAATAAGGTGCAGTTCGCCTCAGGTCACTACACTTCGGTGATCTTTGGCGGCAGTGAAATTGTCCCATAGGGAAGTAATGGTTAATCTATTCACAGAACGCCGAACTGCATCGAAATGTTGGCGAAATGCCCAGACTTTCGGTGATTCAGTTCAACAGGGTTAAACAGGCGAATCTCATAGGATTCAATGGATAGAAATATTAGCAGGTTATTATTTTTTTTAACCGTTTAGGCTAGGGTCAGACGAAAGCATTTTTCCCCGCGAACGTGAAAAAGTGCGTCCGAACGCATTGACGTATTTTTTCACGGAATGCGCAAAAACAGTCAGACGACGCGCATTTTCAGGCGTGATTTTGTACGGATTGTCAATAAAACTCTTTTTGCGTCTGGACGTTATGTAGGCTGGACATTAGCAGTGTCTGACATCTCCTAATCACGCACACACGCCGCTATGCCGCAGCTGCGCACTCAGTACGTCAGTACTAGCGGTTCAGCGTTCTCAGAAAAATGCGTTCAAATTCAACTTGCGTTGCATGGCCGGACTTTTGTGCGGCCGTACATCGTATATTGGCCGTCATTGCCCGTCATCTGCTGCTAGTGCGGCCGTAATTATGTGCGCCAGAACGCACATTAAAAGTGCGCTGGTCTGACCCCAGCCTTATTCTTTTGATTTTCAGCAAAAATCTTTTTTATTTATTTATTTTTTAGAATTTGTTAGGTATTTTTCTGGATTTTTTCGCCAAAATTTTGAATTGCCATATTTTTTTAATAGCATTTTTAAAATTCTTTAACAGACCATTTTGTTATTTCTTTATAGGACCTTTTTTATTATTTCCATGCATTTTTATTGTTTTAAAAACCCTTTTTTAAATTTTATATTTATTTTAGTCGTTCGGCTGTCTATTTGTCTGTTTTGGCGGTCGGTGGTGGTGTTTGGCGGGTTTAGTGATCGGCTTTATTCAGCAGGCTGATCGGCGACATTCGGCAGGCTGATTGGCGCATTCGGCTGATCCTGTTCAGCGCACCTCGGGGACCCTGCGGTGAATACGGAATTCACAGCAGGGCCAGCAAACTGAGATCGCCAAAGCGCACCGAAGTATGCCAAACGAGTGAGCACCGATATTTCAGTGCTCTGCGAATAAGCCATAATATGTTTGTGACGGAACGGCCGCCACAGGATTTATTTAGTTTAATTTCATTCTTATTTTGTTATATTTCGTTTACCCTTTATTTATAGGAACTAATTTCCTTTGTTAGATTTAGTGTAAAACTGTTGCTAGACTTCTAATTAATCATGTTTTTCCCCGGCACCATCCTGCTAGTTTATGCGCAGTTATATTGTGTGGTTTTAAATGTATTGTCAATTGCTCATTTTTAGTTTTAAATAGACTTATATTTCTTTAGTTAAATGTGGTTTTTAAAAACACTACCCTCCACTAGAGTCAAATGTTTCCTTCCTATAGAATGTACAATAGGTTTGTGTAACTTGTGGATTATGCAAAAGTACTTTCTCTTTGTTTATCTGTTATCTGTTTACTGGTTCTGAAAGGTTGGGAGTCACATTGTCTCAGCCACCCACTATCTGATTCCCTTTACAATGGGTTATGTAAATCACTGTATGTGGTCACTGTGAGGTGAAGACTTCATCTGCATACAACCAGTGGACCCAAGTGAAGACTTGCGAGGACCTGAGAGAAGCCTGCAATGGTCTTGGAACCAACCAATCAGAACCTGGGCATGGCTAGCCCCTGTGCAGAATTCACTCCAGGGGTCTGGGGGCGGGCATGGGAGAGAACAATGGGACTGTACCATATAAAAGGACCGTGTATGTTCTGCTTTTCATTAAACATTCTGATTTACCTTCAAACCTGTACTGAGTCACGACTAGTATTTGGGGAGGGCATAATCACTGAAGAAGCCAGCTTTACGGAATCCTTCGCTTCCAGATCATCCAAGGACCGCTACCAATCTCTCTCCCACCTTGCTAGCTCGCTACCCGGCTACGCTCTCCAGCAAGACTCGGCGCCGCAGACGGAGCTACCCCTGCAGGGTAGCTGATCTGCTACAATGTTTATCAGACTTATTCCCCATAAGAGCAGGGATACATTTTTTCACTGTCAGATGAAGCATTACTTCTCCTCCCTTTGTCCTCAAGTAGCCAGACATGACAGTCAGATTTCCCTCTCGTGGCAAATTGATTAAGTATTTTGGTTTTATTGTCCTTTAAAAAGTGAGAAAAAGACTCAGGTATTATGTAAAACAAACCTCTTCATTACCCAGTGACAGTTTTCTTATATATTAAACCAAACATAAATACTTTGCTGTTTTTATCACGTTGATACACTGAAGCCTTGAAAGTATACACTGACTAAATGATAAAGAAAAAGGAACTGGAGCTGTCTGGCTTGTAGCATTGTACATCACAGATTGATTCAGAGCAAGAAAACAATTCCTGAGGGTAGTAAAATATAATAAACAAAAGAAACAGATGGTTAAATAATGGGACTGTTACCTCAACAAACCCTAGATTTGATTTTCTGTTTTGTCTTGTTTTATCGTCTGTCATACTCAGTAAACAAGTACACAAATACATACCACTAAAATAGGCTGTAACTATATTACTTGGGGATTAAAAAAACCAAACACCTTATAAAACATATGCTGTTGTTTTTGTTTGTTTGAAGTAATTGCATGCAATGGGGTGGAGGAGGGAATGTTTAGACACTACTGCAGTGGATCTATTGTGCTGTCTAGGCTACACTAGATATGATATGGCAGCTGAATGAGATGTGTTAGAGGGCTTAAAAGACTATTAATCTACCCCACGGTTATGACCTTTACATACATCCCAGACAATTTAAAGTAATTTATAAGTCAGTTTTATGAACTTCAGACCAATTCACTCCATTCTATGGTCAAAGACACACAGTGAGGAGCAAGTGATGTAAAGATACTCAGGTCTATTCAAAGAATTATGAAACTCAGGAGAATGACTGGAGAAGTGAAAATTCTAGGTCAAAATGGCCGAACCAGAAAAACTCTCCCATTTATCGCACTATCCAAATCGGCTATTTGGTCTAGATTTTTCTCTTCTCCTGCTGCTAGGTGTGTGTAGGTGTGTGTGTAGGTGTGTGTGTAGGTGTGTGTGTAGGTGTGTGTGTAGGTGTCAGTTTACAACACAAAATATCACACAATGGATGTGCCCAGTGACACAGAGGAAAATATTTTCTTAACTAAACATACAAGAGAAAAACAAAGCACATGTAAGATATCAGCAACATCAAATAAACACAATAAGGACATTTCATTTTTTGGTGGTACTGGCCCTTTAATACAAAAACATGGTTTCATAACATTTTAGTTGTATCACACTGTGCACTAGACATGTGCACAGCACAACATTTCCTTTTGAACTAATGGATTAGTCCTAAAATGCAATTTATTTAGTTGCTAAAGAAATTCGTTTTCAGTTCTTTAGTATGAAAACTAATTTCATTCATCCGAAAACCAGTGGATACAATTACTATTGTAGTGGCTCCTCAGAGGGCTGAGATCGCTGCTTGTTACAGTATCTCTCACTCTCAGCACAATGTGGGCCATATTACATAGTTGGTGCTAACTTAACCAGAGCTGTTGTAAACTTCCCAGAGCCATTATAGCCTATGGAGGTTTTCAGTTTACAACAGCTCTGGTTAAGTTAGCACCAACATTGTAATAATGCACCGTGTCAGGCATAGCTGTTACAGTAACTGACTGCTGCTCATCACAGCGCTCAGAGTTTCAGTAAAACTAGTAAATAATATTTTTATATACAAGAGGTTAGAACAATATTATTTCCTTGTTTTACTGAAACTCTGAGCACTGTTACAGTCAGTTACTGTAACAACTGAGCCTGATATATTGTACTGAGAGATAATGTAACAAGCAGCCGATCTCAGCGCTCACAGCCACTGGATTTAAAGGGCTGAAAAAAAAGGATCCTCTCTGTATAATGTTTAGAACATCCTCCTGCATTAATTAATACCCCTCTCTGTATAATGTATACAACATCCACCTGCATTAATTAATACCCCTCTCTGTATAATATATAGAACATCCTCCTGAATTAATTAATGCCCCTCGCTGTATAGAACATCCTCCTCAATTTATACCTTTGTCTGTATAATGTATATAACATCCTCCTGCATTAATACCCCTCTCTGTATAATGTATAGAACATCCTCCTGCATTAATTAATGCCCCTCTCTGTATAGAACATCCTACTGCATTGGCATGTGGAGGGTGCAGATCTTCGGATGTTGCGATGTTGCGCTCTTCATTGCTGGTCTCCTTCACTCATCAATGTAATATCACAAAAAGGACTGAAACTAAAATGTAGTGCATTTTATTTTAGTTTCTTTCGTTTTTTGTACTGAGCAGTTTCGTTTCTCTTGAGTCATACTAAAACTAAATTATCCCAAAATTCTGACTAAATCGTTTTAGTACTAAAACGAATGCACATGTCTACTGTGCACACATGAAAACAAGTAATTTATTCATTTACATATAAGGTATAATTATTCTACTCTCCTCTGATCCCTTAACTATAAAGCATGTTTTGTTTACGAAAATTGCATAAAATATGTTTGGAACATAGGATTCTTCATAAATGACTCTCAAATGTTGGATAAAAGCACCAAATTACAGCTATGAGATATATACAATATTTACAATTTGAAAATGTACACAATTACATATTTTTGATTATGTAATCACCTATTAAATATTTTAGGAACTATACAGTATGTTGCAATATATATAGTTATAGGTTATATGCGGTATATGATATGAAAATTATATAGCATATGTTTGGAACATGGGATGCATAGATGACTCTCAAATGTTGGATAAAAACACCAAATTACAGTTAAGCGATATATGCAGTAATTGCAATTCGTAAATGTACACAATTTTATATTTTTGCTTATTTATTCACATAACAAATATTTACAAACTACACAGTATGTAGCAACATATGTAGGTAGAGTTTATATGCAGCATGTGAATGACAGATAAACAGATAGAAATGTTAAATGTGCTGCTCTAGTTAATGGCACTTGATTTTGACTACGCTCTATCTATGAAGAACTGCAATGGGTGAGACATGACAACAAATATACATACAGGCTAAACACACAGAACAGTAGGAGAGAGGACCCTGCTTGAGAGCTTACAATCTAAAAGGAGTGGGGTGACATGCTAGGTGAGGCTAAACAGCAGGGTATGTGAAGTTGTGGGGTGCATTTGCTCTGTGAAGGGATATGAAGCAAGAAATGTACAATGGGGGATTTTGGAGCGAGCTACCTTGTAGGCTTGTGCACCGATTTTTTTTTCGGTTCGATTCGGTTCGATTTTTCGGATTTTTAAACTTTTCGATTCGGCTCGTTTCGACCGATTTCTGTTTCGATTCTGTTCGGCTTGACTCGTTTTCCGTGTACATTTTTTTCGGAATATCGACCATTTTTCGTATTTTCGGGTCACTTTGCTCGTTTTTGTATCGACTTTTCGTAATTTTGGAAATTTTCGTTTTTCGGAATTGTACATGTTTTCGGAATATCGACCGTTTTTCGTATTATCGTGTCACTTTGCTCGTTTTTGTATCGACTTTTTGTAATTTCGGTTTTTCGGAAAGTCTGTTCTCCTCGTTTCAAAGCAATAAATTTCGATTTGACACATTTCAAGTCCATTCGAAAATTCCGAAAATATTTCGTTTCGGCTCTGACATTTTTCGGATCTGACATTTTCGGATCTAAAACTTTTCGGAAATTCGGCCGCATCCGAAAACACGAATCGGGAAATTTCGTGAAAATTCCGAAATTCCGAAACCCGAAACGCACATCCCTACTACCTTGTGGACGCATATAAAAAGGACCTGATAGAAATGACAATCATTTGAAAAAGACTCTCCAATTCACACACACCTCGTGTTGTTTTTGGAAGCATACCGTGGGAATAATTTGAATTTTTGGGAGCAGACAAATTGGGGCATTTCAGGAAGCTATAGAATTTAAAAAAAACATAAATTTTTACATCTTATTTACATCCATTCCATTTTGGGTTAGTTTTAGGGTTATTTTTATGTCTAGGGTTACTTCTGGGTTAACATCAACCGAAAAATTCTGTACCGAGATTTTTGCTGAATTGTTTTTTTATCCCAACATTTATTTGAAACGTTGGATGCAAAGGTAAAAATTAAATACAGGGTAAAATAGAAATTCTGCAGGGAGATTGTTGTTCTGAGATAGCTGAAAAATTAAAACAATGTAAATTTTCTAATTTTAAATTTTTCGTGCATTCGTTTATTTACAAAAAACATTGTTGGAAAGAAAGATTCTGAACTCTAGATGGTGTCCTTTATCTTACAGTGTCACACAAGGTCTGCATTATCAGCCGACAGGCAGAAATGGCCTTTTTGTCAAATAGCGTAACTGTGATAAAGATAAATAATAAAATGGTGAGATCTCCTGTTTATGGGGGTTTGTAGTGATCATAATGAGGTTATTAGCAATGCAATATCTGTATGTGCTGCATAATGCCTGTGTATGGCAATTCCAGCAACACCTTGTATCTGTATGTGCTACATAATGCATGTGTATGGCAATTACAGCAACACCTTGTATCTGTATGTGCTGCATAATGCCTGTGTATGGCAATTACAGCAACACCTTGTATCTGTATGTGCTGCATAATGCCTGTGTATGGCAATTACAGCAACACCTTGTATCTGTATGTGCTGCATAATGCCTGTGTATGGCAATTACAGCAACACCTTGTTTCTGTATGTGCTGCATAATGTCTATGTATGGCAATTACAACAACACATTCAGGGTTATTCAGAGAGCGTGAAATGACTGGAGAATGAAAATTCTAGGTCAAAATAGCAGATTTGGAAAGTGAGATGAAAGGGAGAATTTTTCTGGTTTGGCTATTTTGACCTAGAATTTTTCATTCTCCAGTCATTCTCCTGCTTTTCACGCTCTCTGAATAATCCTGATTGTATCTGTATGTGCTGCATAATGCCTGTGTATGGCAATTACTGCATCACCTTGTATCTGTATGTGCTGCATAATGCCTGTGTATGTCAATTACAGCAACACCTTGTATCTGTATGTGCTGCATAATGCCTGTGTATGGAAATTACAGCATCACCTTGTATCTGTATGTGCTGCATAATGCCTGTGTATGTCAATTACAGCAACACCTTGTATCTGTATGTGCTGCATAATGCCTGTGTATGGCAATTACTGCATCAACTTGTATCTGTATGTGCTGCATAATGCCTGTGTATGTCAATTACAGCATCACCTTGTATCTGTATGTGCTGCATAATGCCTGTGTATGGCAATTACAGCAACACCTTGTATCTGTATGTGCTGCATAATGCATGTGTATGGCAATTACAGCAACACCTTGTATCTGTATGTGCTGCATAATGCCTGTGTATGGCAATTACAGTAACAATGTGTATCTGTACTGTACGGGGATTTTCAGTCATTATAACTCCCTGAATCATATCTCTGTACAGCAGTGAGTGACCCCAGAGCTCTCCTTGTATTATGCTCTCTCCCTGGGTGTTGTAATGCAACAGTGATGTGTTTAAACATTTTGTTACAGTGAGGATTGGGATTGCTATTTGCAGCTTGTTTTTTCTGTCTGTTGGTTGCCTGGAGAGAGATAAGGCAATGGATTTTGTTTCACCACAGGGGGAACATTAATCTTGGTTTAAAAAGGTGTGAAAGTTGGCTTTTGATTTGGTAACGAGTGCTTTTCAATGTATTGCAGTGCAGAATCAAGATAACTCATTTTTGGTAATGAAAGGTTTAAGACACAGATGTAACAGTGTTTTTGTTTTCTAAACACAATCTATTCTATTATGTTTGCGATTCTTTTTTATGAAAATCTGCAGGTAAACTGATTTATTTTACAAGATCACCCTACACACTTTCTGACACAGCAATTACTATGCTGGCGAATAGGTTATTATAGGAAAACGATAAGTCTTGGATTTTTTTTATTTGTACAGACAGTGTTTTTAAGATATATCATGAAAAGCGTGTTGCATTCGTAATTTCCACTCAAAAGCCCCACGAGTGCTTTGCAAGAAAGAAAATAAAGCTCTTATTATTAAATTTCCTGCTGTCGCCAATATGCGTTGAGTGAAGTCAAACACAACAGGTTCGCAGAGTGTGAATCCAAACAAAGACAAGGAAGATTGCTGCATGTTATTGATTTAGTCGGTCACTAGAGAGTTTTTCAGCAATATCTTAAAAAAGTACACTTGTCATTTCAAGTCTGAATCCCTTGAGTGTCCAATCCAAGGAACAAACGAATGCAATTCAGCAAACTAAGTGCTACATGTACAATT
The DNA here is from genome assembly GCA_009667805.1 of Leptobrachium leishanense. Lineage (NCBI taxonomy): Eukaryota > Metazoa > Chordata > Amphibia > Anura > Megophryidae > Leptobrachium > Leptobrachium leishanense. Next base: position 311,995,043 of record CM019067.1, read on the forward strand.
ATGCCACATTAAGGCTGCATAGTGTTTCCGAGTATGATTGTAAAGTGTATATTTTAAGCCCATACAGTTTGTTTACTAATGGAAAATTGTGGATTGCGAATTGCTAAAGGATATTGTTATTACATTACATTCTCGGCGCAATTGCGCTCGTGCAGCGCAATTTTTTGCGCACGAAAAAAAACATGACCGTGCAAAAATTTACATGGTATTTCGATCCGAGTGCATTTTTTCATCCGTCAAAAATTTTCATTCCTAAAAACGATGCGCAAAACTGTGCGCAAAGTACGTTGCGCGCAGAAATCTGTGTTCGGACTGTTTTTTTCACGAGATTCAGCCAACCAGAATTAAGAACCACCATTTTCTAACGTTAGGTTGTTGCGCCTTTCAAAGTCAATCTGAGCATATATGCTGCAGGAAAAAATAAATAAAGCAATTTTATTGTTTGGGTATGTGTAGAATGTGTAACTGTACTGTGCTGTATTTTTTTTTTCGTGCTGGTGTATTTCGTTTCGGCCAGGACGATCAAATTTACAGTTACCACCTGCTTTTCAAAGACGTTACAAAAATCTGTGCAAACCTTCGTTGCGCGTTGTCCGCAGATTGTAATACCATCCGCATACCGGCGCACGAACGCATTTGCGCCGACAATGTTAAGTATAGGATGCGCGCAGGAAAATTCATTCGCGCAGGGTCAATCGCGGTAGACGATTACGCGCATCGTTTGCGTGAACGTCGTAACATGACGTTCTGCGCAAATGGTTTTGCACTCGCGCAAATGCGCATTTGCGCGCGTGCAAAACAAATGCGCGAAGAATGTAATAGGGCCCCTAATATGGGAAACCTCTTCATTTGATTTTTTTTTTTACATCTTGATTTTATCAACTTCTAATCAAGCCTTTAACTGACTGAATAATATGTTTCGACATCATCCTGTATAACAATATGGGGTATGTGACAATGTTTTTTAAAGTATTCGCTTCAGGCAAACGAGACCAGGTGTAGATATGAATACGAACATGAGAATGTGCCTGTTAGTAAACACACCAGTCTATACCATAATCGTCAGATACAGCCTCGGGGTGAGATGAGTAATGAATGCTTCTATTACTATTCCTTAAATGTAGATATTTATTAACTATAGAGGTTATTCAAAGAGCACCGAATTGGCCACGAAATTGCCCCGAACGGGGAATTTAGGCTAGGGTCAGACGAGTGTGATTTCTACGGACTGTACGTTCGTGCACACGGACGTACGTCAGTACGGAAGACGCAGTAGTGACCACACAGTCCGTTTATTCACTGACGTATATTTTGACGGATGTAGGAGAGAAAATAAAATAAAAAGCAAAACCATTTTGTCCGTGAAAAATGCTGGACGTATAAATGCAGTCCGTCTGACCACGTTCCATCACTCACACACAAAGCTATGCGGACGTTGCGGACGCAGCGCACTTTGTGCGGCCGTTCTAGTGGTTGTACGTTCTTGCCTGCCTTACGTCCGTTTGCCGCGGCCGTGGTGCGTCCGTTTGCCGCGGCCGTGGTGCGTCCGCAGTTCAGTGCGGACGTACTTTGTGTAACGGGCTCCAATGTACTTTCTTTCATGCTATCACGGACGTACTTTTAGGCGCAATGACGGACTTGAACACTACGCTCGTCTGACCCCAGCCTTACAGTGCAATTTCGTGGCCATTCGGCTATTCGAAAAGCTGACAATTTGCCAATGAAATACAGTGATCTTTGGCGGCAGTGAAATCCCCATTGAGAAGTAACAGTTAATCTATTCAGAGAGGGCAAAACAGCCCCGAAATGTCAGTGAAATGCTCAGATTTTTGGTGGATCCGTTTGACAGGTTTAAACAGGCGAATCCCATAGGTTTCAGTGTTAGAAAAATTACCTGCTTTTCTTAACTGTTTATTCTTTTCACTTGCAGCAAAAAGTCTATTTTCAGGATTATTTTCGGCAAAAAAAAGTCCGATTTTTTTTTTTTTTTTTTTTTTTATTCAAAGTGGTGTGACCAAATTACAACAAAGCGGATCTGAGAACTCAGTATCCACCACTTATATGGTTTACAGGACAGTGTCAAAACTTAAACAGAGATAAACAACAGTAACGTGTAATACGTGTTGAGAGTAAATTTGTAATTCGTCGGTGCGGTCATGTAAGAGGGGTGAGAATGTAAGGTGCGGTATAATACAGCGCTGAAAGGTAGGGAAGGGGAAAGAGGGGATAAGAAAATTTAAGAGAGAAAGGAGAGTAATACCCCGTCTCGTCTCCGTGAGATGTGCGCGGTTCCACTCCTACACGCGTGTAGACGAACAGTTCATCCATGTGCGTGGCAGGCCTCGTGTGTACAGGGGGGGGTGGAGGAGGAAAAAAAAAAAAAAAAAAAAAAAAGGAAAAAAAGGGGGGGGGGCGGGTCGCACAGTTCCCCTCCGGCACCACCAGCTAGGGTTCAGGGGAGGTGAGGCTGATATATAGGGTCATGGCTTTCCCGGAGGGCGTGAGGGTATGGGGTGTTTATGAATCCGGGGGGGCGGGAGAGGCGTGTTGTCAAAAGTCGGCTGAAGAGTGGAGGGGGACAGGACACGAGGGAGAGGGAAAAGAGCAAGGTCGGAGCTTGTATGTCAGAGTGAGAGGGTAGTGAAAAGATGGACACTCGCTCAGGGTCGTGGGTTCGGAAGGGAGGGTTGAGGGGTCTCAGAATAGCGGAAGGTATTCGACCCTGACTCGAGCCATGTCCCTAAGCAACGTACAGGAAAGGTAGAAAGAAGGGCGTCCTGGTGGTGGGAGCCCTCAAGAACCACTGCACCGCTCCCATTCCTTTCAGGCTGCTCTGGAGCGGCAAGATGCAGTAGATAAGTAGGCACACCAGTGGAACCATTTACGAAGGTGTTTCTCTATTTTGCCATCCACCCTGGCCTCCAAGTCCTCCACTGTCCGCACCTCCTCCATCCTGGCCAACCAATCCCCATATGCGGGGGTAGAGGTCGATCCCCAGGCTCTTGCCACCAGCAGTCTGGCTGTCATCAGCATCGGAAGGGCCACCGACTTCCTAAGCGACTGAACCGAGCATGGTGTGTGGGTGAGGAGAAATGTCCCTGGCGTAAGAGGGAGGTCCAGATCCGTGACCTCGGCCACTGTGTCCCTTATCCGTTTCCAGTAAGGGGTGAGCATCTGGCAATCCCACCAGATGTGTAGGTATGTGCCTACCGCATCTCCACACCGCCAGCACTCCTGAGTGGTTCTCAGGCCTATCCGGAACAAGAGCGCGGGCGTGCAGTACCATTGCGTGATGACTTTGTAAGAATTAGATTGTAGTCGGGCCTGTGGAGAGCCCCTGTGGGCTAGTTCATATGTGTCTCGCCATTGGTCCTCCGATATCACAATGTCCAATATCCGGTCCCATTTATGTTCGAATAGGGGGGCTGATTGAGGTTGCGCCGTCTGGAGCATGCGATATATGGTCGAGATCCCGTGTTTCAGTGGGGTTTTGGCCATGCACAGACTCTCAAAAGACGTCAGGGGGCGGAGCAAGCGATGACGTGCCGGTAGTGAGAGCAGATAATGCGATATTTGGGCGAAGTTGAAGCGCTCCAGGGGTGTCGGGGGTTCGTCATTAGCAGAGCCGTCCCACGGTGGGCGTAATGTCTGGGCTGCGACGAAGTGCAACGCTCTTGGGCTGCTATGACTCTCTAGCCGGTGATTTACTCTGGGAAGGACTCCTGCCGCAAAATCTGGGTTGTCCGCCAATGGCAACATCGGAGAGGGGTAGGATGATAAAGCGTGTCTCCTCACTGCTGTTCGCCACACCCCCATCGTGGCTCCCACAAACGGCTGGTGGTGAACCTTAGGGGATCTCCGGTCTGGGGCGATCCACGGGAGCGCTCTCGTAGGATGGGGTGTGGATCCAGATTCCAGATCCTGCCAGAGAGCCTGTCTGCCCCCCATTGTCCATTCCACAATCCTCAGTAGGTGAGCGGCCTGGTAGTAGAGCTGAAAGTCCGGCACAGCCAGGCCACCCGCCGTTTTCGGGCGCGTCAAAGTTCGAAAGTCAATCCGTGCTCTCGTGGCGCTCCAAATAAACCGAGAGCACTCGGTGCGGATCATCCTGAAAAAGGCCGGGGGCACATATATAGGCAATGTTTGGAAGAGATAAAGTAGTCTGGGGAGGACGTTCATTTTGATAATGCTGATCTTCCCCAACCATGAGACCCTTGTGGCCTTCCACTCTGCGAGGTCACGGGTGATCTCCGTCCATAATGGCGTGTAGTTCGCCCGGTAAAGGTCCTGTGGTAGAGTTGTGAGCCATAGCCCTAGATATTTCATTTTCGAGTTACACCACACAAATGGATGCATCCGTCTGAGGACTCGCTCTGCGACTCCCTTCACGTTGAGGTTCAAGATTTCTGATTTATCCATATTCAATTTCAGATTGGACAGAGCCTCATATTTCTGGAATTCCTCCACTATTTCCGGGAGGGAGGCAAGTGGATTGCTCACATAGAAGAGGAGGTCGTCCGCATATGCCGAGACCTTGTGGATCCCGGATTTTCCCCGCAGTCCAGTTATGGATGCGTTGAGGCGTATCGACTCTAGGAATGGTTCGAGTGAGAGTGCAAATAGGAGGGGGGATAGTGGGCATCCCTGTCTTGTCCCATTCCGGATCTGGAATGTGTCGGACAAAACTCCGTTGGTTCTGACTCGCGCGTTCGGTTCACTGTAGAGGGCCTCAATCCACCGGAGAAACCTGGGAGGTATGTTCATGGCTCGGAGAGTGGTAAATAGGAATGGCCATGACACTCTGTCGAACGCCTTTTCGGCGTCTGTAGACAGGAGCAATGTTGGGGTCTCAGATGTCAGTGCCTGGTGCATCACATTTAGGGTGCGGATAGTGCCATCCCTGGCTTCACGGGTCGGGATAAAGCCCACCTGGTCCCGTCTCACCAGTTGTGACAGGACTGGGTTTAATCGCTGTGCGAGGACCGTGGCGAAGATTTTTAGGTCATTATTGAGAAGAGAAATAGGCCTGTAGCTTGCGCAAGAACGTGGGTCCTTACCAGGCTTAAGGAGCACCACAATCGTGGCGGACAGAGTGTGCGGGTGAAGCGTGCCGTCGTCGAGAAGGGCATTGAAGGTCTCTACCATACGAGGGATCAGGGTAGTCCCAAAGTATTTAGATTTATAGTAGATGGCCGGCAGGCCATCTGGGCCCGGGGCGGTGCCAGGTTTCTGTCTCTTAATAGCGGCGGCCACCTCCTCAGATGTCACAGGTAGCTGCAACAGCTCCCCTTGAGCCTGTTTTAGGCGATAAGGGGTTCGACCCGCCACATAGTCCCCGATACCGGGGGGGGCCCGGGGGTTGGATTCTTCAGCGGAATGGTATAATGCGGAGTAGAAGTCCCGGAACGTTTTGGCTATGAGGTTCGGGTTCGAAGTCGCCTGGCCCGAGGGGGTGAGTATCTCCGGGATGTAAGATCTCTGGCGTTGCTTTTTCAGCATACGTGCCAGGAGCCGTCCCGGTTTGTCCTCATGCAGGGCGAAGTAGCATTTCGTGCGGAGGATCGCCCTCTGGAGTTGTGGATTGAGAGCATTAGCGAGCTGGGTGCGGGCATGCAGCAGGCGCGGGTACACATTCGAGTCCTCTCCGGCGGCTTGGTGCTCCCGTTCCAGTCCTCGAACGGTGGAGTGTAGCGTCTCCATTTCCTCCCGGTACGCCCTCATCTTACGAGCGGACTCTGATATCAGATGGCCCCTCACCACTGCCTTATGGGCCTCCCATATAGTCGGGAGTGGGACCTCCGAGTTCTCATGGTCCCTGAAGTACTCTTTCAAAAGTGATCCGACTGTCTCCACTAGCACCGGGTCTGAAAGCAGGGATGTGTTCAGTTGCCATGTCCTCTCCCTAGGGCGAAGGAGGGGCGAGGTCATGGTCATCGCTATCGGGGCGTGATCCGACCACGTAGTCGCCAGAATCTCCGAGGAACGGACCAGGGGCAGGTCATATTGGGGGACGAAAAGGTAATCTAGCCGCGAGTGCGTGCGGTGGACAGTCGAGTAGTAACTATAGTCTCGTGTAGACGGGTTAAGGGCCCTCCATACATCAATCAAGCGTAAGGACCGTAAAGCCCGGTGTATCTGGACCAGTAGTCTACGAGGTGTCCGGTGACGGTTAGAGGAGGAATCCTCAACAGGATTCAGTGGGACGTTGAAATCCCCCCCCAGGATCAGCGTGCCCTCCGCAAAGCCCTCCAGGGCCCGCAAGGATTTGGCTAAGTAATGGTGCTGTTTGGTATTTGGCAGGTAGATGTTGGCAAAGGTGTAAGGAGCCCCTCCCATCTTGCCTTTTACGAACACGCATCTCCCATCACCGGCGGCATAAGTGTCCGTTGGTTCAAAAGATACTGAGGAAGCGAACAATATCGCTGTGCCTCTAGCTTTGGAGCCCGGGGTATTGTCAAAATACCCCATTGGGAATCGTCGGTCCCGCAGGGACGGGGGTGCGGTGGAGCAAAAGTGTGTCTCCTGGATAAAGGCGACCGAGGCCTTGAGAAACGCAAGGTCGCGTAGTAATCGGCGTCTCTTCTCCGGTTTGTTAAGGCCGCGGACATTATAACTAATTATTTTAAGGTCCACCGGGATTAGTTTCCCGGGGCCCCCACCAGGACCGGGGCTGGACATGGCGAGAGAGAGAGAGAGAGGGGCTGTTAGCCGGAAAAAGAGGAGTAAGTAAACAACCAAAGAGGAAAAGAGAGATGGAAGAGAAAGAAAAAGGGAGAGAGGAGAAAAAAAAAAAAAAAAAAAAAAGGGGGGGGAGGGTGTGGGTAGAGGATAGTGGGATCAGAGGGACATCGAACAAAGGCGTAGGGATGGCGCGAATGGGCAGGCGATATAGGTAGGGAATGGAGGGTGGGAGGGGATGTACTCTCAGGGGCTGTAGGAGAGTAAGCAACGGTCCGGCCAAAGGCGTGGACCTGTACTTGGGGGTATAGGCACCTGCCGGGAGAGGGGTGCGACCCACCGCCCCCTTATAGGTGGCGAGGGACGGTTAAGCGCCTCCCCGGCTGACACACGGCACCTACCCCACGGAGACGTGCGGGGTACCAGCAGACCCAGATAAGGGCGCTGTGGTAAATAAGTGAATGAGCTAGAAGGAGGTGCAATCCCTGAGCCACAGACAGCAGGGGTAGGTTGCACCGATTAAAGGAAAAATAACATTTGTGGCTCTCGATAATCGTTCCCCTCCGACAGGGGTTTAAACCAAAAAGGCATTACAAAAAGGTAAAGCGAACATTGAAGCATAAACGGAATAATAACTATCAGAAAGAGTGAAATATCAAACCGGTGAGCGTGGAGACCTGGCCCCCCCAGGCCCATGCGTCTCTTCAACCCCCCTCCCGCCCCACCCCCCATCTCCCCCGTTTCTTCAGGTCCCTGCGGGAGTCTCTACTGTCTTCGTGCGCCGTCATGGTCTAAGCCCTCTGTCGCTGTTCCATCCTCATCAGGGGCAATGTTCAAGCGTAAAGTCCCCCAAATTGTGTGGGAAGGCCGCATATGACCGGTGTAGCGGGGAGAAACGGCTAGGCGGCACGAAAAAGAGTCCGGGAGAGGCATAGTGTGGTATGTATGACTATTCTGTTCGGGTGGGTTACCGTCCCCCTCCCCCCAACCGGGCAGCTATTGGGAGCAGACATCCCTGGGGAACCCCGTGTTGCCCTCTGCGCAAAAAGTAAATGGATAGAAGAGGGGTGGTATAGGGGGTACGTGCCGTCGCGCTATGCATACCTACTCGCAGTACCACCGCCCAGCTACCCTACCACGCCCGTCCCCCGAAGGAGCAGGTAAAGTAGCGTTGCGTCTGCATGCCCATGCGTGCGCACGCCGAGTCAGGGCGCAGGGCCGTTGGTCTAAGAACTTCCTGCAGTACTCCTGAGGTTTAAGGTGGTTGCCGTCCCCCTCCCCCTACCTGGGCAGTGAGTGAGGGGTTCCTATGTACCGTTCGTGGAAGAGAGAAAGAACAATGTAACAAAAAAAAAAAAAAAAAAAAGGGGGGGGCTGAAGGGACAGTGAACAGGGGGCGGAATGGAGGCGGGCGGGCCGCGGAACCCAAGCCCCGCTTCATCTGAAGCCTATAGCCGTCGTATGCAGGGGGTCGCAACCGAGCGCGGCCCACAAAACCACCCAACCAACCACGCCGTGGGGCTATATCGGGAACCACGGCAGTAGAGGTCTCTTTATCCCTCTTTCCTGTGACCCATTCCCGGTACCTCGACTCCCATTTGGCCTAGGGAGTATGCGTTCCGGGGCTGCAGTAGCTGCGTTGATCGGATCTTTCATGTCAATGGTGTGCAGCTTCCAGCGTGGGGTGTAGTGGTGAAACTACAGATCCCCGGGTGTCAGTTGGAATCGGTGGCATTCCCGGGGACTTCGAGTCGCGTTGTCCAGCACGTATCAGTGAGGGAGGTCTCCATACGCTGTGTAGGCGGACGAGCAGGTCTGTGGATCGTGGGCAGTCTCGATACGGGCCGGGCCGGGAGTTCCAGTCTCCATCGCCTCACCCCCTATTCATCAGCCGCGGGCAAGTCAGGGGCGTCAAGCGCCGGTTCATCTCGTTGCCTTCGGCGTCTTTGTGGTCGTCGAGGTCTAGTAGATTCGCCCGTGCGCCACACCTCTCCTCTTTCCCAATCAGAGACCTCGAGTGCAGGCAGGTTAAGGGCGTCCAGAAAAGGGGCCACGTCTCCCGGGCACATAATGGAGTGGGATGCTCCGTCCAGGCGGACCACCAGTGCGAAAGGGAACCCCCATCTGTAGGGGATGTTGTTATGTTTAAGGGCTTGGGTCACTGGGCGGAGATGTCTGCGGGCCGCGAGTGTGAAGGGGGTGAGATCATGGTAGAACTCTATGGTCTGCCCCTCGAAATCCCACGTACGGGTGTTGCGGGTGCGCTGCATAATTTGTTCCTTCATCCGGTACGACATGAAGCAGCAGATCACATCTCTAGGTGGGTCCCCCTCGGGAGGTCGTGGTCGCAACGCTCTGTGGGCCCTGTGTATATCAAGAGGGAATCGCGGTTCTTTACCCAGTACTACAGCAAAGAGGCGGCGTAGCGTCGCGTCTAAATGTTCTGGAGGGTCCATTTCACCCAAGCCCCGAATCCTCAGGTTACATCTTCGGCCTCTATTATCTAGGTCGTCGACCAATCTCCTCAGGCCTGAGCACGCGGGCGCTTCTGTTATTGCGGCTGGGGCCTGGTGCGTCGCTCCCCGTTCGAGTTGGGACACGCGGTCCGCAAGCTCCACCACCTCCTCTCTCACCTCGTCCACATCCCTGCGGACCGTGTTGCGGAGGTCAGTCAGCATGTCCGCCAAGTCGGTTTTAGTCGGCATTCCCGCCAGGAGTGATTCCAGTTTCAGTTCGAGCCTGGTAATCGCGGCCGTCGGATCTGCGGCCTGGCTCGGCGTGGAGGTGGCCGCCATCTTAGGTGCGGGTGAAGGAGATCCTTGCCGCGGCGAGGGGATTAGAAACTCGTCTAGCGGTCGGGTTGCTCGCTGGTTCTTGTGGGGGTCTTCAGGTTGCCGCAGGAACGTTTCCCGCGCACCATACTAGTGCCTAAGTCGGATTTTAAGAGCTTAATGTCGGAGGGGAGTGAGGAGAGCTCTTAGTGTGCGGCCATCTTGGTCTGCGGTCCGGACACGCCCCCCAGATTTTTTTTTAATGTTTATTTCCCCCCCCCTGTAACAGACTTTTTATTATTATTCCCAGCACCTCATATATTATTTCCAGGCATTTTCATGCAGTAGTTGTTAACGTTTACGGCTGTACAAGAGCCTTTCTCTAGCTTTGTAGAGCCAAAACGTTGCCAATCATTTCCCATAAACATGATGGGCTCTATTAACTACTTTGCGCAAACGTTAACGCGTGCGCAAAAACGCCTTATCGCGCGGGGAAAAAACCCTTCGCGCAGAACGTCGTATTACAATGTCCGCGCAAAAAATGCGCTTTAACGTCTACCGCGGGTGAACCTGCGTGAACCTTTTGCGAGCGTAATGTACGTTGCGCGTCCTATACTTAACATTGTGAGCGCAAATGTGTTTGTGCTCTGGTACACGGATTTACAATCTTAGCGCAAATTTTAACGGACAACGTTTGCGCGCATAATTTTAACGTCTTTTAAAAGCTGGTGTTAACGGCAAATCTGAACGTTCTGGCCGAAACCAAATACACCAGCACGAAAAAAAATACAGCAAAGTATGGTTACACATTCTACACATACCCAAACAATAAAATGGAGAAGTTGTGCGTGTTTTTATTATTGCTGCAGCATATATACTCAGATTGACTTTGACAGGTGCAAAAACTGAACGGGAGACAATTGTGGTTCTTAATTCTGATTGGCTGAATCACGTGAAAAAACAGTCCGCACACTGATTTCTGCGTGCAATGTTAATGCACGCGCGTTTTTGCGCGCGTTTTTTGTGCGTCTTTTTTACGTGTGTTATTTTTTGACAATGGAAAAATGCGCTCGGATTTTAATACCAGCGTTAATTTACGTGCGTTAATGTTTAACGCTGCGCAAAAAAGCGATGAATTTGAGCGATGAATTTAATAGAGCCCGATGTTTTTGGAGACTGAATTCCCCGTCTTTTTTCTCTGTTCTTCGACTATATTGTGGGAGTTGGCTTCCCCAGGGCTTGGTGGTCCTACCACATGATCTCCTTGCATCTAGTCCTATTTCGCATCTGAGCAGGCATGGGTAGTCATACTTATTTATTTTGTCATTTTTTGAGCCTTTTTCTTAGCTGTGTAGCAGGCTTTGTTTTATTTTTATTTTTTAAATGTGTCTAAAGGGGTTATTAAGAGAGCACCGAAATGTCACCAACATTTCAATGCTCTCCTGTTTGCCGCACTTTGGTGAGTTAAATTCAGCATACACCGCAGGGTCCCCGAAGGGCAGCGAATTGACCTGCCGAATGCATCTTCACACGGCCGCAAACCCGCCAAATTGAATAGGAAAACTGCTGCAAAACCGCCAAACGAATCTAAAAACCATTGAATCGATCCGAAAAATTAAGAAAAAATGCAGAATCGATCCCAAAACCCACCAAAAAAATCACCGAATGCGTCCAATGATCTGTTGAACAGACCGCCAAATCGATTCAAAGAAAGCCGACCAGCCGCCGAACAGGGGTAAAAGAAAATACAAACAAAAAATACAAAAAAAAAAATACAAGATGTCGGCCAGCTCCGGGAGAGGATCACGATCCGGCGAATCGTGATCCGGCTCCTCAGGGGTTAATGTCAGCCATCGTTTGGAAGGGCAGTCTGTGCCCTTCCAAATGGTGCCTGCCTTAACTCTGTGACCCTCGGCGATCGGGAGTGAGAGAGGTCCGAAGGACCTGCCCCCTCCCTTTCAGGCGCCTCCTCCACACACGCGGGGGGCGCCTGAATTAGATGTCATCTCACCACCGCGATGACATCTAATGGCCCCGCCGGGGTCCCGGAGTGCTGGGCTGACATCCAAGATGTCAGCCCGCACCGGGGGGTGCAGCAATCAACCGGAATCCCGGCCGATTGCTGCCCCCTGTGCATGGACACGCTCAGCGCGTCCATTGCACAGGAGAACCACTTGGCTGGACACGCTGAGCGCGTCCATAGCAGCCAAGTGGTTAAGAAAAACGGGGAATATATTTACATTGAGACCTGTGGGATTTAAACCTGTTGAATGAAACCACCGGAAATCTGGGGATTTCACTGACATTTCGGTTCTGTTCGGCGTTCTCAAAATAAATTGCTTCTCTATGGGGGATTTAAATAAAACAATGCTAAAGCACTATAGGGTCGGTGCTACCCCGAGTCACTCCTCCTCTTCACCCACTAATAATCATAACAATAACAATATTAATAACAAAACAATAAAATCAATAATTTCAAACATAAATCTTATTTATGTTTGAAATTATTGATTTTATTGCTTTAATAAATTGTATATTTAACCCGAATCAGCGTACTGGCATATTATGACCAACCACCAGTTGTGGACCATTGCTATCCTACCAGCACACCTTTCCTGAAACCATCAGATGTGGGCTATCAGTATTTCGCTGGAAGATTACATCAACCCTAAATGGAAAGAGAAGAATCTCTAAGATAAGTTTCTCCTTATATGTTATCTAAGAGTGCACCCAGATCGTTATATTGTATTGCTATGGGGGATTTCAATGCCGTCGAACAGCAACGCATTTCTCTGACAATTCGCCAATATTTGGCGAACTGTCTGCTTTCTGAATAGCCGACTGAGCTCAAACTTGCACCGTATGGGGAAATTCGCCGATCGATGCAAGACCGTGTCCAATTTGGTGTTCTTTGAATAACCCCTTAATTGTTTACAAAGCGGAATCACCAGAAAACATTCTGCTACATAATATCCTAAGTCAAAACCAGGATTTTGTTTTTTTTACAAGGCTTGTCAAATGATTTTAAATGCCTTAAACGCTTACTTCCCTTATGCACAGACAACTCAGCGCTGAAAATGAATTTGAACCAGTTAATTAAGCTTGAAGTGGTATGTTACCAGCTGGCATCGGAGATAAATGTGTTTCAACAACAATGAAATGACCTCAGAGGTTTCCGAGCCAGCGCATGAATTTCCTTGGTTTAGTAATCCACCAAACTGTGTAATTTTCACAGCTGGAAGTGGTCTCTACTTCATTACTAACCATTGGATTAATACAGAGTGCAACAATGTTAATGATGTTTTGCAAGACACACTCTATCATCATTTTATCTCATGTGAATCTAGGAAAGCTTCACTGGTACAGTAGGGTAGTGTAGCGGCGGCTGAATTATCTACATTTTTACCTTTCATTGCAAGGAGAAATAAAGATTTCTCTCCCGAGCTTTCTGTACTTTGATCTCGAGCCATTTTTCTGTGGCCCCGCGATCTTAAACAATGTTTTTGTTTAATAGCAACTGGAAGCCAGCTGTTTCATTCAAACCTCGGCGCACAATTGCTTCATTGAACAATCCACACGTACGTTAATGATAAATTTGCCGCAGAAACGGAAAAAAAAGGAAAACAAGAAATAATGAGTGACAATTATTAATTAATTGAATAATTTCTATTTTAAAAAAAATCCATATATTAAAACAATCAGGGATATTCAAAGTGAATCGAAAAGTCACCGCACGTTCAGTGACTTTTCGTTCTCTTCAATTCGGCCCGATTTGGCGATCAGATTTCGGCGACCCTGCGGTGTATTCAGCAAGCACCACAGGGCCGCCGTAATGCAGGGAAAAGTCGCCACGAACCCGCCAAAAACTCACCGCAAAACCCGGCGAAGGCACACCGACACCGGCAAAAACATCTGGATTAACCGCGCCAAAAACGCCTGAAAAACCCGAGCAGGAGCCGATCACACGCATTGCAACTGCCGGAAAAACCCGACACCGCAGACGAGTGCAGTGAAAAAAAAAACTGTTTGCTTGAATGTTTGAAAAGTGAAACACTGTTTGCAAAGAAACTACAGGAAGAAAATGTCTGAAATTTACATATAAGATCCAATGAATCATAATAAAAAGGGCTGTTACAGGAAAAATAACAAACGTTTAAAAAAAATGGAAAAACAAATCGGAAAAAACTTTTTGGCATAAAATTCCCGAAAAATGCTTAAAATATCCCCAAAAAATCTATAAATAAAGAGTCTTTTTATATTATAATGAACGGTTTATTAGATATTGAATTAAAACGGGAATATTTTTAACATTGAAGCCTATGGGATTCGCCTGATTAAACCTGTCAAATTAAGCCACCGAATGGCAGGGCAATTCGGCAACTTTTCACTGCTGGTTTTTGTTCTCTGAATAGCCGAAGCATTGCTTCTCTATGGGGATTTCACTGCCCTCAAACAGGCACTGAACAGCCACCGTATGTGCAGGCAATTCGCCAACATTTGGCGAATTGCCTGCTCTCTGGATAGCCAAATGGCCAAGAAAGGTTTTCAGCGTTCGGCTCCCTTTTGACAGCCATTCAGATCTCTTTGAATGACCCTGAATGTCTGTATCAAATCGTTCATTGACCAATTTTCACTTACATTAACCCTTTCGCTACCAAGTGATTTTCCAAAAGTCTACTGCGCCCTAATACAAAGTTGGTGTAAACTTACCAGAGCCATTGTAGTCTATGGAGCTGTTAAGTTTACAGCAGCTCTGGTTAAGTTAGCACCAACTTTGGAATACAGCTCACTGTCAGGAACCAGTGTTTATATATATATATTAGTTTATTATTGCAGACACCACTTGCACATCACAGCAATTCAAAGAACTGTATCACAGAACTCCTGTGCTACATTCTCCATATGCAGCAAGGAACTCTGGGTAAGACATGCAAATGACATCTGTCTCAATTTTATTGCATCCTGGGTCTGTTTTTACACAGAACCCTTAAATCAATGCCATGCCATACTATGTTTTTTTTTTTTTAGCAGAGATAAGGGTTATGCTACCGGTGAAAGCCACTCCTATATATATAATTATACAGTAAGAAATATTTGGAAATATTCCCAGTGTATTTCTTACTCTAATAACCTATTTGGCAGGCGGATGAGGCCATCTTCTGGCCAAATGGAGCTACTGCAGCATTGGACTCTGTGCTGTGTTTTAGGCACATATTCCCAGCTGTTTAAAGACTGGTAGCTCCTCGGGTATCATGTCCGTGGTGCTAAAACTTTAGGGACATGTTCTGGAGTCCAGTTGCAAACTGATTTCTTTTGAAGTTTCCTTGGTAGTGAAGGGGTTAATTCCATCAATAAGTGTTTGCATAGCATCCTGTTCTTTTTTGTAATTTAAAATTTTGTACCTCGTCATTGTAAGAGTGTGTATTGCTCTCACATGCTTTATGAATATTTAACAACTGCTCCTCTGCATGAACAAAATACGAAAAAATAAATGACTTACGGGGGAATTCAAAAAAAGCTGAACTGGCCCCATAATTACACCGAAAACTGAATTTCCCCGTACGGTGCAATTTCGGGGCCTTTCGGCTATTCAAAAAGCTGGCACTTCGCCAAATATTGGTGAATTGCCAGGGAAATACATTGCTGTTCGACGGCAGCAAAATCCCCCACAGAGAAGCAATGGTTAATCTATTCAGACAGGGTTATTCAAAGAGATCTGAATTGCTGTTGAAAGGTAACCGAACGCTGAAATTCAGCGTTCGGTTACCTTTCCTGGCCATTCGGCTATTCAGAGAGCAGGCAGTTCGCCAAATGTTGGTGAATTGCCTGCACATACGGTGCCTGTTCGAGGGCATTGAAATCCCCCATAGCTTTGTCTGTTCAGAGAACAAAAACCAGCAGTGAAAAGTTGCCGAAATGTCCTACCATTCGGTGGTTTCATTCGGCGGGTTTATTCAGGCGAATCCCATAGGCTTCAATGTTAAAAATATTCCCGTTTTAATTCAATATCTAATAAACCGTTTATTATAATAATATTCTGCAGTAAAAAGTCTCTTTATTTATAGATTTTTTAGGATCTTTTAAGCATTTTTCAGGAATTTTTTTGCAAAAAAATGCTTTCTGTCTTTTTTTTAAAACTTTTTTTTCTTTAACAGCTTTTTCGCTCAGTAGTTTCTTTGCAAACAGCGTTTCACTTTTCAAACATTCAAGCGTACTGTTTTTTTTTCACTCCATTCGTCTGCGGTGTCGGGTTTTTCTGGCAGCTGCTCTGCAGTATGATCAGCTCCTGCTCGGGTTTCTCCGGCGTGTCCGGCGGGGTTAATCCAGATGCTTTTGCGGATTTCAGTGTGCGTTCGTCCTGATTTTGCATTGAGTTTTCGGCGGGTTTGCGGCGGCTTTTCCCTGCATTACGACGGCCCTGTGGTGCTTGCTGAATACACCGCAGGGTCGCCGAAATGGGATCGCCAAATCGTACCGAATTCAAGAGCACGAAAAGTCACTGAACGTGCGGTGACTTTTCGATTCTCTTTGAATAACCCTGAGAGACACCGAACAGCAGAGAAATGTCAGAGAAATTCCTTGATGTTCGGTGGTTTCATTCGTCAGGTTTAATCAGGCGGATCCCATAGGTTTCAATGTAAACAATATTCACGTTTTTATTAAATATTTTTTTAAACCGTTTATTCATTTAGTATGCAGCAATTTTTTTAGCATTTTTTTAGGCATTTTTTGTGGGGGGTTTTCAGCAAAATTTATATTTCCACATTTTTTTAAATAGTTTTTTTTCTGTAACAGACCTTTTTATTATTATTCATAGGACCTTAGATTTTATTTTCAGGCATTTTCACCTAGTAGTTTTTTTTTACAAACCTTTCTTAAAAGTAGCAGTGTTTTTATTTTGTTTGGTTTTTTTTACCCTGTTCGGCGGCTTGTCGGCATTTTCCGGCGACCGGTCGGCACTCTGTTCAGCGGGTCGTCGGCTTTTTTCAGATGCATTTGGCAGTTTTGCGGCAGATCGTTGGGTGCGTTCGGTATTTTTTCAGCAGGTTTCAAACGCGTTCTGTGTTTTTTCGGACACGTTCGGCGGTTTTTCGGTGGTTTTTCAGCAGTTTTTCAGAATGCATTTGGCGGCTTTTCTCTGCACTTCAGTGACCCTGCGGTGAATGCTGAATTTACTGCACCATCGGGGAATTTGACTCCCCGAATTGTGGGGAACGAAAGAGCACTGAAATTCCCGTGGAATTTCAGTGCTCTTTGAATAACCCTGTTAATCGTTCGTATCATAGACTGATTCGCCATAGATTTGCCCCTCATTCTTTTAATCGGCTTTTTATTGCAGACCTCCCTCTTCTGCAAAACATGGGAAATATACAGAGTTTGTCGTATGTTACTATATTAGGCCACAAATTAATTCTCTATTTATAAAGGTCATTTTTGGGCCAATAATGGAATGTTCCCTTTAACACTCGCACTATTACATGAGGTCATCTAATAAATTTGGTCTGCCGCATGTACAGTTGTGTTCAAAATTATTCAACCCCCACTGAAATTAAGTGTTTTGGCCAGTTTGACATTGATTTTGATCATTCAGTCATCTTGCTTACAATTAAATCAAAGAGGCACGTGTAGGTCAGACAAATATAACATAACATTTATAATGAAATAACCACAAATGTCTTTTCTGTGCTCACATCATTATCATTTTTATTCAAACCCCAAGTGACATTCAATCTTAGTACTTAGTACAACATCCTTTTACAGTTATAACAGCTTTTAAACGTGAAGCATAGCTTGACACAAGTGTCTTGCAGCGATCTACGGGTATCTTCGCCCATTCGTCATGGGCAAAAGCCTCCAGTTCAGTCACATTCTTAGGCTTGCGCACTGCAACTGCTTTCTTTAAGTCCCACCAGAGGTTCTCAATCGGATTTAAGTCAAGTGACTGCGATGGCCACTCCAAAATGTTCCAGCCTTTAATCTGCAACCATGCTCTAGTGGACTTGGAGGTATGCTTGGGATCATTGTCCTGTTGAAAGGTCCAACGTCTCCCAAGCCTCAGGTTTGTGACGGACTGCATCACATTGTCATCCAATATCTCCTGGTACTGAAGAGAATTCATGGTACCTTGCACACGCTGAAGCTTCCTTGTACCTGCAGAAGCAAAACAGCCCCAAAGCATGATTGACCCCCCGCCATGCTTCACAGTAGGCAAGGTGTTCTTTTCTTCATAGGCCTTGTTCTTCCTCCTCCAAACATAGCGTTGATCCATGGGCCCAAACAGTTCTAATTTTGTTTCATCAGTCCACAGAACACTATCCCAAAACTTCTGTGGTTTGTCCACATGACTTTTGGCATACTGCAGTCGACTCTTCTTATTCTTTGGAGACAGCAAGGGGGTGCGCCTGGGAGTTCTGGCATGGAGGCCTTCATTACGCAGTGTGCGCCGTATTGTCTGAGCTGAAACTTCAGTACCCACATCTGACAAATCTTTTCTCAGTTCCTCAGCAGTCACACGGGGACTTTTCTCCACTCTACGCTTCAGGTAGCGCACAGCAGTCGAAGTCAGCATCTTCTTTCTGCCACGACCAGGTAGTGTTTCAACAGTGCCCGTTGCCTTGAATTTGCAAATGATGCTTCCTATGGTCTCTCTTGGTATGTTTAACATCTTTGCAATCTTCTTATAGCCATTGCCCTTCCTGTGAAGAGTAATCACCTCTTCTCTTGTCTTCCTGGACCATTCTCTTGACTTCACCATGTTTGTAACCACACCAGTAAATGTCTAGAAGGAGCTGAGTATCACAGTCATTTTAAAGCTGCCTAATTGGTGCTTATTATGCTTTATTGCTGCTCCGTGACATCCACAGGTGTTTTCAGTACCTGATTGAAAACACTTGAATGAACCTCTGTTCTTCAGAGTGGTAGTCTTTAAGGGGTTGAATAATTGTGTCAATGAAGAATTCACAAAAGAAACATTTACTACTGAATTAAAAAACCAATTGATGTCATTTTAGTTGCATATGGTTCTTTAAAAAGTCCTTGTAGGATTTCATTCTGAATATAATTACAAATGTACACTAAATTCCCTAAAACCCTTTACAGCATTGGGGGTTGAATAATTTTGAACACAACTGTAAGTGATAACAGAATGCAGTATTGTGTGCAGCAAGTTATGTGTGTCAATTTATTCATGTCCATCTTGCAATATCTTGCCTTATTTCCCAATTATGTTTCAATTAAAATGCATAACAAAGTATATTTCCCCCAGAATGAATGGATACAATATCTAAAAGGATAATAGTATATTCCTTGTTCCATAGTGAAGAAGAGGAGACATTAACGCATGACGTAGCCTAGGGTCGCTGTATGAAATCTGATCGGAATCTTGTTTATATAGCGGAATTAAGAAGAAAAGCAGTAAGGGTCATAAGCCGTCACGTCTGAAAATAAAAAAGTATAGAAGCAATACTGGTCCTCAATGCAGATAACAGTAAAGTATTTACCTGAGATCTGTTATTGTTATAATGCTTCAATGATAGGGGAAACCGCTAACTCTCGCCTCCGAGACGTCTCAAAGGCAGCATCGGTCCTGTGAAACGACTCTACCCTAATCTTTGGCCCTTCATGAAATCCCTTAAAATTCCTATTCTCCATTGAATATATCACATTCTTGAAGTTTTTTACATTGAAGGTTCTCCAGCCTCTGCCCAGTTATTTTTTTAGTATTTATTAATTTTAGGTAGTTATACTCACTTTTTGTTCCTTGGATCCTCCTCTTCAATTCAGGGACTCCCAAATGCTGAACTTCCTGAAGTTTTCTAACGCAATCTGTGCTCCTACGCAACGTTCATAGTGTAGGAACCGCTAATTACGTAGTGCAATAGACTTGCGTTGTTTGCGTACGCAAGTTCCGTACCGCCTGCGCAGAGTGGTGGAACGGAGCAGTGTGCATGCACAGATCAGATCCATCGGCTGTTTTTTGGAGACCGCAGCTACAGCGATTCGTCTCAGAGGTGGTGACGTCGGCATGGTGCTGACATCGCTAGTGACCTATCTGTTCACCGGCAGCTGAAAAATTAAATAATCCCGGCTGCTGGTGATTAGTGATGGGCCGAACACCCCGTGTGTTCGGTTCGTATTCGAACATTAGAACAGCCCAAATGTTCGAATACAAACTCGTACACAATGCAAAATGTGTTCACAGTTCTCCTAAATGTACCGGCAGCTGCCGGTACATTTAGGAGACCTGTGGCTGCAGCCCCCGGCCCCTGTACCTCACCTGTCCTGCTGCTGTCACTGTCCCGGCCTCCTGTTCCTCCAGTCCGTCTGCTCCTGTGTCCGCCCACAGCTCCTCTGCC
Organism: Leptobrachium leishanense; assembly: GCA_009667805.1. Lineage (NCBI taxonomy): Eukaryota > Metazoa > Chordata > Amphibia > Anura > Megophryidae > Leptobrachium > Leptobrachium leishanense. Next base: position 312,014,847 of record CM019067.1, read on the forward strand.
CCACGCCTCGTCTTCATGCTGAGCCCTGATTGGTCAAAGTCCCGCACCTGACCTGGACTTTGCCCAATCAGGGCTCAATATTGAATTAGAGCCCTGATTGAGCAAAGTCCAGGTCAGGCGCAGGACTTTGCCCAATCAGGGCTCAGTCAGCATGAAGACGAGGCGTGGGGCAGAGGAGCCGCGGCCGGACAAGGAGGAACAGGAGGGCTGAAGGCACGGGGGTGGGGTGGCTGCAGCTACAGGTCTTCTAAATGTACCGGCAGCTGCTGGTACATTTAGGAGAATTGTGAATGCATTTTGCAGGCATTTTTTATTATGGAATGTCCGCGGTCGAATGTTCGCCGAACACTCGAACGGCCGATGTTCGATTCAAACTCACGTTCGAATCGAACCGGCAGCCCATCCCTACTGGTGATGCTGGGTGGGGTGGAGGAAACTCCTTCACTTCACCCAGTGTTTCTGGAGGGGGGTCACTCCTCACACTTTGACGACTTTATGAATGTAAATTGGTCAGGATGAGAAGAGTAAAATGTGAAACTAGTGATAGGGACCATATAATGCATTAAAGAACACTGAAAGAAGATAATAAATAATTAATGCTATGAGGTCCTTTCACATAGGGCGGCCGTGTGATTGAAACTCAATAGGAGCTGGAGAGAACCCTAGCTGAGATCCAAAACAATATAATTCTGCTTTACTGGCTTTCACTTGGCCACTGTAACAACTTGGCTTTATTGACATGCGGTGAGGAAGAAACATTGCTGGAGAAACCGATATGTCCCAGGAGTTTGCAGGATATTCAGCTATCATCACCTAGAAACCAACAACATGAAATGAGATTTTGTTTCCAAAAACTGACCCAAATCACAGTCCTTATTAATTATTTTAGTACTTTAAGGCAAATTATTTGGAAGAAAAAAATAGAAATAAATCCAGTCCTGTGTAATCAGTCCAGACCATTTGGCCAATCCACACAGGATAATAATTTTTACTTTATTTCACAGGGCAGTACAAGACTTGGGAGCAAGCCCAGGCAGTGTAGAATATATGTTTATTGCCTCATGTGTCCCTTCTGCTGGATTCATATGCTTCTAGTCCACTTACAAATCGGCCCATTGCTCACCAATGACTCATAAGTATAAATCCATGGATCATAAGCAGGTCTGGACTGGCTATAGGGTAGTCCAGACAATTGCCATGTGGGCCAATAGCTGATAGGCTCTGCTCACCTTCTGCAATGTAACTCCACCCAATCCACCTCCGGATTTCCATGTAGCTCCACCCCTTCCCACCTCCTGCTGGCTATGTATGGGCTGAGATGTCCACCGATGTGCTGCCGGCCTGCTCCCTCCTTCAACAGCACCATGCTGACTCTCCACTTGCGGCAGTAACTACCCACAGACGGCAGGTAAAGGAGCAGTGGGAATAGGGGGTTAAGGGCACAGGAAGGATTGGTAAATAAGCAAAGAACAGGCGATTAAAGTAAAGGAACAGAAGGAAGTAAAGGAGAAAGGGGTGAAGAAGTGGTTGGTGTAAAGGAGCAGGAGGTGGGGATGGTAAAGTAGCAGGTGTAAAGTAAAGTAGCAGGAGGTGGGGATGGTAAAGTAGCAGGTGTAAAGTAAAGGAACAGGTGGATGGGTGAAAGGAGAAGGGGTGTCGTAATATAATATGTGGGGTAAAAGAGCAGGGGGTGAGAGGGGGTAAAAAGGAGTAGAGTAAAAAGGAGTAGAGGCCAGAGGGTAAAGGATCAGGGGGTGAGAACAGGCAAAAAGAAGCAAGGGAGTAAAGGTTCAGAGCGGGTAATTCAGGAGGAGTAAAAGCATCAGGAACACAGGTGGCAGATAAAGGTTAAGTGGGAAACTCGGGGGAGAATGGAGGTGAAGTGGGTGCCAAAAGGGCAGAGCATAGTGATCAATGGGCATGAGTGAGGGCTAGGCTTGTGCACCGATTTTTTTTTCGGTTCGATTCGGTTCGATTTTTCGGATTTTTAAACTTTTCGATTCGGCTCGTTTCGACCGATTTCGGTTTCGATTCGATTCGGTTCGACCTGTTTTTCGGGTACATTTTTTTTTCGGAATTTCGACCATTTTTCGTATTTTCGTGTCACTGTGCTCGGTTTTTGTATCGACTTTTCGTTTTTTCGAAAAATTTTCGTTTTTCCGAAAATTTTCGTTTTTCAGAAAATTTTCGTTTTTACAAAATTTTCGTTTTACCGAAAATTTTCGTTTTTCGGAATTGCACATTTTTCGGCATATCGACCATTTTTCGTATTTTTCGTGTCATTTTGCCCGTTTTTTGTATCGACTTTTCGTTTTTTCGAAAAATTTTCGTTTTTCAGAAAATGTTCGTTTTTCGGAACATCTGTTCTCCTCGTTTGCCACATTTCAAGCCCATTCGAAAAATCCGAAAATATTTCGTTTCGGCTCGGAAAACATTTCGGATCTGAACTTTTCGGATCGAAAATTTTTCGGAAATTCGGCCGCATCCGAAAACACGAATCGGGAAATTTCGTGAAAATTCCGAAATTCCGAAACCCGAAACGCACATCCCTAGTGAGGGCACAGGGGGCAGAATGGAGGGGACGTGTGAGTACAGGTGACACGTATTGTCACATGTGTGTTTATAAATCTTTGGCTAAACGTGTGTATGTTTTTTTTTTTTTAAATGGGCTGCTGTATTTTTAAACGACCGAGCTTTCTTGATGACCCAGTCCGGCCCTTGCCATTACATCTAAGGCTGCGGACACACTAGCGTTTTTCAGAGCGGAAGGAACGTCCGTGAACCTCGCTAAGAGTAGTTAGTGCACTCAGCGCTACAAAGCTCGAGGATCGCGCGTTGTAGCCCCATCAGCGTCCGTCGTATCTTTTTGACAGGGAGGTTGAAATCACGTCCGGTGGTAGCATGCGCAATTCGTGCGCACGCTACCCCGTGTGGCCTTCCCCATCCAGACTGTCACAATGCTGCAACGGACGCAGGGAAGTGCGGTCACACGGACACACTCAGTGCGCTCGTGTGACCCCAGTCTGAATTGGAATTTGGCCCCGAATAGTTTTAAAAGCTGGGTCTCCCTGAACAGGATACACTACAATCCCTCTATGAAGCCGAAGTTGGTATGGTGCTCACAGTGTACGTATGAACATTTACAAAACATTAAGAGAAAAACCTCACGTGTCCATTACTCATTTTATTTTATTTTGATTTTTAATGATGTTAAAAAGGATTTTAATCCATATTTAAATCCATTTTAAAAATATCTGCTTCTCCTTACAGTAGGAACCCACCCCAAAAAGTAATTGCACATTGTGTTGAACCAGCTTAACACAATATGTAGAAAAAAATATATATCTTTCTTCAGGGATTCAATTTGGCTGCTATTCTGCAATACAAAACTTGTGAGAAAATTCTACAAAGCAGGCTTTCCAAACGCAAAAACTCAGCGAATGTATATTTTTCTTCATGAATGGAAAGTTATTTTGTGACAGCAAAAATGTGGCGAATTTACGCTAGACTTATCTTGTTTTTGCTTCAGTTAAAATGTAGAATTCAATGCAAACGCTATGCTGGCAAATATTAGGAGTAAAAACACAGTGAAAGTTCTATATACACTCACAAAGACCAGGGCAAAGATTTCAGGGTACACAGGGGAAAATGCATTTTTTTTCTCTTCCAAATCACTGCCTTAAATACCTTTCTCCAAGAAAGTCCCACTAACAGAAACATAGGGACAAAACGCGTCGGGGTTTATTACAATTGTTTTATTTCTGGTTTCAATTTTATTATTTCAATAAACTACTTGCTTTATTCAAGACTTACCTGGTTTCCACCATGGAGCTATGGTTTACAGTCACTTTTTCTTTTTATATGCATACTTGTGTGATGAGAGTTGTGTGAGTTTGTGAGGACTTGCATGTGGGGGATGATAGTTATGAGAGTGACTGTGGTTCACTTGGTAGAATGGCAGCGCATATGGGATTGTCTGTGAAGTTTAGGAGTATATGTGGTGCTGTAGAATCACATGTGAATAAGTGTGGGGTTGTCTGTGTGCCATAGAGTGTCTTTGTGGCTGAGGAGGGATGGTAACAGGTGTGAAATGGGGTTCAGTGTTTGGTTTGCTGAGTGGGATGTGAGTGTAGCTGAGTGAGATGTGAGTGTAGCTGAGTGAGATGTGAGTGTAGCTGAGTGGGATGTGAGTGTAGCTGAGTGAGATGTGAGTGTAGCTGAGTGAGATGTGAGTGTAGCTGAGTGAGATGTGAGTGTAGCTGAGTGGGATGTGAGTGTAGCTGAGTGGGATGTGAGTGTAGCTGAGTGGGATGTGAGTGTAGCTGAGTGGGATGTGAGTGTAGCTGAGTGAGATGTGAGTGTAGCTGGGTGGGATGTGAGTGTAGCTGAGTGGGATGTGAGTGTAGCTGGGTGGGATGTGAATGTAGCTGAGTGGGATGTGAGTGTAGCTGAGTGGGATGTGAATGTAGCTGAGTGGGATGTGAATGACTTTTTTGGCTCAGTGGGATTGAAGTAATTTTTATGACTGAGTGTGATTAAGTGTGCGATTTGCTCAGTGGGATTGGAGTATGTGGCTAAATGGGATAGAAATGTGGAAAAGTCAAGGTCAAGAGAAACAAAGGTACTCTTTTTTTTTTGAATGTAAAGTTTTTTATTCCGTAATAAAGAAATAACACAATGCAATTCGGTAAATAAGTAAAGGACAGGTCAAGAAAAAGGACAATCCCATTACAATAGAAACATCGTCGCATTACATAGTAAGAACATATAATAACTGAAATATCACAGAATTATCAGTGGGGAAATGCGACCTGGAGACTGGTGTGCATCATAAATGTTGCTCTGTAGTCAGTACTCCCAAGGGAAGCACCTATCCGCTTAGAACACGTACATTAAGTGATCAACAGCATTAATAGACAAGAATCATGACTAGAGGAAAGAAATTCAGTCAATAAAGAGAAGGGAAGAGGAAAGGAGAGAGGAGTAAAAAGAGAGAAAAAAGAAGAGGAGAAGGAGGGATGAGACGAGAACAAAAAAAAAAAAAAAGGGGGGGTGGGGAGGGGGTAATGGGGGAGGCGAGGAGGGTGAGGGTGTAGGAGAGGCATATTCGGGTCTAAGGGCTGATGTACTAAGAAGTTATTCATAGGAGCCATCCTCCCGCCACTAGCGAAGCACAACAGCAGTAGGTCTGGAATACAGAAGATTAAGCGTCTTCCGTAGTAAGTGCCGCTTGCTGCCCGTCACCTCCCCCCAGGACCTCTCGCAACTGAGTCGAGGAGCAGAACGTGGACCAGTGCAGCCACACTGTGGTGAAGTGCTGTGCGGCTTTTGTAGGAGAAAGAGCGAGTTCCTCGTTCGATCGTAAGGCTTCTAGCCTGTCGATCAGTGTTCTGAAGGGTGGTGCGGACGATGATTTCCAGTATAGTGGGATCAGGGAACGGGCCACCAAAAGAATGCGCAATAGTAATGATTTCTTCATTGACTTAGTCGAAAAAGGAAGGTGAAGAAGTAGAAAAACTTGTGGTGTAAAATCTAAGATCTCATCCGTGGTGCTCTGGATAAGGTCCCGGACTTTCGTCCAGAATGGTTTGAGTAAAGTACATTCCCACCAAATGTGAATATACGTACCCATCTCAGTGGAGCATCTCCAGCAGAGCGGGGATATGGTGACATTAAAAGTGGCCAGAAGTGCAGGTGTGCGGTACCAGAAAGTTAAGAGTTTATAAGAAGATTCTTGTAGTTTGGTGGTTTGTGAACCTGAGTGGGTAAGGGTCAGTATCTTAGTCCAATCCTCATCTGTAAGAGAAATGTCGAGTGTGCGTTCCCAGCGAGACATAAATGCTGGGGAGTCGTTGTTTATTTCCCGAAGCAGACTGTAAAGATGAGAGACACTATGCGCCAACGGGAAAGTCCTGTTGCAGAGAGCTTCAAAAATGGTAAGTGGTCGAGTCAGTGAGGCATTACTCGGCAGTCGTCTCAAAAATGAGCGGATTTGATGAAGATTGAAACTTTCCGCGAAAGTAAGTGCCGGCTGATCTGGAGTCTCTAAGTTAACAAAGACACTATCTTTAAGCATATGATGAGCCCTAAGAGTTGGGGCGTCAGTAATGCGTGATGATAACGTACGTAAAATCTTGACCGGGAAGTCCGGATTATTTGATAAGGGCAGTAGAGGAGACGGGTATGTCGATAAAGAATATTTTATCCGTATTTTATGCCAGACCACAAGCGTGCTACCTGCTGGTGATAATGCTTTGGCAGTGTGTTTAATCGCGGCCCACGATAACCATGGAAGAGACCATACCGGGCGACCTGCATGCGCTTCTTCCAAGTCCAGCCATTTTTGTTCTGGCGAACTAGTCATCCAGTCGAGCACCCGTGTGAGATGAGCAGCGTAATAATAGAGACATGTGTCCGGGAGAGCGAGTCCTCCATTGAGTTTTGATTTACAGAGTGTCTCATACCGGAGTCTGGGGCGGGTCCGTGGCCAAATAAAGGAGGAGAACAGGGTGCGTATCTTCTTATGAAAAGACAACGGAATAAAGATAGGGATTGTGTGAAACAAATATAACAGTCTAGGTAGGAAGTTCATTTTGATAACACTTATGCGGCCCATCCAAGACAAGAATTTGGGGGACCATTTCGCCACGTCCTGCTTGAAGGCGTCAAAAAGCGGGGTGAAGTTCAGAGTGAACAGTTGTGAGTAATCCGAGGAGAGACGTATTCCGAGGTAAGTAAGTGAGGAGGGGCACCAGCGAAAAGCATATTGCCCCTGTAGTAAGCGTTTCCAGTTCTTTTGTGGGGCTATTGCCAACACTTCAGATTTTGCTACATTTATTTTGTAACCAGAAAGCAAGCCGTATTCTTGTAGTTCCCCGATTACTGCCGGTATCGACTTTACCGGATCAGGTAACAAGAACATAAGATCGTCCGCGTATGCGGAGACCTTGTGCATGGTCGAATGTCCCTGTACTCCTGTGATACTGGTGTTCTGACGGATCGATGACAGCAGTGGTTCTAAACTGAGCGCGAAGAGGAGCGGGGAAAGAGGGCAGCCTTGTCTCGTGCCGTTACGTATCTGAAAAGCTGCCGTGAATGCACCGTTCACTTTTACGCGTGCCGACGGTGTGGAATATAGAGCACGGATCCAGTTGAGAAAGTTTTCCCCTATTCCGTAGTGTTTCAATGTTTGAAACAAAAAAGGCCATAAGACCCGGTCAAAGGCCTTTTCGGCGTCTGTGGAAAGGAGCAACAGTGGGCGTGCCGTATGTTTAGAGTATGTTATAGCATTGATGACTCTAATGGTGGCATCTCGAGCTTCACGCCCCGGAATGAATCCCACTTGATCCGGTTCGATCAGTTGGGGCAGAAATCGTTTCAGCCGATTAGCTAGTACCCGTGCCAATAGTTTCATGTCGCAGTTTAGTAACGAGATGGGGCGATAGCTGCCACAGTTAACATGATCTTTTCCGGGCTTTGGTATTAGGGAGATCGTGGCCATTAGTGAATGAGGATGGGGTAGGGTCCCCTCCTGGAGTGCACCGAAGAGCTTCGTCATAGTCGGCAGGAGGTCTTTAGCGTTTGTTTTATAATATTCGATGGGTAAGCCATCAGGGCCCGGGCTTTTCCCTGGTTTAGTCGTCTTCAGTGCATCCAGAATTTCCTCCCCCGAGATCATGGCATTCAGTGACTCACGCTCTAATGAGCTAAGGGGTTGAAGTACCGTTCGTGTCAGATAGGAGTTTATGCTATCCATCGTCGGGGTTGAGGGCTCGACATCCTCAAGATTATAGAGGTCCGTAAAAAATTTCAAAAACTCCCCCGAGATGTCTTTTGGGTTAGTGACCAGCGTTCCCTCCGTTGTTCGGATCTTCGGGATATAGGATTTAAGACGCCTGTCCCGCAGTATCCTTGCCAGGAATCTACCGGGTTTGTTCTCATTTAATGCAAAAAACGAGCGAGACCTCAAAGCTTGAAAGCGAAGGGAGGCGTTTATCAATTTATCGAAGGCCTGTCTGGCCTGGATAAGGCGCTGATACACCGTGGTGTCATTAGTTGCGATGTGTTCAAGTTCTAAGCTCCTAATGCTGTCTACAAGCGTTCGTTTTTCTTCTACCTGCAGTTTCTTACGGGCCGTGCTTTTACAAATGAAAAATCCTCTTATCACTGCCTTGTGTGCCTCCCAAAGCGTTGGGATAGGGGTATCGGTTATGCTATTTTCTGCAAAGAAGCGCTCAAGAGTGACGTGCAGTTCGTCACAAATTAGGGGGTCCTCCAGTAGGGAGACATTAAGTCGCCAGTGGCGTTCTCGTGGGACAAACAATGGTGATTGGACCGCCAAGTTAATCGGCGCATGATCCGACCACGTCGAGGGCGCCATGTCCGCAGAGCTCGTTAAATGAAGATTATGATAGTGCATGAAAAAGTAATCTATTCGGGTATATGTCGCATGTACGTGTGAGTAATAAGAGTAGTCACGATCCGTTGGGTGTGATGCACGCCATACATCCACTAGTCGGTGGTCATGTAACGTACGACGGATACTGCGTAGGACATGTGCAGGGGTGGCGGAGCGGCCTACAGAAGAGTCAACCTGTGGTTCCAACGCCACATTAAAATCTCCCGCTATGATAGTCGTTCCCTGTTGAAAGGACTCTAATGCTCGAAGAATCCGTGTCAGACATGAATGTTGTTTTTTGTTGGGTAGGTATATAGACACGAAGGTGTAAACCGTATCAAAAATCGATCCTCTGACAAATAAATATCTACCTCCTTCATCGGTCAATGTGGTGTCCACCACAAAAGGCACCTCCTTCGATATCAAGATCGCAACTCCCCGGGCTTTACTACGGGAAAAGTTACTGAAGAAACCTGTTGGGTAATTTGTGTCACCCAGGGTCGGGGACGACCCTGCGCGAAAGTGAGTCTCCTGGAGGAAGGCAACGGACACACGCGCGGCCCTCAAGTCGCGTAACAAGCGGGAACGCTTTTCGGGTAGGTTAAGGCCCCGTACATTGTGAGATTGCAATTGTAAATCGCGAGTAGCATACGGGGACATCCCATTCGGCATGATGCAGGTCCAAGCGGGGACCTAGTACTCAGATCAAATTACGAGGGGGTTTTAGGGAAGGGAGAGGAAGGTTCAAACAGGGGGTTTAAATAATAGAGATTGTGGAAAAAAAAAAAAAAAAAAGGGACCCCCAACAGGGGGGGGGACGAAGAGAGGGAGAAAGAAGCAGATGAGATTAGTAGAGAAAGTGAAAGAGTGTGAAAATCAGGAGGTATCAAGTGCGCCAACTGGGATATCCGCCTCCACTACTAAACCCGCAGGTCAGGTGTGAGGATCCGCAGTTGGAGGAAAATTGCACTAAACCTCACGGGGGAGACCTAGGCGGCCTTACGCCTTTCCTATAGTGTTTGTGTAGGGAGATAGGAAAGTAGGTATAGGAATGAAGATGAAGCTCAGACGGTGTTACCTGTGGCCGTCTACACCGACATGTGTTGCTACCAATAGGGTCCGTGGCTGTATTCTAGTAGGGGACTAGGAGGATATGGTTATCCAGGTCATTAGTGCGTATCAATGCAGGAAGAGTAATGAAGGGAACAAAGGAGGGGGGAAATTATCAACAAGTATGTTCGTTGGCAATGCTTATGGCTATGACATGTATAAAAAGTTGGGGTCCCATACGGGGTCTCAATGCATCAGCAGATAAGACAATATTAGAATTACAAAGTTTGACACCCAAATGCAATAACAGTCCCTCCCGCCACCCATCTCGTCTTCCCGCCCTCAGTTGCCCATCCACACCCACCCACCGCCCATTCCCAAACCTCCCCCTTCCACCCATTTCTGAACAAACCCATAAGATTCACAGCGTGTATGTGTGAATGAGTAGGAAACTTATCCAAACTCACAAACAAGGGCATAACGGATGCCGTGTTGTGGCTAGCTTTCAGCCTTATCATACTCCAAGTTATCAAAAAAGAGAAAATCAACTTGTATGTTTGTTGGCAATGCGTATAACTGTTTCATGTATAAGAAACCGGAGTCCCATACGGGGTCTCAAAACATCAGCGAATAAAACAATAGAAAGGACGCAGAGTTCGAAATCCAGAAGTGAAAGCAGTTCCTCCGTCACCCGTCTCGTCGTCCTGTCCTCTGCTACCCACCCTTGCCCTCCCCCTCCCAATCCCCATCCCCCCTTCAAAACATATCTAAACATGGCCCTAAGGCCCCAAGTGTGTGTAGGCGAAGGAGAAAGAAACTCATCTGGACCCATCAACAAGCGCATAATGGGTGCCGGATTGCAACTAACTTCCAGCGTAATCATATCCCAGAATACGTCAGTTTAGAATAAAAGGTGTTAGGCTGCTAGTAGGTCACAAGCAATATGTGGGCATATAGTGACTGGGCACCTCCATGAAAATTCCATGTCCCTTCTACCTCAAGAGGTTAAAGCTACCCCTCACCACTCCTTCCTGTCTGCATAAAGATCGCAAGCCGAGCAGCTGTCTTCATCAAGATTGTAAAGTCTGCCAAATTAAATTCTTAGTATGTGAATGCGTTTAGAGCGGATTCAACTCTCCTCTAACTCAGGGTGCCACACTCAGGCTGTCTTGCCTGGTAATTGATTGGGAGTCGGCTAGAAGCTGGTCTTCGGCTCGACGCCCTTTACGTGGTGATTTCCGCGGCCTAGGTGGTCCCGCAGGCTTATCAGCTGATGGTGTCATGCCAGATAAGTGTTCCCAATCAGGAACCTCTGTCGGGGGGAGGTTCAATTCCGCTAAAAAGGGTGCTACATCCAAAGGAGTGCGTATAGCTATGAGCTTATTGTTCCGGCGGACTTGCAGGGAGAAAGGGAAACCCCATCTATACGGTATGTCCGCCTCCCGTAAGAGTTGGGTAATTGGGCGTAATTCGCGACGTGCGGTTAACGTATGTGGTGATAGATCTTGAAACAGTTCGAATGATTCGTTCGCAAAACGCCATTTTCGGCGTATACGTGCTTTCAACAAGATTGCCTCTTTCGGTGCAAAGTCTGGAATGTGGCAAATTATATCTCTAGGTGGAGCTGAGTCCGTAACGGCCCGGGGCGAAGGGCCCTGTGCGCTCTGTCAATCGCCGAGTAGGGTAGGTTAGGGCAGCCCAGTATATGTGTAAAAGCGCCAAGGAGGAAATCCTTCACTTCTGTGACCCCCTTCGTGGACCCCTCTCACCCTTATGTTGTGCCTCCGCGATCGGTTTTCTAAGTCGTCTAGCCGACGTTGCATGTCTGATGGGCGCTGGTTCGTGGGCAGGTCAGGGGTAGTAGTGCAGCTTGCGTGTGAGGCGGCAGCTTCCTCTAAGCGCGCCACCCGCGTGTCTACAGCGGACAATTCAGCCCGGACTTCAGCTATTTCGCGCCCCACTGCCGCTTGCATTTGGTCGAGCATATCTTTAAAGTCAGTTCTTGTGGGTAGCTCTGCACGTGTTGGTAGGTCCGCAATAAGCCTTTCCAGGCGCGCTATAGCTGTCTGACCTGATGTTTCCGTCATCTGGGATGCGGCCGCCATCTTGGTGGTATCCTTGTTACTAGGCCTTCCTTGCGGTGCTCCAAAATACGCCGTTATGGGGCTCGTTTGTTGATCTTCGAGGGTGTGGGGGGTTCTCCTAGTCGATCTACGACTTGTGGTGCGTACCATAGCCACGGGCAGATTCGATTGTGCGGAGTTGTCAGCAGCGGTCTCAGGAGCTCCCGCGCTAAGCGTCCATCTTCGTGCTCGTTCAGGCCACGCCACAAAGGTACTCTTTATCAAAATGCCGGGAGAGTTTAAAGAGAAGCAGAGATGCAGGGAGTCAGTGTTAGGTTCCCCCAGCCAGGCCCACTGGTGCTGAGAGCTCTTCTCAGCCCTTCTTGTTTTTTAGGTTAATCTGTTTGGCTCTCCGCCCCTGGAGTCTCAGCGTCTGACTAGACCTGGGTCACATGACCTGCACTACCCTATTTAAATGGCTATCAGTGCAATGGTTCCCTGATCCAGTATAGATCTTCCTTGCTGAGTTCCTGTATTCTGAGTATTGCTTATTGACTTCCTGGTTTTTGACTTCTGGCCTTGTATTATGACTAATCTCTTGCTTATGTCCATTGTGTGTTGTCTGAGCAGTTTTGGTTTTCATGTTCATGTTTCCTTGATTTTCATGCTCATGTTTTCTTAGTCTGGTGTGAGACCTACTTGCTAGGTATCCAGTTGTATGTGCTGGTTGCAGCATAACTTCAAGTTCTATGTGAGTCCTGCCCTGCATGTTGCAGACTATATTTCTGTCAAGTCTGTTTTTCTGGTTCATGTTTTCTGTATGTGTGTATTTAGTGCAGCGGCTCATTGTTCTGGTTTATAGAGACCACCTCAAGGATCTCTTTCTTGTTCCATTGTTGCTAGATATTCCTTCCTGTCAAGTCTGGTTTAACCCTGGAATTTTGTATATTCCCACCCTGTACACTGTATAGACAGAAGGCCATCCAATGACCTTACCCCAGTGCAGGGCTTTCCTCGTGTGTGTATACTGTCTTGTTTTGTCTGGTTCTGTTGTATCCTGTGTTCAGGGTACACATACTCTCAAATACGTAATGCAAAAAACAGGATGTGGAACCGACCTTGGAGATTAGTAGTCCTGTTCAAGACAACCACTGTGATAAGGGCTGGAGATGTACTGACACAGCGACTTATATACAGTAGCGGTGGTGTCAGGGTTGTGGAGGTTCTTCTATTCCAGTTCTCTTCCAGCGACAGTATGCAATAGATATATATATATGTAGAAGAATGGTGTCTTACTTTGATGGTAGGTGCGCAGACTTGGTAATAGATCTTTAGAGGCTGGTAAGGCAGGTATACTGGGGTCGTCAAGAGCAAGCAGAGGTTCAAAGAGGCAGGCGGCGTTCAAGAGTCGTTGGAGACAGGCGGATAGTCAAAGAGGCAGGCGGAGTTCAAGGATCGTCAAATACAAGCAAAAGGGTCAAAGAGGCAGGCGGCGTTCACGGATGGTCATAAGTTCACAGCAAGGGTATCAGCAACGGAAGTCGGTAGGTAAGGTAGCTCTAGACGTTCTGGGATCAATAAACGAGCGATTACTCACCCTCTGCTGACTTCTTTTATGGGAGGTTGATTGGAGGCAGGTGCCGGCGTCTTCCCCTGTAATCCGTTACACTTCCGGGTCTGCGTCATTGGTGTGCGACGCCATTCCCTGGAACGCAAGCTAAAGGCGGCTGTGTTGTGCGCGCATGCGCGGCTTGCCTTGGACGTAACCAGGTAACCCGGCGGATTAAGGAGGACACGTTGATCAGAATCTGTGTACGACGATGCGGTACTTGTTGGAACCGGGGTCCGGGCACGCGAGGGCGCGGGCACATGACACATACATGCCTAAAGGGCTTAAAATACACAGCAGCAAGGACCCCCCTTTGGCTCCTGAGGGGGGCCACCGTAACAGTCAGTAAACAAAACCATGTCAGTATTACAGAGATTAGACTTCAGTATTAACAAACTGACTCAAATACACAGGATAGCTATTGCTGAGAGCAAGAAATGCACAACCTCTGTACAGTATGATCTGCACTGTTACATTAAAACACATAACACGTACTGCCTGTACTGCAAGATCTGCAATTTACATTAAAACACGTGAACTCCGGGATCTCGCAAGACCGCGGCTGTACATGGTTCCCAACGAGCAGCTGGGCTACAACCTCTGCCGGTGGCCGCTCGGAGGAGGAAGAGAACTCGGAGGAGCCTGACAGAGTGGGAGGGTCAGCTGGGGGCAATATGAGAGCTGGGGGCAATATTTGAGCTGGGGCAATATTTGAGCTGTGGCAATATGAGAGCTGGGGCAATATGAGAGCTAGGGCAATACAAGACCAGGGGGCAATACGAGAGCTTGGGGCAATATGAGAGCTGGGGCAATATTTGAGCTGGGGGCAGTATGAGAGCTAGGGGCAATATGAGAGCTGGGGCAACATGAGAGCTGGGGGTAATATATGTATGTGTTAGAGGGGGCAAAATATATTTGAGCTGGGGCAATATATATAATATATATATATATATATATATATATATATGAGGTCTGTTCTTATTGAAAACAGTCACATGACTGTAAATAAAAGTATCGGTACTCGGTATCGGTGGGTACTTTTAAAAAGTATCGGTACTTGTACTCGGTCTTAAAAAAATGGCATCGGTGCATCCCTAACCGGAACGATGCACTACCCTCGGTACCGTCCGCACGTCTGCGAGTATCACCTCCTGGAGTCCATAGGACTCTATTGAGGGTTGCGCTACCGGGCAGCAAGCCCTGTGCGATCCCGCTCTTTTGAGTTTGCACAGTGTCGCGACGTGATCACAGAGGGAGACTCTATTTGTTCCCAGTCTCACTCTGCTCCAGGTGGCAAGAAATGGCGGATCGGGCGACCGTTCTTGCTGCAGGATGAGAGTTATCGGATTTAATGAGGGGGTTTTAGGGTGCACTAAATGATTCTGCAAAGCGGAATCCGTTAGCACCAGCGTCTAGATGTCGCTAACCTTTTGGTCAATGCATTGGTGCGGTAATTAGTGCTAGGACTTATCCTAACGCTAATTATTGATGGCGCTCTCCAAATTATGTATGGGATGCGCAAAGTACAGTAAGCTCGCACATGCTTTTTGCTGATTTTTGTGAGCTTTACGTTGGATGTAATATATGGATGGCTTGCGTTAATGTCACTTATCCTGACGTTAACACTTACTCACCTGAATGCTACAGTTAGCGGTCACTAGGGAACAGGGCCCTATGTGTGTAGTTTTGTGTGTGTCTCTGTTCTGTATGGTGACTGGTCATAGGGTTATGCGGTGACGTGATTTTCCATAAAACCATTGGTTCCCACCAGTGGTTATATTGAAACCCACTTGGTAATGAGAGGGTTAAAACCCAACCGGAGTGGCATAGAAACATCGCTAATGGAAGACTAGTGGAAGCAGCGATCCATATTTAGCTCCACACACATTTGTTTGTGTGTTTGTTATGAAGGTGATATTGCTATACTACTAACTTTGTCCTCTGAACTCACTTTCAAGGTCAACAGCATCAGACTAAATATACTCTTGTTTTCCTCCCTAGCTGACAACATGCATTTAACCAGGCAATAAGGAAATCTTTTGAATCAAATTATTAGAAAAGCAAGCCATACTTTGATTTCCCAGTGGGTTGTATCATAACATTATGCGGCAATGCAACTGACAACCATGATTTATTTGGGCGGACTGTACACGGGTAACTTGTCACTAGAAACAAGCTATTACCACGTAAATAACCTTAAATCGGAACACCTAGGCTATAAATCTGCCACTTGGGTAGGCTTAGCCCATTAATCTATTTACAGTTAACCAAATTCAACACAACAGCTACAAAGCAGAGATTACGGCTTGTGTTCATGCCAGAAGTGGTTAGGTAACTCGTTGATCTCTTCTGGAGTTAAAGTTCCTTAATAGAACAATTGTTAAATCAGTTACACAATCTGTGGCCAACATACAGAGACGATAGCAACGTCACATGAAGCATCGTGGCTGTCGGTGTGAAATAATGAATTGATTGTGAAGGATAATTTAATATCATGTTATTAGCATTAAAAACATACTCTTAGAGAAGAACACAATACATGGCTTCTGCACTGCTTTCCACTCAATGACAGATTAATGCCACGGCTAGTTATTTTAATATCTTTGATAATATACAGGGTGTCCATAAAGTCTCTTTACAATTTCAAAAATGTATTACACAGGCAAATGAAAGACAGATAAGTGAAAATTATTACAAAATGAGACGTATATATTTAAGGTTGTTTTGCCTCATTGAATACACCTCTATATGGGCACCATTAGCTGCAGGAAGAACATCAAGACGGTGCTCGATTTCTTGCCATGTTGGCTGTAGCTTCCCCTCATCAATGGTGGCGATGGCATCAGTGATCCTCTGCTTTAGATTAGTGATGTCCCGTACCTTTGTTCCATTGGCCCTATTACAATCTTCACGCAAATGTTTGAGCCGGCGCAAAACGCAAGGGGTTAAACCCTTTGCGCAGAATGTCGTATTACAAAGTCAATGCAACAAACACGCGCACTCGTCTAACGTGGCTGAACCTGCGCGAACGCTGCACGAGCGTAATTTACTGCGCGCGTCCTATACTTAACATTGTGAGCGTAAATGCGTTTGTGCGCTGGTACGCAGATGGTATTACAATCTATGCGCAGTTTGTAACGCACAGCCTTTGCGCGCATAATTTTAGCAACTCCTAAAAGCTGGTGTTAATGGCAAATCTGAACGACCTGGCCTAAACCAAATACACCAGCCCATAAAAAAAAGTATAGTTACACATTCTACACATACCAAACCAATAGAATGGAGAAGTTGTGTGTGCTTTTATTATTGCTGCAGCATATATGCGCAAATCGACTTTGACAGGTGCAAAAACTTAACGTGAGATAATTGTGGTTCTTAATTCTGATTGGCTGAATCGCGTGAAAAAAAAACAGTCAGCACACTGATTTCTGCACGCAACGTTACTCCGCGCGTTTATGCGCATCCGTTTTCCGTGCGTTACTGCTCGACGGATGAAAAAATGCACGAGGATTGTAATTCCATCGTTGATTTACGCGCGTTAACGTTCAATGCTTGCTGCACAAATTCACGCGTTGCGCAAGCATTTTAACACGAAGATTGTAATAGGGCCCCATATCTTTAACATAACACCCACTTGTGTTAATCTGCCGACTATTGTCCTCATTCTGGTGTTACAGCGCCAGCGGGAGCGGGGGGAGAGAAGAGGGGGAACTCTTTCCACCCGGGTCACGTTGAAAGCTAAAGTGGTCAGGATGTGTAGAGCGTCCCTCCAGTTTTCGGCATGCTCTCTGCGTGCTGACATCAGTAGTGATCGATCTGTTGACTGGCACCGGGAAATTCAAAATCCCGGCTGCTGGTGATGCTGGTTGGGGCGGAGGACACTCCTCTACTTCATTCAGTGATATCTCCAGATTGTGGCAGCGGGGGGGGGGGCACTCCTCACACCCTGACCACTATAAAAAGATAAAGTGGTGAGGATGTGTAGAGCGTCTTTTTAATGGTGTCTAAACTACTGCAAGAGGGTTTTTCTTGATATTTATTGGTCTGTCTGACAGAAAAAACTTAAGACTTTTAAAACTATTTGTCCTCAGTCTTTATCCATTTATTATGTTACAGAATAATGTCTCAGAAAATAATGTGTCCTTCCACGTAAACTGAAATTTTAATATGTATTTTCCAGCAACCATCAATTTCCACATCTTCAAACCCGTGAAAAATGATCGTAAAAAACACTAGCGCTCCGTTTCGTCTGATTCGCGTTCGTAACAAAGTGGGGCCTCTTTATCGGGACACCCTAATTACGATCATCACTTATTTATTTATCCACGATTTCTCGATGTTAAGCGAACGCAGCTGTCAAAGAAGCTTCCAGGACATCTGGGTGGTCTACCGAAAATGTCCAAAAATGCAGAATATAAAAATAACTAAAAAAAAAAAATGAAGGACGAAGAAAAGAACATAAACTATGAATTTCTCGATATCGAGAATGAGATGTAAAATGTATGGTGTGAATTTATGTTACTGGTTTGCCAAAATCCTCAGAAAGTATTGAAAGGTTCTGTTTATCCTTGGTGTTGGTCTGAAGTTTCTGAATTCCATTGTACATAACAAATGTAGTGTCATTTTACTTTACAGAATTTCCGAGGAATTACTTTTGGATGCGTCTGGTACACTATCGCTTTCATATGTATACATATAAATGAATGATGGACACGAGTCTTGTGAAAGTCATAGCCTCCATGCCACAGCTCATTTTGTAAGGTTGGCAGCTGGCTTGATACACTGTATGTCTTATAAGGACATATTTATACATTTTTGAATGTTAAGAATTAAAGCAATTGTTGTTTTTTTAACTCACTGTTGAATCAGCGAGGTGGGATCTCAGCACTCACCATCGACTACTAACCATTAGCGGTTTTATTCATCCGTTTCATTCTCCGTATGGATAACTATACAAGAGACAAACTATAAATAGGTATGAGCGCAAAAAATACAATATAGAGTATAACAGCAGAGGTTGGAATATGTATCGCTCTACATCAACCACACACAAGATCCCAGGTACATCAAAGTTCACCCACTGATGGAGCGCTACTTGGTCTTTTCAATGTTCTTTTAGGCTAGGGACAGATGAGCGCATTTTCTGCGGCCACCGTCAAAATGTACGTCGATGCGTGCGCACGCATTTTTTCACGGAATACGCTTAAGTGGTCAGACGATGCGCAATTCTGGACGTATTTCATGACGATGGGGTGAAAAGAAGTCTAGGGAAATCCGGCTGTTTGAACGTTATGTTGGCCGCACACTAGCAGCGTCTGACATCTCCTAATCACGCACACATGCTGCTATGCGGCCGCAGCGCACTCTGTACGTCAGTACAGCGGTTTAACGTTCTCGAAAAAAATGCGTTCATTTTCCACTTGCGTTGCGCGGCCGACTTTTGTGCGACCGTACTTCGTATATTGGCCGTCATTGCCCGGCATCTGCTGCTAGTGCGGCCGTGATTATGTGCGCCAGAACGCGCGTTCGCACTGCCTCAGTCTGACCCTAGCCTTAGATCGGATGACCTCAAAGAAAGCACAACGATATATAGCGCAAAACTGTTAGACACATATGGTTTCACAGAATTAAAGGAAAATCCCCACTCACGTGGTTAAGAGCCTGACAGGCTCAAATGTGCTAAGATTTGAGCCTGTCAGACTCAGGCTTTTGTGACAATATACCCTATCCTTAAAAATATATCCCACCTCGTGATAATATAATCCACCCCGTGACAATTTATCCCACCCTGTGACAATATACCCCACCCATAACAAAATATCCCACCTCATGACAATATATCCCACCCCGTGACAATATATCCCACCCCGTGAAAAAATATCCCACCTTGTGTCAATATATCCCACCCTGTGACAAAATATCCCACCATGTGACAAAATATCCCATCCGTGACAAAATATCCCACCATGTGACAATATATCCCACCCCGTGACAAAATATCCCACCATGTGACAAAATATCCCATTCCGTGACAAAATATCCCACCATGTGACAATATATCCCACCCCGTGACAAAATATCCCACCATGTGACAAAATATCCCATCCCGTGACAAAATATCCCACCTCAAGACAATATATTCCACTCCGTGACAAAATATCCCACCCATGACAATATATCCCACCTCGTGACAATATATCCCATTCCGTGACACTATATCCCACCTTGTGACAAAATATCCCATCTCGTGACAAAATATCCCACCTCAAGAAAATATATTCTACCCCGTAACAAAATATCCCACCCGTGACAATATATCCCACTCCATAACAATATATCCCACCTCGTGACAATATATCGCATTCCGTGACACTATTATCCACCTTGTGACAAAATATCCCATCTCGTGACAAAATATCCCACCTCAAGAAAATATATTCCACCCCGTGACAAAATATCCCACCCGTGACAATATATCCCACTCCATAACAATATATCCCACATCGTGACAATATATCCCATACCGTGACACTATATCCCACCTTGTGACAAAATATCCCATCTCGTGACAAAATATCCCACCTCAAGAAAATATATTCCACCCCGTGACAAAATATCCCACCCGTGACAATATATCCCACTCCATAACAATATATCCCACATCGTGACAATATATCCCATACCGTGACACTATATCCCACCTTGTGACAAAATATCCCACCATGTGACAATATATCCCACCCCGTGACAAAATATCCCACCATGTGACAAAATATCCCATTCCGTGACAAAATATCCCACCATGTGACAATATATCCCACCCCGTGACAAAATATCCCACCATGTGACAAAATATCCCATCCCGTGACAAAATATCCCACCTCAAGACAATATATTCCACTCCGTGACAAAATATCCCACCCATGACAATATATCCCACCTCGTGACAATATATCCCATTCCGTGACACTATATCCCACCTTGTGACAAAATATCCCATCTCGTGACAAAATATCCCACCTCAAGAAAATATATTCTACCCCGTAACAAAATATCCCACCCGTGACAATATATCCCACTCCATAACAATATATCCCACCTCGTGACAATATATCCCATTCCGTGACACTATATCCCACCTTGTGACAAAATATCCCATCTCGTGACAAAATATCCCACTCAAAGAAAATATATTCCACCCCGTGACAAAATATCCCACCCGTGACAATATATCCCACTCCATAACAATATATCCCACATCGTGACAATATATCCCATACCGTGACACTATATCCCACCTTGTGACAAAATATCCCATCTCGTGACAAAATATCCCACCTCAAGAAAATATATTCCACCCCGTGACAAAATATCCCACCCGTGACAATATATCCCACTCCATAATATATCCCACCTCGTGACAATATATCCCATTCCGTGACACTATATCCCACCTTGTGATAAAATATCCCATCCCGTGACAAAATATCCCACCTCAAGAAAATATATTCCACCCCATGACAATATATCCCACCTGTGACAATATATCCCACTCCATAACAATATATCCCACCTCGTGACAATATATCCCATTCCGTGACACTATATCCCACCTTGTGACAAAATATCCCATCTCGTGACAAAATATCCCACCTCAAGAAAATATATTCCACCCCATGACAATATATCCCACCTGTGACAATATATCCCACCCCGTGACAATATATCCCACCTCGTGACAATATACCCTACCCGTAAAAATATATCCCACCTGTGACAATATACCCCACCCCGTGACAAGCGTCATTGTAACCATATAATCAATGTTATTCGCTTCGCCTGTATATATGGTGATAAAATCATATATACTTATTGTAGAGCTGTAAATGCAAAGAAACCTAAATGTATTGCTTGTTTCCCTTTAATTCTTTATACAAAAAAAGTGCAGCAAATGAAAATAGATGCCAGGAAAGAAATATCTGATAAACATAGGAGGTAATCATACGGCAAAAATAGGGGGAGGAAATCGAATGTTTTTCTTTCTTCCAGGGTGTTCCTCCAGTTCTTGACATCAACAAAATTGAAGGAAATATGTTTGTAATTGCAGGGCACCGGCTGTTTATATAGAGCAGTGACATTAACTGTCAGTCATGCGATGCTTAGTTTATCACCTCATGCTAATGCTTGCAAAGAAATTGGTTTCTTATGTGCTGTGAAAGAAACGCTCTTTGACTTATAAACCTACCACAGGTTCGATTACCCTTCAGGGAATCACGTCGATGAAAAGCAAAAGGATGTGTTTTTCAGCGCATGGATACATACTAATTATTGTCGTTTCGCTGTTTTTCTTCCACATTCTGATTTCTGCATTGGTCGACACCAAAACTGAGTAGAATTTCACTAGAATTCCATAAAATAAATGCGAACAATTAACGGTCGAGTACAAACATTTACAAAGTTGCACGAACCGACTTTATAAAAATAAAAAATAAAAAAAAGCGCACATTATTCTACAAATGTCTTAGACGTGAGGTAATCTATAACGGCGGTGCTAGACATAAGAGTATTTAAGACTATTTCAGAAAATTCAGCGCTCGAAGCATTTCTGGGGAGAAAAAAAAGCTTAGCGTTAAGAAAAGAAAAAATTCAGAATTTTGCCTTTAGCAATTTCATTTCAGAGAATTATATAAAACTGCCTCTGGGTCCTCCATACCGTTGTTTTTTTTTTTTTTTGCATGACTATGAGAAAACTTTCCATCAAAATTGCAGTTCCCGGAGATCAATTTTAATGACTTATTAGGTAGGTTTCACAGCTTGACGTATCTGCCATTGCTTTGTTCTGCAGTTAATGTTTCTTAAAATAAATAAAGGATTAAAAATACAATATAACGTGAAAGGTTTCTCAGCGCAGCTGTATTTTTCTTCTTGGAATTGACACATACATGTCTACTTATGCTCTGATTTGTTTTGAAGACACTAATGTCACATTTTGGCTTAAAGAGCCACTACCACCAAAAAATTAAATGTCCTTATTGTGTTTATTCGATGTTGCTGATATCTTACATGTGATTTGTTTTTCTCTTGTATGTTTAGTCAAGAAAATATTTTCCTCTATATGTGTCACTGGATGCATCCATTGTGTGATATTTTCCTCTATATGTGTCACTGGGCGCATCCATTGTGTGATATTTCCCTCTATATGTGTCACTGGGTGCATCCATTGTGTGATATTTTCCTCTATATGTGTCACTGGGTGCATCCATTGTGTGATATTTTCCTCTATATGTGTCACTGGGTGCATCCATTGTGTGATATTTTCCTCTATATGTGTCACTGGGTGCATCCATTGTGTGATATTTTCCTCTATATGTGTCACTAGGTGCATCCATTGTGTGATATTTTATGTTGTAAACTGCCCCCCCCCCACAGTGTCTTTCCATCACTTGCTCCTCACTGTATGGTTTTGGCCATTGGTGGGTCAACGACTCGCATCATTGTATAGTGTGGGATGTATTCAAAAGACATTACAGTGGGTAGATTAGAAGAATTTTAAACTCTCTCTTTTATCGCATTCAGCTTCCAGCTCTTATCTCGAGTAGCTTGAAGAATAAGAGCCTCCTGTCATCGCATGTAAACATTCCCTCCTCTACCTCATTGACTGTTAAATACTATATAAGTAAACGCACAGCCACAAAGTAAAACTTATGAACAGATCTTGGGGACTTTGCTGGGTGAAGCGGAGGAGTTTCCTTCACCCCATACAGTGTCACCAGCAACTGGCAGGGTTATTCAAAGAGATTCGAAAAGTCACCACACGTTCGGTGACTTTTCGTTCTCTTCAATTCGGTTCCTTTTGCCGATCCCATTTCGGTGACCCTGCGGTGTATTCAGCAAACACCACAGGGTCCCCGAATTGCAGGGAAAAGCTGCCGCAAACCTGACAAAAACTAACCGCAAAACCCACCGAATGCACGCAGAAAAGCCACAAAAACATCTGGATTAACCTTCGAAAAACACGAGCAGGAGCCCGATCACACCAGCGAAGCAGCCGAACAGGAGCCGAATCACACAGAGCCGAAGCAGCTGAGACGCAGAGGAGGCAGTGAATAAATTAGCAAAACCGTTTGTATGAATCTGTGAAAAGTGAAACACTGTTTGCAAAGAAACTACTGAGCGAAAATGTCTGAAATTTACACAGGAGGTCCAAGGAATGATAATAAAAAGGGCTGTTACAGAAAAAATAAGTTAACTTAAAAAAAAATCGGACTTTTAAAAAACAAAAAAAAAATTAAGAAAAATGCTTAAAATATCCTAAAAAATCTATAAATAAAGAGACTTTTTACTGCAGAATTTTATAATAAACGGTTTATTAGATATTGAATTAATACGGGAATATTTTTAACATTGAAGTCTATGGGATTCTCCTGAATAAATTTGCCGAATTAAACCACTGAATGGCAGGGCATTTCGGGAACCTTTCACTGCTGGTTTGTGTTCTCTGAATAGCCGAAGCAGTGCTTTTTATGGGGATTTCACTGCCCTCGAACAGGCACCGAACAGGCACTGTATGTGCAGGCAATTCGCCAGGATTTGACGAATTGCCTGCTCTCTGGATAGCCGAATGGTCAGGAAAGGGAACCGAACGCTGAAAATCAGCGTTCGGTTACCTTTCTCAAGCAATTCGGATCTCTTTGGATAACCCTGTGGGATCTTTTAGTTTCCTGGCTGCCGGTCACCATTTTGATCACTAGTGATGTCAGCACACAGAAGGCATGCCGAGGTCCCCCTCTCTGAGGCCAATTGTCGCAGCAAGCAGTCCCAGACAGACAGCCGATGTATCAGATCTGTGTATGCGTGAGCGCAGCTCCGATACATTGCTTTACATAAGCGCTACAGAACTAGCTTATGTAAAGAGTTGCGGTTCCTACGCTAGAATGAAAGTCACTCTTCACCACCATTTTCCCCCTGAACCAACAGCAAGCCAGAATGTCACTCTTCATGACCATTTTTCCCCTCTGCTGTCCCACCCGCCCCATCCACCCTCTCACCCAGCCCCTATCCTAATTATACAGCCTTCTTTTCTCAGCTGCTTTAATCCTCTCTCGGAATAACCTCATCATGTCCAAACTCTTGGTCTATCATTATGCAATGTCTGCTATATTCTCTCTGCTAATTATCTCCACACTCCCCCTGCTCCCTCTTGTTTCACTTGCCTTAGTCCCTTAGATTGTAAGCTCACGGGATGTCTGGCTGAGCACTTGTATAAAGTGCTGCATTTGCAGGACAATTATCCTACAGGAAGGATATGTTCCTTATTTTTATTATTTATTATGTCACCTGTCTGTGCATCCCCATTGTAAAGCACTACGGAATTTGTTGGCGCTGTATAAGTAACTGTACCTGTAACTGTACACTGCACCAGTTGTGTAGGAGCGCAAATTGCTGAAAAGCTTCAGGGACTTTGGGAGTCCCTGAGCCGAAGAGGATGAACTGCGCATCGAGGGACAAAAAGTGATTAAAAATCACCAAAAGTAAAAAATAATAAAAAATAATTGGGCAGAGAGTGACAGCAGCCTCTGCCCAAGTATTTAAAGGCAAAGAAAGGGAGTATTTAAATAGAGTATCCCTTTAATAATACTTTGTATTTACTACTGGGAAAGGCCACCTGGATCTCCATGAGCACCCGGCAACTACATGGTAAAAACTATCCCTGACAGTGAGCTGGGTGAGCGCGTATCCGCTTCTTGTTGCTTAAATATGTAGTTTAAACCTTTGGCCCCTTTATTGTGATGAGTGAAGGGTCTTTCAGCCACGAGGAAACCTAAATCAACAGGTTTGGGACACAGACACAGGAATGGGATTTATTTTTCGACAGACATTTCTTGTACATTCACTGAAGCAATTTGATTTATTTTATAGTCTCCAGCAACTTATTACTGGAACGTTTAACACTGCACTTGCGATTTAACAGGAAGCACAAGTGAAAGTGATTGTATCGTTAATATCTGTCAGTTAGGGAATCTGGTTACAATCCCTGGAATAGTTTGTGTTTTTAATTAAGTCTTACAGTCTTGAGAGTTCAATAAAATCATAGAGTCTAGAAAGTGTTTGCAGTTGTCACAGCTGTTCCAGTGAAATAATTTCATGGATAGACAGAGAAATACATAGATGGCAATTAGATAGACAGAATATAGATGGATAAATAATAAATCAATAAATAGATAACAGAGACAAAGCTGTTAGATAAATAGATGAGAGACAGCTAGAAGGAAAGATGTGTAGACTAACAGGGTTATTAAAAGAGATCCGAATTGCTTGAGAAAGGTAACCGAACGCTGAAAATCAGCGTTCGGTTACCTTTCTTTGCCCTTCGGCTATCCAGAGAGCAAGCAATTCGCCAAATACTGGCGAATTGCCTGCACATACGGTGCCTGTTCGGTGCCTGTTTGAGGGCAGTGAAATCCCCATAGAGAAGCACTGCTTCGGCTATTCAGAGAACACAAACCAGCAGTGAAAGGTTCCCCTAATGCCCTGCCATTCGGTGGTATAAGTCGGCAAATTTATTCAGGAGAATCCCATAGGCTTCAATGTTAAAAATATTCCCGTTTTAATTCAATATCTAATAAACCGTTCATTATAATATTCTGCAGTAAAGAGTCTCTTTATTTATAGATTTTTTAGGATATTTTAAGCATTTTTCAGAATTTTTTTTAAAAGTCCCATTTTTTTTTTTTTTTTTTAAGTTTACTTATTTTTTCTGTAACAGCCCTCTTTATTATCATTCCCTGGACCTCATATGCAAATTTCAGACATTTTCGCTCAGTAGTTTCTTTGCAAACAGTGTTTCACTTTTCAATCATTCATGCAAACTGTTTTCCTAATTTATTCACTTCACTCTGTCTGCAGTCTCGGCTTTTTCCGGCAGCTTCGCTGCGGATGATCGGCTCCAGCTCGGGTTTTTCCGTGGTTTTCGGCAGGTTAAGGCTAGGGTCAGACTGAGGCAGTGCGAACGCGCGTTCTGGCGCACTTTATCACGGCCGTGCTAGCAGCAGATGCCGGGCAATGACGGCCAATATACGAAGTACGGTCGCACAAAAGTCCGGCTGCGCAACGCAAGTGGAAAATGAACGCATTTTTTCGAGAACGTTAAACCACTAGTACTGACGTACAGAGTGCGCTGCGTCCGCTAGCGGCGTGTGTGCGTGAATTGGAGACATCAGACGCTGCTAATGTCCTGCCAACATAACGTCCAGATGCAAGAAGTGTTTTATTGATGATCCGTACAAAATCACGGATGAAACTGCGCATCGTATGACCGCTATTGCGTATTCCGTGAAAAAATACGTCCATTCTTCGAACGCACATTTTCACGGACAACGTGAAAAATGCGTTAGTCTGACCCTAGCCTAATCTAGATGTTTTTGCTGGTTTTCGACATGCATTCGGTGGGTTTTGCGGTTAGTTTTCGTCGGGTTTGCGGCAGCTTTTCCCTGCAATTCGGGGACCCTGTGGTGTTTGCTGAATACACCGCAGGGTCACTGAAATGGGATCGGCAAAAGGAACCAAATTGAAGAGAACGAAAAGTCACCAAACGTGCGGTGACTTTTTGAATCTCTTTGAATTACCCTGAAAGTTTGATTATATATATATAGCAGTCCGTGCGTAAGAATACGCTGGTGGCACTCTGGGTCTCTCAAAAGATTTCTTTATTGAAAAATTTGACGTTTCAGTCCGCTAACCGTAGACTTTCATCAGGAATACAAAATACAATCACACAAAGACATTTAAACAACACGAGTAATACTCACCACCGGTGTGTTCCGAACCCTCCCATCTCCACGCCAGGCAGACGCCGTCCACTTAGAATGACGTAAATGCGCCGGTCTCCACCCTGTGACCCATCACCATAGCAATATGATGCTATCCCCTTGAAAAAAACAATCCCATAAAAAAATAGATTAAGAAAAACTTGCTAAGGCTATAGAGATCCCTGGATACCCCTACTTCTCATGGGCCCAATTAGTCTAACCCTCAAAGAAGGGCCACCTTATCAAAAACAAAAAAGGATCTCATAAATAACCTAGCAATAAACACTACCGATGACTGCTATGGAAAAAAAATTTTTTTGCACATACACGTGCAAACCAATATTATGAGGAAAACTCATTATCACACTCCAGAAAACCAACCAATCTAAAGGGAGGCCGGTATATGCATATATGGTATGTATGTCTATATTCTATCTGACTAATCCTCCAAATACCTATTGATCACATCATCAGCATCAGATCCTTACGGATCTCACAAACCACTAAGGGCCTAATTATAACCCTATTAACTAACATGATAGCGAGAAATCCCATATATATTTATATATATGCACAGATCACCCAAAAATCGGAAGATATATTGTTTCTGCGCCTCAGAAGGGATATTAATCTTTCAACACACCGTCCGTGACAGGCCTCCATATATAATAGTACCACAATAAATCATAACAAAGCAAAACAAAACAAAGGCTGAAGTACACTACAGAGGGATAACTATATATGACTATATCCATTAGTTCAATATTAATCCTCAACTCTCAGGTATTCCTTCGTTAGAAAAAGGTGGCAACAAAATATTAAAAAAATCAAAAAATCAAAGCCATCTGGTGACTAAAAAAGACCAAAAAATTCAAAAAAATCCAAAAACGTTTTTTCCAAGAAAAAAGTGTAGGGAAAAAGACGGCAGTGTCCTACAAGAAAGGGGAGAGTGTGTTCAGTTCCTTGATCCAGAATGTTTCCCGTCTCAGTAGTAGATTACTTCTATCCCCTCCCCTTCTTAATGGCGGCACATGATCGATTGCAATAAATTTCAACATTGGAAGTTGGTGTCCTTGTTCCAAAAAATGACGGGCAACGGGTTTATCACTATAACCGTCCCTATAAGCCAATCTAATTGATGATCGATGGCCCCGAATTCTCTCTCTCAGTGTGGTGTCTGTCTTGCCAACATAACAGAGCCCGCATGGCCAAGATATTTTATAAATCACGAATTCTGTTAGACACGAAATTCTGTATTTGATCCGATATTTACGGCCAGTAAACGGATGGTTGAATACTGGACTTGGCATCATATGACTGCAAGTTACACACCCTAGACATCGGTAACAGCCTGGATATTGAACCGTATCTCCTCTAGAGTAAGACTTAACTGGATCCGTTTTGACCAATAGGTCCCTTAGACTCTTTGCTTTTCGATGACTGAATAATGGTGGAGCTTGGAAGCTCGTGGGCAATGAATTATCTCCCGATACAATGGACCAATTATTCCGAATCACCCGATTGATAGTATTAGATCTCGGGGTGTATGAGGTAGAAAAGACTAATGATGGTTCCTTTTTCTCTAGGTTTCGATGTTCCTGATGACACCTATCTAAGGCCTGATTAAGAATATAAATCGAGTATCCCCATTCCCGAAATCTCGACCACATTTCTTCAATCTGTATTCTTGCTTCATCCATGTTAGAGTCATTCCTATACACCCGCAGGAACTGAGTGTAAGGCAACGAATGTTTGAGATGGATCGGGTGAGAGCTGTTCGCATGTAGTATAGTATTGCGATCTGTCGCTTTCCGATATAATATATATTCCAGTGATTCACCTCTTCTGTAAATTCGTAAATCCAGAAAGTCCACCGACTCCTTACTAATTTCTGCGGTCAATTTGATCCGAGAATCAAGGGCATTGATATGCTCTACTAACTGTTGTGCCCCTTCAACTGAGTCCCTCAACACCATTAGCACATCGTCAATGAATCTTTTATAATATATGATTTTCGTGTCAAACTTGGACAAAATCTGTTCTTGCTCAAAATAATGCATAAAAGCGTTGGCGTACATGGGGGCTACTGCTGCACCCATAGATATTCCAGTGATTTGCTGATACCAATTAGTCTCAAAGCGGAAGTAATTATTAGTGAGAATTACCTCCAACAGCTCCAGAACAAATTCAATAGGTGGACCATTGTAACTATGTGAGTTTGTTAACGTTCGACTCATTGCTTCAAGCCCCATCTCTAAAGGAATAACCGTGTATAGGCTCCTTACATCACCTATAATTGGGCCCATGATAAGTAGGGGTATCCAGGGATCTCTATAGCCTTAGCAAGTTTTTCTTAATCTATTTAATTCTTAATAAATTGGTAGCACATAGAGCTAAAGATGATTATATACAGTTGACAGCTAGACAGACAGATATGTAGCTAGACTCTAGATATATGCAGATCAATAGCCAGTTACGATAAATAGAAGCAGACAATAAATTGAAAAATAGATAGATGATAAATATACAGTTGTGTTCAAAATTATTCAACCCCCACTGAAATTGAGTGTTTTGGCCAGTTTGACACTGATTTTGATCATTCAGTCATCTTGCTTACAATTAAATCAAAGAGGCACGTGTAGGTCAGACAAATATAACATAACATTTATAATGAAATAACCACAAATGTCTTTTCTGTGCTCACATCATTATCAGTTTTATTCAACCCCCAAGTGACATTCAATCTTAGTACTTAGTACAACATCCTTTTACAGTTATAACATCTTTTAAACGTGAAGCATAGCTTGAAACAAGTGTCTTGCAGCCATCTACGGGTATCTTCACCCATTCGTCATGGGCAAAAGCCTCGAGTTCAGTCACATTCTTAGGCTTTCGCACTGCAACTGCTTTCTTTAAGTCCCACCAGAGGTTCTCAATCGGATTTAAGTCAGGTGACTGCAATGGCCACTCCAAAATGTTCCAGTCTTTAATCTGCAACCATGCTCTAGTGGACTTGGAGGTATGCTTGGGATCATTGTCCTGTTGAAAGGTCCAACGTCTCCCAAGCCTCAGGTTTGTGACGGACTGCATCATATTGTCATCCAATATCTCCTGGTACTGAAGAGAATTCATGGTACCTTGCACACGCTGAAGCTTCCCTGTACCTGCAGAAGCAAAACAGCCCCAAAGCATTATTGACCCCCCGCCATGCTTCACAGTAGGCAAGGTGTTCTTTTCTTCATAGGCCTTGTTCTTCCTCCTCCAAACATATCGTTGATCCATGGGCCCAAACAGTTCTAATTTTGTTTCATCAGTACACAGAACACTATCTCAAAACTTCTGTGGTTTGTCCACATGACTTTTGGCATACTGCAGTCGACTCTTCTTATTCTTTGGAGACAGCAAGGGGGTGCGCCTGGGAGTTCTGGCATGGAGGCCTTCATTACACAGTGTGCGCCGTATTGCCTGAGCTGAAACTTCAGTACCCACATCTGACAAATCTTTTCTCAGTTCCTCAGCAGTCACACAGGGACTTTTCTCCACTCTACGCTTCAGGCCCCCGGCACACGAGCGTTATTTTTGCGTCCGTCTGTGCGCAAAATTTGACGTCCGTTACAGATTTGCAAAGAAGTTAATCTGAACACCACACGATGCACCTCACGCACGGCATTCGCGTACTGCAACGGACGTCAAAATGGCATGGACGTAAAAAAGCTAGACGGACGTGGGAAATACGTGCTGCTTCCTGTGGGCTCCAAACTCGAAACACCAAAATACTTCTGTTTTTCACTTTCCCTCCTTTTTTTTTCAACGTCCGTAATTATTAACTTGGCCCTGTTTGAACACATTTATCTCCCGTCAAAAATTACGTCCGTAACGGACGCACTGTGCGCAGTACCTATACGCTCGTGTGCCGGGGGCCTCAGGTAGCGCACAGCAGTCGAAGTCAGCATCTTCTTTCTGCCATGACCAGGTAGCGTTTCAACAGTGCCCTTTGCCTTGAATTTGCGAATGATGCTTCCTATGGTCTCTCTTGGTATGTTTAACATCTTTGCAATCTTCTTATAGCCATTGCCCTTCCTGTGAAGAGTAATCACCTCTTCTCTTGTCTTCCTGGACCATTCTCTTGACTTCACCATGTTTGTAACCACACCAGTAAATGTCTAGAAGGAGCTGAGTATCACAGTCATTTTAAAGCTGCCTTATTGGTGCTTATTATGCTTTATTGCTGCTCCGTGACATCCACAGGTGTTTTCAATACCTGATTGAAAACACTTAAATGAACCTCTGTTCTTCAGAGTGGTAGTCTTTAAGGGGTTGAATAATTGTGTCAATGAAGAATTCACAAAAGAAACATTTACTACTGTATTACAAAACCAATTGATGTCATTTTAGTTGCATATGGTTCTTTAAAAAGTCCTTGTAGGATTTCATTCTGAATACAATTACAAATGTACACTAAATTCCCTAAAACCCTTTACAGCATTGGGGGTTGAATAATTTTGAACACAACTGTATACTAAATCAATAAATAGATAATCAACAGAAAGATAATACAGTATACTGTATACATAGAGAGAATAGATCCAGATAGAAGATGGAAGGAAATAGATAAGCAGAGATGGATAGATAGATCTTTTCATGTGTGTGTATGTTATTATGAATTTAAAGTATGTTTTTAGCTTTATCATTAGAGAATGAGGAAAGTGAAGGAAATGGTAAAGACTGAATTCCCTGGTGTTACTATTCTAATAACAATGTTTCCAGACGTTTTATTAAACGTCTGCTGATAGAAAGCTGTAGAAATCATTATTCATAACCCTCGCTTGTATTTTTTTATTGGGACATGTGTGTTACATTAATAGTACAGTGAGCAATAGGATATTTGGAAACAGACTGTTTTCAGAATCGCTAAAATGGCTATTATAGCCTTCACTGACCATCTGCAGTTATGTAATGTCCATCATAAAACTGTATTCTGTTTAACCCAGGAAATTCTACAAGGGTAAAGTGCGACCGACTCCCGGGAAACTAAACAGCAACAAACAAGCATCCAAGTGTTTATCTTAACCTCCTTACCGTGGGGAAAGGAAATAAATTCAAGGGATTTATAATACATTTTAACCCATCATTATGTGTGTTTACAAACATAAAAAACTGCTCCTATTTGAGCCATTTAATTAGCAAATATAACAAACAGTGGGCCATATTACATTTGTGGTGCTAAAAAGGGGGATGCTAACAGGAAAAACTGTGCCTGCAGGTTTCCCCATAGCGTCCCCGTTTTAGCACCATAGTGCCGGGGCAGGCGCTAATTCAGCAGCCTGCTCCATAACGCAACGCTTCCTTCCGAGACTCTATGGAAGCTTGTGTTGCCAGGCTGCCAGCCCTGTGCATTCTTGCTCTCGCGAGATCGTGCAGGGCCGCGGAGTGATTGCGGAGGGGGACTGGGGAGTATTTGTCCCCTGTCTTACTCTGCTCCCGGTGGTCAGAAATGACGGATCAGGCCACTTTTCTTGCAGTGGGATGAGAGGTGAGTGTCTGATTTATTGTTTTTGTTTTTTTTGCTGATGATAACTGATTCGCAATCAATTAGCGCCAGCTTTCAGCTGTGGTTAACTTTTTCGCTAGCGCATTGGAAGAGTAAATAGCGTTAGGACTTTGTAATACTAATGATAATTACTGATTGCGCTCCCTATGTTAAGTATAGGATGCAATCACTGATGCGCTAATGGTATTTTCAGGGGTTTAGCGTTAGGAAGGTAATATGGGGGGCATACGTTAAAGTCACTTATCCTGGTGTTAACGTTTACTCACGCTACAGTTAGTATTCCTTTGGGAATAGAGCCCAAAGTGTGCAAGTCCGTAGTGGTGCACAGTTTGAGGCTACTACGCTACACAAGTTGCAAGTTAAAATTGCATAATAAAGCTTCAGGAACTTACGGGTTCGGGAATCTCTGAGCCGAAGAGGAAGAGCATAGCGCAACTGTCAGCAGCATCTGCCGAATTATCATTTTCAATAGAGCATATCTGTAAAGAGAACAAAAATCATAAGAAATATCAGGATGTAAGTAAATTATGACCATAAAAGCTCCAAGGTGGAAAAAAACATTCTCGGAACTGGAAATAGGTTAGAATTTGAATGTATATTTAATTTTTATTATACGGATATTCCGAAAAACACAAATAATACAATAATTACAACAACACTATATTAGAAACATATAAAAAAAAAATAGCATTCTGATATTCAAGCGTTATTTAATGTCTGCAATATAAGACCTATACTGACCTGATTGTGCTAGGGCTACTTTGCAGTAACTGGCTTTTCTACAGACATTTTTCTCGCCACTAGCTAGGTGAATGTTATGTTAGCAGTGATCCATTGATAATTATCAACAGTCAACAGCTTTTTTTACAGTTTCCAACTCATCACCTATTATTCAACAATCTATGTGCAATTTTATATGTTTCTAATATAGTGTTGTTGTAATTATTGTATTATTTGTGTTTTTCGGAATATCCGTATAATAAAAATTAAATATACTTTCAAATTCTGACCTATTTCCAGTTCTGAGAATGTTTTTTTTCCACCTTGGAGCTTTTATGTTCATATTCTAATGAGGGTTTAATCCCATCTGGTTAGAACGCTCTCTAAATTGTTCACTATCTCTTAGGAGATAGATGAACTTTCTTTTCTTTGTTGTAAGTAAATTATTGTGTAAAATCATCTGAAATAATAGCAATTAAATCACACAACATGTCATGTCTTGTGTAGATTACATTCACTTGCCTTCACTTTGTAGTGGTTTCATATGCTTGTAGATTACAGCCAAACCATCTGCTCGCTGGACTCGAATTTATTTGCTTGGGGGGGTGAAAGAAGCCTATTCATTGTGGTTTGTAGCCGCACACCTGACATTACTCTGCTTATTAGCCTTCGTTATACACTATATCCTTCCCCGTGCACCACGCATTTCACTGAGTTTCCTGTTTGGTTCTTTCCGTTGACCCTAATACATTTGTTGAAATTTAAAGACTCAGATCATATCTGTTGGATCTTTTTGTTGACCTTTCTGTGTTTGTGGATCCTCAGATTATTCTTACTTGGTTCTTTCTGTTGAACCTCCTGTTTATTGAGCCCTAAACCTCAGAATATCTTTTTTTTGCTCTGTTACATTTTGACTATCAGGATTGGATTATGTAATAAACTTCCAACTTGCTCGTTCTAGGATTCCTTGACCATCAATCCACATTTCGCTGGTCGATATGGCTGGCAGTCCCAGTAGACCTTCATTAACCCTTTCGCTGCTGAGGCTTTTCCCGCCCCTGTGCTGAGGTCATTTTTTACCTGTTTTGCGCATCATGTTTAAACCTGTTTTGAAGGCTTATTTTAGTATATGACATCGACATATTATATATCGTTCTTTCCGTCAGACTCGGTAGATTCATAATATGTCATTATTATATGTATACGTTATGTCATGTTTGTATATTATAACAAAAAATGCAATAAAATATGTATTTTCAATAATTTACAGCGTGTAAAGTGTTTTTTTCCACATTTTAACATGCGAGCAATTGCGGTTATATTTTGTATGGGGTGCGCTTGTTAAAAAAATTAGAGATGGGGTCTCGTTACATTTTTTTTTGGGGAAAATGACACCATTTTTAACAAACGCACCGCATACAAAAATCGTTAATGCAGCATCATTGTTCACATTATAATTGAAATGGGAACAATATTGCTGCATTAACAAAACAAAAAAAAAAAAAAAAAAAGTGTTTATTTTTTTTTTTTTAATTTTTTTTTTAATTTTTTTTTATTTTTATTTATTTTTTTTATTTTTTTTTACATTTTTTTTTACTTTCATGTTTGGTATCGTTGGAACGGCCATGCTCTGGCCGATCCAACGATATCAAAATTTAACCCCTAACTGCCACGGATCGGGAGATAGGGAGTTCATTGGAACTCCCTATCTCCACAGTTCGTGGCAGTTAGGGGTTAATGCTAGGACTGGCGTCATCGTGCTGCGCACGATGACGCCAGTCCTCTGGGGGAGTTCCCGGAAGCTTGGCCGACATCCAAGATGTCGGCCAGCTCCCGGGAAGGATCGCAAATCGGCGCTTTTCAGCGCCGATTTGCGATCCAGCTCCCCAGGGGTTAATGCCAGGCATCATTTGGAAGGGCAGGCTGTGCCCTTCCAAATGATGCCTGGGTTAAGCCCCTGTGAGCCGCCGATCGGGAGGGAGAGAGGTCCGAAGGACCTCCCCCCCCTCCCTTTCAGGCGCCTCCTCCGCACATGCGGGGGGGGCGCCTGAATTATGTGTCATCGCGGGGGCGCGATGACACATAATAATGGCGGCCACTGCTCCGGATGCCGGGCTGACATCCAGGATGTCAGCCCGCACCGGAGGGGCCAGCGATCGGCCGGAACCCGGCCGAACGCTGACCCCAATGCGAGGACGCGCTCAGCGCGTCCTCCGCATACCAGGGGCAATGCTGAGGACGCGCTGAGCGCGTCCTTAGCATTGAAGTGGTTAACCCAGGGAGTTATCTATGAATTTGTTATGAATGAGCAGAAAGCCAATATTAAAGCTAAACCCATTTAAGAATATGTTATGAACCATCATAGACCATCAATAATGCTAGACAACAGTACTATAGACTTCCCAACAAATCCTGCAGTGCTTTACAATAGGTGGAAGAAAAATAAAATTAACAAATAAGTTTGACACATGGGGAACGATAATAAAGATGTCCCTGCTCAAAAGCTTACAATCTAAAATGAGCGAGGTGACACACAGATGTGAGGGTGAATAGCTGAGCAGGAGAAGTAATGGAGGCTGTTTTGGAGATAAATCAGGAAAGGTACAATGGGGGGATTATGGAGTGAGCGGATAGGCCTCTCTAAAGTAATGCCTTTTTAGAGACGGCTTGATAGACAACATGATAGACTGGATGTATGGGGTGAGTCAAGAGTTACGACGGAGGAAGTTCCATAGATAGGGGGCAGCTCAGAAAGTCCTGAAGGGGAAAGTGTGGGGTGTAGGTACGAGGAGACCATAATAGAAACATAGAAACATAGAAACATAGAAAAATGTCGGCAGATAAGAACCTTTCGGCCCATCTAGTCTGCCCAATTACATGGATACTTTACCTGGATTTATCTTTTGTTTAGGATAGCCTTATGCCTATCCATGCTTGCTTAAATCCAATTACTGTTTTGGCCTCTACCACTTCTACTGGAAGACTGTTCCATGTATCCACCACCCTCTCAGTAAAATAATGCTTCCTGATGTTACTTTTAAACCTTTGCCCCTCTAATCTAAGACTATGTCCTCTTGTTTTGCTACTTTGTTTCCTCTTAAATATACTCCCTTCCTCTACCTTGTGGATTCCCTTTACGTATTTAAATGTTTCTATCATATCTCCTCTGTCTCGTCTTTTTTCCAAGCTGTACATGTTAAGATCATTAAGCCTTTCCTGGTAACTTTTCTCCTTCAAGCCGTACACCATTTTAGTAGCTCTTCTCTGAACTCTCTCTAAGATGTCTATATCCTTCTGGAGATACGGTCTCCAGTACTGCACACAGTACTCCAAGTGAGGTCTCACCAGTGCTCTGTACAGTGGCATGAGCACTTCCATTTTCCTACATAATCGCAGATCATTGATTGGAATGGAACATACCTGCTAATAAGGGATGTGATGTAGGCTGTAAGAAACAGGTATTTGAAGGGTTATTCAATAAACGCAGAACTTGACACCGAATTGCACTGAATGTTGAATTTCACCGTACGGTGCAATTTCATGGCAGTTCGCCAAATAATGGAAAACTGACAGTGAAATACAGTGCCGTTCGCCTCAGAATGCAGCAATTCAGTGATCTTCGGCGGCAGTGAAGTTGTCCCATAGAGAAGCAATGGTTAATCTATTCAGAGAACGCCAAACTGCGCCGAAGTGTCAGTGAAATGGCCAGATTTTCACTGGGCAAAAAAATAAAACTTTTTTTCGTTCACAAGAACTCAATTAACTGAATCTGTGGGGGTTATTCAGAGAGAGGTGAAAACTAGGAGAATGGCAGGAGAAGAGAACAATCTAGACCAGGGGTCAGCAAACTTGGCTCCCTGATGTTTTGGCAACTACATCTCCCATGATGCTCAGTCTCCCATTAGGCTGACTGAGCTACATGGGTAATGTAGTTCCCAAAATATTAGGGAGCCAAGTTTGCTGACCCCTGACTCTAGACCAAATAGCCTATTTGGAAAGTGAGCTAAATGGGAGAATTTTTCTGGTTTGGCTATTTTGACCTATAATTTTCACTTCTCCAGTCGTTCTCCTAGTTTTCCCCTCTCTCTGAATAACCCTGTAAGTGTGTTTGTCATGCTGAGTTCAAATATCCTTTCAGATTTTCTCTATCGGGTAGGGGTTTCTTGTGGCACACGTTTAAATTTGTTATAGAATTTATACACATGTAACACTGAATGATAAATATACACCTCATCTTGGCTTACCTAAAAAGTTTTATATGATGATTTTCGGAGTTATCACTTAAGGTCACAAATTCTGGACACTTTGGTACAGGGTACTCTTCACTATGTAACACTGGCCTCATTGCAGATGGCACATCGGGATAGTTAATTGTATATTTTGTTTTAGATGTGATTCCTCTAATGTTAAACAGAAATAGCAATCACTTGAATGGTCCTTCTGTTCTCTCCAAATCATAGGAATTGCAAATGGCATTTGCCGTGTACCATTTTTCCATCTGGTGAGAAGCCTAACACATGATACACAACATATATTTGGGGCCCAGTCTTTATCAACGTCAACCAGCATTGCACCCAAAATAATGTTCATAACACATTTTTTACAAGTGGCGTGAAATTTCGCCTCTGAGACTTGAAGGTTACTTCACCACACACGAAGCAGAAATTGTCTGGATGTTTTAAACACCTTCTTGTCATATTGATTACTTTTCTTAAAAGTAATAAAACATAAAAATGAGAACAACATACAGCATGTAACACTACGCCTAAAGATAAACAAAATACACATGTTGGTGGGCTCACTACAAGTGCAAAACTATCTGTCTGCTTATCCTTAACAATGCAATATCTAAATGTGATACAACATGGCTGAACATGCATAAGCCTGCATAGTGTTACCAACCCATTCTGCATAAAATATCCCACATTTCACAAAATATCCACTTTTTATAACTTACAAAATTCAGAATAAAAAAAGTCTGATGTATAGAAGTATATTATACAATAAATGACTGTCACAAAAAACTATGCCTGATAGAAAAATATTTGAATTCAGGATAAAAAAACAGCACAAGAGTCAGTACTTAGGGCGTTATTAAGGCTAGGGTCAGACGAACGCATTTTTCACGTCGTCCGTGAAAAAGTTCGGTCGAACGAACGTACGTATTTTCCCCCGGAATACGCGATAGCGGTCATACGATGCGCCTTTTCGTCCGTGATTTTGTACGGATCATCAATAAAACACTTTTTGAGTCTGGACGTTATGTTGGCCGGACATTAGCAGCGTCTGACGTCTCCCAATCACGCACACACGCCGCTATGCGGCCGCAGCGCACTCTGTACGTCAGTAGTAGCGGTTTGACGTTCTCGAAAAAATGCGTTCGTTGGCCACTTGCGTTGCGCGGACGAACTTTCGTGCGGCCGTTCGTCGTATGTTCCCCGGCATTGGACGTCATTTGCTGCTAGTACGGCCGTGATTTCGTGCGGCTAAACGCACGTTAAAACTGCGCTAGTCTGACCCTAGCCTTAGAGGTGCTCGCTCGTTCCCCGCACTTCCCTGCAGTTCGGGGAATCAAAGTTCCCCACCCTGCGGTGAATTCAGCATTCACCACAGGATCCCCAGAGTGCTCGGAAAACTCACTGCAAACCCGCCGCACACCCACCGAAATCTGACCGAAAACCGGCTGGAACAAACACGCCGAACACATCGGAAAAAGCCAACGAGCCGCCGATCACAGCGCAGACCAGCTGCCGGAAAAAGTCGACAAGCTGGCAAATGGGGTAAAAAAAAAATACAATATGATTGAAAGTGTCAAAATTAAAACGCTGTTTGCAAAACAACTACAGAACGAAAATGTCTGGAATTTACATATAAGATCCAATGAATGATAATAAAAAGGGCTGTTACAGAAAAAATAAAAAACGCTTTTAAAAAAAAATGGAAAGACAATATTGCAGAAAAAATCCCTAAAAATGCCTAAGAAGATCCTAAAAAACTAATCAATAAATAAAGAAACTTTTTAATTCAGATTATAATAATAAACTGTTTATTAGATATGGGATTAAAACAGGAATATTTTTAACATTGAAGCCTATGGGATTCGCCTGAATAAACCTGCTGAATGAAAACACCCAACAGCAGGGCAACTTTTCACTGCTGTTTGGTGTCTCTGAATAGATTAACCATTGCTTCTCTATGGGGGATTTCACTGCCTTCAAACAGGCACCGCACTTGCTGGCAGTTTGCCAAAATTTGGCGAACTGCCTACTGTCTGAATAGCCGAATGGCCCCGAAATGCCACCGTATGGGGAAATTCCCTGTTTGGTGACATTTCAGGGCTAGATCGGCTCTCTCTGAATAACCCCTTTAGTTTTCTTATGAAAAAAAATCAAGTTGACCAGTGTTTTCGATGGGTTCGTTCAATAGGATTCAATGTGAAAAATATTATTGTTTCTATCCAATTTTTTAGTCTACCGATAATTCTTTTTATTTTCAGAAAACTGTCTATTTTTTAATTAAATTTTTGGATTTTTTTAGGCTAAATTTTTGATTCCCACTTTTCTTTAATGTCGTTTTGTTTATTCTGTAACAGACCCGTTTCCTTTTTTTTAGGACCATTTTTATCCACACATTTTCATGCATTTTTATTGTATTATACGCCTTTTCAAGACTAGCAGAGTTCCGTTTATATTTTTCCCTGCAGTTCGTTTCCCTGCAGTTAACCACAATGGTGCTGGCTGATACCGCTTCGGCGGAATCAGTTAGCACTGGCTGAACCGCCCTACCAAAAAAAATAATCAGACACCTCACCTCTCATCACGCGGCGAGAACGGTGGCCCGATCTGCCTCTTCTGGTTGCCGGGAGCAGAGTGAGACTGCGGACAGATAGTACCCAGTCTCCCTCCGCGATCACTCCGTGACCATGCATGATCTCTCTCGATTGATATCACATGGCCCCGAGGTACAACCATCAATGGAGTCCCGTGGACTGCAGGAAGGGATACTCGCGGCGGTGCTTTAGCCAGGAGTATCCAGGAGGCTAGCGGCCGTTACGGGGCAGACTGCTGAATGCAGCGCCTGCCTCATAATGTGCTTGTAAAGCGGGGATGCTAAGGGGAAAGCTTAGGGCAGGTGATAGAGCCCTTAGCGTAGAGCTTGACAAAAGAATGCAGTGCGAGAGGATCGGGATGTGAATTTAGCAACTTTAAGCTCTTTAACATTAAAAATATATAACAAATATGAATTGCCCTGTGCTTTGTCGCAAATCCCAAAGTATACTCAAACCAAACAGATTGTAGCACCCGTGAAATGACTGTTTCAATGTAAGTTTGTCTGTTAGTGAAATTTGTACTAAGATTCACTCTGGCTGCTTTTCAGGTCAACGACAAAATCTCATAAATCTCATATGATAAGGTAGGATTTCAGCATTTTTTTTTTGCCCAAGAGCAAGGATATACAGGTCCGGCACCCCTTATCCTGAATTCTATGACTCTGACTCCATACATTTGCTGCTGCTTGGGAACCCTGCTCTAGTGTCGAGCGATGCAGCAGACTGTGGCACAGGCTGGGAGCCTCTGGGCAGCCCCAGGGTGTGACATGCTGCCTGGAGTCACGCTGACTACATGCATCGTGTCCGCGAAGAAAAGCTGCAGAGCGCTCCCAGGTGCGTGTACACGCTGGGAGCTGAAGCAGCAACGAGATCACGGCTCGCTCCTTCCTATGAAACATCAGATTTTAGTGGAATCTGAAATCTGGAAGAATCTGAAATCTGAAATGGTCATGTTCCCGAGCATTCTGGATGGAAGGTGCCCGACCTCTATCCTCAAGGAGACACATGAAGGCCTTATATAGCGTCAAATACCATTTTATTGCGAATCTTAACCTTGTAAAATCACAACCTAAATATCAGTCATTGTGGTGATACAATGTAACTGCGTGAAAGAAAATATTATTCTAAATATAGAAAATATTTATTATATACGTATAACTAAATGACTAGCGACATTTAAGCAAGCTTCGCACATCTAAAACAGGAAACATAACAAACTTAGGAAGGGAGTTTTCCCATTACCATTTCTACTTTTACATTACAATGCCATCTAGTGTCATTTAAGCAATAAACAAAATCAGGAATGATAGAAAAACCAACACAATCAGCATTAAAATGAGAATTGTGGATTACCAGATCTGAAAGTCCATTTAGCAGTTATATATATATACAGTTGTGTTCAAAATTATTCAACCCCCAATGAAATTGAGTGTTTTGGCCAGTTTGACATTGATTTTGATCATTCAGTCATCTTGCTTACAATTAAATCAAAGAGGCACATGTAGGTCAGTCAAATATAACATAACATTTATTATTAAATCACCACAAATGTCTTTTCTGTGCTCACATCATTATCAGTTTTATTCAACCCCCAAGTGACATTCAATCTTAGTACTTAGTACAACATCCTTTTACAGTTATAACAGCTTTTAAACGTGAAGCATAGCTTGACACAAGTGTCTTGCAGCGATCTACGGGTATCTTCGCCCATTCGTCATGGGCAAAAGCCTCCAGTTCAGTCACATTCTTAGGCTTGCGCACTGTAACTGCTTTCTTTAAGTCCCACCAGAGGTTCTCAATCGGCTTTAAGTCAGTGA
Source organism: Leptobrachium leishanense (assembly GCA_009667805.1). NCBI lineage: Eukaryota > Metazoa > Chordata > Amphibia > Anura > Megophryidae > Leptobrachium > Leptobrachium leishanense. The sequence goes on from CM019067.1 coordinate 312,056,692, forward strand.
CTGCGATGGCCACTCCAAAATGTTCCAGCCTTTAATCTGCAACCGTGCTCTAGTGGACTTGGAGGTATGCTTGGATCATTCTCCTGTTGAAAGGTCCAACGTCTCCCAAGCCTCAGGTTTGTGACGGACTGCATCACATTGTCATCCAATATCTCCTGGTACTGAAGAGAATTCATGGAACCTTGCACACGCTGAAGCTTCCCTGTACCTGCAGAAGCAAAACAGCACCAAAGCATGATTGACCCCCTGCCATGCTTCACAGTAGGCAAGGTGTTCTTTTCTTCATAGGCCTTGTTCTTCCTCCTCCAAACATAGCGGCGTTGATCCATGGGCCCAAACAGTTCTAATTTTGTTTCATCAGTCCACAGAACACTATCCCAAAACTTCTGTGGTTTGTCCACATGGCTTTTGGCATACTGCAGTCGACTCTTCTTATTCTTTGGAGACAGCAAGGGAGTGCGCCTGGGAGTTCTGGCATGGAGGCCTTCATTACGCAGTGTGCGCCGTATTGTCTGAGATGAAACTTCAGTACCCACATCTGACAAATCTTTTCTCAGTTCCTCAGCAGTCACACGGGGACTTTTCTCCACTCTACGCTTCAGGTAGCGCACAGTAGTCGAAGTCAACATCTTCTTTCTGCCACGACCAGGTAGTGTTTCAACAGTGCCCTTTGCCTTGAATTTGCGAATGATGCTTCCTATGGTCTCTCTTGGTATGTTTAACATCTTTGCAATCTTCTTATAGCCATTGCCCTTCCTGTGAAGAGTAATCACCTCTTCTCTTGTCTTCCTGGACCATTCTCTTGACTTCACCATGTTTGTAACCACACCAGTAAATGTCTAGAAGGAGCTGAGTATCACAGTCATTTTAAAGCTGCCTAATTGGTGCTTATTATGCTTTATTGCTGCTCCGTGACATCCACAGGTGTTTTCAATACCTGATTGAAAACACTTGAATGAACCTCTGTTCTTCAGAGTGGTAGTCTTTAAGGGGTTGAATAATTGTGTCAATGAAAAATTCACAAAAGAAACATTTACTACTGTATTACAAAACCGATTGATGTCATTTTAGTTGCATATGGTTCTTTAAAAAGTCCTTGTAGGATTTCATTCTGAATACAATTACAAATGTACACTAAATTCCCTAAAACCCTTTACAGCATTGGGGGTTCAATAATTTTGAACACAACTGTATATATATATATTATTAAGCTATTTTAAGCATAAGATGTTTAGCGGACTCTCCTGTGTGTGTTTTTTTCTCTTTTGTAGATACAGTATATAGCTCTTGGTCACTTGCCAACTTTTAGCAGTGAAAATTAAGCACAGCTGCAGGCGATAAAGGATTCTATGGACTGATCCACCAGTTGCTCTCTTGATGATAGATGCTAACGTATGCGCGCTGATCACTCAGACCAGAATGCACCAATCTAGAAAGAGTCGGTTACAGCAATAAACCATGAAGACACATTCCTTCCCACCTATAAGGCTGTTTCCTATGTGAACCTGGGTAAGATGTGTTTTGGACTGGTAGATTTTTTTCAAACATTTTCTTCATTCTCATTTATTTCTCCATCTCTCATTTTTCCCTGTGTTGCGCAGTGGATATTATTATGAGTATTAAAGGGACAATCTACGCACCCTGATCACTTTAGCTTATTAAAATGGTAAGGCTGTATGGAGCGCGCCCCTTCCACGATCTTCCAGTTCGATCTGGCTGATATCTCTGCGTAAAGTGAAGGAGTTTCATCCACTGACACAACTGTCACTCGGTAGATAGGATTTAAATATCCTGCCTGCAGGGGACCAACACGGGAGTGATGATGTGGTCTAGACAGCGATGTGGTGGGATCAGCACTTCCTCCAAAATTATGTCTGATTCCCCTTGTTCAATTCAATCATCCACCTCTGCTATGTGCTGGTACCTGAAATAAAGCATAAAGGCAACATGGTGTAGCATGTACTGTTGATGAAAAGAGTAAAGTAAAGGGTAGACTCACGTTTAGTGGTGTCTTAGATCAGACACCAGATGTACTTGCAGCCGGCGGCAGTATCGGGAGCACCGGATCTCCCTTCAGCTTTCAATCACCTCCTCCGTTTGGCAGTAACCAGGAACAGAGTTAGGTAAAGGTAAAAGTATTTTATTAAAATATATTGGTAAAATATAAAAGCAGAGCAACAAATTACACCCAAACGCGTTTCGCGATGTGTTCGCTTCTTTTTCTTCTTCTTTGCTATAGAATCTCATCATTATATCAGGGAGTGATGATGTCAGGATGTTCTGCCTGCTGACATCATCTTCTGTCTCTGAACGCATAGACAGAGAGTGTTCTGGGGGACGGCAGCCAGTTTATTGTTCTGCACAAGCGCTCCATACCTTGCAGTTGCGTAGAATAGGAGCCTTCTACGATAGAGCACATTGACTTGTGGCCGGCTTGAACATCTTGTGATCAAAATTGGTGACTAAATCTCTACCATTATTAATATATCCTTAACTAGGTGTTTTTAAAATCTCTTATATTGTGTCTAAGTGGCATGAGATGTATATTGTACATTGTATTTATAGGTCGCAGTGGCTCCCTTATATACGTAAAACACCTCTTAAAGTGTGAGTGCAGTCTATCCCAGTTCCGTATTTACAAGGGTCAAGTCGAGGCAGAACGCTTGGGAACGCAGTTCCTTCACTATCTTTTCAGAGGGAATGAGTTCCATTTTGGCCCACACACACACACATTCAGAAAGCACTGAACTTGCCAAATTGCATCGAACGGTGAATTTCACAGTACGGTGCAATCAATTTTGTGTCAATTCTCCAAATACTGGTGAATTGACAGTGAAATATGGTGCAGATCACCGCAGATAGTGACAGCAAAATTTTCCCATAGAGAACTAATGGTTAATCAATCCAGAGAACGCTGAACTGCACCGAAATGTCAGTGAAATTCCCTGATTTTCAGTGATTCAGTTCAACAGGTTTAAGCAGACGAATCCCATAGGATTCAATGTAAGAAAACAGGTTATCGTCTTCATCCCATCTTCTATTAGGGATGTGCGTTTCGGGTTTCGGAATTTCTGAATTTTCACGAAATTTCCCGATTCGTGTTTTCGGATGCGGCCGAATTTCCGAAAATTTTTAGATCCGAAAATGGCAGATCCGAAAAGTTTTCCGAGCCGAAACGAAATATTTTTGGAATTTTCGAATGGACTTGAAATGTGTCAAATCGAAATTTATTGCTTTGAAACGAGAACAGACTTTCCGAAAAAACGAAAATTTCCGAACTTACGAAAAGTCGATACAAAAAACGAGCAAAGTGACACGAAAATACGAAAAATGGTCGAAAGTCCGAAAACATGTGCAATTCCGAAAAACGAAAATTTCCGAAATCACGAAAAGTCGATACAAAAAACGAGCTAAGTGACACGAAAATACGAAAAATGGTCGATATTCCGAAAAAAAAAAAGTACACGAAAAACGAATCGAGCCGAACCGAATCGAAACAGAAATCGGTCGAAACGAGCTGAATCGAAAAGTTTAAAAATCCGAAAAATCGAACCGAATCGAACCGAAAAAAAAATCGGTGCACAAGCCTATCTTCTATCCAACTGTTTATTCCTTTCATTTTCAGCAAACCGTCTTCTTATTTCATTTTAGAACACTTTTTTGTATTTTTTAGATTAAATTTTTGATTCCCAATTTTTTTTAAAGGGCTTTTTTTAAAAAATAAAATAAAATAATAATAATAATAATTCTGTAACGGACCTTTTTATTATTTAGACACATCGTAATGCATTTTTTATTGGTTTATTGTTTTTTATTGGTTTATTAGAAGAATAGCAGAGTTGGATTTTTTTTGTCTGCAGTTTGGCGGCGTCTTCGGCGGCTCCATGTATGGTGCACTTCAATGACCCTGCTGTAAATAGTGAATTCAATGCAGTGTCGGTGAAATGGAATTGCCGATTTATGCCGAACTAGAAAGCACCAAAATTTTGCTGAAATTTCGGTGCTTTCTGAATAACCTCTTTAGAAGCTTTTATTAGGTTCCGATCACAAGTTTCCTTAATAAGTCAGCAAGAATAGCAGATCTTTATTCCGATTAACATAATGATTCCTCAAGCCCAGAATGACTTTGGCCCCTATCACACGCTTCGCGCAAATGCGCTCGTGCAGCGCAATTTTTTTGCTCACGCAAAAAAACTTTAGCGCGCGCAAAATAACGCAGTAGTACGCTCCGAGCGCAGTTTTTCAGCCTTCAACTTTTTACGTGCGCAAATCCGACGTGCAAATTCGTGCGCAAATGAATGTTGCGTGCAGGAATCGGTGGGCAGACTGTTTTTTTACGGGATTCAGCCAATCAGAATTAAGAACCACCATTTTGTAAAGTTAGGTTGTTGCGCCTGTCAAAGTCAATCTGCGTATATGTGCTGCAGCAAAAAATTTTTTGACAAATTATTAATTTTTGATGTCTGGGTATGTGTAGAATGTGTAACTGTACTGTGCTGTATTTTTTTTTATTGCTGAGTTATTTAGTTTCTGCCACAACGATCATATTTGCAGTTAACACCAAGTTTTCAAAGACGTTACGAAAATTTGCGCAAACGTTGCTCGTACGACTTTGCGCGAAGATTGTAATATCATCCGCGCTAACGCATTTGCGCTCACAATGTTAAGTATAGGATGCGCGCGGGAACTTGCGCTCGCGCTGGGTTCGCGCAGGGTTACTCGCGTTGGACGTTAACGCGCATCGGTTGCTCGAACGCCGTACTGCGACATTCCGCGCAAATGGTTTTGTCCTCGCGCAAAAGCGCATTTGCACGCACGCAAATGCGCTGCGCGAAGCGTCTAATAGGGGCCTTTATGTTTAAACATACAGGGTTATTCAAAGAGATCTGAATTGCTTGAGAAAGGTAACCGAACGCTGAAAATCAGCGTTCGGTTACCTTTCCTGGCCATTCGGCTATCCAGAGAGCAGGCAATTCGCCAAATCCTGGCGAATTGCCTGAACATACGGTGCCTGTTCGGTGCCTGTTCGAGGGCAGTGAAATCCCCATGAAAAAGCACTGCTTCGGCTATTCAGAGAACACAAACCAGCAGTGAAAGGTTCCCGGAATGCCCTGCCATTCGGTGGTTTAATTTGGCAAGTTTATTCAGGAGAATCTCATAAGCTTCAATGTTAAAAATATTCCTGTTTTAATTCAATATCTAATAAACCGTTCATTATAAAATTCTGCAGTAAAGAGTCTCTTTATTTATAGATTTTTTAGGATACTTTAAGCATTTTTCTTAAAAATTTTTTTTTTAAAAGTCGGATTTTTTTTTCAGTTTACTTATTTTTTTTGTAACAGCCCTCTTTAGTATCATTCCCTGGACCTCCTGTGCAAATTGCAGACATTTTCGCTCAGTAGTTTCTTTGCAAACAGTGTTTCAATTTCACATTCATACAAACTGTTTTGCTAATTTATTCACCTCCCTCTGTCTGCGGTCTCAGCTGCTTCGGCTCTGTGTGATTCGGCTCCTGTTTGGGCTTTTCGACGGGTTTATCCAGATGTTTTTGTGGCTTTTCAGCCTGCATTCGGTGAGTTTTGCGGTTAGTTTTCGTCGGGTTTGCGGCAGCTTTTCCCTGCAATTCGGGGACCCTGTGGTGTTTGCTGAATACACCGCAGGGTCACCGAAATGGGATCGGCAAAAGGAACCGAATTGAAGAGAACGATAAGTCACCGAACGTGCGGTGACTTTTCGAATCTCTTTGGATAACCCTGATAGACTTTGCATATTGAAAAGTGAGTTAAGTGTGACATGTCAATGGTCAATTGAGGAGCAGAATTTTTTGGAGAGTTGACACATTTATTATTTTGTGTATATATATATATAATTATATACGATAAAATACTTTATAAATAAATATATATAAATAAGTATATATATGATACACAAATGTACGCACACACACACACACACACATAAATAAGCACACAACCACACTCATGTTTGCTTGCCTTCTGGTAGTTCTTAGCATTTCTTCCCCTCAGGAAATAGATTGTTAGGTAATTAGTTTCTGTGATATTTTGTTTCATCTGGCTCCCATTAGTGTGGCATCCAGTGGGATGTAACTGATTATTTAATTCAGTCCCATACATTTTTATTTATTGTGTTATTCTGTATAATAACCATTTTATGCAGCGTTTTACAGATATATAAGAAACACATATATATATATATATATATATATATATATATTGTAGCATGTGAACCCATTTAACATCCAAATTGTTTGTTTGTGTTTTCCAATTTCCTGACAGATAGCCTTGGTTGTTTACAGCAATTTGCCAAATTTCAGCATTCTTTATTATATTCACAACGATCCAATTATTCCAAAACGGAACGTTGAGACGTGGTGATCTTTAATTGACAGAGATTGATTGTGAGAGTGAGGAATGACTTCATAGTCAAACACAATTGTAAAACGAAAGTTGGAAGGTTCTATTACTAAGGTATAAATAACTGATCTTTTTGGTGCAAAAACAATGACTAGTTGCCTGACGCGCAATACGTCATATTTTAATACGGGCCGCATGATGTCAGAGACTAAAATGAAATGTTTAATGCAAATCGGCAAAGTGATTAGGGAAGGGCTGCCGGTTCGAATCGGTTCGAATCGAACATCGGCTGTTCGAAAGTTCACAAACTTCGAACTTTTCAGGACGTTCGCGGAAAGTTCGAGAAAAAAAAGTTTTCCAAAAAATGCTTAAAGGATCCTAAAAAAAAAACAATCGAAAAATAAAGAGACTCTTTACTGCAGAATACAATAATAAACGGTTTATTAGATATTGGATTAAAACGGGAATATTTTTAACATAGCATACACTAAGCAATACCACATAATAGGAATAACAGAAATGTGGTGGGATGAAACGCATGACTGGGCTGTAAACTTAAATGGTTATGCATTGTTTAGAAGGGATAGGAAACATAAGAAAGGGGGTGGAGTATGTTTGTATGTAAATCAGGATTTAAAGCCAAATATTACACATCTGGAAAGCGATGAGGGAAATGTGGAATCCTTATAGGTAAATATTTCTTTGGGGAATAAACAATAAGGTATTCTATATGTCTATCATACACTGATTTGGGACCCCCAATCAGTGTATGATAGGCATATAGGATACCTTATTGGTCATAAGCCCCCATGTGATCGCCCCATTGTGGGCTCTGTTGGGTATGTAAACAGGACCTGATACATTGTATCTTAGCGTCCCTGAGGAGTAGATCAAAACGAAACGCGCGCCGGACTTGTTTTGTCCGTTCTCTTCTTTGTTTCCTCCGGATTTACTGCTTATTATACACCAGTTGAGTCTTTACAGAAATCCGGAATGTATACCTTTTGGAGGTTGTGATGCAGATAGTATGATCATCTCATTGGTGCGTTTCAAGTGATTCTAACCGGTATCTCGGCAGCCGTTATAGGAGGAGACTGGAATACATTATATCATTGACTTTAATGAGCAATGGTTTGACTTTAATGAACTATGGTTACTTTGTATGCCTGATTATCTGGTTTACAGCAATCAGCGCATGCAAATTGTAACCTTATCATTCCAATTGAATTGATGTATTCTGAACGGATTTGATTTTTTATCAGATAAGCACTGGATGGGACCACGGTGTTGGCAATTTTTAAGCTATAACATAAGGATAAATTGACAAATTTATTTATCTCTTCAAAACTTGGTGTGATATAGTGACTGGAGTTAACCAGTTGATCACCGGTGGCCCATATCATCTTTTTGTGTTTTTGTGTTATCAGGTTGTTTGTATTATGTTGTTATTCATATTGTGTGTGGTTCCTTTCTATGGCATATAACAAAGATTAGATTTTAACTTTTAGATTACTCCTATTTTTACAGGATCAGTGGGATCCTGGCGATTCTTTGGTGTTCAAATTGTGTTCGAGTTCGCGGTCGAACTTTTTCGGGTGTTCGAGTTCGAATGCAAACTGAACACGGGGGTGATCAGGCCCATCACTAATAGTGATTGGTGAATTATATGGTGTTCTAATCAGTGGAAAAGTTATTGAGTCTATTAGTAAGCCACAGTTTAAAAACACCTGTCAATGATTTGAAAAAGATGAGATCACATACTGGTTGTACTGGTTGTGCCTGCCTCAACATCAATGAGTTTAATCCTTTTGGCAGGTTCCAATCTATACAAACCTAATGCCTGCCCTTATGAGAATAACTCACTTATGTGTTACAGGTAAGTGAATTAAGGGGTTATTTAAAGAGCACCAAAATTTTTGTGCTCTTTCATTTGGCACAATTTAGGATTGACCGCAGGGTCCCCGAAGTGCGCTGAATGGATCCACCAAACGCACTTGAAAAACCCGTCAAATGCATTAGATGAACCGCCAAAAGCTATCCATTGTCGCCGATAAATCACTGGCAACCGTCAAAAAAAAAACGCATCTGATAAACCGGCGAACGCCGCAAAAAAAAACACAGAGCGCACTCGACAGTCCGCCGAACAGACTGCCGAATGCCTCTGATCAGCCACCGAAAAAAAGCTGAAACAAAAGCCGACCAGCCGATGATCAGGGGTAAAACCCCCCCCAAAATGGAAATCTTTAAAAGGTGTTTAAAACAAAACTAAAGCATGAAAATAATAAATAAGGTCTTATGAAAAACAATAAAATTAAAAAGGTTTGTTACAGCGTAAAACATTTTTTTTAAAAAAATAAACGCGTTTGTCTTGTACAAGCTTTGTAAAGGCTCTTGATAAAGTCTATACAAGGCAAAACACGTTGAGTTTCTCATATGCTTTGGTCTGGCTATGAAATTACATAAATTTCTTGGTACTCGTAGGCAGCAAGAACTATTTTATAAAGAGGGATTATTGTTATTCACTACCAGCAAAGACTATTGTATTAGTGGATATAGGACAGGCAGTAGGATTTTTGCTTGTTTCTCATTTGTTGTTTACTCTCTTCTCCATCCTAGAATCATGGTATTATTCCTAGTACCGCTATTATGCTTCCGATGGCGGCAGTACCTTGTCATTTTATTTATTTATTTATTTATAAAGGATTTTACCAGGAAGGATACATTGAGATTTCTCTCTTTTTCAAGTATGTCCTGGGTTTTTCACTATATATGTGTTTTATATACGTAGTTCTTTTGTGTATAGCCTTTTTTAAGGACCATTTATAGTCTTATATACTTTAAATAAAGGTTTATTATTTTATTGTGTCATTGGGTAGACAGATCTGTTGACAACCCCAGGCTTGCTCTAGTGATTAGGTGGTGTTTTTTTTTGGATTATTACATAGGTAGGGACCTGTCATATGAGGTGACAAAATCACTATTAATCATCATTTTATTTATCATGAACCAAATAATAAAAAGAGAAATCGACTAAAGAATTGAATGCAGACGCAATTAATCTAGAGGGCGCACCCGTATGTGCAAGCCTATGGTGCTATCTGTGGTCATTAGGGGGTTAATTTATTTTGGCAATATTTAATTCACTAATGTATATCTGTCTCCCCCAGCAGCTAATGACGTGGGCGGCGGGTCAGCGGGCCAGAGGAGGGGCCCGCCACAGCAGCCGGACATCGTGGCGTACATGCCCCGCCAGCATTAAGGCCCACCCGTCGGGCACAACCTGTCCAGCAGTAAGGGGTTAACCCTGAATTGCTGGGAGCCCCCGATAGGATTTTATCCTCAGTAACTCAGTTAATCCCATAAAGGCAATCACTAGGTGTTTTACAGTAGGACCTGTCACGATGGGATACATTGATGCTGTGACAGGCTTAAGCAATTTATGGCCATGTTTTGTGAACTAAATTCCCATCATTTTGTAACAGAGCTTAGTGATACAAATAGGCAAAAAAAATCTTTAAGTAGTTAAAATCTTGAAACAGTTAAGAGTTGTTAAAATCTCTGGTCCCTATTACATTCTCCGTGCAAAAAGTAAAATTTTCGCACAGCGTTGAGCGTTAACGCGCGAAAATTAACACTGGTGTTACGATCCTCGCGCATATTTTCATCCGTCAAAAAATAACGCGCGTAAAAAGGACGCGCAAAAACGCGCGCGCAGTAACGTTGCGCGCAGAAATCAGTGTGCGGACTGTTTTTTCATGTGATTCAGCCAATCAGAATTAAGAACCTTAATTGTCTCCCGTTAAGTTTTTGCGCCTGTCAAAGTCAATCTGCGCATATATACTGTATCAAAATAAAAACACGCACAACTTATTGGTTTGGTATGTGTAACTATACTTTGCTGTATTTTTTTTTTTGGGCTGATGTATTTGGTTTCGGCCAGGACGTTCAGATTTGCTGTTACCACCAGCTTTTAAAAGTCGTTAAAATTATGCACGCAAACGCTGTGCGTTAAATTTTGTGCATAGATTGTAATACCATCCGCATACCGGCGTACAAACGCATTTGCGTTCACAATGTTAAGTATAGGATGCGTGCAGTACAGTAAGCTCACGCAGGGTTCGCGCAGGTTCACCCGCGGTAGACGTTAACGCGCATTTTTTGCGCGAACATTGTAATATGACGTTCTGCGCAAAGGGTTTTGCCCCTCGCGTTAATGCGTTTTTGCGCACACGTTAACGTTTGCGCGAAGAATGTAATAGGGCCCTATAAAGGGATAAAATCCTTTAATGTATGCGTTGGTGTGTTCTCTTCCTGGTTTCTTGTACCCCGATAACACTCCATGTAAAGTCTGGCAGGTAACACTAGGATAACATCAGCTGAAATAATCATAAAAATAATATATATTTCTTTAGTCTTGAAGGCTATTTGTGTTTTAATAATTTTCAAGTATACCATGCAGTTTCCTTTTTTTTTTTTCTTTGGAGTTTCCACATTATTAGCCGACTTAATTGAAGGTATCGCATTGACCTCATTATCTTATTTACACGATCCATTCATTTTTAACTTGCCTGTATTAACCTTGTATCTGCGCAAAGACGGCAAATGGCCTCGATTGAACATTCATTTAGCTCTGCGAGCCCCGTTAAGTGTATCATTTCTGTTTTATCTCATTTTCCCTAACAAAGTGCTCTTGTCAAGTGCACAAATGGCACAGTGACATCTGTCATCTGAACAAGGACCCTCCAATGAACATAATGCGGGAGCCGGGATCCTTTAATTTTATTAGGAGTCTGAAACCAGCCGTATCTCTGCACCTGCACATCACGTCTGCCCTGTTACTGATGTATCCGCAACATTAACACAATAAATATATCTTAATTAGGTAACAGCTGTGGGTGCGCTTTTACTCCACGCTCGCACATGGATCTAATTTGGAGAACAGCTAAAGGGACCCTTTGAAAACGGCCGGATAATGGAGAGATCTTTGTCGAAAGCCTCTCGCTATTTACATGAATCACAGAACACATAATTTCGCCGCTCGACAAATACAATATGGAGAAAGATTTCTGCGGGGGGGGGGGGATTTCGACTTAGTATGTAAATCAGCAAATGTAATTAGAGGTTATTTTATTTGCTCGACTCCACAAGTGCTCTTGATCCCTTGTTGCGCGTCGAGGGCAAAATAAATATTCTTCTTTATCTGCGCAATTTGCTGAGCTGACAATATGGGGACAGGCTCGGCTTTACTGCAAACTGAAAAAGGAACACGTCCTTAAGGCAAAAAGGAAAAAAACAAAACCAGCCAAATGCAAAAACGTGCATTTTTAACCCTTCCACTACCAAAACTGGGCTAATTTGTTTTTGCAGTGTAATACATAGCATATAAAAAACACATTTGCATAACATTTTAAAGCGAGATTAGTGTGCCCCTTGTGGAGAAACAACATTCTTTTATCTCTCTCCAGTCAGCCTGTTTTACCAAACCACACCAAACCACACCAAACCACACCAAGTTCGCCAAACTTTACTGCAGCATTACAACAACCAGGGAGAGGGCTTTATACAGGGAGAGCTCTGGGATCACTCACTGCTGTACAAGGATATGATTCAAGGGGTTGTAATTACTGAAAATCCCTATATAGTACAGATACAAGGTGTTGCTGTAGTTGCAATACACAGGCATTATGCAGCACATACAGATACAAGGTGTTGCTTTAATTTCCATACACAGGCATTATGCAGCACATACAGATACAAGGTGTTGCTTTAATTTCCATACACAGGCATTATGCAGCACATACAGATACAAGGAGTTGCTGTAATTGCCATACACAGGCATTATGCAGCACATACAGATACAAGGAGTTGCTGTAATTGCCATACACCAGGCATTATGCAGCACATACAGATACAAGGTGTTGCTGTAGTTGCCATACACAGGCATTATGCAGCACATACAGATACAAGGTGTTGCTGTAATTTCCATACACAGGCATTATGCAGCACATACAGATACAAGGTGTTGCTGTAATTGCCATACACAGGCATTATGCAGCACATACAGATACAAGGTGTTGCTATAATTGCCATACACAGACATTATGCAGCACATACAGATACAAGGTGTTAGTGTAATTGCCATACACAGGCATTATGCAGCACATACAGATACAAGGTGTTGCTGTAATTTCCATACACAGGCATTATGCAGAACATACAGATACAAGGTGTTGCTGTAATTGCCATACACAGGCATTATGCAGCACATACAGATATTGCATTGCTAATAACCTCATTATGATCACTACATATAGAGCAGATCTCATCATATTATCTATCTACATCACATTTAATGGATTTGACACAAAGGCCATTTCTGCCTGTATGCTGATAATGCAAACCATGTGAGAAATTGTGTAAGATAAAGGACACCATCTAGAGTTTGGAACCTTTCATCCCAGTAATATTTCTGTAAAGGACAAATGAATACTTGAATAATTAAAAATAAGCAAATTTACATTATTAAAATTTTTCTCAGAATAACAAGTTCTGTGCAAATTTTTCATTTTACGCTATAGAGGTTATTCAGAGAGCATCGAAATGTCACTGACATTTCGGTGCTCTCTCGTTCGCTGTACTTCGGGGAATCAAATTCCCTGACTCTTCTGTGAATTCAGCATTCACTGCAGGGTCCCCGAAGTGCAGGGAAAAGCAGCCGACTGCATTTAAAAAAAAAAAAAGATGAGAAAACAGAAAAAAAAATTATGAAAAATCGCATCGATCCGAAACGACGCAGAAAAATTGCAGAACGTATCCGTCGCAAACCCGCCGAACAACGTCCCAAAAAAATCTGACAATCCGCCAAACACAGCGCTGACTAGCCGCCGTAAAAAGTCAATGAGCCAGTGAACGGGGTAAATAAAAAATAAAAAATTGAAACTAAAAAATTCCAAACGCTGTTTGCAAAACAACTACTGGAGGAAAATGTCTGGAATTAACATAGAACGTCTGTTGGACATTTTTACTTTAGTCTCACTCTGCTCCCTGTGGCCAGAAGCGGCAGATCGAGCTGCCGTTCTTGCCGCGGGATGAGAGGTGTTTTTGTGTTTTTTTTTTTCCTAGCTGCAGAAGCGGTATCAGTTAGCTGCAGCATAGAGCTGTAGCTAACTTTTCAGTTAGCCGCAGCGGTTAGTAATTAGCGTTAGGACTTTGTGATTCTAACGCTAAATACGCTTTGCTTACACTTTTGCTCGTATGTTAAGCATAGGGAGTGCAACATACAGTATGCTCGCGTAAAAAAGCACTATTACCGTTTCGCTAATGGATTTTTTTAACCCGTTAGCGATCAGGAGGTGATCTGAGCGCCATGCTATTGCCTCAATTTAGGCTAAGGTCAGACGAAAGCAGTTTTAACGTGCGTTTAGCCGCACGAAATCACGGCCGTGCTAGCAGCAAATGACATCTAATGCCGGGGAACATACGACGAACGGCCGCACGAAAGTTCGTCCGTGCAACGCAAGTGGCAAACGAACGCATTTTTTCGAGAACGTCAAACCGCTAGTACTGACGTACAGAGTGCGCTGCGGCCGTATAGCGGCGTGTTTGCGTGATTAGAAGACGTCAGACGCTGCACACGTCCGGCCAACATAACGTCCAGACGCAAAAAGGGTTTTATTGATGATCCGTACAAAATCACGGACGAAAATGCTCATCGTATGACCGCTATCGCGTATTCCGTGAAAAAATGCGTCCATTCGTTCGAACGCACTTTTTCACGGACAACATGAAAAATGCGTTCGTCTGACCCTAGCCTAACCTAGCGCTAAGGCTCACTTATGTGAGCGCTTGCGCTAGCGTTAAGGAGGTGATAGGGCCCTAAATGGGGACAGACAAAACCTAATGACCAATCTTCAAGATAATTAAAAAATTATAGTTAGTATTATTATTTTACATATCTATTTATTTTAAACAGAGTTTGGAAGAACAAAATTCATTGAAATTCTATTTGTTGATTAAAAGGTGCTGTGAGGATTTTTCTATGAATTTTTCTTATAAAGGGAGCGTTAAAGTTATATTTTTTTTTACCGTTTATTACATGACTAATGTAATAATAACCAACTAAAAGTTAATCATTACATAAGTGTACTTCTTGTTCACTTTAGGGGTTATTAACAAAGCACTGAAATTTCAGTGTTTTTCACTTTGACGCATTTCCATGCACTTTGGTGATTTAATTTCTCCGAAACTAATGTTTTTTCAATAATCACTATAGGGACAGCGTAGTGCGTCGAATATCGAGTCGCCGAAGCCTCATGAAAAATTTGGCGAATGTCTCGGAAGAGCACCGAAGACTGGTGAACTGGCCGTGGCAAAATCCACCAAACTGAATTAAAAAAATTAAATAAACGGAACCAACAAAAATGCTTTAAAATGTGTCTAATAAGAAAGTTTTTTTAAAAAAATAATAAAAAGGTCTGTTACAGAATAATAAAAAAAAACGCCTTTGATGAAAATTGGGAAACAAAAAATTTTGTCTAAAAATATTAAGGAATTACATAGGCTTTTTCCTGAAAATGAAAAGAATAAATGTTTGTTTTTATTTATTAAAAATTATATTACTTTTATTACATTGAATCCTATGCGATTCGACTGTCTAAACCTGTCAAACTGAATCACCGAAAATCAGCAGGGTTAGATTTAGTAGAGGTAACATCACTGCTCTATAACTGTGGAGACCCAGGTTTGAATCCCGGCCAGAGCACCTCTCCAGTAAGTGTCCTTGTCCTTGGGCAAGACACCTAATGGTACATACTTGCTACCACACAATATCGCCTGTGGAGTCCAGTGATAACGTCTCTACCATTCAACCATGGAGAATCAAGTCAAATACCATTCACGACATCCCTCCAATACAACTGTGGAGAAGTCTTGACTTTATGAGAAGTGTGGCTCAACCCAACCACCAGGTCGCTGCTCTACCATCATGGAAAGACGACTCGATCCCACTCAGAAAATGCCACCAGCGAGTGTCCTTGGACAAGACACCTAACGATATGGATGCACCTACCTCCCAAAATAATTGTACATCTCATAGATTGTAAGTTCCCTTGGGAACAGGGTCCCCTGAATCAGGCCATATCATCCATGTGTGATATTCCAATGTATCAACACCTTGTACACTGATCTTGTAAAGCGCTGCGGAACATGTGGTGCTATATAAATAAAGGATAATAATAATAATAATTGGCTTTGAAATTGCACCGAACAGTGAATTGCCCCATATGGTGCAATTTCGGAGCCATTCGACTATTCAAAAGACAGGCAGTTTGCCAAATATTGGCGAATTGCCAGCAAAATACAGTGATCTTCGACAGCAGTGAATTCCCCATTGAAAAGTAATGGTTAATGTATTCTGAGATCACCGAACAGCACCGAAACGTCAGTGAAATTACCAGATGTTCGGTGCTTTCATTCGGCAAGTTTAGTCAGGCGAATCCCATAGCTTTCTATGTAAAAAATATTCCCGTTTTTATTAAATATTTAGAAACATAGAAACATAGAAAAATTTCGGCAGATAAGAACCTTTCGGCACATCTAGTCTGTCCAATTACATGGATACTTTGTTAAACTTAAACTAATTCTTTTAATTTGCAGCAAAAAGTCTTTTTACTTATTTTTTTTGAATTTGTTAGGCATTTTTTGGGATTTTTTCGACCAAATGTTTTTTTAAGATTTTTTTTAACCCTTTCGCTGCTAAGCCATTTCCCACCTCTGTGCTGAGCTAATCTTTACCGCTTTCGCTCATCATGTTTAAAAGCGATTTGAAGCCACGTTTTATTATACAACACAGACATATTATATATCGTTCTATCCGGCAGACTTGGCAGATTCATAATATATCATTATTATATGTATACGTCATGTCCTGCCTGAATATTATAACAAAAATGCAATATAGATAGAATTTTCAATCATCTACATTGTGTAAAGTGTTTTTTTTTCACATTTTATCATGCGGTTATATTTTCTATGGGGTGTGCAATGGCGAGGGGGGTGCCTGTAATAGATGTCATCGCGCCAGCGCAAAGACGTCTATCCTGCCCACCTGGTTCCCGGAGGCTGGGCTGACATCAAGGAAGTCAGCCCGCACCGGGGGCCGCTGTGATCAGCCGGAATCCTGGCCGATCGCTGCTGCAAAGGGAGGACGTGCTCAGCGCCTCCTCCGCAGCGAAGTGGACATGCGTCAGGACGCGCTGAGCGCATCGTCCGCATGGAAAGGGTTAAATAGTGTTTTTTTTCTCTGTAATAAACCTTTTTATTATTATTCATAGGACCTTATATATTCCGGTGGAATGTCGGTGCTCTTTGAATAACCCTGCAGGACATTTCACCGACACTTCGGCGTTCTCTGAATAGATTAACCATGACTTCTATATGGGACAATTTCGCTGCTGCCGCAGACCGCAGTACTGCTACGAACTGCACCATATATCCCTGTCAACTTGCCTGTATTTAGCGAATTGTAAGTTTAGTGAATAGACGAACTGCCCTGAAATTGCACCGTATGGTTAAATTCACCGGCGTTCGGTGCACTTCGGAGTCAAGTTCGGGGCTTAGTGAATAACCCCTTTAGTTTTTTCAGAACATTACTTCATCTGTAAAAAATTACCAAACCCAAGACAAACCAAGGATTATGTTATCAGCCGTGATGTCATAAAAGCATAAAACAAGTAAAAAATATATGTTTCTGTCACTTTGGTATCTAGTCTTACAAAGACAAACATACTTCAACTGTCAACTGCCGGCATCCCCTGGAGCGGCTTGAGACCCCCCAGGATCGCGGAACGTGACAATAGATAGATAGATAGATAGATAGATAGATATGGATAGATGGATCGATAGATATGGAGAGATAGAGAGAGAGAGAGAGAGAGAGAGAGAGAGAGATAGATAGATAGATACAGATAGATAGATAGATAGATATGGATAGATACAGATAGATAGATAGATAGATAGATACAGATATACAGTTGTGTTCAAAATTATTCAACCCCCAATGTTGTAAAGGGTTTTAGGGAATTTAGTGTACATTTGTAATTGTATTCAGAATGAAATCCTACAAGGACTTTTTAAAGAACCATATGCAACTAAAATGACATCAATTGGTTTTGTAATACAGTAGTAAATGTTTCTTTTGTGAATTCTTCATTGACACAATTATTCAACCCCTTAAAGACTACCACTCTGAAGAACAGAGGTTCATTCAAGTGTTTTCAATCAGGTATTGAAAACACCTGTGGATGTCACGGAGCAGCAATAAAGCATAATAAGCACCAATTAGGCAGCTTTAAAATGACTGTGACACTCAGCTCCTTCTAGACATTTACTGGTGTGGTTACAAACATGGTGAAGTCAAGAGAATGGTCCAGGAAGACAAGAGAAGAGGTGATTACTCTTCACAGGAAGGGCAATGGCTATAAGAAGATTGCAAAAATGTTAAACATACCAAGAGAGACCATAGGAAGCATCATTCGCAAATTCAAGGCAAAGGGCACTGTTGAAACGCTACCTGGTCGTGGCAGAAAGAAGATGCTGACTTCGACTGCTGTGCGCTACCTGAAGCGTAGAGTGGAGAAAAGTCCCCGTGTGACTGCTGAGGAACTGAGAAAAGATTTGTCAGATGTGGGTACTGAAGTTTCAGCTCAGACAATACGGCGCACACTGCGTAATGAAGGCCTCCATGCCAGAACTCCCAGGCGCACTCCCTTGCTGTCTCCAAAGAATAAGAAGAGTCGACTGCAGTATGCCAAAAGTCATGTGGACAAACCACAGAAGTTTTGGGATAGTGTTCTGTGAACTGATGAAACAAAATTAGAACTGTTTGGGCCCATGGATCAACGCTATGTTTGGAGGAGGAAGAACAAGGCCTATGAAGAAAAGAACACCTTGCCTACTGTGAAGCATGGCGGGGGGTCAATCATGCTTGGGGGCTGTTTTGCTTCTGCAGGTACAGGGAAGCTTCAGCGTGTGCAAGGTACCATGAATTCTCTTCAGTACCAGGAGATATTGGATGACAATGTGATGCAGTCCATCACAAACCTGAGGCTTGGGAGACGTTGGACCTTTCAACAGGACAATGATCCAAGCATACCTCCAAGTCCACTAGAGCATGGTTGCAGATTAAAGGCTGGAACATTTTGGAGTGGCCATCGCAGTCACCTGACTTAAATCCGATTGAGAACCTCTGGTGGGACTTAAAGAAAGCAGTTGCAGTGCGCAAGCCTAAGAATCTGACTGAACTGGAGGCTTTTGCCCATGACGAATGGGCGAAGATACCCGTAGATCGCTGCAAGACACTTGTGTCAAGCTATGCTTCACGTTTAAAAGCTGTTATAACTGTAAAAGGATGCTGTACTAAGTACTAAGATTGAATGTCACTTGGGGGTTGAATAAAACTGATAATGATGTGAGCACAGAAAAGACATTTGTGGTTATTTCATTATAAATGTTATGTTATATTTGTCTGACCTACACGTGCCTCTTTGATTTAATTGTAAGCAAGATGACTGAATGATCAAAATCAATGTCAAACTGGCCAAAACACTCAATTTCAGTGGGGGTTGAATAATTTTGAACACAACTGTAGATAGATAGATTGATAGATTAATAGATCGATGATAGAGATATATATATGTATATAGATAGATATATAGGTATATAGTGTAAATGGATAGATAGATAAGAAATATTTAATAGAAACTGAGATTTTTTTAACATTGAAACCTGTGGGCGAATCCTATAGGTTTCAATGTTAAAAAAAAGTCCCTGTTTTTATTACTTTGAAATCAAGTCGTTGCAATTTTTTTTTCGTTTTGGGTCATTTTCGTTCCATTTTCTTAAAAATTAATCGAATCAGTCGCCGAAGACAATTCCGATGGCCTAATGTGTACCGGTACCTTGGGATGAAAGCCACAGCTCTCTATGTGCTATTTAGGCCTCATTCACACATATACGTGTTATATATATTTTTCGCGTATGTGCACGCAGATACACGCGTAATAAAAAAGTTTGTGTATTTTTTTTAATGTCCCTGGCATTTGGCCCCCTGACATCGAGTGTGGCTCGGGGTTAACTTTCAGTGCTGAAAGCAGTAACCCCGAGCCACACTCGGCTGCCGCTGCATACATTACCTGTCCCTGTGTTCCCTCACAAGAAGGGAACTAGGAAGTAAAACGCTGCGATCGCCGGAGGAAACAGCAGGGAACAGCGAGGGAGCGCAGGGACAGGTAATGTATGCAGCGGCAGCCCGAGTGTGGCTCGAGGTTACCGCTTTCAGCACTGAAAGTTAACCCCGAGCCATACCCGGGAACACCGTCGGGGGGTTAAACGTAGTAATGCACGCGTGTATACGCGTGCGCACACGCATAAACATGCGCAAAAACGGAAAAATATGCTGCGGGACGCAGCACGGTTCCATTCCGTTTTTGCGCGCGTTTACGCAATGCGAATATACAGCTCCATATGCGGCTGTGTGTATGGAGCCATTTATTTGCATGTGTTCCGTATAGTACAATACGCACGTACGCGGTTATACGCGTGTACGTGCGTATCAGTGTGAATGAGGCCTTACAGTTTAATGGTATCAAATCTATTAAGGCGACTTGTTTGCCGAAAGATTATGTGATTAAGGGATGGAAAGGCGGCAGATTCTTACAGCTTTTATATGGTAAAACTAAGCCACACACCTGTTAAAACAGGAGACGGTCTGACAGGTGGCAGGGAAAGCCTCTGAATAGGGAGGTGATATATACGCCAATGCATTGACCTTGGCTTATAGAAAACGATATTTAATACATCAGGAAGCAGGTCGTCTGGTCTCCTGCACAAAACGCATTGTGTGTATATCAAGCAAACGAGCGGCCCTTTTCAAATGGGAAATTAAACGGCCGATCAAATGTCAAAGTGGTAAGATTAAACTAATTTCGCATTAATATTAATTGCGGTATTAAATTGCTGTGAATTCTCATTGATTTGATTCCAGCTCAATGTAAACAACAACTTGTGCTTTTAGGAGTAAGTGATGTAGATGTGGGTGAATTATAGATATCATATTGTTATAGCACTTGGGTCTGGTGACATGTATTTATTAGGGATGTGCGTTTCGGGTTTCGGAATTTTCGGATGTTTTCGGATCCGGCCGATTTTCCGAAAATTTTTAGATCCGAAAATGGCAGATCCGAAAAGTTTTCCGAGCCGAAACGAAATATTTTCGGAATTTTCGAATGTACTTGAAATGTGTCAAATCAAAATTTATTGCTTTGAAACGAGGAGAACAGACGTTCCGAAAAAACGAAAATTTCCGAAAATACAAAAAGTCGATACAAAAAACGAGCTAAGTGACACGAAAATACGAAAAATGGTCGATATTCCGAAACCATTTACAATTCCGAAAAACGAAAATTTCCGAAAATACGAAAAGTCGATACAAAAACGAGCCAAGTGACACGAAAATACGAAAAATGGTCGAAATTCCGGGAAAAAAATGTACACGAAAAACGAGTCGAGCCGAACCGAATCGAAACAGAAATCGGTCGAAACGAGCCGAATCAAAAAGTTTAAAAATCCGAAAAATCGAATCGAACCGAAAAAAAAAAAAAAAAAAAAAAAAAAAAATCGGTGCACAAGCCTAGTATTTATTTATTTGTTATTTGACCTGGACCAACACCTACTGAAGGCAGAGGAGCCTTGGAGCTGCCATGTTGATCTCTGTATTGCAAAGGATTGAAAAGTCTCCCAATGTCACCCAAAATTGCTGTTTGGATACTTATCCAAGTCAATTCATATGCAGATCCACTTTTTAACCATTTGATGTCTCCTGGTCTAAACTGATCCAAATATAATAAGATCTATTAAGATTCATTTGGATTTCTAGAGATAACTGGAAAAAATGGTAAACCCCTGACCTTATTCAAATAACATACAGAAATAGCAACCCTGACAGTAACCATAACCCTAACTGTAATCCTGACCTTAATCCTAATCATAAAACAAGCAGAAACAATAACACTAACCGTAACTGCAACTCTAATCATTAAACAAGTAGAAACAGCAACCCTAGCCCTAACAGTAACCCTAACCTTAAATCCTAATTATAAAACAAACAGAAACAATAACCTTAACCCTAACTGCAACTCTAATAATTAAACAAGCAGAAACAGTAACCTTAACCCCAACTGTATTCATAAATTTAACCCTAATCATAAAACAAGCAGTAAATAATAAACCTGACTGTAACACTAACCTTAACCCTAATAATATAACAAGTAGAAACAGTAATCCTAGTCCTAACAATAATCCTAACCTTATCCTTCCTTCCCCCAAATAATAAACCACACAGTAAATCATAACCCTAACTCAAATTGTAAGACATACAGGGTTATTCAGAGAGCGTGAAAAGCTGGAGAATGAAAAATTCTAGGTCAAAATAGCCGATTTGGAAAGTGAGATGAAAGGGAGAATTTTTCTGGTTTGGCTATTTTGACCTAGAATTTTTCATTCTCCAGTCATTCTCCAGTCATTCTCCTGCTTTTCATGCTCTCTGAATAACCCTGATGGAATAACAGCAACCCTAGCCCTAACACTAACTGAAACTCTAACTGTAACCATAATCTTAACCCTAATCTTAAAACAAGCAGAAAGAATAACCCTAACCCTTACTGTAATCCTAACTCTAACGCTAATCATAAAGCAAGCAGAAACCTTAATCCTAAACCTAAAAGTAACCCTAACCCCAATCATGATCATGAAACAAGCATAAACAGCAACCTTAGCCCTACCACTAACCCTAATCCTAAAACAAACAGAAACAGTAAACCTAAACTGAATAGTAACTCTAACAGTAACTATAATGACCCCAATCCTACTTTATGTTTCATGCTTTGTGTGATTGTGAATGAAAAGTGCTGCCCCTGCACTTTACACGTTATTTAATTAGATTTTTTTAAATTTTGCGCAATGTATATTATAATTATATATTAATATATCAAGGTTCCAGATATCAGAGACGGAGATAGATATATATATATTGATCACTTCCAATATTTCCAAATTGGTCTGATATGAAGTTTTGGAAATTCTGAAATTTATGAATCAGCTGATTCTGTTATTTGGATTCCAAAATATTCTGTACCAATTTTTTTTCCTGCGCACATCTTTACTGACTCCCTATGTTTTCTGGAAAAACACTGACAGAGACCGACCGACACTGAAGGACACAGACATGCACATACTGAAAGAGACACAAACACACTAAGGCTGGTGTCAGACGAGCGCAGTGCGAACGTCCGTTTTTGCGCACATAATAACGTCCATCGCAGCATAGAATAATCGCCAATGGAGCCCCCACACGAAGTGCGCCCGCACTGAAATGCAGGCGCACAACGCACGCGGCAAACGGACGCAAGTTAGGCAAGAACGTGAAACCGCTAGAACGGACTTGTGGAGTGCGTTGCGTCCACAACGTCCGCATAGCTTTGTGTGTGAGTGATGAACGAGGTCAGACGGACTGCGTTTATACGTCCAGCATTTTTGACGGACAAAATGTTTTCATATTTAATTTATTTTCCCTGCTACATCCGTCAAAAATAACGTCAGTTTAAAAACGGACTGTGTGGCCACTACTGCGTCTTCCGTCAGAAAGTGCGTCCGTACTGCACGAGCGCACAGTCCGTACATAATGCGCTCGTCTGACACCAGCCTTAGGCAGACACTGACAGTCAGATATATACACACAGACACACACTCACACACACGTACACTGAGGCGCACAAAAGTCACCGACATGGACAGATAGACAAAGACGCACCCAGGTAAACACACAAAGGGACAGAAACACACTCCCGGATACCCCCTCCATATACGCACAGACAGCCATCCTTCTTGCCGCATCATGTGCGGAGCTTACGTTTGAGCACAGCTTACTGTTCTGCAGAACCTTTATACAGAGGTACATTTGCACAGAGCCTATGTTACTGGGCGTATGCTCTTCATCTGATGGAGCTGACAGGTGCAGGTAGAGCTCCAGGTACAGTGCACATCTTCACAAGAGATCACAAGGCGTCAGCTCTCAATGGTCGCAGTATGGACAACTGCACAATGTGGCATGGGGCTATACAGCACACACACCAATGAGGGAGCTCTCTGTAGCTATGACCTTCCTCTTGCTAGCAGCATGTCGGAGAAACATCTAAGGCCTGTTCAATACCTCAGCAGCTGCTGAATTGCTGCAGCGCAGCAATTCAGTTTGCTGCAGCAGTGTCGTTGAACCCTTTGGATGCGAATTTTGAATCCAAAATGGCCGACAATTTCTTAATGAAAAATTCAGATTGTTTTTCGGATCACTCGGACAAAATATAATAAAGAGAAGCAGTCAGCACAATTCCGTTTTGTTTGCACACACCACAAATTATAGTTTTTAATGAATAAACGTTATGTTTACTTCTGAAACAATATATAAATTGAACTGTAATATATGTCTATGTGCAGGGGGAAATAATAAATAAATATTTTGTGCTTTGGTGAACAAAAACCTCAAAATTAACATTGCTGTAGGGAATTATTACTTGCTTCGAGGCGGCGGCCATCTTGCTGTAGGGCATTGTTACTGGCTTCATGCGGCGGCCATCTTTAATACGTCACACGAAGCATCTCCTCGGGTCGCTGCAAGTGCTAGGTTAGCACTGCTGAGCGCTGAGCGGTTGAACGGCGTTCAATGCAAGTTGCTAACTTAGCACTTGCAGCGGCTGAGGTATTGAACAGGCCTCAGGTCGAATGCAAGCCACTACAAAAAGCAATGACAGTGCAGCACGGCATGCCAGCGATGTTTCCTAGTTGAATCAACTGGCATTGACCCAAGTGCTCCCATTACTATGGCACCATAGGTTTGCCTAGTAGGTGAGCCAGCCCTGCTTTCCTGCCTTATGCAAACGCAGTACCAGCGACTGTGTAGAATACGTGTGAGAGGTATACAACTGTCTGCTTGCATTCTAGTCGCGCATGCACAATTACCTTCTGTTGGGCACTCAACTGCTTCCTCTAATTGGGTATCTACACCGAAAGGTGGAGGAGAGGTTGAGAGTGATTCTGCTGCAGGATGAGAAGCAGGGTTGACAAACTCCGGCCCCCAGTTGTTTCTGAACTACAACTCCCATGACGCCCTGGACTTCTATTGCATTGAAGGAATTCTGGGAATTATAGGCATCGACATCTGAGGGGCTGCACCTTTGACAGCCCCGATGTAAAGGTAAGTTTTTTCTTTAAAAAAAAACAAA
The DNA here is from genome assembly GCA_009667805.1 of Leptobrachium leishanense. Classification (NCBI taxonomy): domain Eukaryota; kingdom Metazoa; phylum Chordata; class Amphibia; order Anura; family Megophryidae; genus Leptobrachium; species Leptobrachium leishanense. Next base: position 312,081,395 of record CM019067.1, read on the forward strand.
CAGAAAAAAATACAGGGAGGGGTCAGCAAGAGATACTAATTAACCCTTTCTTTTTTTATAGAATGCCTCCTTAAAATTTTGCTGCGATATAACATGTACTGTACCCTGTGTCAGCTAATAAATCGCATTTGTGCTTACAGAAACTAAGGGCCCTATTGCAATCTTCGTGCAAACGTTTGCGCCGGCGCAAAAACTCATTAACGCGAGGGGTAAAACCCTTTGCGCTGAACGTCGTATTACAATGTCAGCGCAATAAAAGCGCGTATAAGTCTACCGTGGATGAACCTGCGTGAATGCTGCGCGAGCTTACTGTACGTCGCGCGTCCTATACTTAATATTGTGAGCGCAAATGCGAATGTGCGCTGGTATGCGGATGGTATTACAATCTATGCGCGGTTTGTAACGCACAGCCTTTGCGCGCATAATTTTAGCAACTCCTAAAAGCTGGTGTTAATGGCAAATTCTATCAACCTGGCCGAAACCAAATACACCAGCCCAAAAAAAAATACAGCAAAGTACAGTTACACATTCTACACATACCCAAACCAATAAAATGGAGAAGTTGTGTGTGCATTGATTATTGCTGCAAAATATATGCGCAGATTGACTTTAGCAGGTGCAAAAACTTAACGAGATATAATTGTGGTTCTTAATTCTGATTGGCTGAATCGCGTGAAAAAAGCAGTCCGCACACTGATTTCTGAGCGCAACGTTTTACGAGCGTTATTGCTCGTCGGATGAAAAAATGCGCGAGGATTGTAATTCCGTCGTTGATTTACGCGCGATAACGTTTAACGCTGGGCGCACAAATTCACGCGTTGCGCGAGCGTTTTAACGCGAATATTGTAATAGGGCCCTAAACCTCTCAATGTGTTATTTGTCAACATTGCTCATTAAATAAGACCTATAAATGTATCAAACCAACGTAACCTCATCTAAACAACAAATTCATACACCGCGGTTACTGAAGTCTCAGAATAAACTTCTGTTCAGATTGTTAAAAAAAAACAAAAAAACAAACGGTGTTTTTTTCTTCTTGTTGGATTGATGCCAAGTGGTGTTAATTAACAGGCCAATTAATGTGTTAATGTTAAATTTGTTCCTTCATTCCAGATTTCGCATTCATTTGCCTTCAAACGAATGAATGGAAAGGGGGGGGGGAGAACGGGGAGCTCTTCATTAATATATAGATTTATTTCTGATACGAAGAAATTATTACAAACGAACTACTACTTAACTATTAAATCTATGTATCAAATATTTTATAAACCTGGTTAAAATTGCAGCACTTTTATTCTTAAACGGTTCACAAAGTTTGTGAAAAAAGCAAACACATAAGAATTAAGTCCCCCCCCAGCCCGCTTTTGCCACGGCCAGTTGATAGACTTTGTTGCAGAGTGACAGTCTAACAATTCTTGCCGCGGGCCCCTTGAGGTTCAATGAATCGCTCTGATGTGATTCAGAACAGTCTCCATTCAGATAACCAAGTGATATCTACTCAACGCACTCCCTTTCATCCTTTTTTCCCCCAAATTGCACCTAATTTAATTCCAAACAAATAGTTTAGAAGCATAAATGAGGATTAAAAGGAAAAGAACATCTTGATCACTAATAGGAATGTTTTATGTGCAGAATGACATATATCACTTTCTTCTTGTGCCAAGTGTTCTAGGCTGAATGCGTTCTTTCCATTCTGTGTGTCCGACACAGATTCCAGAAAGACAGTGGCAACCTGTGATGATTTAGCCTTAAAAGCTTTATGTTTCCTACCATAGTGTTAAATATGAACTTTCCGCACCTTACGCATAGTAAAACACAAAGGGCTCTATTCCTAGTAGGCGCCAACGTTAATGCCTCGATATGCAAGCGTTAGCATTACATTCCTGACTAAGGGTAACCCCTTCAGAGAGATCCGAAATGTGGCTGAAATGTCGCTGAAATGTAACTGGACGCTGAATTTCAGCGTACTAGGACATTCCGGGGGCCATTCGGCTATTCAAAGATTCAAAAATTTTGGCGAATTGCCTGCACATACGGTGCCTGTTCGGTGCCTGTTCGAGGGCAGTGAAATCCCCATAGAGAAGCACTGCTTCGTCTATTCAAAAAACACAGAACAGCAGAGAAAAGTTGCCGAAATGCCCTGCTGTTCGGTGGTTTCATTCGGCAGGTTTATTCAGGCGAATCCCATAGGCTTCAATGTTAAAAATATTCCAGTTTTAATCCAATATCTAATAAACTGTTTATTCTTTTATTCTGCAGCAAAAAGTCTCTTTATTTATAGATTTTTTCGGATCTTTTAGGCATTTTTTGGGATTTTTTTGCTCTATTCATGATTTCGGTTCCATTCGTGATTTCGGTTCCATTTCGGTAATTCTGGACATCGTATATTTAACTATTATCGGTTATATCGCTGATTCTGTAAATTTTGTATTTGTAAATGCGTATCACTTGTTTCTTGTGGCATTCGGGTCAGTTTAGTGTTTTTTAAATCGTTTTGTTCATTTTTTTGTTCCTTGGCTTTCATACCATTTTAATATGATTAAATAAAGTTGTGAAATGTATATCTTTTTTCCCCCCTTTTTTTTTGTTTTTAATTTGTTTTGTCATTTTTCCTTAACAGACCTTTTTATTATCATTCATTGGATCTTATGTGTAAATTCCAGGCATGTTCGTCCAGTAGTTTTTTTTGCAAACAGTGTTTAAATTTTGAAACTTTCAATCGTACTGTTTGGGGTTTTTTTCACTCCGTTCATCTGCATGTCGGCTGTTTCCGGCGGCTGCTCTGCGCTGTGATCGGTGGCTCCTTGGATTTTTCCATTGTGTTCGGCATTTATTTTTGCAGTGTTTTCAGTGGGTTTTCGGTGAGTGTTCGTTGAGTGTTCGGTGTGTTTGCGGCAAGTTTTCCCTGCACCACGGGGGGCCTTGCGGTGCTTGCTGAATACACTGCAGGGTCAGCAAACTAGAATTGCCGAATCGCCCTGAAGTGTGGGGGTAACAAAAGGGCACCGAAATGTCAGCGACATTTCGGTGCTCTCTTAATAACCCTGTATCAGTATTTTCTGAAAAAATACCACTTGGTTGATGTTTTTCAAAGTCTACTTTTCATCACTTGGACTCAATTGGAAAGTACATTTTAGAAATGATTTTTATTTCTGTAAAGCTGCTTTGAGAATAAATACTCTTTTTTTGGTACCCCCGTGTCCTGTGTATTTCATTGGCAAAGGAGTGTACATCTGGACAGGAATCCCAGCACCCAGAGGAAAGAGGCATGTTTTTAGTTTGATTATATTATTGAATATAATTTATTTCCATTATTTTGGATAATTATTTTTGGGATAATAAATTATTTTGTGTTTCAAACCTTCTCTGACTCCGTGTGTTTACTAGACTTTTGCTTGCACGGATTTCAGTGAGTTATTCCTACAGAATACAGGCTTACTATATAAAACAACACATTTCCTTTCCAAAAAAATGTAAATGCTTTTAAACACAAAATTTTGCAAACATTAGACCGCCAGAGAGGTTAAAGAATAGCAGAGTTCCGTTGTTTTTTCTTCTGAAGTTCGGTGGCATTCGGTGGGCTGATCATCGCTCTTCGGTGGCGGTCACCGGTCAGCAGCTTTCGGTGGCTCCACGTTTGCCGCACTACCGGGACCCTCCAGTGAAAAATGAATTCAACGCAGTGTCGTCTACGTGGAATCGCTGAAGTGCACTGAAGGGCGTTGAACAAGAAAGCACTGAAATTTCGGTGCTTTCTGAATAACCCTTTAAGACTTGGATCTTAAAAATATTTTAAAATATAAATTGGCATATAGCTTTGCCAGTATAATGAACATTTAATTACTTAGCGGCCGGTGACCTTTTCATCCTCACGTTGTGTTCCACTCAAGGTAGCTAAGTGCTATTGAGAATCCCTCACTAGACCCACTAATATGCTGTTTAAATAGATTTCCTTCATACACATTAAGAGAATACTTGGGAATTCCAATTCAGAACCTTGGCCAAAACCACAAGAAAATGAGCCTTCCTCCAAAAACAAAGTGTTACAGCCTGGGGAGTAATCAGTCAGCACGCAAGTCTCTCTCCAAGTAGGAAATGATTTATTTTTGTAGGTTATGTGTCAATGTTTTGTCCCCTAAAGGGAACTATCATAGGGTGCACTGAGGGTCCTGATGTTGACGTCTAACCTATATAAATAAATGAATTTGTACTTTGTACGTCCCATGAGTGATGTGTGATTACTCTCCAGATGTAAATTACCGGCATTGGCACGAGACAGCGAAGGCATTTTATAACGTGCGCTAAATTGCTGATGTTGCTTGATTGGAAATGTAAATCATAATAAAAAAGAGAAACACAAGGCTGGGCAGAAGTTGTGCTCTCTAAAATTTCCTCCAAAGTTTTAAAGGTGTATAATATAACATATTTGTTTTTTAATCCTATATTTGTATTTAAAAATAAATATAAAAGCTACAGGGCCCTATTACAATCTTCACGCAAACATTTGCGTGCGCAAAAACGCATTAATGCGAGGGGCAAAACGCTTTGCGCAGAACGTCGTATTACAATGTCAGCGTAACAAACGTGAGTATACGTCTGCCGTGGGTGAACCTGCGCTAACGCTGCGTGAGCTTACTGTACTTTGCGTGTCCTATACTTAACATTGTGAGCGCAAATGCGTTTGTGCGCTGGTACGCGGATGGTATTACAATCTATGCGCGGTTTGTAACGCACAGTCTTTGCGCGCATAATTTTAGCAACTCCTAAAAGCTGGTGTTATTGGCAAATTCTATCAACCTGCCGAAACCAAATACATCAGCCCAAAAAAAAATACGCAGCAAAGTATAGTTACACATTCTACCCGTACCCAAACCAATAAATTTGAGAAGTTGGGCGTGTTTTTTTTTATTGATGCAGCATATACAGTATGCGCAGATTGACTTTGACAGGTGCAAAAACCTAACGTGAGACAATTGTGGTTCTTAATTCTGATCGGCTGAATCGCGTGAAAAAAAAACAGTCCGCACAGTGATTTCTGTGCGCAACGCTACTGCGTCCGTTTTACGCGCGTTATTTTTTGACGGATGAAAAAATGCACGAGGATTTTAATATCAGTGTTGATTTAAGCGCGTTATCGTTTGACAAATCGCGCAATAATTCACGCGTTTACCGTGCATTTTTGCGTGAAGAATGTAATAGGGCCCAGAATCTCTAATATCTTAATAATCTTTAATATGTGGGTAAAAGCTTCTTGATCCAAGGAGAAATCTGACACCATTCTGGGGTCAAGAAGGAATTTTTCCTCAGTATGCTGCATATTGGCGAGCGCTTCAGACTGGGTTTTTTGCCTTCTTTTGGATCAACAGCAGTAGGTCATGTGTGAAAGGCTGAACTCGCCGGACGCATGTCTTTTTTCAGCCTATGTAACTATATCATTGTGACTACTACTAAGAAAACTCAACAATCCAGAAAGAGATTTGATTTTAAAGTCCGAAATGTCACTTTCTTCTTTAACCCCTGGAGGCAGCCTATGGAGACGATTGGCTGATAGGAAGGGAGGTGGGCCATAGGAGTTACCAGAGAGCCGCAAGGTGTGCTATGCTGCCCAGTGTTGTTCATGCCCACCCACTAGCAGACCCAATGGCGTGAAGGGGTTAAACTCAAATTGGCTTCATAGCAGGTTATTATTTAATTAATTAATTTACAAAACAGAGTACAATAAAAAAAAGACAGGAAAGTCCGAGATAAAATGCGTATCGATTTCCCTAACATTCCATTTAGCCCGTTTCAAATACTACATCCAAATCATTAATTAATTAATTTATCAAATTATGCAATACTGTACTGTGCTCCTTTCTACATATTTTGAGAAATGAAGATACAGAATTTGTTGACGTCATGTCACGTTCAACCACAATGGCGGTACCTGGCATGCGCCAAGTAGGGCCCAGGTAAGAGGAAAAGCCGCTATATCCAGAGATGCGTGACACAACAATCAGGATAAGGAAATAAACCACAGAAGACACTGGGGACCTCTGCACGGCTAATACCAAAGGAGCCCTATACTGATAGATCGGTCCTTAGAGTGGTCAAATCTGCACTAATGGAAAAAGGATACCTTGTAGCCGTGCAGAGTCCTGGGAAAAACACAGACACCTAAAGGAGATATACTCAATAACTTGCAGGGAAGGACTTCAATAAACTAAAGCCGTGGTCTACAGGGATACACAAGATATAATACGATAAGCACAGAACCGCTAGGGATGTCCAGAAAAGTGGTCAATGAATAAGCCAGGGGTCAAAAACAAAACGTATACCTTGAGCCAAAGCGGGGATATAGCACCAGAGAAAATCCGTCAGCCAGGCCAGAGGGTCAATACCAGGAAGTCAATCAGAAACCTAGAACTCAGACAAGGGGGAAACACTGAGAAAGCACTAGGATAGAATAACAGGGAGCTCTCAGGAACAAATCTGTAGCTGAAGTGAACCAGGATGCAAGAGCATGGTGATATGGGCCCATGGCTTTATATAGGGGAGTAATCAGCCCATATCACCAGCAGAAGCTCAACGAGCAAAGAACTTAACCCCTGAGCTGCATGTCAGGGAAAGCAGCACAGGGAAACACTGACATAAGGAATACAGAGGGCAGGGAGACAGGGTTGGAACGTGGGAACGTGACATGTCATTAAAAATGACTTTGCTATCAAGCTATGGGATGTTGGCCTGCATAAAAGTAAAGCTTGTGGAAATATGTTCACTTGGTGCACTGTGTTCAATATGGTGACACTTAACCACATGCAGCTGCATCTCTGGTGAGAACACCTCGCAATCCCACCACAACAAGGCCCCTATTACATTCATCGCGCATTTGTTTTTGCGTGTGCAAATACGCATTTGCGCGAGGGGCAAAACCCTTTGCGTGAACGTCGTATTGCAACGTTCGCGCAAACGATGCGCGTTATCGTTTAACGCGGATGGACCTGCGCGAGTGTGATGAACTGTGCGCGTCCCATACTTAACATTGTGAGCGTAAATGCGTTAGTGCGCTGGTACGTGGATGGTATTACAATCTATGCGCATCTTTTTACGAACGACGTTTGCGCGCATAATTTTAACGTCTTTGAAAAGCTGGTGGCAACTGCAAATCGGAACGTTCTGGTCGAAACGAAAAACACCAGCACGAAAAAAAAATACAGTTACACATTCTACACATACTCAAACAATAAAATTGTGAATTCGTGCGTGTTTTTTTATTGCTGCAGCATATATACTCAGATTTACTTTGACAGGCGCAAAAACTTAAGTGAGTCCATTAAGGTAAATTGATGTCAATTAAGGTTCTTAATTCTGATTGGCTGAATCCCGTGAAAAAAAAAGTCCGCACACTGATTTACGCGCGCTACGTTACTGTGCGCGTATTACTCTTCGTTTTGCGAGTTGTTTTTCCGAACGTTATTTTTTGACGGATGATAAAATGCGTTCGAATCGTAATACCACCGTTAATTTTCACGCGATAATGCTGGACGGATGCGCGCAAAAAAACAGGGGCCCAAGTGTGTACACATACCAGAAAAATATATGGTGGAAATAGCGCTCTTGGAGTGTCTATCAATAGGTGATGAGAGGCTTCTTTACACATACCCCCAGGATACAAAAACAAAAAATGGACAAAAAAAATGGTATTTGTGTTGATAAAAGTAAAGCTTGCAATGGTGTCTTCACTCTTCTGTTCTGTACATGTTGAATTGGATTTCTTCGTATCGGCCTGACCTCTCCCAAGTGTCTTCGTCTTCAGTTTCTGCTTTATATATTATGAATCTATTATTTCTCCTCTGTCATTTATCTGTTTCTCTCTTTGTTCTCGCTTCACTGCATCTTTCCCTATGGTCCTCTCCTGCTCTCTTTTGTTCCTCATTCCTGTCTTCCACACATACTTTTCCTCGTTTGTTTCCCCTTTTCTCCCTATATTTTTTCTGCTGGTGTCTTTTTTAAATCATTTTTCTGTCCTTCATTTTTTTTTTGTACTGTTCTTGGTGTATTCCTGCTGTTCTACAATGATGTAGATCCTTATTTCCTTCTTAAGTTGGGTCTTGGTGTAAAGTAGATGGTGGGAAAATGCAGAAGATGTCTCCTCTCTCCTCCTGTAATAGTTTTGGGAACTTTACCATTGACTGCAGCTCCGTATAGTCCTTCCTAGTGGATAGGTGGTGATGAGATAGGAGGTGTGGGTCAGGGGTTATGAGAGGTCTGTGGTCCTGCCCCCCGTATCCCACCTATCCATGTGAGGACGACTTGTCGACGTTCAAACTGAACATCAAAATCGGGAAGAAAGGGAGATTTAAGTGAATTTGAACGGGCTGGTCTGAGTACTCCAAAAAACTGCTGATCTACTGGGATTTTCACGCACAACCATCTCTAGGGTTTACAGAGAATTGTCTGAAAATAGAGAAAACTTCCAGTGAGCGGCAGCTGTGTGGACAAAAATGCCTTGTTGATGTCAGAGGACAATGGGCAGAATGGTTCGAAATGATAAAAAAGGCAACTGTAACTCAAATAACCACTCGTTACAACCTAGGCATGCAGAATACCATCTCTGAATGCACAACACGTCCAACCTTGAAGCAGATGGGCTACAGCAGCAGCAGACCACACTGGATGCCACTCCGGTGGCTGCTTCCTGCTAAGAACAGGAAACTGAGGCTACAATTTGAACAGGTTCACCAAACTTGGACAATAGAAGATTGGAAAAATGTTGCCTGGTCTGATGAGTCTCGATTTCAGCTGAGACATTCAGATGTTAGGGTCAGAATTTGGCGTAAACAACGTGAAAATATGGATCCATCCTGCCTTGTATCAACGGTTCAGGCTGGTGATGGTGGCGTACTGGTGTTAAGAATCTTTTCTTGGCACATATTGGGCCCTTTAGTACCAATTGAGCATCATTTAAACACCACGGCCTACCTGAGTATTGTCGCTGACCATGTCCATCCCTTTATGACCACAGATGGTTACTTCCAGCAGGATAATGCACCATGTCACAAAGCTCAAATCATCTCAAACTGAAATGTGTAAAATTTAACACACAAAATACTTCAACTACCTGTAACTGCTCTCACTCAATACACTGACCTCTATACCATAACTCTCTGAGACATGGGTTCGATCCCGGCAAGAGCACCTCTCCAGTAAGTGTCCTTGGGCAAGACACCTAACGGTACAAACTCGCCACCCAGGACATACTTGGAAACGAGAGAAATCTCAATGTATCCTTCCTGGTAAAATCCTTTCTAAAAAAAATATATATTTTTATAGATTTATGATTGACAGGTGAATAGATGTTATGTCGGTCTTAGTGGAGCCTAACTGGTAGTTAATAACCCAGCAAGGGGGGCGGACTTACCATTAGGGCAATAGGGCACTGCCTGAGGGCCTTGGCCTAGGAGGGGCCCCATGTGAGTGAGCGATGGCTGCCTCTGCTGTGTTTTCAGTTTGTGAATAGTGTAAATAGTTTATTCATGAATAAATTCTGGAATTAAGCAATGTACGTATGAGTGGTGCTTGTATATGGGCGTGCCTTGCATATGGGCAGGCACTATGAGAGGTCCCCACATTCTCCTATTGTCCGGGGGCCCCAAGATTTGTCCGTCTGCCCCTGAACCAAGCTCATTCAGGTGATCTTGGCTTGCTTTACATAAGAAGGGGCAATTATTTGATATAAGAGGTTATTCACTAATCTCTGAATTGGCCCCAAATTGCAAAGGACGGTGAATTTCACAGTTCAGTACAATTTCGTGGCAATTCTCCTATTCAATAAGCTGTCAATTTGCCAAATATTGGTGAATTGACAGTGAATTACAATGCAGTTTGACGCAATTCGGCGGCACCAAAATTTCCACGTAGCAGACTATCATAGAAAAATAGAAACATAGAAACATAGAAAATGTCGGCAGATAAGAACCTTTCACAGACGTCTATTCACAGAACGCCAAACTGCCCCAAAATTCCAGTAAAATGCCCTGAACAGGTGAATCCCACAGGATTCAATGGGAAAAAAAGAATGTCTTTTTAATTTTTTTTAAATTAATTTTCATTTTCAGCAAAAACCCTTTTTTTCCCCATTTTTACACCTTTTTGTATTTTTTTAGACAACATTTTTATTCTTCATATTTTTTGAAAGATGTTTTTATTTTGTAACATACTTTTTAAATCTTTTTTTAAACGTCCTTTTATTATTTTGACACATTTAATTTTTTTTTTTTTTTTACTGATTTAAGCTACTATTGGGAGAATAAGAGTCTTTTTTTTCCAGTTCGGTGGAATTCGCCAATGCTAATTTGGCGCAATTCGGCAGTTTTTGCCGACGTCCAATAACTGCTTTGGCGACTCCAATTTCAGCAAAACACTGTGACCATTTGTTAAATAGCGAATTCACCATATTTTTGGCAAAATGGAATCGCCAAAATGCAAAGCACTGAAATTGTACGCATTTTCGGTGTTTTGTGAATAGACCCTATAGTGTTCAGGATCTCGGGCAATGGTTATATCCACCTGCTGACACATGCCATGACCTTTAATTCTCTGAGGATCAATAGTGAATGATTTGTATTAAAATAGGGTAGGGCTGTCACACTCTGGCCCCCCTAGATCTTGATGACTACTACAATTCCCAGAATGCTTTCAATGCAATAGACGGCCAGGGAATCATGGGAATTTTAGTTCAGAAAAATTTGGGAGGGGGGGCAGAGTTTGACAGCCTTAATATAGCATAGTTTTTTTTACCTAATTTAGAAAAATAATAATTTAATGGTAATTATTTTGCTGCTTATTTAATTATATATATATATATATTGATCGATAGCTAAGCACTCCAGCTTCAATAATTACAAAAATGCCCGGTGCCTACTATTCAGCTCGATGGAATGTAGATTTTTGAAAAGATGGTGGCGGCACTCCAGGACTGTAAATCAACTTATAATTTATTCACTGGCAAGTCAACGTTTCAGCCCCAACACAGGGCTTTCCTCAGGACAAGCCCTGTGTTGGGGCTGAAACGTTGACTTGCCAGTGAATAAATTATAAGTTGATTTACAGTCCTGGAGTGCCGCCACCATCTTTTCAAAAATCTATATATATATATATATATATATATATATATATATATATATATATATATACACAAAGTTCAAAGAGTGGCTGCACTCAAAAAAAATAAAAATACAATTTTATTAATATCAAAAGTTAAAACATAGTTACCAACGTCTCGTAACGATGTTTTAACTTTTGACATTAATAAAATTGTATTTTTAATTTTTTTAAATGCGGCCACTCTTTGAACTTTACAGTCATGGTCGAAATTGTTGGCACCCCAGAATTTTTTCCAGAAAATCAAGTATTTCTCACAGAAAAGTATTGCAGTAACACATGTTTTGCTATACACATGTTTATTCCCTTTGTGTGTATTGGAACAAAACAAAAAAAGGGAGGAAAAAAAGCAAATTGGACATAATGTCACACAAAACTCCAAAAATGGGCTGGACAAAATTATTGGCATCCTTAACTTAATATTTGGTTGCACACCCTTTGGAAAAAATAACTGAAATCAGTCACTTCCTATAACCATCAATAAGCTTCTTACACCTCTCACCCGGAGTTTTGGACCACTCTTTCTTTGCAAACTGCTCCAGGTCTCTCTTATTGGAAGGGCGCCTTTTCCCAACAGCAATTTTAAGATCTCTCCACAGGTGTTCAATGGGATTTAGATCTGGACTCATTGCTGGCCACTTCAGAACTCTCCAGCGCTTTGTTGTCATCCATTTCTGGGTGCTTTTTGACATATGTTTGGGGTCATTGTCCTGCTGGAAGACCCAAGATCTCAGATGCAAACTCAGCTTTCTGACACTGGGCTCTACAGTGCGACCCAAAATCCTTTGGTAATCCTCAGATTTCATGATGTCTTGCACACATTCAAGGCACCCAGTGCCAGAGGCAGCAAAACAACCCCAAAACATCACTGAACCTCCACCATATTTCACTGTAGGTACTGTGTTCTTTTCTTTGTAGGCCTCATTCCGTTTTCGGTAAACAGTAGAATGATGTGCTTTACCAAAAAGCTCTATCTTGGTCTCATCTGTCCACAAGACGTTTTCCCAGAAGGATTTTGGCTTACTCAAGTACATTTTGGCAAACTGTAGTCTTGATTTTTTATGTCTCTGTGTCAGCAGTGGGGTCCTCCTGGGTCTCCAGGGTTTCATTTCATTTAAATGTCGACGGATAGTTCGCGCTGACACTGATGCTCCCTGAGCCTGCAGGACACCTTGAATTTCTTTGGAACTTGTTTGGGGCTGCTTATCCACCATCCGGACTATCCTGCGTTGCAACCTTTCATCAATTTTTCTCTTCCGTCCACCCACAGAGAGATTAGCTACAGTGCCATGGGTTGCAAACTTCTTGATAATGTTGCGCACTGTGGACAAAGGAAAATCTAGATCTCTGGAGATGGACTTGTATCCTTGAGATTGTTGATATTTTTCCACAATTTTGGTTCTCAAGTCCTCAGACAGTTCTCTTCTCCTCTTTCTGTTGTCCATGCTTAGTGTGGCACACACAGACACACAATGCAAAGACTAAGTGAACTTCTCTCCTTTTTATCTGCTTTCAGGTGTGATTTTTATATTGCCCACACCTGTTACTTGTCCCAGGTGAGTTTACAGGAGCATCACATGTTTGAAACAATCTTATTTATCCACAATTTTGAAAGGGTGCCAAGAATTTTGTCCAGCCCATTTTTGGAGTTTTGTGTGACATTATGTCCAATTTGCTATTTTTCCTTCCATTTTTTTTATTCCAATACACACAAAGGGAATAAACATGTGTATAGCAAAACATGTGTTACTGCAATACTTTTCTGTGAGAAATACTTGATTTTCTGGAAAAATGTCTGGGGTGCCAACAATTTCGGCCATGACTGTATATATTTTCTTGGGCCTTGCACCATTTTTTACATCGGTTTTGCATTTTTTGGAAGGAGTTGCTGGTATCCTGTATGATATATATATATATATTTAAAATAATTAAATATATGTCATAAATCTTGCAATGTACCAAATTTGTAAGTATTGGGAATAAAAAAAAGTGATAGCCAAGTGTTTAAAATATTAAAGAAAAACATTTCTGGTTTTGTTTGTTATTTTTCTAACACATGAAGAGTTATAGTGCCACCTAGTGGAAAAGAATCATAATGTAACAGTGGCATTATGTAACAGCAGCCAACACTGTAAAGGGACAGCGAGCTCCACAATATCAAATTTTAATGCATCGAGTGCAACAGTGTACTCTGTGCTTTAGTGAGTTATTAAAGAGGCCAGAACACTGACGCCGTACTTTAATCATGGCAACATATTGCTTTCTCCATAATTTGTCATTTTCAGGTGAATATTTTTGCATTTTGTTTTCAAATAAAACTTTATTATTACCTTTATTTCACAGATATTGTTTCCCTCCCCCTTTGTGTGTAAGTAAACAGAATGAGAAAAAGGGGCCAAAGGGTTGTTTTTAGGGCTGAAACAACTAATCGATTAATTGACAAATAATCGATAATGAGAATAGTTGTCAACTATTTGCATTATCGATTAATCGGTTGTAGATCAATCGATTTGTGCACAGCACAAACTGTTTAGAGTCAGACTAAGTTAAACGTTATAACCTCTGACTCTGCTTCAGAGCTGATTGGAGAAGACGTGCTGCTGCCTTATTGCTCGGTATGATTTAGTTCTAGGGTTGTGTCAGACATAACCAGTTTCTTTTTATTCAGTTTACAACTAGCAGGGCTTTAACGCAAACCCTGGGATACCATCACCGGTTATGGGCGCTGTACTGCTGGTGTTTTATCCTTGTTTGAAGCTGGAGTCCTGTGCCACCACCCCAGCCTGTACATATGAAAGTAATATACACTACGCAAATTGCTTACAAAAAAATGAGGGGGGGGCTGGGGTTGATTTTTTTTACATACTTTCTGTTTTTACTTAAAAAGAATATATTTTTTTCCGATGAATCGATTAGTCGAAAAAATAAATCGGCCAAATAATCGATTATGCAAATAATCGTTAGTTGCAGCCCCAGTTGCTTTATATTCAATGTTGGAAATTTAGCGCAGATGTTGGTGCCTTCAATTCCCAGAATACTTTCAATGCAATAGATGGCCGGGGAATCATGGGATTTGCAGTTCGGAGACATCTGTGGGCGGCAGAGTTTGACAGCCCTGTACTAAGTGGAAATATGTTTTCGAGCCGTCTCTAGTTCAACCGAGCTGCTGTATTAGCTCAAGTCATAACGATACACAATATGGGCAGCGGTGCCGTGTGCCGCTGCCGTATCATCTCCTGGAGTTGATAAGACTTCAGGGAGAAAAGATGGACCCGGTGTGCGCTCCCATATCTAGGGTCACACTGGAGTCATGGAAGGACACTGGGAACTGTTTGTTCCCAGTGTTCTGCTTCATGCCACGCTCTGCATCATCGGCCCAGAGGTGAATAAACACTTTTTAGCATATTTACTTTAAAGTGCTTTAGTCGAGAACAATTAGGTATATTTGGAATGGATTGTTCTCCTCTGGCTACCCTCATTTAACGCATTCTACCCAAAGTATACACAGTATTGGAGCCCTTTCACTGCTGAGGACATGTGGGGAACGTCCTTATTGACTCCTAAGGAAAGATAGGGGTTTGTTTGAACCACGATATCTCCCGACTGTTTTCAGCTAGCAGGGTCTTGTTTGGTATCATTAGAAAGGCCAGAGCATGGCCTTTCCAATGATACCAAACATGACCATGTTTATTGTAAAGAACAAAAATAACAATAATAATAAAAAAAGGAAAAATGTGTTTTTTTAAAACGTGAAATGGCTCAGCAGTGAAGGGGTTAATTTACAGTACGCTGCTGCAAGGTGCTGCAAAGTGGAGTCGCATTCAAAGTGTACGGCTCGGCTGGAATAAAGCAGATGATGTCTTATAATGCTACCGATACGCTTGCAAAGTTATAAAATAGGTACAGTTGTGCATTACGGTTCCTTTTCATTTCAAGCAAATTAATTTCGGTGGAAATATTGTCTTTTCTTCAATTAGAGAGCATCTGAAATTCCCAATTGTGGAAAAACTGAAATGAATGAAAACCATAAAATGTTTCCCAATTGATCTGAAACTTATTGAATCAATTCAGAATCATTTTGCGAACAGAAAAAAAAAATCGCCCTCTTTATGCAATGCTAAAGGGTTTCTTCAAAAAGAAGTCAGAATTTCAGCAAAATTTCAGTGCTTTGTACTTCAGTGCACTTCGGCCATTCAATTTTGCCGACCTTTTGGTGAAGTCTCCATCTCTGGTGCACTACAGTGACCCTGCGGTGATTAGTGACTTTTTTTTTGAGAAAGTATTGTTACCAGGAAGGATACATTGAGATTTCTCTAATTTTTAGGTACATACTCGTCACCCAGAACATACTTGAAAACGAGAAAAATCGCAATGTATCGCAAAGTAACAATACTTTCTCAAAAAAAAAGTCACTAATCACCGCAGGGTCACTGTAGTGCACCGAAGATGGAGTCGCTGGAGACCGCCGAACTGCAGAAAAGAACAAAAAAATTGAACTCTCCTATTCTTATAGGTGTTCTGGCGTCTCCAATTCTAGCAAACATGCCCCTCTAGCTGCCACCGATCGGGAGATAAGGGGGTACAAATGACCCCCCTATCTCAACCATAGAGATTTCCATAAGAAATCCCTGGGCATCTAGGGGGTTAATTCCCCAACTGACGTCATCGCGCCCATGGGCAATGACATCTGTGTGTGGGGAGAGGCCCCGGAGGCTTGGCTGACATCCAGTGTCAGATATGGACTGGCAACCAAGAGGTTAAAGAGCGGTATCGCTGAAAAGGTCAGACTGTGACCTGTCCAGCGAAGCCTCTCGTTGCCGTACCATCTCCCGATCGAGGGGGGGGGGGTGGCTCCTGAAACTGACGTCATTGCGCTTGTCACAATTACTACAGTGCACCGGAGAGGTATAAAAGCGGTAACTGACATCAAGGAAGTCAGACTAACGAGGGAGCCCAGGACAGAGAGGTAATTATAGGGAGGGAGGCACCGCTGACTGGATGACGTGTGGGGGACGTCCTCCACACACAGAGGTGACACATGAGAACGTCCCCCAAAAGTCAACCGCAGCAAAAGGGTTAAAATGTATCTAAATAATAAAAAAGGTCCTTTAAAAAATAATAATAAAAAGGTCTGTTACAGAGCTTAAAAAAAAAGCCTTTAAAAAAATTGGGAATCAAAAATTTCATCTAAAAATATAAAAAAGTAGGTGTTCAGAAAAATAAAAAGCCGTTTTGCTGAAAATGAAAAGAATAAAAAGTTTAATAAAAATAAAAGCGATAATATATTTTTTTACATTGAATCCTATGGGATTCGCCTGTTTAAACCTGTCAGACTGAATCAGGGAATTTCACTGACATTTCGGTGCAGTTCGGCGTTCTATGAATAGATTAACCATTACTTCTCTATGGGACAATTTTACTGCCGCCGATCTGTGGCGATCTGCACTCTATTTCGCTGTCAATTTGCCAGTATTCGGCGAATTGACTGCTTAATCCGGGGTCAGACGAGCATGTTTGAGAGTGGAAGGAACGTCCGTGAGAGTGGACACCCCTTCAACACTGACGCCCATCTGGCCGCCTCGCTGAAAGCAGTTAGTGCGCTCAGTGCTACAAGGCTCGATCCTCCAATTGCAGCCCCATCTAACGCGCGTCTTAGCGCTGCGACGGGAAGGCTTGCGCAACAGCGTGTGGCCGACCCCGATGCAGTATCACAACGCTGCGACGGACGCCGGATGGCACTTCAGTACGGGAACACTTAGGGCTCTATTACATTATTCACGCAAAAACGCACGCAGAACGCGTGAATATTTGCACCCACGTAACACGTTAATGCGCGTAATACTACGCTGGTATTACAATCCTTGCTCATTTTTTCATCCGTCAAAAAATAAGGCACGTAAAACGGAAGCGCAAAAACGCGGGCACAGCAACGTTGCGCACAGAAATCGGTGTGCGGACTGTTTTTTTTCACGCGATTCAGCCAATCAGAATTAAGAACCACAATTGTCTCCCGTTCAGTTTTAGCGCCTGTCAAAGTCAATCTGCGCATATATGCTGCAGCAATAATAAAAACACGCACAACTTCTCCATTTTATTGTTTGGGTATGTGTAGAATGTGTAACTATACTTTGCTGTATTGTATTTTTTTGTGCTGGTGTATTTGGTTTCGGCCAGAACGTTCAGATTTGCCGTTACCACCAGCTTTTCAAAGACGTTAAAATTCTGCACGCAAACGCCGTGCGTTAAATTTTGCACATAGATTGTAATACCATCAGCGTACCAGCACAAAAACGCATTTCCGCTCACAATGTTAAGTTTAGGACTCGTGCAGTACAGTAAGCTCGCACAGCGTTCGCGCAGGTTCACCCGCGGTAGATGTTAACGCGCAATTTTTGCACAGACATTGTAATACGACGTTCAGCGCAAAGGGTTTTGCCCCTCGCATTAATGCGTTTTTGCGCACGAGTTAACGTTTGCGCCAAGAATCTAATAGAGCCCATAGTGCGCTCATCTGACACCAGCCTAAAAGGTAAGCTTACCTACAAAACCCTCACTAACTCAGCTCCCCACTACCTGTCCTCACTAATCACCAAATACACCCCAGCCCGCTCCCTAAGGTCAAACAGTGACCTGCGCCTAGCTTCTCCCCGCATCACCTCTTCCCATGATAGACTGCAGGATTTCTCACGCGCAGCCCCCACTCTCTGGAACGCTCTCCCTCGTACTGTCAGACTTTCCCCTAACTTCTCTTCCTTCAAACGCTCCCTGAAAACATTCCTATTTAGGGAAGCCTACCACCCAACTCACTGACGCAACCATCAATCACTCTCACCTTACAGTCCTCTCCTCCTGTTTCCAACCCCAACCCTCCCAGATTGTGAGTTCCTACGGGAATAGGGCCCTCATCTCCTCCTGTACTGTTTGTCAAATGTTGTTCAATGTATTGTAACCCTGTCTATACTGTGCTTATTGTACAGCGCTGCGGAATATGCTGGCGCTTTATAAATAAAGAATAATAATAATAATAAGAGTAACCTAACCCTAGAAGTAACCCTAATCCTAACCCTAGTCCTAGGCTTAACCCTCAGACTAACTCTGACATTGAGGGTATAGAGAGTAGTATAGAGCATTGGGCTTGGTAAACAGGGGTTATATAGGGAGTAGTGGTATAGAGGGAGATATAGTTTGGGATATGGGGGATGAAAATACGTGCGTTGCCAACGTTTCAGAGTTCAGAAAATTTTCAGACATTTCCAAAACTTTTCGGATTGACACAAATCGACAAATTCCAAAAATTCCAAACATAAAAAAAGTTTGGATTTGCAGCATTTGCTGAAACGGAAACAGAATTTTGGTCTGCTCGCACGTCTATAAAAAAGTTATTCGCCCACTTCCTCTACGTCCATTCTTTACCAGCTCTGTGATCACAAAAGCTAACGATTAAAAGCTCATCTGGGAATGTAAAACCACCTTTTCGATGAGGCTTTATTTTGGTAAATTTGCTGTCGTGCCGGCGTTATTACGAATCGTAAATATAAAAAGAAAAAGTGGAAGGAAGGCTGTCACATTTCAGGTTATCAAATCCATACATCCTCTTCTGCGTGTTTGTTTTCCTTCAAAGTCTCCTTCCGAAAAAAATCACCATAATGTAATCAGTCAGCGGAAACCCAAACGGATTGTCAGTCAGAATCAGCGGAGCCGCGTCAGCCCCGAACACCAAACGCTAGAATAACACGAGCTATTTAAAAATGAAAGGCAAGAGAAACACACAGTTCCGACTTGTTGCTGATATATGTGCTTGTAATTTAATTTCGCCCTCAGGCTCCTTGTTTCCATCCTGTGTTTTTAGAACACGACCCTTACCTGAAAACAAAAAATCACGCCACCGCCTCTTGTTTCCTGCTACCGAAACCTCTACTCGTTTAACTTGACCTCGTTCATACCACAGCAGATACTTTGATGGAGAACGCCCTCTTTATTAATTGCTATATTAATTATTTCCACGCTCTCTGTTTGATAATTCGGGAATTTTAACGCTCAGACGGATGACTTATAAGATTTTTAAAAAAAAATGCAAAAAATGAAACATAATTGTGGGTGCACTTAGCGGGTAAGCTGTATTTAACCCTTAAGGGGTTATTCAGAGAGGACTGAACTATCAACGAAATTTCTCGTTTGGCGCACATCCGTAAGTTCCATTCGCCAACCCTGCGGAGAATTCAGCATTCACCGCAGGGTCACTGAAGTGCGCTGAAGGGATCTGCCGAATGCCGCCAATCAACCCGACAAATACCGAACAGACCACCAAACGCAGCCGATGTGCTGATTGTCGCTGTAAAGACAAACCGAGCACAGTCGCAAGCCGCCAAATGCAGCCGACGAAATGCCAAACAGACCGCCGAACGCAGCCGCATACAGCCGTACTGAGGGAAAAGGAAAAAACCCAAAACAGCAATTTTAAGAAAGGCCTTAAAAAAATGCATGAAAATAATTAAAAGGTCCTATGAATATATTAAAAAGGTCTGTTGCAGAATAAAAAAACATCATTAACCTCCCTGGCGGTCGGATTCGGAAATATTTTATATGTCAGAATCGGCACCATTTATTCGGCCCCCTAGCGGTATCCCGAATGTGGCTCGGGGTTAAATTTCAATGCCAAAAGTGGTAACCCCGAGACACACTCGGGCTGGATACATGCCTGTCCCTGCACTCCCTGGCTGTCCCCTGCAGTCACCTCCGGGCGATCGCGGCGTCCTGCTTCCCTTCTCGAGAGAAGGGAACCAGTAAGCAGGATGCCGCGATAGGATGGAGGAATATGGTTTAACATCAATTAATTATTACCTGTTATATAGAATCTCCAAATCCACAACACTCAGAAAACCTGACTTTTCAGATTCTTCCGGATTTAATATTTCATTATCTGGGGGTTTTAGGGTCAATGCGCCACCTGTGTGAACATGTATTAAGTGATAAGAACACCATCATTTGTAATCCGCGATTTGTAACTGTTGTGATTAATAGAGAATAATATATGGCATATATGAAGATTTTATCCAGACAATAGATAACGTCCTCCGATAAAATCAGTTAGATATAACACCAAAGTGGAGGAGGATCAAATCTCGAAGCCTCAAGACACGATATGGGAGGACGATCTAAGGTATGGAGCCGAAGGATTTTTACTTTCGCGTTCCAGCTTGAGACACAAGGCTACAGCGCCTGCGCTAAGATGGCGGACGGGGATATATAACTTACGCGTTTCACGCTGGTTGACGGCGCAACTGCGCATGTGCCAAGATGGCGGATTGATAATTACATGCATGTGTTCGATTGTTTTTAATTGTATTTTGAGGACTTTATGGGACTTTTATGGATAACAGCATATAAGGATACAGCAGAGAAGAGACAAGTGATACCAGCTGAAGAAGCCTTTTGGGGCGAAACGCGTTCTGGTAGCTATGCTTAAAATGTTTTATTAATTTTATTATAATAAATGGTTTTAATTACACCTTGTACCCTGCTGTCCTGGTTAAAGAAGGTTATGGGAATTTCCTTATAACTCCTGTGCGTATATTCTCAGAGCCAGATAGGGGCTCAGAAATATGTAAGTTGAAAATTGGCCGCATGCATGGTTTCGATTGTCTTGTACTGTATTACACCAGGAGAGTGCCTGGTATATATTCATATTTTACTGCAGGGGAGATCCGCTGGAAATAAGAAGCCACCAAGGGGTTAATGGGCACCTGAAAAAAAACTTATGAAGGCCCATAAAGAGATCCACCCCAGAGCCGGATATAGGCTCTATAGAATGTGAGTTGGAGATTGGCTTTTTTATTCTTATGTCGTTGGATTGATATACTGAGTAATTTTGGTCGCTGTTTTCCCTTTTTTCCTACTTTAGTAATATTGAGATCATATCAACGCACTCAAAAAGAGGGTGAACTTTTCAAGAAAGATCAATACGTCCATGGACATGTATGGTGCATTGTCTTGTTAACCGGGGACTATCATGTAAACCGGCGCTACATTATTTGTTTGTTTAGTTATTGTTTAAGGTTATTAGAGGAACCTCTGTTTATAGCGTTGAGCGAAACAAGATATATGCACTGTTCTGGTGGGCGCTTCACTCTGGTCACTATAGTTCTGGAGAAATCAACCTTTATTTGCTCAAGTACGAAAGGCTTACTATCAAAAACCAGAAAGAAGAAATAAATATTTTAGAGTGGAAAGTCAATGGACATGCAGAGGAACCGGTTATCCTTAGAGCAGTGTTTCCCAACCCTGATCCTCAAGTACCCTTAACAGGCCAGGTTTTAAGGATTACCTTGGGGAAAAGCAGACTGAATCCTGCAATAACTGAGCAGCAAGTCATATCACCTGTGCTGTGCTTCACATATCCTGCAAACCTGTCCTGTTAGGGGGACCCGAGGACAAGGATTGGGAAACACTGAATTGGAGCATGGCATCATTATAGCAAAGTTAAGCAACTGCGAAGATGCCTGTTTGAGCGAGAGACTAGTGATGCAAATAGTGATCCACATAGTGATGCAAATGTCACATTTCTGCTCAAACCATTTAGAAATATTTAGATTCTGTATTACCTCAACTTTTGTTACTGATACAATATCTTTTAAAGAAAAAAAACACAAATTTTAAAAGTAGCATTGCTGCAAATGTAACATCTGTTCATGTATTTGTCGTTATAAAATATTATACACAATAATTTCCAAATAGAAACTGTTTGATATGATTTAATATGATTTAGACATGCAACAATATAAATATTTGATGTTCTTTTACAATCTGTATATTTGTGTTTTGTTTTTAATATCTTGCATTTTATTACTTTATATTTCTGAACCGTAACAATTCAATGTTCTTGAACCCAGGACATACTTGAAACCAAGAGGAATCTCAATGTATCCTTCCTGGTAAAATACTTTATAAATAAATAAAATAAAAAAACCTTATCTGTCACGGGTTAAAAAAGCCACATAGTCCAGATTAAAACACTGCTTATTTAGTGCCCTCTACTGTTCTTTTATATTATGGCAGTGTACAATCTACCGAAACTTCAAAAATATTATAATACTTTTATAATATTATTTATTTATTTATAAAGGGCTCTATAACATTCTTCGCGCAAAAACCCGCGCAGCGCAATAAATTTTGCGCACAGCTTTCAGCATTAAAGCGCAAAAATTAACAGTGGTATTACAATCCTCACGCATTTTTTCATCCGTCAAAAAATAACGCAAGTAAAACGAACGCGAAAAACTCAGATAAATACGCGCGCAGTAACTTAGTGCGCGGAAATCAGTGGGCGGACTGTTTTTTTCACGGGATTCAGCCAATCAGAACTGAGAACCTTAATTGACATTAATTTACCTTAATTGACCTTAATTGACTCACTTAAGTTTTTGCGCCTGTCAAAATCAATCTGAGTTTATATGCTGCAGCAATAATAAAAACGCGCACAACTTCTCAATTTTATTATTTGGGTATGTGTAGAATGTGTAACTATACTCAGCTGTATTTTTTTTTTGGGCTGGTGTATTTGGTTTCGGCCAGGACTTTCAGATTTGTCATTAACACCAGCTTTTCAAAAACTTTAAAATTATGCGCGCAACGTCTATGCGTTACAAACTGCGCATAGATTGTAATACCATCCGCGTACCAGTGCACAAACGCATTTGCGCTCAGAATGTTAAGTATAGGGCGCGTGAAGTACAGTAAGCTCGTGCAGCATTCGCGCAGGCTCACTTGCGGTAGACGTTATCACACATTCGCTGCGCTGACATTGTAATACGACGTTGTGCGCAAATGTTTTTTCCCCTTGCGTTAATGAAGGCCTGAAGCACCTAAAGCATAGGGCCCTTAAGTTGCCTCTGATGCCAGGACGCAGGGAGGATTTTTCTAGAAGGTTTTGCAGCGCGTGAGGAGATTGAGCGGGAGTGGTGTGGGAGGAGTCACCAGGAGGGTACTTAAGGCGCGTGTGGAGAGGCTCTCCTGAGGTAGAGCTGTCAAAATCTGAGCTGCGTCAGAGAGCAGTGTTTTTCGTTTTTTTGCCTTAAAAAATTGTCTTTGTGGATGGCGGAAGGAGGTGAACTGGAGTCGCTATTGGAGGAATTGCTGGAGGCGGCTCGGCATCGTGGTGTGGGGTGGGCCAGAAGAAGCCTGTCGGAAGTGCTGGCGGCAGAGTCGGAAGTGGGAGCTCGGCCTGAGCGGTTCAGTCCAGGAGGCAAATCCAGTGGTGAATGATGATTGGTGAGGAGTTGGCCTCTGTGTCGTATGTGTCATTTGATTCCGCGGTTAATTTGGTTCGGGATGCAGGAAAGGGGGCTTTGATGGCTAAGGTGGATATTGAGTCGGCTTTTCGGTTATTACCTATTCATCCCGAGTGTCATCATCTTCTGGGGTTTTGGTTTGAAGGCGAATTTTATGTGGATCTATGTTTGCCTATGGGTTGTTCCATTTCCTGTTCCTTTTTCGAGTGTTTCAGTACATTTTTGGAATGGGTGGGCCGTGAAATGGCAGGATCGGATAAGCTGGCACATTATCTGGATGATTTTTTGTGCGTGGGTAGGGAAGGGACAGGAGAGTGTCTGCACATTCTTTGGTCTTTTCAGTGGGTGGCACATTGATTTGGTGTTCCTTTGGCTTCTGATAAAACGGAAGGTCCAGCGTCGGTTATCACTTTCTTGGGAATTGAGATTGATTCGGTTAAGGGTGAGTGTCGTCTACCTGTGGGGAAAGTGGTGGAAGCTTTGAGGCAAGTGGAGGGGGCCCTGTCGGTTAGGAAATTGCAGTTGAGAGAGCTGCAATTGCTGATTGGTCGTTTGAATTTTGCGTGTAGGGTCATTCCGGTTGGAAGAGTCTTTTTACGTGGATTGACTTTGACGACACGGGGTATTCGGGAAGGTCATCATTTTGGTAGAATATCTGGTGCCATGAAGGAAGATTTGGAAGTGTGGAGATCCTTCTTGGTTTTGTTTAATGGGGTGGCCATATTCCCTTCGAAAGAGGTTTTGGCGAAGGAACTGGAATTTTTCACGGATGCCTCAGGAGGTGTTGGTTTTGGGGTATATTTTGGGGGCGCTGCTGTGCTTCTCATTGACCTGAGCGTTGGTTAGCATCTTCATTGGTGCGGAATTTGGCATTTTTGGAGTTGTTTCCATTAGTGGTGGCCTTGGAGCTGTGGGGAGGTGCTGTGGAGGGGAGAAGGATTCTGTTCCGTTCTGACAACATGGCGGTGGTGTCAGCGGTTAATTCTTTGTCGACTTCATCATTGCCAGTCATCAGATTGCTGAAGAGGTTGCGTTGCTTTGCCTTAAATTTAATGTTTTATGCAAGGCACGTCATGTTCCGGGTCGCCTTAACTCAGTGGTGGATGCTTTGTCTCGTTTTCAGTGGGACAGGTTTCGTTCCCTGGCTCCGTTGGCAGAGGAGGTGGGCACCCCTTGTCCGGAGGGCATTTGGCAACTAGGCTCGGAATTTTTAGAAGATAGGTGAGAGGTTCTTTGTCTGAGTCCTCTTGGAAGGCCTACTCGTGAGTGTGGAGGGATTGGGACGCATTGGCTGAACGGTTCAGGTACGTTTCGGTGGGTTCGAGTCAGGGGCATCTCCTGGGGTGGTACGGCAGTCATTGGCCACCTTGACTTTCTTTTTCGAGGTATCTGGGACAAGAGATGTCACCAAGGATTTTGTTATAAGGTGTGCAGTTCGTGGTTATGTGAGGGGGAGGTACAGGGTAGATGCTCGGCGTCCAGTTTCGAAGCAGTTATTGGAGGGTCTATGGGATTTTGTCTGGAATTTTTGTTCTTCACCTTATGAGGTTCTGCTTATGAGGGCGGCTTTTTGTTTGGGGTTTTTTGGGGCATTTAGAGTGGGTGAGCTGGTGTGCAATTTTAGGAGAGGAGGTGGTGGTTTGGGAGCTGATGCGGTTTGGTTGGGAGTTAAGGAACTGGTTATTTGGGTTTCTAACTCCAAGACTGATCAGTTGGGTAGGGGGCATAGAGTTGGTTTATCCAGTGTGGATAACTGTGTGGTTTGTCCAGTGAAGAACGTTAAGGAATTTTTGGAGGTACGGGTGGAGTCTGGAGTGGCCTTTTTATGTCACGCGGATGGGTCGGCTTTATCAAGGTATCAGTTTGTTTCCATTTTTCAGAAGGGTTTGTTGAGTTTAGGGAGAAATCCGAAGGAATTTGGTTCTCACTCTTTTCGTATTGGGGCAGCAACGGAAGCTGCAAGGTTGGGTTTGTAGGCAACGCAAATTCAAGAATTGGGAAGATGGAACTCCAGGGCTTTTCAGTCCTACGTTCGTCCTGGTTTGGTGTTATGAATTTTGGAAACACTTGTTAATGCTGAGAGGTAATGTGGAGAACAGTTTGCTGTATGATCTGTTCTGTTCTGTTTTGTCATTTTTTTAAAAATAATAAAAAAAAAAATTTGAAATATGAAAAATATCAAACTTATCTATGGAATATGAATTTATATCTTTTATACGGAATATATGTATTTATTCTATTTTATCTTCGTATATTTGTTTGTTGTTTGGGGAGGAGTGTGGGGGTTGGAGGATTTGGAGGCGATGAGTATGGTTATTGTTTATGTTATGTTTATCTTTACAGGTATGGACATGGTTTATTTGGTGGGATGTGTGGTGGTTTGGTGGGGAGTTTTTTCTTTTTAGGTTATTTTGTGTGGTGGAGATGTTGGTAATTTGTTTTTTGCAGATCCTTCAAGAGTTGTGTGGATCATTGGAGACTCACTGTTTTTTTGGGCAAGGAGAAGGACGTTGGTGCGATCATCTGGAGTACAGATGGGTCTGCTTGGGTCGGCAACACGAGTACGGTGGTTCGGGATCCGTGGACTCCTATTGGAGGAGTTTAAGCCGACGTTTTTTTGTGCCCTTAGGCACGGTGAAGTTCCCCATGTGCTGGTGGTACACATCGGAGGGAACGATTTGGGTGTGGTCCCTCTTGGTGTGCTGCTGGAGCAGATGCAGGCTGATCTGCAGCAGTTGAGGGATTTGGGAGTGGTCCCTCACAGAAAGTTGCTGGAGCAGATGAAGGCGGATCTGCGGCAGCTGAAGGATTTGGGAGTGGTCTATCATGGAAAGCTGCTGGAGCAGATGCAGGAGGATCTGCGGCAGTTGAGGGAGTGGTCGCCATGGACAGTGGTGGTGTGGTCCGAGGTGATGGCAAAGATGGCGTGGAGGCGTTCACCTAGATGATATGGGCAAGGATCTGTTCATCCTGGGACTCAAGGAGGGGATTGAACAAGCCCTGTTTTTTCTTGGTGGGGGAGCTCTCCCATAAAGGGGTTATGTGAGGAGCTCGTGGCGGGGGCTTGTAGGCAGTGCTGGCTAGGGGTTCCTTTTTAGTTAGGATAATTTTGGTTAGATGGTTGGGAGTTGGGAAGTTTTTGTGGTTGGTTGGTTTGGAGGTGTGTGGTGGTTGTGGGGAGTCCTTTTTCAGCACTGGGTTATTGTTTTATTTTTGTGGTCCAGGGAATGATAATAAAAAGGGCTGTTACAGAAAAAAGAAGTAAACTTGAAAAAAAAAAAATCGGACTGTTAAAAATAAAAATAAAATTCAGAAAAATGCTTAAAATATCCTAAAAAATCTATAAATAAAGAGACTCTTTACTGCAGAATTTTATAATGAACGGTTTATTAGATATTGAATTAAAACGGGAATATTTTTAACATTGAAGCCTATGGGATTCTCCTGAATTAACTTGCCGAATTAAACCACCGAATGGCAGGGCATTAGGGGAACCTTTCACTGCTGGTTTGTGTTCTCTGAATAGCCGAAGTAGTGCTTTTCATGGGGATTTCACTGCCCTCGAACAGGCACCGAACAGGCACCGTATGTGCAGGCAATTCGCTAGGATTTGGCGAATTGCCTGCTCTCTGGATAGCCGAATGGCCAGGAAAGGTAAATTTCAGCTTTCGGATACCTTTCTCAAGCAATTCGGAGCTCTTTGAATAACCCTGTATGTGCCAACATATTCCGCAGCGCAAAATAGTGGGTACAATATAGACAGTATAGGAATAAACGCAGATCAACCTTTTTTTTGTTCTTGTTATGTTTTATACATGAACTGGGCTGATTACTTCTGGTTGTTGCAGCCGCCGTGGTAGGGATCAGGCGCGTCACCGCTATTTTTGTATACAATGGTGTTCCAATACACTGAACCACTTTCTCCAATGGGGATAACCACAACGTTTACAATCCATAGAGCTTGTATAATAGGGCTAACAGGGGTCAAGTCCTGCAGGAACGCCTGGGAACGCAGTTCCCTCACTATTTTAGCAGGAGGAACGTAGCTCCCTTTTGGCTGATATACTGGGAAGCTGCAATACTTTTCTATATAGACACAATTTTATGAAACTGTCTATATTTAAGGATTTTTGCTGGATTTAAGTACATTGGGAAGGAATGAGAATGACAGTTTCTCAGTGTTTTCCAGAGGCATTGTGGTATTCTAACGCATAAAGAAGCGCTGCAGCTGCTGCGTCTACCAGTAATCTTTAAAACAGGAATAAACAGAAATGTTGGTGAGTTCCCACGCTTATTTTTGCAGGGCTTGAGCCCTGGGGCCTAACTCCAAACCCTTAATCACTCCAACACTAGAATACCTACTAATACAGCTCTCTTTACATTACGTAATCAATTTGTTATACACACAAGCACTAAATAGACATAAAACACACATATTACCACATATGAATAATGAAGTCAGATGAATAGAGGTAGTCTTCAATTAGTAATATACTTCGAAGGTACCATATTGGATAAAAATTCTCAAGAAATGTATCATACTAAAGCCACTGTCACATTAACGTCACCACCCAGTCTCCATTGCTGTGGCAAAGTAATTATTTAACCTTTGCAATTCAAAGTAATGGGAGCAGAAACTAACTACGGCGGCCTCCGCTGGAGGATCACGATACAGTGAATTCACTGTTTTTTTACCGTAGTTCATCACTGAAGTCTGCCGAAGTTAAACAACTGTTCTTATGAAAAAAATTGTGGATAGTGAATAACTACAATAACATCAGTCCAGCGATACATTCAGCTGTGAAACATTATGTGAAAACTATAATAGATACTTACAGGTATCTTTCCTATGAATCGATTGCCAGATGAATAATCTAAATTAGGGATAATTGGCCTAAATGACATATAAAATGTCAATAAAGTCTACTGAAGCATTAATTAACCCATTTGATACTAGGGATGAGCTGTTCGGTTCGATCTGTTCGGAGTTCGCATCGAACATCGGCCGTTCGACAGTTCGCGAACTTTGAACTTTTTGGGACGATCTCCAAAAGTTCGAAAAAAAAAAAATTGAAAAAAGTATAAAAAATGCTTAAAAAAATCTAGAAATAAAGAGACTCTTTACTGCAGAATATTATAAGCAACGGTTTATTAGATATTGAATTAAAACAGGAATATTTTTAACATTGAAGTCTATGGGATAAAACATTCTTGTTATTAAAACATCAGGCAGACACGGCCCTCTAATCAGGCACTGTAGAGGGCAGCCTGCAGGGGCCTCCCAAGGAACCACTTGAGGAGCATGCGGCCGCCGGATGACAGAGCTGCGACTGTGTGGGCTAGCTGCCCGGGTGCATGTGGCAGAGACAGGCAGCGCAGGGAGGGAGCCACTGAACCTGCGGCCACGGCAGACCCCCCCCACAACCAGGATCCAGGGAGCCCCCACTGACCACCAGGCTAAGGTAATGCGAAACATTTCTATAAATGTCCCCGGGAACAAAAAATAAAACTTTTTTTTTTCTTTCTCTACCTAGCTGAATGTATTTAATTATATATATTAGATACATTCAGCCAGGTAGAGGGGGGTGGCATATGGGCAGTGTTTTTTTTTTGTGTGTATATTTTTAGCAAATTTATAGGGGAAGGTAAGGGCAGGTATGATATATATATATATAGATAAGATATATATCTATATTCAGTGGCTGAGTGACAGACAAAAGAGGGTTGTGGTAAATGGAGTTTATTCGGCGCAAGGTCTTGTTACCAGTGGGGTACCTCAGGGGTCAGTACTTGGACCCATTCTCTTTAATATTTTTATTAGTGATATTGCAGAAGGTATTAATGGTAAAGTATGTCTTTTTGCTGATGACACAAAGATTTTCAACAGGGTTGACGTTCCTGGAGGGATCAGCCAAATGACAAATGATTTAGGTAAACTAAAAAAATGTTCGGAGTTGTGGCAATTGAGTTTTAATGTGGATAAGTGCAAGATAATGCACCTGGGACGTAAAAACCCAAGGGCTGAATATAGAATATTTGATACAGTCCTTACCTCAACATCTGAGGAAAGGGATTTAGGGGTTATTATTTCAGAGGATCTAAGGGTAAGTAGTCAATGTAATAGAGCAGCAGGAAATGCAAGCAGAATGCTTGGTTGTGTAGGGAGAGGTATTAGCAGTAGGAAAAGGGAAGTACTCATCCCACTGTACAGAGCACTGGTGAGACCTCACTTGGAGTACTGTGTGCAGTACTGGAGACCGTATCTCCAGAAGGATATAGACATCTTAGAGAGAGTTCAGAGAAGGGCTACTAAAATGGTGTACGGCTTGAAGGAGAAAAGTTACCAGGAAAGGCTTAATGATCTTAACATGTACAGCTTGGAAAAAAGACGAGACAGAGGAGATATGATAGAAACATTTAAATACGTAAAGGGAATCCACAAGGTAGAGGAAGGGAGTATATTTAAAAGGAAACAAAATAGCAAAACAAGAGGACATAGTCTTAGATTAGAGGGGCAAAGGTTTAAAAGTAACATCAGGAAGCATTATTTTACTGAGAGGGTGGTGCATACATGGAACAGCCTTCCAGTAGAAGTGGTAGAGGCCAAAACAGTAATTGAATTCAAGCAAGCATGGGATAGGCATAAGGCTATCCTAAACAAAAGATAAATCCAGGTAAAGTATCCATGTAATTGGGCAGACTAGATGGGCCGAAAGGTTCTTATCTGCCGAAATTTTTCTATGTTTCTATATTCAAATAAATATATATATCCAGACTTGTATTACACACACATTTTGGCAACTAATTGCCCCCCCTCCCAATTTGGCTGATCCCTCCAGAAGAAATGTTGAACCCGATAGAGCAGAGAATAATATATATATTCTCTGCTCTGTCGGGTTCAACATTTCTTCTGGAGGGATCGGCCAAATGGGGGGGCGCATTTAGTTGAGATTGTCCACATGCCACCCCCCATGTGCGTATGTGTATATATGGTCTGAGGTCTGTGGGTGGGTGTATATATATATCTGCGTGTTGATATATACGTATATATAGGTCTGCGTGTTGATATATATGTCTGTGTGTGGTATCAATGCATCCCTACTCTATATACTATACAGCGCTCCGTGTCCCTATAATATATATGGGGTTACCTTTTTTTTATATTTTTATACTATTCCTATTAAATTAACAGTAATTTTTGATGTATTTTATTCAGTGGAAACTTTGTTTTGCCTATATAACATGTGCTTTGTGAAAATAAAACGGTTTTGTGTGTACATTTTACTTTAGTTAGTGGATTCCTGTCTAGTGCGGTGAGAAGCAAACGTAATGTAGTGTAGACACGCTGCAAGGCGGAGCGGAGTGAAGTCAAGCCTGCAAAATGTTTGCTTCTCTTCGCTTTGCTACGCTGTGCGTCGCTAGACGCTCAGTGTGTCTCAGCCTTTACTCCCGCATCGCTAGCTTACCGAATCAGTTGTATACTTGTTACTGACCCTGCTTGTTCTGAGGACCCGATCTTCTGCCGACTTTGCCTGCCATTTGACTATTCTCTCTGTGTATTCCCTGCCTGTTCTGTTTGCTTCCTGTTGCTACTGGTGTGCGCCGATTCTCACCATATACAGTAGCGCAGTACAAGTGCCTAAACATTGCTGACCCGGTTTTGTTATAGCTGCTGGTGTAACTGAATAGATCGAGGATTTCTTCTGCATTACCAAAACCTCCACCACTGCACTCTTCCACAATACCACAGAGGGGTTACTTACGGTGTGAAGGCACTTGCTGCTACCAACGGCACAGTATTTGGGTGCACTGCCACTGACGCCTATACCAGATTCATATCCTTTTAATATTTGACCGCAGGGTCCAACCCTGCACTCTTCCACAATACCACAAAGGGGTTACGGTGTGACAGCACTGTTGCCGACACTAAAGGCCCAATTTTAAAGCACCTATTGTTACTTTCATCCAAAGCCTGCATAAGTTTCACCATAATTTAGCCAAAAAATCACTAAACTTGTTCTGCGCGTCCTAAAACGTCTCCTCTTTTCATACAGACTGCCTCAAGCAGTTGTGTATGAATAGATTAAAGGAAAAACATTTACCGTCATTTGAAATGTCATTTTTTTGTTTTTAAATGTTTCTATACATCCTACAAATCCGCCACTTCACGGGCAGGTTATGGGGACCTCCTAGGCACGATATTTGAAGAAATTTTTCGTTTTTATTCTTAACCTTTACTTCATGGAAAACTTTTTTTTTTACTTTTTGTCCTTGTTTCCTGTTCCCCAGGGCACTACCCGGACCCCCATACACCGTTTATGGCAAATATCTAGCATATATGCCCTCTTGGAGGGCACTCTAAAAATCAAACTTTCGAGTCCCATTGACTTTCATTGAGTTCGGTTCGTGTTCAAGTTCGAACGTTTGAAATTGTTCGAGTTCGAATGCGAACCGAACACGGGGGTGTTTGGCTCTTCACTATTTGATATTATTATTATTATTCTTTATTTATAAAGCGCCAGCATATTCCGCAGCGCTGATACCAATATTGATTATATTGGATCTCCAAGGCATCTACGAGTGTCCCGATAGACAGTGGTGTCACTAGGGTTGGTGTTACCTGGTGTGGCAACTTATGGTGTCAGTCCCCACGAGTTTTATGTTTTTTTTGTAACTACTCTTACTCATAAATCAGTACTGCCATATAACACTGAATGCTCATAACACACGGCACACATTACTGTGAGGTTTATTGCTGTGGAGCTCTCTCATATGCTCATACACAAATTTTGGTGAACTGCTAGCAAGTGCAGTGCCTGCTCGGAGGCAGTGAAAGTCCCCATGGAGAAGCAATGGTTAATCTGTTCAGAGAACACCGAACAGCAGAGAAATATCCTGATGTCCGATTTTTTTCATTCAACAGGTTTATTCAGGCGAACACCATAGGTTTCAATGTTAAAAATATTCCAGTTTTTATCCAATATCTAATAAATAGAGATGTGCATTCGTTTCGGAAAAATTCAGAATTTGGAAAGAAATTTGATAATTCGTAGTTCAGAAGTACTTCCAAATAACGAATCGATATGATACGAATTTGAAACAAAACAAAATGGTATATAACAAATTTATTTTGTTTTACACTTCGTCAACATCATAAAAGAAAAGTTTGAATAATTGATATCAGCTATCGAATTTGAAATGGGCTATCAAATTGATATCAACTATTGAATCTGAAAAGTACTATCAAATTGATATCAACTATCGAATTGATATTAACTTACAATATAAGTAATAGTAAGCAAAGGACTTTATGAAACAAATTAATTTTGTTTCACTGTTTAATTTGACTCAAATACTAAATCTGTGACACAGCCTAAAATTTAACCCTAGCTTTTAACAGCAAAATTTCATTAATTGGGGTTTTATTTAGTGATCCGAAATTTAAATTGATATCAACTATCGAATTGATAAATGAAATTTGAATAATTTCAAAATATCAAATCAATTTGAAATTTCGAATCGATCCAAAATGAAACGAAAGAAAATACGAAAAGAAATTCCGGAAAGAAATTCCGAAACGAAATTCCGAAACGAAATTCCGAAACGAAATTCCGAAAACAAAATTATTTAAAAACGTAACGAAACTAGACAAAACAAAATTTTCAGCCATGCACATCCCTATTAATAAACCGTTTATTCCTATAATCTGTAGTAAAAAGTCTCTTTATTTATTGATTTTTTTTTTTTAGCATCTTTGAGGAATAAAATATATTTTTTTATCTAATAGCGGTTTTTCTTTTTTCTGTAACAGACCTTTTTATTATCAGTCATAGGACCTTATATGTTAATTCCAGGCCTTTTTGTTCAGTAGTCTTTTTTTAAAACAGCGGGCGACGTGTTCGTGGTGGCATTCGGTGACTGATTCCTTGCACTTCAGGGACCCTGCGGTGAATTCACAGGGGAAATATGATTCCCCAAAGTGCGCGGAACAGCAGAACACTGAAATGTCTGCGTCATTTTGTTGCTCTGTGACTATCCCCTTTAATGGTGTTTTTTTTGCCGCCCCCTGGAAAGTGCCAGCGTAGGTACCCAGGACATACTTGAAAATGAGAGAAATCTCAATGTATCCTTCCTGGTTAAAATATTTTTGTGTAAAAATAAATAAATAAATAAATGTTTAGGGTGTCACCCTAGGGGGTGGTGTCACCTGGTGCGGGCCGCACCCCACCCCACACCCCCTTGTGACGCCACTGCCGATAGCGAGTATACTTGATGTGGCTGATATTGTATATGCTAGTATCCTTCAGAATGTGCCCTCAAAGTTTTAGCACCTTGGGCAACCTAACAAAACAGTTTAAACAGCTTAGATTCCTTTTGTTTCCATAAAAAAAATTAATAAAAGAGACCCCAGGCTGTTCTATGGAGATGTAATAGTGCTATTTGGCCAGCAGATGGTGCCAGATAAGCAGACGTTTCAAGATGTGCTTCTGATATTTGAAGCACAGTTTTTAAACACGTTTTTAAAAAAATATTTATGTAAAAAATCACTAATTTTACATAAATGCTAAAAATAATGTTACATTAAAATTGGTTTTACAGTAAAACTCACTTTTGCATGAAATATCATTTTCATATGAAGAAATAATTTTATATAAGAAAATCACTTTTAGATAATTATTTTACAGTAAACCACTCTTTTTCATAAAAAATGTAACCCGTAATGTATGTACTGTGAAACCCACACTATTACCGTATAATTTTCTTTTTCTGTGGGCAGAATCTTTCAAAAAACAGATTTGCAGTTGCAAGAATTATAGAAACCTATGTAATTTCTCACGAACCCCAGCTATGTCATTCCA
This sequence comes from Leptobrachium leishanense, assembly GCA_009667805.1. Taxonomy (NCBI): domain Eukaryota; kingdom Metazoa; phylum Chordata; class Amphibia; order Anura; family Megophryidae; genus Leptobrachium; species Leptobrachium leishanense. The sequence goes on from CM019067.1 coordinate 312,115,683, forward strand.
CACCGTTTATTACATGCCACTCTATTCTGATTCATACCTACATCTGTAAATCCAAAAATGTATACATTTATATGAAACGTTTAACAGCCATGAAGTTAAAAATACAGTCTTAGAACTAGAGTCTTACATGGTTATTCTGAGCACCGAAATGTCACCGGCATTTCGGTGCGCTTTCGTTTGCCGCAATATGGGCCGATTCGGCGATTCCAGTTCGCCGACCCTGTGGTATATTCAGGTATCACTGCAGGGTCCCTGAAATGCAGAGAAAAGCCGCCGAACGCATCCAAATAAGCGCCGATTCGAACGCAAAAATCGTCGAAAAAAAGCCAGCTGCACCTGAAAAGAAGCCAACGATCCGCCGCAAAACGGCCGAAAAAAAGCCGAATAGAGCGTCGACAAGTCGCCAGAAAAATTCGACAAATGGGTTAAAAAAAACTAAAAACTAAACGATTGAAAGTATCAAATTTTAAACGCTGTTTCCAAAAAATTTCTGGACGAAATATGTCTGTAATTAACACATAAGGTCCTATGACTAATAATAGAAAGGTCTATTACAGAAAAAAAAATTCGCTATTTAAAAAGAAAGAAACTGATTTTTGCTTTTGCTGTAAATATACTGAAAAATGCCTAAAAAAAGAAGTAGAAACTTTTTGCTGCAGATTAAAAGAATAAACATTTTAATAAATACTGGGTAAAAACAGGAATATTTTTAACTACAGCAAAAACGGTGTTGTGCCTAATCCCTACCAGGGCGGCTGCAACTACCAGAAGTATCCAGCCCAGTAACATGTATAAAACATAACAAGAAAAAAAGATGTCATCCGCACTTATCCATATAATTCCATGTGAAACAAAACAGAATCAGAGGTTTTGGTTTGCTTGAATGGGTATAAATGTAAACCCACCAGTCTCTCTCATGACTGAGAAGCAGCATGAGCATATGTGGTTGCTTAGAAAGCAGCTTTTGGTTTCATTAGGTAGGACTCACCTACCAGAGGTGCCGTGACGTGGCAGGTGAGCTTACACTTCAATGGCCATTCAAGTAAACCAAAACCTCTGATCTGAAACCTCTCATCTTTTTTTCTTTTTAGGAATATGTTTAACATTGAAACCTATGGGATTCGCCTGATTAAACCTGCAGAATGGAACCACCGAACATCAGGGCATTTCACTGATTTTCACTGCTGTTCGGTGTTCTCTGAATAGATTAACCATTACTTCTCTATGGGGGATTTCACTGCTGTCGAAAAGGCACCTTACTGGCTGGCAGTTTGCCAAAATTGCCTGCTCTTTGAATAGTTGAATGGCCCCGAAATGTCACTGAACGGGGAAATTCACTGTTCGGTGCAATTTTGGGGCAAGTTCAGCTCTCTGTGAATAACCCTATTAGGATTTCACTGCCGCTGGTTTTACTGTTTCCAAACATTCCCACCTGATGTGACCCTGGTATTTAACAAGCAGAACAGCTCAGAAATTTTACCCTGCAAAATAAACAAAAATATCAAAATACCACTAGAGGGCACTAAAAACCAAGCAATAAAAATGAAAATCACACCATTTCATGGATTAAAACTGCATTATTACATTGGTTTACAGTTGTGTTCAAAATTATTCAACCCCCAATGCTGTAAAGGGTTTTAGGGAATTTAGTGTACATTTGTAATTGTATTCAGAATGAAATCCTACAAGGACTTTTTAAAGAACCATATGCAACTAAAATGACATCAATTGGTTTTGTAATACAGTAGTAAATGTTTCTTTTGTGAATTCTTCATTGACACAATTATTCAACCCCTTAAAGACTACCACTCTGAAGAACAGAGGTTCATTCAGTGTTTTCAATCAGGTATTGAAAACACCTGTGGATGTCACGGAGCAGCAATAAAGCATAATAAGCACCAATTAGGCAGCTTTAAAATGACTGTGATACTCAGCTCCTTCTAGACATTTACTGGTGTGGTTACAAACATGGTGAAGTCAAGAGAATGGTCCAGGAAGACAAGAGAAGAGGTGATTACTCTTCACAGGAAGGGTAATGGCTATAAGAAGATTGCAAAGATGTTAAACATACCAAGAGAGACCATAGGAAGCATCATTCGCAAATTCAAGGCAAAGGGCACTGTTGAAACGCTACCTGGTCGTGGCAGAAAGAAGATGCTGACTTCGACTGCTGTGCGCTACCTGAAGCGTAGAGTGGAGAAAAGTCCCCGTGTGACTGCTGAGGAACTGAGAAAAGATTTGTCAGATGTGGGTACTGAAGTTTCAGCTCAGACAATACGGCGCACACTGCGTAATGAAGGCCTCCATGCCAGAACTCCCAGGCGCACCCCCTTGCTGTCTCCAAAGAATAAGAAGAGTCGACTGCAGTATGCCAAAAGTCATGTGGACAAACCACAGAAGTTTTGGGATAGTGTTCTGTGGACTGATGAAACAAAATTAGAACTGTTTGGGCCCATGGATCAACGCTATGTTTGGAGGAGGAAGAACAAGGCCTATGAAGAAAAGAACACCTTGCCTACTGTGAAGCATGGCGGGGGGTCAATCATGCTTTGGGGCTGTTTTGCTTCTGCAGTGTCACGGTGGGTCAGGGGATGGGGCGCCTGGCAGCAGCTTCCTCGCTGCTTGCTGGCCAGGCGCCGAATGTAAACGCTTCCGGGCGCGCTCACGTGGGACGCCGAGGGGCGGGGCCTGGCGTTGTGACGCGGACCCGCCGGGTTTAAAACCCAGTCTCACCATTACACCGGTGCCCTGACGTGGTATTCACTTCCCGCAGAGCTCTTGTGATATTTGGCTAACGAATCCTCCTGTGTTTAACCCTTGGCATTGGCAAACGAACCCTCCTGTGTATGACCCCTTGCATTGGCAAACGAACCCTCCTGTGTATGACCCTTGGCATTGGCAAACGAACCCTCCTGTGTATGACCCTTGGCATTGGCAAACGAACCCTCCTGTGTATGACTCCTGGCATTGGCAAACGAACCCTCCTGTGTATGACCCCTGGTATTGGCATTTACTCTGCTCTAGGTTCTGCCCTTAACGTTGGTACCGAGGTCAGTCTATGTGGCACCCTAAGCACGCATCAGATTACCTCTGCTATTACTAAAGTCCTAGGGAGGACTTGTGATCTGGTCTGTACCCCTGTCTGGTGTTTCCCTTTCTTTATCTGTTACCTGCTTCATTGTCTATATAGCTTTGCCGACCATTCAAGGATCGGAAGAGTAGAAAGGGAGCTATATAAAAAGATCAATATCTTGGTAGTCAGAAGGATTCGTGACAATACTTTATTCAATACCTCTGTCTGGTGTTACCCCTTGTTTATCTATTGTCTGGTTAATTGTCTTTCTAGTTTTGCCGACCATTCAAGGATCGGAAGGGTAGAGAGCGGTCTGCGTAAAGGGACCACACTTTTGGTAATCAGAGGGATCCGTGACATTACGTCAGGGCCAATGGATCCCGCAGACCTCTCTAACCAGCTGGCACGTATCGCAGCCAGACAAGAGGAACAGGACCATAGGATGGACCAGATTTCTCTCGCTCTGCAAACCCTGTTAAATCGGTCCAATACAGGTACCACAAACCTCCAGATCCAGTGTTACCTAGGGTCAGTTCCGTCCCTGAAGGACATAGGCTTAGTATGAAGGCACCCCTACGCTATGATGGTACACCAAGCCTATGTCGGGGGTTTTTGACTCAACTCGAGATCGTGTTTGAGAACAATCCAGGTTCTTGTATGTCTGATAAAGCCAAAGTAGGATATCTGATTAATCATTTAACAGAAAAAGCTTTATTGTGGGCTACGCCGTTGTGGGAAAATAAGAAACCCATCATTTATGACTATGAGGGTTTTACCTCTGAGTTAAGACGTACCTTTGATCCCTCTAGAAGGGCTACCAATGCGGGTAGGTCCTTGTTTCACATCAAACAAGGTAATAAGAGGGTCGCCGATTATGCCATAGAGTTTAAAACTTTGACTTCTGAGGTACTTTGGCCGAACGACGTTTTAACCTTGGCCTTTACCGAAGGCTTGAACGAGGCTTTTATGTTTGAGCTGGCTCCCTTAAAATTACCAGAAAGTCTGGACCACCTGATAGATTTCTGTATAGCCATGGACGATCAAATCAGGGAAAGGAGACACCCCAGAGATAGACCCAGAAGGGTCTTGCCTCCTTTACCCTCATTACCCAGACACACCAGTACGTCAGGTGGTTCGGAGAATGTGAAAACAGATTTACCAGTCGTTGAACCCATGCAAATAGGGAAGACAGGTATTTCAGAAGCAGAAAGAGCACACAGGAGAGAAAAGGGGCTCTGCTTCTATTGTGCAGGGGCAGATCACTTTCGCCTTCGATGTCCTCAGAGACCCAGGGTTGGCAGGGTTGAACATAGCAGAGTGGGATTCAGAACAGGAGACACCCAGGTTGTCGGTTCTCTGTGTGCCTCCTTTGTGGATAATGAGAAAAAAAAATCCAGGATTCTGTTACCGATCTCCCTAACCTGGGAGGGGGTTCACCTCAAGACTGAGGCGTTCTTAGATTCTGGGGCCTCAGGCAATTTTATGGATAAGAATTTTGCTGCCAAAAACCTCATACCTCTGGTTCTCAAGGAAAGACCTCTAAGGGTGGAGGCCATAGATGGTAAACCCCTGTCATGTCCACATATCACTCACGACACAGTCGATGTATGTATGAAAACAGGAGTTTTGCACCAGGAAACAATAAGATTTCAAATTATTGAATCACCCTCATGTCCTGTCGTTCTTGGGTTTCCATGGCTAACAGAGCACAACCCAGTTGTCGATTGGGTCCAGAGAGACATAAAATGTTGGGGTCAGAGTTGTCAGTCTAAGTGCCTAGGCACAGTTAATGTGATTGGTAGCCTCAATATTGCCACAGCCCCTCCTTTGTCCACAGAGGTTCCTGAATGTTACCTGGCATTAAAGGAGGTGTTCTCTAAAGCCAGGACTGAGGTCCTACCACCACATCGTCCATATGACTGTGCCATTGATTTACTCCCCGGTACGATGCCTCCTAGGGGTCACGTATACCCTTTATCACAAAGAGAGAACGACATTATGGAGGAATACATAAGGGAGAATCTGGAACGAGGATTCATTAGACGGTCCTCCTCTCCAGCAGGAGCAGGTTTCTTTTTTGTTTCCAAGAAAGAGGGAGATCTGCGACCTTGCATCGATTATAGGGGTTTGAATAGGATCACTATAAGAAATGCATATCCCATACCTCTCATAACAGAATTGTTCGACCGATTTAAAGGGGCTCGTGTCTATACGAAGCTTGATTTACGCGGAGCGTACAACCTGGTCAGGGTTAAAAAGGGAGACGAATGGAAAATGGCTTTTAATACACGTAGCGGGCATTATGAATACCTGGTGATGCCTTTTGGGTTGTGTAATGCGCCAGCCGTCTTCCAGGACCTTATAAACGACACTCTAAGGGAATTTCTGCAAGAATTCGTCATAGTATATCTGGATGATATCCTGATATACTCTCCTGATGTGGACACTCATCATGTCCACGTGAAACAAGTGTTGAAAAAACTATTGAAGGCTGGATTGTACTGTAAGCTAGAAAAATGTCTATTCGACATAGTAACTGTGCAATTCCTTGGTTATATAATAACTCCGGGGGGTTTTCAAATGGATCCTAAGAAGCTCTCAGCTATTCTTGACTGGCCCCTACCCCAAGGACTTAAAGCCATTCAGAGGTTTCTGGGGTTTACGAACTATTACCGAAGGTTCATTAAAGATTTTTCGGCCTTGGTGGCCCCCCTCACGGCTATGACAAAGAAAGGGGTGGGAAATCAGAAATGGACACCTCAAGCCACTCAAGCCTTTGAGGCACTAAAGCAAGCTTTTACTACTGCCCCTGTTCTCCGACATCCAGATCTGGCTCTGCCTTTCCAAGTAGAAGTTGACGCCTCCGAACTAGGTCTTGGTGCAGTCTTGTCCCAAAGGGAGGCTCCTGACAAACCCTTGCATCCATGCGGCTTCTATTCTCGGAAGTTGTCCCCGGCAGAGAAGAACTATGACATTGGAAATAGAGAATTGTTAGCAGTCATCGCGGCCTTGGCCGAATGGAGATACTTATTAGAGGGGTCTAAGGACCCCATCGTTATCATAACCGACCATAAGAATCTCACGTACATTGGAGATGCCAAACGTTTAAATTCCAGACAAGCGAGATGGTCATTGTTTCTTTCAAGTTTTAATTTCGTGCTTACCTATAGACCTGGGTCCAGAAACATTAAAGCAGACGCATTGTCGAGACAGTATGAGTCTTATGAACATAATATCCAAGATCAGCATCCCATTGTACCCCAGGAAAGGATTATAGCCGCTACCACGATCAGTGTCTCGTCTCCTCTAATGAAAAGGTTGCAGAACCTCCAGGGCGCGGCTCCTGGGGGAAAACCTCCTGCGAGACTCTTTGTACCTGAGAACGAAAGAGAGGAAGTACTTAACATCTATCATGATAATAAAACTTCCGGGCATATGGGTATCACCAAGACTGTGTCTAGTATCAGTAAACTCCTCTGGTGGCCCACGTTGCGCCGAGATGTCAAAGATTACATTGCCGTGTGTGAAGTGTGCACAAGGCAGAAAAGTCCCAAAACAGCACCCATTGGCTTACTCCAGCCTTTGCCGATCCCCGAACGACCCTGGTCACATGTAGCCATGGATTTTATAGTAGAGTTACCTGAGTCAAGAGGGAATACAGTGATACTTACGATCATAGACCGATTTTCCAAGATGGGCCACTATGTTCCTCTTCGGAAACTACCTTCGGCAGCTGAACTGGTGCCCATATTCATTGCCAACGTGGTCCGCATACACGGTGTCCCTCTGGAGATTGTCTCTGATAGGGGGACCCAATTCATCTCCGGATTCTGGAGAGGGTTTTGTAAGAACGTAGGGATAGACCTCTCTTTCTCTTCGGCTTATCACCCCCAGACCAACGGAGCAGCAGAACGAGCAAACCAAAATATAGAGAAATATCTCAGGTGCTTTATCTCAGAACAACAAGATAACTGGTCAGACCTGCTACCATGGGCAGAATATGCTTTGAACAGCGCAGTGAGTGAATCCACAGGGCATTCTCCTTTCTTCGCCGTTTATGGTTTTGATCCTCCCGTGCTCCCCGCCACGTTTCCTGATACCACGATTCCTGCTTTAGATGAGCAACTGGCATCATTGAAAGAGACTTGGGGGAAAGTGAGACGGGCACTGGAGGAGAGTAGTGCCATCCAGAAAACGAAGGCCGACAGACACAGGAGGCAGGCACCCGTGTATCAAGTTGGGGACAGGGTTTGGCTGTCTTCACGTAACATCAAGCTCTTAGTGCCTTCCATGAAGTTGGCTCCTAGGTATATCGGTCCCTATAAGATTCTACGGCGACTCAACCCTGTCTCCTATGCTTTGGCGTTACCCCCCCATTTTAAGATACACAATGTATTCCATGTAAGCCTTTTGAAGCCGTTGTTATGTAACCGGTACACCAAAGTCCATGCTCCACCGCCTCCTGTCTCTGTGGAGGGCGAGGAGGAGTTCGAAGTTAAGGCCATTCTGGGTGCCAGGATGTCTAGGGGGTCTTTGCAGTACTTGGTCGATTGGGTGGGTTACGGTCCGGAGGATCGTTCTTGGGTACCGGCTGCGGAAGTCCATGCTCCTAGGCTAGTGAAGGCCTTCTATTCGGCGCACCCCCGTGCCCCTGGGGGTCGTCCAGTGGCCGCCCCTGGAGGGGGGGGTTCTGTCACGGTGGGTCAGGGGATGGGGCGCCTGGCAGCAGCTTCCTCGCTGCTCGCTGGCCAGGCGCCGAATGTAAACGCTTCCGGGCGCGCTCACGTGGGACGCCGAGGGGCGGGGCCTGGCGTTGTGACGCGGACCCGCCGGGTTTAAAACCCAGTCTCACCATTACACCGGTGCCCTGACGTGGTATTCACTTCCCGCAGAGCTCTTGTGATATTTGGCTAACGAATCCTCCTGTGTTTAACCCTTGGCATTGGCAAACGAACCCTCCTGTGTATGACCCTTGGCATTGGCAAACGAACCCTCCTGTGTATGACCCTTGGTATTGGCAAACGAACCCTCCTGTGTATGACCCTTGGCATTGGCAAACGAACCCTCCTGTGTATGACCCTTGGCATTGGCAAACGAACCCTCCTGTGTATGACCCTTGGCATTGGCAAACGAACCCTCCTGTGTATGACTCCTGGCATTGGCAAACGAACCCTCCTGTGTATGACCCCTGGTATTGGCATTTACTCTGCTCTAGGTTCTGCCCTTAACGTTGGTACCGAGGTCAGTCTATGTGGCACCCTAAGCACGCATCAGATTACCTCTGCTATTACTAAAGTCCTAGGGAGGACTTGTGATCTGGTCTGTACCCCTGTCTGGTGTTTCCCTTTCTTTATCTGTTACCTGCTTCATTGTCTATATAGCTTTGCCGACCATTCAAGGATCGGAAGAGTAGAAAGGGAGCTACATAAAGAGATCAATATCTTGGTAGTCAGAAGGATTCGTGACAATACTTTATTCAATACCTCTGTCTGGTGTTACCCCTTGTTTATATATTGTCTGGTTAATTGTCTTTCTAGTTTTGCCGACCATTCAAGGATCGGAAGGGTAGAGAGCGGTCTGCGTAAAGGGACCACACTTTTGGTAATCAGAGGGATCCGTGACATGCAGGTACAGGGAAGCTTCAGCGTGTGCAAGGTACCATGAATTCTCTTCAGTACCAGGAGATATTGGATGACAATGTGATGCAGTCCGTCACAAACCTGAGGCTTGGGAGACGTTGGACCTTTCAACAGGACAATGATCCCAAGCATACCTCCAAGTCCACTAGAGCATGGTTGCAGATTAAAGGCTGGAACATTTTGGAGTGGCCATCGCAGTCACCAGACTTAAATCCGATTGAGAACCTCTGGTGGGACTTAAAGAAAGCAGTTGCAGTGCGCAAGCCTAAGAACGTGACTGAACTGGAGGCTTTTGCCCATGACGAATGGGCGAAGATACCCGTAGATCGCTGCAAGACACTTGTGTCAAGCTATGCTTCACGTTTAAAAGCTGTTATAACTGTAAAAGGATGTTGTACTAAGTACTAAGATTGAATGTCACTTGGGGGTTGAATAAAACTGATAATGATGTGAGCACAGAAAAGACATTTGTGGTTATTTCATTATAAATGTTATGTTATATTTGTCTGACCTACACGTGCCTCTTTGATTTAATTGTAAGCAAGATGACTGAATGATCAAAATCAATGTCAAACTGGCCAAAACACTCAATTTCAGTGGGGGTTAAATAATTTTGAACACAACTGTATATATGACAAAATCCCAAACAAGGCAATTTTCATATTGATTAAATTTGATTATTATGTCGCTGCTTAAAAAAATCAACTTTTCTTTAAAAAGTCCCACAATAAGTTATTTGATTAGATTTCTTTTATTTTTCTTTATAGTATAGCTACAGTTTCAAGCATTTATAAGGCGCCAACAAATTCCTTAGCGCTGTACAATGGGAGAGACAGAATGACGAATATACATACACATTACCCACACAGAACATTATTTGCATTTAGGCGCCAGAACTTGCCCCTAAAATCTTCATACCCTGGGTTTCACGCATGACGTGCTAAAACTTTTAAAAACCAGCTGGAGAATGTCTCTAACTGACACCTCCCCAGCTAATCCTGCACAGAGCCCTGAACAGCTGTAACACCTTTTGGCCAGCAGATGGCGACATCTGTTTGCCAAATATGTATTCCTCACTGTGATAACCATAGGAATATTCCCAAAAATTTCTTACTGTATAAATAATTAAAGATGATTTTCCAACATAAAACCGCCCACAGATTACAGTTTTTTTTTATTGAATATCCCTTAATGGTGAAGGGGTTAATATATTTATCATTACTGAAACATAGAAGAAAAAAACAATATATCAAAATAAAGTAAACTTATTAAAAAGAAAAGGGAGCTCCTACTTCGATCTTATTAGGGTATTTCAAAGAGAATCGAAAAGTCACCGCACGTTCGGTGACTTTTCGTTCTCTTCAATTCGGTGCGATTTGGCGATCCCATTCCGGCGACCCTGAGGTGTAATCAGCAAGCACCACAGGGCCCCCGAATTGCAGGGAAAATCTGCCGCAAACCCGACGAAAACTCGCCGCAAAACCCGGCAAACGCACACCGAAACCTGCAAAAACATCTAGATTAACCCGCCGAAAACACCGGAAAAACCCAAGCAGGAGCCGATCACACACAGCGCAGTCGCCGGTAAAAGCCGACACCGCAGACGAATAGAGTGAATAAATTAGAAAAACAGTTTGCTTGAATGTTTGAAAAGTGAAACGCTGTTTGCAAAGAAACTACTTTGCGAAAATGTCTGAAATTTACATAGAAGATCCAATGAATGATAATAAAAAGGGCTGTTACAGAAAAAATAAGTAAAGTTAAAAAAACAAACGGAATTTTTTTAAAAAAAATTAATCCAGAAAAATGCTTAAAATATCCTAAAAATCTATAAATAAAGAGACTTTTTGCTGCAGAATTTTATAATGAACGATTTATTAGATATTGAATTAAAACGGGAATATTTTTAACATTGAAGCCTAGGGAATTCGCCAGAATAAATCTGCCGCATGAAGCCACCGAATGGCAGGGCAATTCGGCAACTTTTCACTGCTGGTTTGTGTTCTCTGAATAGCCGAAGCATTGCTTCTCTATGGGGATTTCACTGCCCTCGAACAGGCACCGAACAGGCATCATATGTGCAGGCAATTCGCCAAGATTTGGCGAATTGCCTGCGCTCTGAATAGCTTTAATGGCCAGGAAAGGTAATCGAACACTGAATTTCAGCGTTCGGTTACCTTTCTCCAGCCATTCGGATCTCTTTGGATAACCCTGTATGTGTTAACCAGCGCAACACTGGAGCAGATGAATGCAGGATATATATATATATATATATTGTATTTGTGTTTATTGCTAGGACTGAAGCTGCTCATTATGTCAGGAGCTGTGGAGGTGGAATAAATTCTGCTGAATGAACCTTTAAACAGCATGCTACGCTCTTGAGGCTGCTATTGAATATATCTGTATGATTAAACGCGTTACATAAAGGCATAAAAGACAAAAAGGAAAAATTAAAGAGGTAAAATAATATTGAGTTTCTTTATAAGTTGTGTGTACACAGAATCAGACGAGCTCGGGTTGAAGTGCCAAGAGATTAGTGAGAAAAATGGACAGACGCGAATTCGTTTTATGGACTTTAATGGAGAAATCAGTTGGAGACACAGCGGCGCATCGAAAGCTAATGTGAATCTGAAAAAAATAACTGCCTGAAAATGTGGAACAAGACGCTGTGTCACTGTAATCCTTTTGTTGCCGGATTGCCAATATTTTTATATGAATTACAGAGACACGAATGCACATCTTGGTTCTTTTTAACACTATGCTGCCAGTTTGGTTTCTAGCAGCAGAAAACATTATCAAGCTGAAACTTTGAAATATTCATTTTTTTTTAAATGGAAAACGACATTAATCTTATTACAGTTTGAGCACCCCTTATCCGGAATTCTAAGATCTGCAAGACTCTGAAAAGCAGACTTTTCGTCAGCCTTCCGGGTTTTAGTACTTCCGGATTAGGGGCGCCCCTTATGGTTGCTGTGTTTTATTTTTTAAAATCACTTTGTAGTGAAGGGGTTAAATGTGATGTCCTACAGGTATCCTTTGCAGTGGGCAAATTTCTCTATAAAACAAATTAAATGCAATTTTTTTTTTTTTTACATGATTAAATTCTTCTAAGGTTTTGGTAGTTCATAGAAAAAGTACAGAAAAATAGCAGCATCAAAAAATGGCACGTTGAAAAGTTGCACCTTGACCCCAAGTTTGTCTGCAGCTGAATACATAGGATGCTCCAGGCTGAAATGGAGCGTCATTTTCCATAGCTAGGGTTATAAAATAAGGTTAGAAAGTATTTCTCCCAGTTTTGGCACTTTTCTTTGGAGGGGGGAGTAGGGTCGCTACAGATTTTTGAGACGTTAATCTGGCCCTGGTCCCCGAATCCGGAACTCTACCCTCATTAGAGAAGACGCTAAACATGTCCTCGGTTAATATCCACATTCGTATAATCCGTTACATTTTGACGAGAAATACAGTAAAACAATCTAGTAAATTAATTAGTTTGTGTTTGCAACTTGCTGTAGCTTTACGAAGCTTTGATTGCTGCCTTCAGTATCCATGGAGTCAAACGAATTCCTACTTTTAATTAACACATTTTTCTTATCGACTTTAATCAACTTTCATTTTTGCGTGTTTTGGATTGGAAAATAAAAGGCATTTACACTTTGACCGCGTCACCCATTACAGCGCCGAAGGCTCATTACTGTAGGAAGCGACTTTGTTGAGGTTTCCTAGACTGAAGTGATAATAACTTCTGTTTTTTTGAAAAGTAATTGTGTCTAATATGTCAACAACATTAGCACTAAAAGCAAACATCTAAACACAAACACATTTACATTATACTAATTGGAAGTGCTTGTTTTGAAACTTGTGGGATGTTTTTGAAATGTGTTTGTGGGATAATTATCCATACTCGATGTGTTAGCTTAATGGTGCAAACTTATGACTCTGCCCATCCTTTCCCTCTTAAAGTATTATATAACTGCTGAATTTAGCTATAATTATGCTGCTTTGCAAGCTGAGTACCCATTGAATGCAGCTTGTTTAGTCATTTTAATGTAGATGGATCTGTAACCTCTTCACTATCAAAATCTTGTGAGCTCGATTTTGCTGTAGCAAAAAGCCCAGCAAACTTTACTGCTGCATTACAACAGCCAGGGAGGGGGCAGAATACAGGGGGGGGGGTCACTCACTGCTATACAGGAATAAGATTTGAGGGTTATAATAATGACTGAAAATCCCTGTACAGTACAGATACAAGGTGTTGCTGTAATCTCCATACACAGGCATTATGCAGCACATACAGATACAAGGTGTTGCTGTAATTGCTATACACAGGCATTATGCAGCACATACAGATACAAGGTGTTGCTGTAATTGCCATACACAGGCATTATGCAGCACATACAGATAAAAGGTGTTACTGTAATTGCCATACACAGGCATTATGCAGCACATACAGATACAAGGTGTTGCTGTAATTGCCATACACAGGCATTATGCAGCACATACAGAAACAAGGTGTTGCTGTAATTGCCATACACAGGCATTATGCAGCACATACAGATAAAAGGTGTTACTGTAATTGCCATACACAGGCATTATGCAGCAAATACAGATACAAGGTGTTACTGTAATTGCCATACACAGGCATTATGCAGCACAGACAGATACAAGGTGTTGCTGTAATTGCCATACACAGGCATTATGCAGCACATACAGATACAAGGTGTTACTGTAATCTCCATACACAGGCATTATGCAGCACATACAGATATTGGTATTTTTTGGAAGTTGCACTGCTAATAATCTCCTTATGATCGCTATAAATTCTAGTAAGCAGGAGATCTCACCATTTTTATCATCTATCTTTTTTATCTTTATCACATTCATTGAATCTGCTACAAAAGGCCATTTCTGCCTGTATACTGATAATGCAGACTCCGCGAGACTGTGCGAGATAAGGGACACCATCTAGAGCTTAGAACCTTTCACCCCAGCAATATTTCTGTAAAACGTAAACAAATGCATAAAACTTAAACATGAACAAATTTGCATTATTTTAACTATTTTGTTTATTTTAAATACTTTGGAATAAAAATCTCTGCACAAAACTGGCATTTTACCCTACGTTTAATTAATTACGCATCCCACGTTTCGACTAAATGTTATGATAATATTACAGATTATTCACAAAAAGTGCTTGGCAGGCAGTTAACTAAATTTTGGGTGTGAAGGGGTTATCTCGATTTTGCATTGTAATGCATTGAAAAGCACTCATTAGCATATGAAAATACCATTTTCACATATTTTTAAAGCAAGATTAGTGTGTCTCTTGTGGAGAAACGAAATCCATTGTTTTTTTGATAAATAGATTTTGAAATCCATTGTTTTATGTCTCTCCAAGCATATTTGAGAGACATAAAACCTAGCAGATACTAGGCTTGTGCACCGATTTTTTTTTCGGTTCGATTCGGTTCGATTTGTTCGGATGTTTAAATTTTTCGATTCGGCTCGTTTCGACCGATTTCTGTTTCGATTCGGTTCGGTTCGGATCGTTTTTCGTGTACATTTTTTTTTCGGAATATCGACCATTTTTCGTATTTTTGTGTCACTTTGCTCGTTTTTTGTATCGACTTTTTCGGAAATTTCGGAAATTTTCGTTTTTTCAGAACGTCTGTTCTCCTCGTTTCAAAGTGTCTACGATAATGCTGGCGATTCTATCGTGTTTTTTTTTATTAAATAAAGATCCTTTTTTTCTTATGAATAATTGAATATATATTTCACAACTTTATTAACCCCTTAAGGGCCGCTGACGTACCCTGTACGTCCTGTCCTCGGGTCTCCCTTAGATCCGCGGACGTACAGGGTACGTCAGCGGCGCCTAATCCCCCTCCCGCCCGATACTCACCTCCCTCGCTGGATCCCACGGCGATCTGGCAGGGAGGAAGCCTGCCCATGTGATTTACATGGGCAGGTGAGGCTGATGACGTCGCCACGCTGCGTGGTGACGTCATCAGCAGGCATCCCCATGCATTTCAATGGAGGGGAGGGGGGCTCCTTCGGAGCCCTCTATCTCCCCAACCATTGAAGCTAGGGAGATGCCGTTTGCACTGCTGGAGAGGGGAGAGCCTCCCCTTTTCAGCAGTGTATGGCAATAACAGTTTCGCCGCCGGATCACGTTGCGGCGCCAATTGGCGCCAAAACACGATTAAAACCTGGAGGGGGCTGACATCTTGGATGTCAGCCAAGCCTCCAGGTCCCCCCCCCACCCACTGACAACCTCACCATATGTGTGAGGATGTCAGTGGGCCAGTTAACCCTCTAGCTGCCATGTAGAGATAAGGGGATCCTAAGGATCCATTTATCTCCCGATCCATGGCAGCTAGATGGTCATATTTGACATCATTTGAAAGGCCTGATTATGGCCTTTCCAATGATACCAAACATGACCAGGTTTGGTTTTTAAAAAAATTAAAAAAAAATTAAATTAAAAAAAATAATAAAAAAATTAAATAAAATAAAAAAATGTTTTTTTTATAAAAGTTTTTTTTGTCTGGGGGGAGTTTAATTAAATAGGACCTAGGCTGTCATCTAAAAATAATTAGCACAAAATGGTCAGAATGAGCGCAGCGCACATAAGTGAATTGTCTCAGCAGTGAAGGGGTTAAAAAGCAAACGCATGTAAAAATTGGGTATTTCTAGTCTTGGGACAAAATATTGAACCTATTTAGCCAGGGTCTTTTGGGTGGTTGTAGATTTTGGGGATTAAATTACGAAAAAGTGTGTTTTTACCATTTTTTTCCTCATATTTCATATTTTTTTTTATAGTAAATTATTTGATATGATGGAAATAATGGTATTTCTAGAAAGTCCATTTAATGGCGGGAAAAATGGTGTATAATATGTGTGGGTCGAATAAACGAGTAAGAGGAAAATTTGACCTAAACACTAACAGCGCAGAAACGTAAAAACAGCAGCGGTCACTAAAAGACGGATTTGTGTAAAACCGCCCGGTCACTAAGGGGTTAATCATATTAAAATGGTATGAAAGCCAAGGAACAAAAAAAATGAACAAAACGATTTAAAAAACGCTAAACTGACCCGAATGCCACAAGAAACAAGTGATACGCATTTACAGAATCAGCGATATAACCGATAATAGTTAAATATACGATGTCCAGAATTACCGAAATGGAACCGAAATCCCGAATGGAACCGAAATCATGAATAGAGCAAAAATAAATTTCGATTTGACACATTTCAAGTCCATTCGAAAATTCCGAAATTTTTTCGTTTTGGCTCGGAAAACTTTTCGGATCTGCCATCTTCGGATCTAAAAATTTTCACAAAATCGGCCGCATCCGAAAACACGAATCGGGAAATTTCGTGAAAATTCCGAAATTCCGAAACCCTAAACGCACATCCCTACCAGATAATAGCAGCCCTAAACCTCACTTGTAACAAAAAGTTCAAATAGATTACTGCTGCATTACAGCTGCCAGGGATTTGGCAGAATACAGGGAGCACTCTGTGTTCTCTCACTGCTGTACAGGGATAAGTTTCAGGGGGTTATAATGACTTTAAATCCCTGTACAGTACAGATACAAGTTGTTACTGTAATTTCCATTCACAGACATTATGACACATACAGATATCATTTTTATATTCTATTGGTATTTTTTGGAAGCTGCATTGCTAATAATCTCACCATGATCACTACAAATCCCCATAATCAGGAGATCTGACCATTTTTGTTATTTATCTTTATCACAGTTACTGTATCTAACACAAAGGTCCTTTCTGCCTGTATGATAATAATGCAGACCCCATGCAAAATTGTGTAAAATGAAGGACACCATCTAGAGATCAGAATCTTACATTTCAACAATATTTCTGTAAAGGATAAATGAATAAATGCAAATTTAAAAATCAGCAAATTAACATTATTTTAATTTTTTAGCTCAGAATAATAATTTCTGTAGGAAACGTCTATTTTACCCTATATTTATTTGTTAGCTTCACATCCCATGTTTCAAATAACTGTTACGATAACATTTTTTTTTCAACAAAAATCACTTGGTAGTGAAGGGGTTAAAGGGTTAGCCTGGCAGACATCTCACATTAGATCTCATTTGAAAATGTATAAAAAACTGTCAGGGGGTTGAGGAAAAATAGTCTATTATGGCAAAGTTATTTCACGTCAATCAAAGATAGCAATAATGCAGGATGAAGAATACACTGTGCGAGGTATACACCTATGAAATAGATTGTACAGACAACACAATTTCCTTTGAAGTGTTCTGTGCAAACAAATAAAATTATACAAAATAACTGATAAAATGATCGGTTACCTGAAATCAATTTGAAGTTTTCCTATACTATCAGGGTAATTCAAAGAGATTCGAAAAGTCACCGCACGTTCGGTGACTTTTCGTTCTCTTCAATTCGGTTCCTTTTGCCGATCCCATTTCGGTGACCCTGCGGTGTATTCAGCAAACACCACAGGGTCCCCGAATTGCAGGGAAAAGCTGCCGCAAACCTGACGAAAACGAACCGCAAAACCCACCGAATGCACGCCGAAAACCCCCAAAAACATCTGGATTAACCCATCGAAAAACCCGAGCAGGAGCCGATCACACGCAGCGAAGCAGCTGAGACCGCAGAGGAGGCAGTGAATAAATTAGAAAAACAGTTTGCATGAATGTTTGAAAAGTGAAACGCTGTTTGCAAAGAAACTACTGAGCGAAAATGTCTGAAATTTACATATGAGGTCCAGGGAATGATAATAAAGAGGGCTGTTACAGAAAAAATAAGTAAACTTAAAAAAAAAAAAATATATTCGGACTTTTGAAAAAAAAAAAAATGCTTAAAATATCCTAAAAAATCTATAAATAAAGAGACTCTTTACTGCAGAATTTTATAAAGAACGGTTTATAAGATATTGAATTAAAACGGGAATATTTTTAACATTGAAGCCTATGGGATTCTCCTGAATAAATTTGCCGCGTGAAACCACCGAATGGCAGGGCATTTCGGGAACCTTTCACTGCTGGTTTGTGTTCTCTGAATAGCCAAAGTATTGCTTTTTATGGGGATTTCCCTGCCCTCGAACAGGGACCGAACAGGCACCGTATGTTCAGGCAATTCGCCAGGATATGGCGAATTGCCTGCTCTCTGGATAGCCGAATGGCCAGGAAAGGTAACCGAATGCTGATTTTCAGTGTTCGGTTACCTTTCTCAAGCAATTCGGAGCTCTTTGAATAACCCTGTATGTTCTAACAAGACTTAACATTTTGCCCAGCTCGTAAGTATGTGTCCTCAAATACAGTAACAGTTATACGTATTTATAAGGCTCTAACAAGTTCTGTAGCGCTGTACGATGGGAGAGACCGAATAACAAAAATACATACATACAAGTAAAATACACAGAACAGTAGGAGAAAGGACCCTGCTTGAGAGCTTACAATCTAAGAGGAGAGGGGTGGCACACTAGGTGAGGGTAAATAGCTCAGTAAGTGAAGTAGCGGGGTGCATGGGGGCTGTGTGGGAAGATGGTGCAAGAAATGAACAGTGAGGAATCATGGAGTGAGCCGATAGGCTTCTCTAAAGTAATGTGTTTTCAGAGACTTCTTGAAGGACTGGAAAGACGGGGAGAGTCTGATGTTGCAGATAAGCGAGTTCAATAGAAAGGGGCAGCTCGGTGAAGCCATGAAGACGAGAGTTTGGATTGCGGGTATGAGGAGATGATAGCATCAGATCATCGCAGAGTGAAGTAGTTGGGACAGGATGTACCTGTTACTAATGGAGGAGATGTAGGCAGGGGCGCGGTTATGGAGAGCTTTGTACATGAGCACCAGTCTAACGTTCTTTCTCGTCTTTCCATAACCATATCACAGCAATTACCAGCTCTCTGTATTCTTTCTCAATCCTATTTTCTTGTAGAAATATTCGATGAAAATAGACGGCTAGCAAAAAGGCAGCATATACAACATTGGTCTGGACCAGGGCTTTTTTTCAAGGGGTACTCGGGGGTACTCAGTACCGGCACCTCACCACCAGCCAGAACTAACAGGAGAGAGCATGATGCACTGCACATTACTGTGAGTGTCATTGCTGTGGGCCTCATACACACTGCACATTACTGTGAGTGTCATTGCTGTGGAGCTCATACACACTGTGCATTACTGTGAATTTCATTGCTGTGGTGCTCACAAATTATCCACTCAGTGCCATCGTTGCAAAAAAACCCCCCAAAAAACAGCCCTGCAATACAGATTTTTCTTGTAACAGAGGCACTTAGTGGATAAACCCCCATAGGATTACAACAATAGTTTTAGTTCATTTAAAGGAACACAGTATTAAAAAATATGGTTCCCTTTTTATAGTGTCTTCCTTTAAGTGAACTACAACTATTGTTTATGAGGACATGAAAATAGTCACAATAATCAGTTTTTCCCCGGGCGTGAGAGAGTACCCCCAACTATTTTTCCAGAAATAAAGCACTGGTCTGGACCATTCATGACTATCATGACCAGCCTTGGTACCTCAGATGTTTCAGACCTTCATGTCCCATGATGGTTTGTCACACTTAACCCCTGCACTAGAAAGTGATTTTCCAAATATCCACTGTCAGGAAACAGTGTTTTTTTTTGGAAATCCATTCTTAATTTAATTATACAGTAATAAATATTTGGGAATACTCCAAACGTATTCCTTACTGTAATAACCTATTTGACAGGCAGGTGTCAAAAGGAGTTACAACTTACTGCAGATAGAACTGCAACTCATGGCTCCGTGTCGGCTTTGCAATGCCTGATGTGTAAAAGTCACTCCCAAACTGATTTTAACCGGTTTTAGGACCATGGACACCTTGGGAGAATCTTCTGGAACCCGAAAGTAAATGAAATTTGTTTGAAACAAATGAATTAAATTTTCAGTGATACACCACATCTCCAGATCGTGTTAACAAGATCTTGGGCTGCTGTATACATGATCACAGTAGTGAATGGGTTAAGGCTGGAAGGGCATCAATGGACATGCAGTTGTGAAACACCCAAGGTGCAGAGGTTGGCCGTCACTGGTCTAGAAGGATAACTCCAAATAACCTGTCATCTTGATAAAGCAGAACCTAGAACATTGAGTACACGTGATCCAGTTGCATCTTGGTGGGATTCTTTGTCTAAGTCTAGATGACTAAAGTCCAGTACTTCGTCACATGTTGTGTTGACTACAAAGTTCTCTCTTGATCTTTCATGACTCTTGATCTTTCTCTACATCCAATGGTCTGTTTAAAAGTGAAATGGAAACGTAATGCCAGATACAATCAGTGTGTGATCGGGAAGGTCCCAATTAACGGAAAAAAAAATAAGACAGACACCGGCGCTGCTTGAAAAATGGCCGACCAGTGTGACCAATTTACTCACGTGGAGAGGCAAGACATACAAACGTTTCAGGGCTGTGCAGCCTTTCTTCAGTGCATGTTGTCTGTCTTCAGTTTCCGTCAACTGCGAGTACATTCTGCCCGTCTGTAGAGCTGCACAAGAGGGAACAGGCCACCACTGCAGCATCTGTACAAGTACACTTCGTTTCCATTTTTTGATGCCATAGACTTCCAATCCTGGTGTTATTTTTGTTTTTCTCAGTGAAGGTCATTAAAAACTGCACGTGGTTTACGTTATCACTTATATCCAAGATGAGCGTCACTAACAGAAAGCCAAACTCTGACCTGATTAGCACACACTGCACATTGCATAAAGGTTGTAGCAATAATTACAGAGTTCAAGAACTGGTCTTCACATTCCCTGAATTTCCAAACATTAATCAAAGTCTTAACTGAATCACTCATGCCCTGGGATTTAATTGAATGACTTTCCTTCTTCACATTGAAGGTAATTATCCTCAAAATATATTTTCAGGAGATCGTAACAAAGCTCGTTAAAATTTGTAAATTAAGTCACTCGTTACAAGGTTTGCGTCTCGTTTATTCATAGGTGAACTACTTCAAAATAAATGATATATTATGTGTATAACGGGTGGTCTGCTGGGAAAAGCCGTGGGTTAATAGACATCATAAACAGTATAAGTCAGCTAAGGCATGCATGATGGCGACGTGGTCGTAGACGTGGAGTCAGAAGTAGGGAAGAGGCCTTATAAATATGGGTGGAAACAACAAGTTATACTCACCACAAACTCTCCCTTTGTATCAAGCCAGAAAGGTATTTTTCAAATCAACACAATGTTTGCCATATTGATACTGCCGCTATTTTATCCCTTCTTTTTTGATTGTTCTGCTCCCCCCCTGTTGTAAATTCTTTGCGTGCAATGGCCATCTCTCTAAACAATCAGGGTTATTCAGAGAAAGGTGAAAACCAGGAGAATTGGCAGAAGAGAACAATTTAGACCAAATAGCCGATTTGGAAAGTGAGATAAATGGGAGAATTTTTCTGGTTCTTGATCTAGAATTTTCACTTCCCCAATCATTTCCCTGAGTTTCACCTTTCTTTGAATAGACCTGTATGTATTTCTGATTCACAGTCACAGTTCACTTCCATCCTCTCCTCTCCCGTCCCATCCACCCCCCACACAGCCCCCATCCTAATTATATAAGCTCCTTTTTCCAGCTGCTTTACTTCTCTCTTGATTTAACCTTTATCATGCCCAAGCTCTTGGTCTATCATCATGCAATGTCTGCAATACTCTCTCTGGTAATTATCTCCACACTCCCCCTGCTCCCTCTTGTTTCACTTGCCTTAGTCCCTTAGATTGTAAGCTCACGAGATGTCTGGCTGAGCATTTGTATAAAGTGCTGCATTAGCAGGACAATTATCCTACAGGAAGGGCCGTCTGTTCCTTATGGTTATTATTTATTATGTCATCTGTTTGTGCTTCCCCATTGTAAAGTGCTACGGAATCTGTTGGCCCTGTATAAGAACTTGTTACTGTAACTGGAATGGGTGGGTGGCAGCTTTATATGGAATCCAATGGTCGGCATGGCCACTGGCTCCTAATAGTTTTTTTCTTGGCAATGAAGAGGTCATTATGAACCCCGTCACGTCTCTCCCAAACCACACTGTACTCTGTTTTCTTGAAATATGTCTCCTTACCAATTATTCCACTTAATCCTGTTATTTTGTTTCAGTCAGGGTTATTCAAAGAGATCCGAATTGCTTGAGAAAGGTAACCGAACAGTGAAAATCAGCGTTCGGTTACCTTACTTGGCCATTCGGCTAATTTATTCACTTCACTCTGTCTCTCAGTCTCGGCTTTTTCCAGCGGCTTCGCTGCGGGTGATCGGCTCCTGCTCAGGTTTTTCCGTGGTGTTCGGCAGGTTAATCCAGATGTTTTTGCGGGTTTTCGGTGTACATTCGCTGGGTTTGCGGTTAGTTTTCGTCAGGTTTGCGGCGGCTTTTCCCTGCAATTCGGGGACCCTGAATACACCGCAGGGTCACCGAAATGGGATCGGCAAAAGGAACCGAATTGAAGAGAACGAAAAGTCACCGAACGTGCGGTGACTTTTCGAATCTCTTTGAATTACCCTGTATGTGTTTCTCATTAAAACCTGCGTGTGGCTATCCTGACTGCTCAGGCATCATTTCCAAACACGCAACCTGTTACCAGCAAAAATTATTATCCACACTGATGATTTACGACGCAAGGAAGATTATCCAAGACTTTCAGATAAAGTGCTCAAAAGACCTTTTGCGTTTTTTATTATTTAAAGCCCCCTGACCCCCACACTCACAATCTGCTCCGAAAAACATCTCTGTAATTTCGAGTCAGGCCATTAGACGGTTTTTGTGTTTATTCTTTCAGAACAAATGACGGCATGGTTAATATTTCATGCGTTTCTGACGCCTTCGTTCCTGCTACTTAATTCATTTATTATACAAGGACCTAATTTCGTGTTGAAGAAACATAATGATTTTTTTGCTTTGTTCATGAATTATGCACAGTACCTACTTGGACCCATTGTCGTTGATCATATTGTCGTTCGACATTAATATGTGGTTTTCCATTATAAGTGTCACATGATCTTTTAAAGAAAAGAAAAAAAAACACTATAATTTGACTGCGTACATTTCCAGGTGGAATTGATATGTTATTATTATTTATTTTTCAGTATTGACGTACACAGCTCATGTCTTGCAGTATAGTTTGTTTTCAGAGAACGAATACAAATCTAGCAGGGTTATTCAAAGAGAATCGAAAAGTCACCGTACATTCGGTAACTTTTCGTTTCCCGCACTTCGGGGCGATTTGGCGATCCTATTTCGCCGACCCTGCGGTGTATTCAGCAAGCATCACAGGGCCGCCGTAGTGCAGGGAAGACCAGACGCAAACCCGCCGAATACTCGCCGCAAACCCGCCGAACACTCACTGAAACCCGCAGAAAACAACTGGATTAACCATGCTGAACACGCCAGAGAAGCCCGACTAGCCGCCGATCACAGAGCAGAGCAGCCGCTGGAAAAAGCCGACACGCAGACGAATGAGGTGGAAAAAAACCAAAACAGTACGCTTGAAGTTTGAAATTTGAAACGTTGTTTGCAAAAAAACCAACTGAACGAAAATGTCTGGAATTTACATATAAGATCCAATGAATGATAATAAAAAGGGCTGTTACAGAAAAAAGAAAAAATGATTAAAAAAACCAGAAAAAAGTTTGCAAAATAAATTCCAAAAAATGCCTAAAAGATCCTAAAAAAATCTATAAATAAAGAGACTTTTTACTGCAGAATAAAATAATAAATGGTTTATTAGATATTGAATTAAAACGGGAATATTTTTAACATTGAAGCCTATGGGATTCGCCTGATTAAACCTGTGGAATGAAACAACTGAACAGCAGGGCAATTCGGCAACTTTTCACTGCTGTTCGGTGTTCTATGAATAGACAAAGCATTTCTTCTCTATGGGGATTTCACTGCCCTCGAACAGGCACCGTACGTGCAGGCAATTCGCCAACATTTGGGGAATTGCCTGCTCTCTGAATAGCCGAATGGCCACGAAAGGTCCCCTTTCGCTGAAATTCAGCGTTTGGTTACATTTCGGCGACTTTTCACCTCTCTTTGAATAACCCCATATATCTCCCAATATTTCAAGTGGCCAAAGGATCGAGGATCCAGTCCTAAAAAAAATAAGTGTGGGAACTCACAAAGATTTCTGTCCCCGGATTAGCACCTACCATCTCACACTTAACACAAACACACACTCAGATCTGATTATAAACATTTGAATTTAGTAAAAATATGTTAAATCACATTTTATTGTGACTTAAAGGGGAAACCTATGAACACCTGAATTAAAGCTTTATTGCGGGGATCTCAAACACTGGCTCGTCCCCAGTTGTTCATTGTCTACAATTCTCAGAATTCTTTGAATGCAATAATTGGCCAGAGAATCATGGGAGTTGTTGTTCAGAAACATCTGAGGGACCAGAGTTTAAGATCCCTGCTTTATAGTATATTGGACCAATAGGAACTCAGCTCCTTCTGCAAAAATAGCAACAACAAAAAAAGGTTCCTCCTGCACTTGACCCCTGCTTAGTATACGTTAAATTTAGGCTAAGTTGATAGGAGACGGAGAAAGAAATTATTCTCTGATTTATACAATGATGTCACAACCAATCAGAAAAATTAAATGTATAATAAATAAAAATATCAGAAGAAGAGAATATTGTCTAACTGACACCAAGTGATCTCTAGCAACATTTATTATAGTTTAGCGACTCATTGCTGGGAGTGTAATTGCTTTGCAGCTCTGTTATACACTCACACATACCCAATGTATGGGAAAATATGATGCTAGGAAGGTAAAGAGGGATGGTGTGGAAATTCCCAAAAAGAGGAAACATCCCTCCTAAGAGACATATGGAAGATATCTACTTTATCAGGAGTCAAGTAAAGGGGGGCCACAGAGGAACGTAGTTTCACCGCTATCTTTACAGAAGGAACTGACTTCCCATTGGTCAAACTGAAGTTTCAGCTCAGACAATACGGCGCTCACTGCGTAATGAAGGCCTCCATGCCAGAACTCCCAGGCGCACCCCCTTGCTGTCTCCAAACAATAAGAAGAGTCGACTGCAGTATGCCAAATGTCATGTGGACAAACCACAGACTTTTGGGATAGTGTTCTGTGGACTGATGAAACAAAATTAGAACTGTTTGGGCCCATGGATCAACGCTATGTTTGGAGGAGGAAGAACAAGGCCTATGAAGAAAAGAACACCTTGTCTACTGTGAAGCATGGCGGGGGGGTCAATCATGCTTTGGGGCTGTTTTGCTTCTGCAGGTACAGGGAAGCTTCAGCGTGTGCAAGGTACCATGAATTCTCTTCAGTACCAGGAGATATTGGATGACAATGTGATGCAGTCCGTCACAAACCTGAGGCTTGGGAGACGTTGGACCTTTCAACAGGACAATGATCCCAAGCATACCTCCAAGTCCACTAGAGCATGGTTGCAGATTAAAGGCTGGAACATTTTGGAGTGGCCATCACAGTCACCTGACTTAAATCCGATTGAGAACCTCTGGTGGGACTTAAAGAAAGCAGTTGCAGTGCGCAAGCCTAAGAATGTGACTGAACTGGAGGCTTTTGCCCATGACGAATGGGCGAAGATACCCGTAGATTGCTGCAAGACACTTGTGTCAAGCTATGCTTCACATTTAAAAGCTGTTATAACTGTAAAAGGATGTTGTACTAAGTACTAAGATTGAATGTCACTTGGGGGTTGAATAAAACTGATAATGATGTGAGCACAGAAAAGACATTTGTGGTTATTTCATTATAAATGTTATGTTATATTTGTCTGACCTACACGTGCCTCTTTGATTTAATTGTAAGCAAGATGACTGAATGATCAAAATCAATGTCAAACTGGCCAAAACACTCAATTTCAGTGGGGGTTGAATAATTTTGAACACAACTGTATGTAATTTAAGTGTGTGTTTGTGTTTACTCGATCTGCAAGGCACCTCATGGTGCCCCAAGATCGAGTACAGCTGACATACAGGATAAATGCAAAGGAAATTTGTTTATGGAAAATGATATTTGTTTGCAGTTGGGCTCCAGAACATGAAGAAAAAGAAATAATACGATACCAGCGCTACTTTAGAAAGGTGCACTTGTGCCACCCAATTTAATTCCAGTGAGGACCAGATAATACACAGATGTTTCGGGGTCGCAGCCCCTTCCTCAGTGTGTACTGCCCTAGAACATGCCCCTAAAATTTTAGCTCCCAGAGTCATGATGCCAGAGTTGCTAACACTTTTTAAAACCAGCTGGGAATGTGTCTAGCCATCTCCCCAGCTTATACTGCTGAGACCAGAACTGCAGTAACAGCTGTTGGCCAGTAGATGGCCTTCCAAATGATTTAATACAGTAAGGAATAAATTGGGAATATTCCCAAATATTTCTTACTGTATTATCAAAAGGGATTTTCAAAACAAAATTGAAAAAGTAAAAAGATTAAAATACACTGTTTCCCAACAGTGGGCTCTATGACACTAGTCGCGCAAAAATGTGCGCGTGCGCAAAAACGCGAGGGGAAAAACCCTTTGCGCTGAACGTCATATATCGATGTTCGCGCATTTGATGCGCGTTAATGTCTAACGCGAGTGACCCTGCGTGAACCCTGCGCGAATGTAAGTTCGTGCGCGCATCCCATACTTAACATTGTGAGTGCAAATGCGTTCGTGCGCTGGTACGCGGCTGGTATTACAATTTATGCGCAACTTTTACGAACAACGTTTGCGCGCATAATTTTAACGTCTTTTAAAAGCTGGTGGTAACTGCAAATCTGAACGTTCTGGCCGAAACCAAATACACCAGCACGAAAAAAAAAAATACAGCACAGTATAGTTACACATTCAACACATACCCAAACAATAAAATTGAGAGATTGTGCGTGTTTATATTATTGCTGCAGCATATATACACAGATTGATTTTGACAGGCACTAAAACTGAACGGGAGACAATTGTGGTTCTTAATTCTGATTGGCTGAATCGCGTGAAAAAACAGTCCGCCCACCGATTTCTGCACGAAACGTTAATGTGCACTCGTTTTTGCGTGCGATATTTTTTGACAGATAAAAAATGCGCTCGGATCGTAATACCTGCGTTAATTTACGCGCATTAACGTTTAACGCTGCGCGCAAAAAAAATTGAGCTGCCCGTACGAATTTGCGCATTGAATGTAATAGAGCCCAGTGTGATCTGGAAAATCCCTTGGTGTTGAAGGGGTTAAGTATGAGTTAATAATTGCTTATTGGAGCAGAGGACTCTTGGTGAGTTCCCATACTTATTTTTTTAGGAATAGACCCCTGTACTTTATTAATTTAAAGCATAAGTCATATTTTATTTTGTAATTTATTCTCGACTTGGAAGCAGTGAACCCAACTGAGTAACTGTTAGATACATTTAGCCAGAAATTAATATATTGCATTAAATGTGTTCCCTGCTATGTCAGGGCTAAGGTTGATCAGGGCATACAGGAGATTTAGACCAAGCAATTGCATGTAAGGTTGATAGAAGGGCAAGTGCATTAAATAACAACTTGCCGAACCAATGTTCCTCTGCAATAATTATTTAAGGAGGTTATTGTGTTCTTTTATTAAATTGTTTCCATTAACATTTGCTTTTATGGCATCTGATACGTCCTTGTTTTATGACACATTATTCTTGTTTAATATTCAGAAGGTCTTTGTGCAAACATGTTGGCTTTCAGACCTTTGTAAATCTTTGAATTCTCCAGGGTCTGAATGTTCTTTACAGATAAAGATCTTTACATTTAGTAGCCAGAATGGACGAATAAGTGGACAGTTGCATAGGAATTAACCCCTTGAACTATTTGGGAATATTCCCATTGTATTCCTTACTATATTTGACAGGCAGATTTATTTATTTATTTATTTATAAAAGGATTTTACCAGGACGGATACATTGAGATTTCTCTCGTTTTCAAGTATGTCCTGGGTTCGAGAACATTGAGTGGATACAGAAATACAAAAAATAGTAAAATGCAAGATATTAACACAAAACCAAATATACAGATTAACAGAAAATAAATATGTAGGAAATAAAGTCATTATGTTACATGTTTACAGGTGCATTCCGTATTGAGGTATAATAATAGGGAGCTCTTAAGGGACTTTAGACTGGGGGAAGATTTGATGGGGTCTGGGAGGTTATTCCATATTTGTGGTGCTCTGTAGGAAAATGAGGATCGAGCCATTTTCTTTTTGTATTGCGGTATTGCAAGTAAGGTGCTGGTCCTGGATCGGAGGTTATAGGATGAGGGAACTGCCGGGGGAAGCAGCATATTCAGGTAGGGTGGTAGCTTCCCAGAAAAGCTCTTAAACACCAGGTTGGAAAGGTGAAGAGTGCGTCTAGAGTCCAGTGATGGCCAGTTTAGTTCTTTTAACATGTCACAATGGTGTGTCATGTAGTTACATTGTAGCACAAAGCGACAGAATGAGTTATACAATGTAGTAAGTTTCTGGTGGTGTGACTGAGGGGCGGCTGCATACACTACATCTCCGTATTCAATGGCTGGCATAAGCATTTGTTGTACAATCTGCTTTCTTACCGCGGGGCTCAGGCAGGATTTGTTTCTGTACAGGGCACCTAGTTTGGGGTAGAGTTTAGATGAGAGTTTTTCGATGTGGGGCCAAAGGATAGATTTGGGTCTAACCACATACCTAGGTATTTGAGAGAAGTGACTGTGGTCAGCGTGCCATTTGATTTTGTCCCAACACATAGATGGGGTGTTTGCAATTTGTGTAGTTTAGGTGCGGTTCCAAAGAGCATTGTAACAGTTTTGTCAGTATTTAGAAAAAGTTTGTTATTTGCACTTTTCTACCCCTGTGAATTGTTCTTGCAGCACTACCTCCAGCTGTGGGAGATTTGATGTCGCCACCTGCTGGTCAAAAAGGAGTTACTGCAGTTCTGGTTTCTGTGCAGGATCAGCTGGGGAGAGACTTCATTCACACACATTCCCCAGCTGGTTTTAAAAAAATGTAACACCTCAGGTGTCATGCCCTCAGGGTTAAAACTTTAAGGGCACCTTCTGTAGCCCAAATGCAAGCGAGATTAATTTGCAACAAATGCATTTCATTTGCAATGATACAGCATCGTGTTAACACGATCTCGGGCTGCTGCGTCTGTTACTGCTGGTCGTGTATACATGATCATGGCAGTGAAGGGGTTAAATAGCTGAGTATGAAGCATTATATGAATATTTAATATATGAGTACTTTCCTACTTCAAATGGGCTAAAATGTTTACAATACTCAACAAATTAGTGAATTACATCTTAAATTCTTTTTTTCCCTTTTCTCTATAACACTGGCATTTCCAAGAGTCTATGTCACACCACATATAGTGCAGTATTATTTCACTATCAGGTCTATTCAGAGAAAGGTGAACCTCAGGAGTGAATATTCTATGGGAAAATAGCCAAACTAGAAAAATTCTCCCATTTATCTCACTTTCCAAATCGGCTATTTGGTCTAGATTGTTCTCTTCTCCTGCCAGTTCTCCTGGTTTTCACCTCTCTCTGAATAACCCTGTTAGCTTCTAACTTCACCTATACTCCAGAAATACCACACTAAATTATGCCGGACGGTGACTTTTTTGCTACATTACATGTAGTGAGTTTTATTCACTGGTACAAAAACACTGGTCTATTCTGCCTCTGCCAGGCTTAAGCAGATGCAAAGGGTTACCCTTGTTGCAAGCTGTTAAACCTTTGTGAATCCCTATCATTGCTTAGTTAAGAGCCAGCTACGATAATATACGACTGGAAAATCTATTTTCATTAACTACAGTAAGAAATATTAGAAAATATTCCAAATTTATTTCTTACTAAAATCACCTATTTGTCAGATGTTGCCATCTGCTGGCCAAAGGATCTACTGCAGCACTGGTCTCCGTGCTGGGCCAGCTGGGGTGATGTGTTTTTAGACACATATTCCCAGTTGGTTTTACAGACGGTTAGAACATTGGGTATCACGGTCTCGGTGCTAAAACTGTAGGGGCACATTATGGGGCTGTCACGTCTCCACCAGTTCCAACCATGCCCCCTTGTGGTGAAAGCGATCCAGGTCAGGTTTTCCTTATCTGGGCTTAGCCATTACGCCCTGTGCCGCTCCTGGATTCCCTTGTGGCTGTCAGGTCTGGGGTCACATGTCCTGTTTGCTCAGTCCTGTTCCCTATAAAGATGCAAGCAGCAGAGGGGCCCATTGCCCATGCATGGGTTCATGTTCCTGAGGGTTTCTTGTGGTTCCTGTGGGTTCCTGAGCGTTCCTGTGGGTTCCTGAGCATTCCTGTGGGTTCCTGAGCATTCCTGTGGGTTCCTGAGCATTCCTGTGGGTTCCTGAGTTATTGCTTCCTGATATATTGTCCTGGTATTCTGGTTTATGATCTTGGCTTGTATTCTGACTATTCTGTTGTCTGCTCCCTTTCCTGTTTATTGATATCTGTGTACCGACCTCTGCTTGTCTGACATTCCCTCCTGGCTCTTGATCCTTTGGCTCCAGTCCTGACTATTCTATGTTCCTTGTTTCCTGTTCTGTGTATTCCCAGCAGCATATTCTATTGTCTTGCTGTATCTTGTTTAACCCTCGCCCTTCCTGTTCTCCTGTCTCTGTGTCATTTCTTGTTAGGTTTCCTAGACAGAAGACCATTCAAGGACCTTACCCCCAGTTAAGGATCCCTTTAGAGTTCTTCTGTGTTCTCTTTGTTGTCCTACCATTCCTGTTACAGTCCTGTTATATATCTTGTATTCGTGTAGTATCTGTGTGCTGTGGTCTGTCCATGCAGCCAGCAGCTAACCTGCCTCAAGGGCTTAACATCTCCCAGAAAGGGCCCACCTTGGCTCATGCCACGTGCCCCCCCCCCGTGACAGTGGCCCATTTTCAAACAGATTTAATTTGCAATAATCAAAATTCATTGTTCATTGCTTCTGTGGAACACCATATTGACTGTACTTGGTATTGGGGCCATGCAGATTGAGTATAGTCTATTTTGGTAGCGAAGGGGTTAATAAGCCAAAACAAAAGCTTACATATTGTCCTGTGCATATTTCCTGTGGGTGGAAACAGTTGTCAAATTTTACTCCTATAGCACAAAATTCGACTACTGTGGTCTCTTTGTGGTATCCATTGTTATATTTTAAAGGAAGAGTAAACTGCACTGTAAAAATTCAGTTTATTGCATAAAAAAATTCCACATACTGACCAACGTTTCAGTATGATGTTGCTCTAGCGTTGAGACAATTTATCTGTTTGTAAACACTGATTTCTCTTCGAATAAACACCAAAAAGTTTTCTTATCTGACTTTCATAATTTCAACTTTTAAGTTCAAAAGATTCCAGAACAACAAAAAAATATATAATAATGATGTATGTTTGTTCTAGCGCGGAAGAGCAGCCTTTTAATGTTATTTTCTTTCATTTTTTTCTAAAAAAAGGTCCCATTATCCTGCATTAACCTTGCCCCTTTGTTCTGTACAACGTTAATTCATTTTATCTAAGCAAGAGAAAAGGCTGAAACCCTAAAACAATAATTTAAAAGGCATTCGTGGTGGTGGGACAGATGGAAAGAACCTTCAAAGACAACCTTAGCATATAAACTTAACAGGGAAACAATACAGTCATTTTACTTCTGATCTAATGGCTGTACTGAAATGATCAGTCACCACTTCAATCTCGAATGTCAACACAGACGGATTTCTGAACATCCTGTTTTGATCTCTAGGTTTGCTGGTGAACCCATTATTCACATTACGCTTTCTCTGTTAACCCCTTCCCTACCAAGTGATTTAAAAAAAAAAAATGTCAGGAACTAGTGTTTTTTTGGAAAATCATTTTTAATTGATTATACAGTAAGAAAGAATTGGGAATGTTTCCTCTACTGTAATAACCTATTTGACAGGGCAGATGTCGCCATCTGATGGCTAAATGGAGTTACTGCAGTTCTTGGCTCTGTGCTGGATCAGCTGGGGAGATGTCAGATGATACATTCCCAACTGGTTTCAAATTGTCAGCACCTTGAGCATCATGCCCACAGTGCTAAAACTTTAGGGACACCTTCTGGAGCCCATATGCAAATAAAATCCATTTTCCACAATCAAATTTCATTTGTAAAGGCCCTAGATCGTGTTAGTGAAGGGGTTAAATTACTATAATGATATGATGCTATCAGGGTTATTCAAAGAGATTCGAAAAGTCACCGCACGTTCGGTGACTTTTCGTTCTCTTCAATTCGGTTCCTTTTGCCGATCCCATTTCGGTGGGATCGGTGGGAATAGACCACCACAGGGCCCCCGAATTGCAGGGAATAGCTGCCGCAAACCTGAGGAAAACTCACTGCAAAACCCAGCGAATGCACGCTGAAAACCCTCAAAAACATCTGGATTAACCTGCCAAAAACCACAGAAAAACCCGAGCAGGAACCGATCACACGCAGCGAAGCCGCCGGAAAAAGCCGAGAAAGCCGAGACCGCAGACAGAGTGAAGAGAATAAATTAGGAAAACAGTTTGCATGAAGGTTTGAAAAGTGAAACACTGTTTGCAAAGAAACTACTGAGTGAAAATGTCTGAAATTTGCATATGAGGTCCAGGGAATGATAATAAAAAGGGTTGTTACAGAAAAAATAAGTAAACTTAAAAAAAAAAAAATCAAAAAAAATCGGACTTTTAAAAAAAAAAAATTCAGATAAATGCTTAAAATATCCTAAAAAATCTATAAATAAAGAGACTCTTTACTGCAGAATAGTATAATGAACGGTTTATTAGATATTGGATTAAAACTGGAATATTTTTAACATTGAAGCCTATGGGATTCTCCTGAATTAACCTGTCGAATTAAACCACCGAATGGCAGGACATTAGGGGAACCTTTCACTGCTGGTTTGTGTTCTCTGAATAGCCGAAGCATTGCTTCTCTATGGGGATTTCACTTCCCTCGAACAGGCACCGAACAGGCACCGTATGTGCAGGCAATTCGCCCGGATTTGGCGAATTGTCTGCTCTCTGGATAGCCGAATGTCCAGGAAAGGCAACCGAACGCTGATTTTCAGCATTCGGTTACCTTTCTCAAGCAATTCGGATCTCTTTGAATAACCCTGATTGTTTCAGGAGGTTATATAGAAAATGCAGGGAATTTTGCAGACAATAGCACTTTTTGTGTCAAAAGGTTTTAGCTAAACCAGTAATAGATACAGAATACATTTCATATTCATCTATTTTGACGTAAAAGTTCCTAGGAACTCTCCACCAAATTACCACTTAGCAACCATCCACTTAGTAAAATGGGAGTAAAAACCTAATTATTCTCATATACTGGTGATTGACTATAAGCCACTACATGTCTATAAATTATAACAGCCCAATCCTACCCATCTTGACAGGAACTGGACAAATGCACATTGCTTTAAATAGAAACCAGGCATTAATTTAAAGTCCAGGGTGGGAGCATTCTACTTAATTTTTATTGATTTTATCATTTTTTAGATTTAGACTAGGGATGTTCTCCTATTTTCTAAATGATAACAATTGAACATTCAGGTGCCAGACAGAGATGCAGCACCTGTAAGAAAGAAAATTAAACCACCTAGGGCACTAAGCTAATACGGGGACACTAAGGCTAAGGTCAGACTAACGCATTTTTCACGTGCGTTTAGCCGCACGAAATCACGGCCGTGCTAGCAGCAAATGACGTCCAATGCCGGGGAACATACGACGAACGGCCGCACGAACGTTCGTCCGTGCAACGCAAGTGGCCAACGAACGCATTTTTTCGAGAACGTCAAACCGCTACTACTGACGTACAGAGTGCGCTGCGGCCGCATAGCGGCGTGTTTGCGTGATTGGGAGACGTCAGACGCTGCTAATGTCCGGCCAACATAACGTCCAGACGCAAAAAGGGTTTTATTGATGATCCGTACAAAATCACGGACGAAAAGGTGCATCGTATGACCGCTATCGCGTATTCCGTGAAAAAATACGTCCATTCGTTCGAACGCACTTTTTCACGGACAACGTGAAAAATGCGTTCGTCTGACCCTAGCCTAAAGGGAAAAATGTGCGGTTGCAAATCTCCCCTTAGCCTCCCCATTTTAAAAGTAGGTTACAGGGCAGGCGTTGAATCCAGCAGCCTGCCTTGTAACGGCCGCAAGCCTCCAGGATGCTCAAGGCAGCACTAATGCACCGTCGCCAGCATCCCCTCCTCAAGTCCATAGGACCCCATTGAGGCTCGTGCTGCCAGGTCACATGATCTGCAGGATCTCACATCTCGCGAGATCCTGCAGGTCCATGGAGTGATTCGCGGAGGGAGACTGGGGACTTTTTTCCTCCGTCTCACTCTGCTCCCGGCAACGAGAAGTGGCGGATCAGGCCACCGTTCTCGCCGTGAGATGAGAGGCGAGTATCTGATTTTTGAGGGGTTGGGCTTCCAGCTGCTGCTGAAGTGGAATCAGTTAGCTACAGCATAGAGCTGAGGATAACGCTTCAGTTAACCGCAGCTGTGTCACGTACCGCACTGATGTTCCTGCATCCCGGCGACCGCCAGTGCGTTCCTCGCTGGCAGGCCGCCGAGTGAAGTAGCCACCAACTGCGGCCGGAGGGCACTGACGCTGGCGGGGTGTGGTGTGTTGACGTTGAACCCATCGAATTTAAAATGAGACACTCGAACACTGGTCCTTCACCATGACGAGGTTTCAATGCCTCTCAGAGCATTCATTGTAATATTCATTGCTTACCTGTGAATGATCTTGGCTTGTCCTGACTATCCCTCTGGCTCTTAACCTTTTGGCACTTGGCTGACAATCTGACCTGGCATTAGACCCCTGGCACTTGGCTGATGATCTCACCTGGCATTAGACCCCTGGCACTTGGCTCTTGTGTATTTAGAAATCTGGCCACCTAAAGGACTGGCAGTGTAGTATAGATTGTCTGCATACAGGGATTAGACATTTAGGCTGGGTTCACACCTGGGCGTTTTAACGCGCGTTCGTGCGCACTTTAAAACGCAGGATCGGGGAAATCCCATGCTTTGCTATGGGACCCATTCAGACCTAAGCGTTTTACAGCGCGCAGGAACGTGCGTTAAAACGGCCAATGCAAAAAGAAGTTCGGGAGCTTCTTTTTGGGCATTGTCATGCCCCGTTCCGCGGCCTTCCCCCGACCCACACCGCCATGCTGGGAGAGGTTCCCTACTCACCCGAGGTCCCTCGTGGCGCGTTGCTCCGAGTTCCGGGTCCGCAGGATGGAGAGGAAGAGCCAGGAGACGCCCCACGCCGCCGGCTGGATCCAAGCCCTGTAAAGGAATGCGCGCACGCGCGAGAACAGACCCTCCTATGTAATGTAAAATCAGGTACTCTGGCGCCCTCGGCTGGCCGATTAAGGGTATTACGGGACACCTGCTCTGGAGATCCTCGAATGCCTCCCATTGACCTATCAAAGATCCAGGTACCTCAACTCCACCTACGAGAACCAGGTGAGAGATATTCTCATGATCCCATGAACCCTATTTAAATCCGCCTTCCTTCCCAGCACATTATCCAGGTTCTACTGTGCCTTCCGCCTCAGTTT
This sequence comes from Leptobrachium leishanense, assembly GCA_009667805.1. Classification (NCBI taxonomy): domain Eukaryota; kingdom Metazoa; phylum Chordata; class Amphibia; order Anura; family Megophryidae; genus Leptobrachium; species Leptobrachium leishanense. The sequence goes on from CM019067.1 coordinate 312,150,979, forward strand.
TCCTAGAGTTCCTCGTATTCCTTGATCACGTATCTTCTGACCCTTCGACCCGGATTGTGCCAACGACTACGCCACCTTCTTCAACCTTTGACCCGGATTGTGCCAACGACTACGCCACCTTCTTCAACCCTTCGACCCGGATTGTGCCAACGACTACGCCACCTTCTTCAACCCTTCGACCCGGATTGTGCCACCGACTACGCTGCCTTCTTTAACCCTTCGACCCGGATTGTACCACCGACTACGCTACCTTCTTCAACCTTCGACCTAGATTGTGCCACCGACTACGCTACCTTCCTTAACCCTTCGACCCGGATTGTGCCATCGACTACGCCACCTTCTTCAACCCTTCGACCCGGATTGTGCCATCGACTACGCCACCTTCTTCAACCCTTCGACCCGGATTGTGCCACCTACTACGCCGCCTTCTACACTCTTCGACCCGGATTGTACCATCGACCACGCCATCATCCTCGTTATTATCCGTTGTTCTTCCTGGGACTTTGTTTTACGAATTCCACTCCAACCTTATTGACTGTATTATTTTCTGGACTCCAACTACTATTTATGATTCACTAAAGATTACTTTACTCTCTATCGCCTCCTGATTTTCTTATCCATAGCTTGCCATTGGGTTCCATACACACACTTCACAGGGGATCCAAACCCTGCATTACAGGCATACAGCAGCGCGTTCGCGGCCATATAATAGCCGCGAACGCGCTGCAATGCGCGTTCGCGCGTTTTTTTGTATGTAAAAAAAACGCGCGCATTGCGCGACGCAGCGCTACGCCCAGGTGTGAACCCAGCCTTACTGTATACGATATATGTGACAAGAGGTTTGTAATTAGCGATAGGTCTTTGTGATCCTAGCGCTAATTACTGATTGCGCTCCCCATGTTAAGCATAGGGAGAGCAAAGTACAGTATTCTTTACTGTTTAACAAGAAATTGGTTTCAGGACACATCCTTTATTGCAACATGTATCTTGGGTGCTTACATGATCATTATTGCCTATGTATAACAAACTACTATGAGTTTCCTTTTCAAGAAAACAAGTCATCTAAGGCTAGGGTCAGACTAGCGCACTTTTAACGTGCGTTCTGGCGCACTTAATTACGGCCGCACTAGCAGCAGATGACGGGCAATGACGGCCAATATACGAAGTACGGTCGCACGAAAGTCCGGCCGTGCAACGCAAGTGGCAAACGAACGCATTTTGTCGAACGTGAAACCACTAGTACGGTCGTAGAGAGTGCGCTGCGTCCGCTAGCGGCGTGTGTATGTGATTAGGAGATGTCAGACGCTGCTAATGTCCGGCCAACATAACGTCCAGATGCAAAAGTGTTTTATTGATGATCCGTACAAAATCACAAACGCAAATGCGCATCGTATGACCGTTATCGCGTACTCCGTGAAAAAATGCGTCCATTCGTTCGAACGCACTTTTTCACAGACAACGCAAAAATGCGTTCGTCTGACCCTAGTCTAAACTGGAGATGACACAGAGAAGAGGGCTGACAAGGAGGTTAAGGGTGAGAACGCCTCTCCAGCCACTAGCCTGAAGGGTTTTGGAGCCTCGGCTTTCCAGGACCATTCTTCTGCTAAATGATGTAGTGTGGGACATAGAGAAACACAGCACTGCAGAAAAGAAGCTTGCCGTGGCAGAGGCGTAAGGTGACATAAGCAACTGCCTTAGGGCGCTCAGGCCAGGGGGCACACAAGAGTTAGTTTTGTGGTCAGTGGCTCAGAGGTTGAACTACTTGTTCGCCAGGGATGATAACTGTAGAGATGCATGGAGTATGGCCATTGGCAAGAGCCTGGGGCTTCAGGGGTCAAGAAAGAGGATAGGACCATCTGCTTGTGAAGTTCAAAGGAACTCCTAATCAATCAATCAATCACTGCCTACCAAGAGAAATGGACCCGGGAGCACGTATGGAAATTGAAATCCTGCATGCATGTGACTTCACTCAAGACAATTAAAGGTGAGAGATGGGAACATGAAATTTCTTAAATTACTTAAAAAAACATGATTTACTTGTGCTCCCCCCCCCTGACAAATTTTGCCACTCTTTTAGTGAAGTGTACATGGTTTGATGGGAAAAAAAAGTAAGTCTCATTTTAATTGGTTTTATAACAATCCTGACCTAACACACACTTCCGTAATGGTGTAAGGTGATCTGAGGACATTTTCCAGAAGTCTGTAATCTGTTTTAAAATGACATGAAAAAACTAATGGCATTACTCATCTCCTTCCCATCCTTAGAGTATGAGCAACATTTTCATTCGGAGATCGTGCACATTTAATCTCTTTCAAGGGCTACTCTATTCTGCAATATGTTTAATACGCGAGGCAGATAAAATGTGGGAAAATATGGGAAAAAAAAATCAAAATAGGAACCTTTGGTTGGTTCTCATTAAATATATGAAGCTGGGCATAATATCACGAAACAATCAGTGTTCTTCCTTTAGAAATACAATGTATACATTGGTTACACTGGACATTCATGCACGTGATGAGTGACCCATGCAGCTATATCACATGTAATCAGGCAAGCGCGTGGGGTGTGCCGGGTGTGCCCAGGCACACCCTAATGCTGGGTGAAAAGGTTCTCTTTCACCTCCAACATTGACATGATAGATGTCCCTTATCTGGTAGGCTTGTGCACCGATTTTTTTTTCGGTTCGATTCGATTTTTCGGATGTTTAAACTTTTCGATTCGGCTCGTTTCGACCGATTTCTGTTTCGATTCGGTTCGGTTCGACTCGTTTTTCGGGTACTTTTTTTTTCGGAATATCGACCATTTTTCGTATTTTCGTGTCACTTTGCTCGGTTTTTGTATCGACGTTTCGTAATTTCGGAAATTTTCGTTTTTTCGGAACGTCTGTTCTCCTCGTTTCAAAGCAATAAATTTCGATTTGACACATTTCAAGTCCATTCGAAAATTCAGAAAATATTTCGTTTAGGCTCGGAAAACTTTTCGGATCTGCCGTTTTCGGATCTAAAAATTTTCAGAAAATCGGCCGCATCCGAAAACACGAATCGGGAAATTTCGTGAAAATTCCGAAACCCGAAACGCACATCCCTATTATCTGGTTCGTCATGAAAAACGTAAAAACTGACTTTATCTCTGACTGCAAGGTTGGTATTTCTAATGTAAAATGTGCATTTTGTACAAAGTCTTCTAAACATACGTTTTCAATTAATAAATGTTCCATGGTTGCACACCCTAATGTAACAGGCTGTGCAGACATGTATAAAGATCTCAATTACTTTCAGCTAATACAGAGCCGCTAGAAATTTCTAGTATATTACGAGCTGGATCGTTCAGCATAACACGCCAGGACATTGAATCTGATTGTGAAATATTAAGATTTAACTTAACCCCATCGCTGCTGAGTCATTTCACAGCTGTGTGCTGAGCTCATTTTTACCGCTTTTGCGCATCATGTTTAAACGCGTTTAGAAGCCACGTTTTATTACATGACCCAGACATATTATATATCGTTCTTTCCGGCAGACTCCGCAGATTCATAATTTATAATTTTTATATGTATACGTCATGTCCTGCCTATATATTATAACAAAAATACAATAAAATTTGAATTTTCAATCATTTACAGTGTGTAAAGTGTTTTTTTTTCACATTTTTTCACATGAGCATTTGCAGTTATATTTTCTATGGGGTGCACTTGCAGAAAAAATAGAAATGGGGACTTGTTACATTTTTTGGGGGGAATTACGTGATTTTTTGCAAACGCACCCCATAGAAAAAAATCATTAGTGCAGCATCATTGTTCACTTTATAATTGAAATGTGAACAATATTGCTGCAGTAATAAAAACAACACACACAAAAAAAATATTTGTGTTTAATTTTTTTAAATTTAGTTTTACTTTGAATATGGTCATGTTTGGTATCATTCAAAAGGCCATGCTCAGGTTCCGGAGATATTGGGGTTCAAATGAACCCCATACCTCCACCAGGGGATTTCCTTGGAAAATCCCCGGGCAGCTAGGGGTTCCCCTGCTATCTGACGTCATCGTGCTATGCACAACATGTCAGGAGCTTAGGGGGAACCCGGAGGTGGAGACGCCATCCAAGATGGCGGCCCCCACCTGAACTAGATTACGATCAGCTGCCGAGCGACGCCGATCGTGATCTGGCAATTATAGGGTTAAAAACCAGGTACCGCTTTAAAGGGCAGACACTGACCTTCAAAGCAGTGCCTGGTTTTTGGCTGAAAACCCTCCCAATCTGGAGGGAGAGGGATCCTAAAGGATCCCCCCTCCCTTTCAGGCGCTCTCCCGGCATTGCCGGGGAGGTCGACTGGAAATGATGTCTTCGCGCAGGTGCGATGACGTCATTTACGTCGGGGGCCGACCTATCTTCGGTGCCTGGCTTCCCTGAAGCTAGAACGCCGCGGGACCTCGAACAGAGAGGTGACTATCTCCGCCGGGGTTCCAGCTTGCGGATGACGTGTGGGGCACATCCTCCGCATATAGCGGGAGTCAATGAGGATGTGCCCCACGCATCATCAGCAGTGAAGGGGTTAAAGCAGGAGGTGTGAACAGTTTGGCCAGAACAGTAAAGAGACAACGTTAAGCTACCAATGTAATATTACTATTGAAAATATTTCTTAAATTTAGCATGCTGACAAATACAGGGGGCTTAATTCTGACCAAGCTGTTATGGTTATAGATAAGGTTGTGCATGACTTTATTTTTCGTTTAATTTTTCTTTTGTTTTGGATCATTTCGATTCGGTGATTCGGATCAATTCGGTGACTCGGATCGATTAGTTAATTCGGCTCATTTCAGCAATTCGGCTCATTTTGGAGATTTGGCTCATTTCAACGATCCGGCTCATTTCGTGTGATTCGGATCGGTTGTTTTTTTATGAGTTAATTTGTTTTTATTGCTTATTTATGAATGTCAAGTAGATTACTACCAAGAGAATGAAAGTTTCTTTACTTAATTATTCTTTTAGGATTTTTTAGGCATTGTTTGGGTGAAATTTTAGGTTTCCTATTTAACCCATAGGTTTCAATGCAGCATATGAATCCACACACTACCGGGCAACGCCTCTCTGCAATATAGTTAATGCAGCATATGAATCCACACAGTGCTGGGAAGCGCCTCTCTGCATTATAATTAATGCAGCATATGAATCCTCACACTGCCGGGCAGCACCTCTACAGTATAATAATGCAGCATATGAATCCTCACACTGCCGGGCAGCACCTCTACAGTATAATTAATGCAGCATATGAATCCTCACACTGCCGGGCAGAACCTCTACAGTATAATAATGCAGCATATGATTCCGCACACTGCCGGGCAGCACCTCTACAGTATAATAATGCAGCATATGAATCCTCACACTGCCGGGCAGCACCTTTACAGTATAATAATGCAGCATATGAATCCTCACACTGCCAGGCAGCACCTCTACAGTATAATAATGCAGCATATGAATCCACACACTGCCAGGCAGCACCTCTACAGTATAATAATGCAGCATATGAATCCTCACACTGCCGGGCAGAACCTCTACAGTATAGTAATGCAGCATATGAATCCTCACACTGCCGGGCAGAACCTCTACAGTATAATAATGCAGCATATGAATCCTCACACTGCCAGGCAGCACCTCTACAGTATAATAATGCAGCATATGAATCCTCACACTGCCGGGCAGCACCTCTACAGTATAATTAATGCAGCATATGAATCCACACACTGCCAGGCAGCACCTCTACAGTATAATAATGCAGCATATGAATCCTCACACTGCCGGGCAGCACCTCTACAGTATAATAATGCAGCATATGAATCCTCACACTGCCGGGCAGCACCACTACAGTATAATAATGCAGCATATGATTCCGCACACTGCCGGGCAGCACCTCTACAGTATAATAATTCAGCATATGAATCCTCACACTGCCAGGCAGCACCTCTACAGTATAAGGCTAGGGACAGATGAGCGCATTTTCTGCAGCCACCGTCAAAATGTACGTCGATGCGTGCGCACGCATTTTTTCACGGAATACGCTTAAGTGGTCAGACGATGCGCAATTCTGGACGTATTTCATGACGATGGGGTGAAAAGAAGTCTAGGGAAATCCGGCTGTTTGAACGTTATGTAGGCCGCACACTAGCAGCGTCTGACATCTCCTAATCACGCACACACGCTGCTATGCGGCCGCAGCGCACTCTGTACGTCAGTAGCAGCGGTTTCACGTTCTGATAAAAATGCGTTCATTTGCTGGTTGCGTGGTGTCGGCGCACTTTCGTACGCACGTACTGCGTATATTGGCCGTCATTGGCCGTTATGTGCTGCTACTGCTGCCGTGATTTAGTGCGCCTGCACGCGCGTTCCGACTGCCCCACTCTGACCCTAGCCTTATTATGCAGCATATGAATCCTCACACTGCCGGGCAGCACCTCTACAGTATAATAAAGCAGCATATGAATCCTCACACTGCTGGGCAACACCTCTACAGTATAATAATGCAGCATATGAATCCTCACACTGCCGGGCAGCACCACTACAGTATAATAATGCAGCATATGATTCCGCACACTGCCGGGCAGCACCTCTACAGTATAATAATGCAGCATATGAATCCTCACACTGCCAGGCAGCACCTCTACAGTATAATTAATGCAGCATATGAATCCTCACACTGCCGGGCAGCACCTCTACAGTATAATAATGCAGCATATGAATCCTCACACTGCCAGGCAGCACCTCTACAGTATAATAATGCAGCATATGAATCCTCACACTGCCGGGCAGCACCTCTACAGTATGAGGCTAGGGTCAGACTAACGCATTTTTCACGTTGTCCGTGAAAAAGTGCGTTCGAACGAATGGACTTATTTTTTCACGGAATACGCAATAGCGGTCATACGATGCGCAGTTTCATCCGTGATTTTGTACGGATCATCAATAAAACACTTTTTGGGTCTGGACGTTATGTTGGCCGGACATTAGCAGCGTCTGACGTCTCCTAATCACACACACACGCCGCTAGCGGACGCAGCGCACTCTGTACGTCAGTACTAGTGGTTTCACGTTCTCGAAAAAATGCGTTTGTTTGCCGCTTGCGTTGCGCGGCCGCACTTTTGTGCGACCGTACTTCGTATATTGGCCGTCATTGCCCGGCATCTGCTGCTAGCACGGCCGTGATTATGTGCGGCTGCACGCGCGTTCGCACTGCCTCAGTCTGACCCTAGCCTAATAATGCAGCATATGAATCCTCACACTGCCGGGCAGCACCTCTACAGTATAATAATATAGCATATGAATCCTCACACTGCCGGGCAGCACCTCTACAGTATAATTAATGCAGCATATGAATCCACACACTGCCAGGCAGCACCTCTACAGTATAATTAATGCAGCATATGAATCCTCACACTGCCGGGCAGCACCTCTACAGTATAATTAATGCAGCATATGAATCCTCACACTGCCGGGCAGCACCTCTACAGTATAATTAATGCAGCATATGAATCCTCACACTGCCGGGCAGCACCTCTACAGTATAATTAATGCAGCATATGAATCCTCACACTGCCGGGCAGCACCTCTACAGTATAATAATGCAGCATATGAATCCTCACACTGCCGGGCAGCACCACTACAGTATAATAATGCAGCATATGATTCCGCACACTGCCGGGCAGCACCTCTACAGTATAATAAAGCAGCATATGAATCCTCACACTGCTGGGCAACACCTCTACAGTATAATAATGCAGCATATGAATCCTCACACTGCTGGGCAACACCTCTACAGTATAATAATGCAGCATATGAATCCTCACACTGCCGGGCAGCACCTCTACAGTATAATAAAGCAGCATATGAATCCTCACACTGCTGGGCAACACCTCTACAGTATAATAATGCAGCATATGAATCCTCACACTGCTGGGCAACACCTCTACAGTATAATAATGCAGCATATGAATCCTCACACTGCCGGGCAGCACCTCTACAGTATAATAATGCAGCATATGAATCCACACACTGCTGGGCAGCGCCTCTGCAGTATAATTAATGCAGCATTTGAATCCACACACTGTTGGGAAGCGCCTCTCTGCGGTATAATTAATGCAGCATATGAATCCACACACTGCTGGGAAGCGCCTCTCTGCAGTATAATAATGCAGCATATGAATCCTCACACTGCCGGGCAGCACCACTACAGTATAATAATGCAGCATATAATTCCACACACTGCCGGGCAGCACCTCTACAGTATAATAATTCAGCATATGAATGCTCACACTGCCAGGCAGCACCTCTACAGTATAATTAATGCAGCATATGAATCCTCACACTGCCAGGCAGCACCTCTACAGTATAATAATGCAGCATATGAATCCTCACACTGCCGGGCAGCACCACTACAGTATAATAATGCAGCATATGATTCCGCACACTGCCGGGCAGCACCTCTACAGTATAATAATGCAGCATTTGAATCCACACACTGCTGGGAAGCGCCTCTCTGCGGTATAATTAATGCAGCATATGAATCCGCACACTGCTGGGAAGCACCTCTCTGCAGTATAATTAATGCAGCATATGATTCCACACACTGCTGGGAAGCACCTCTCTGCTGTATAATTAATGCAGCATGTGAATCCACACACTGCTGGGAAGCGCCTCTCTGCGGTATAATTAATGCAGCATATGAATCCACACACTGCCGGGAAGCGCCTCTCTGCAGTATAATTAATGCAGCATATGAATCCGCACACTGCCGGGAAGCGCCTCTCTGCAGTATAATTAATGCAGCATATTAATCCACACACTGCTGGGAAGCGCCTCTCTGCGGTATAATTAATGCAGCATATGAATCCGCACACTGCTGGGAAGCGCCTCTCTGCGGTATAATTAATGCAGCATATGAATCCACACACTGCTGGGAAGCGCCTCTCTGCGGTATAATTAATGCAGCATATGAATCCACACACTGCTGGGAAGCGCCTCTCTGCAGTATAATTAATGCAGCATATTAATCCACACACTGCTGGGAAGCGCCTCTTCAGTATAATTATTGCAGCATATGAATCCGCACACTGCTGGGAAGCGCCTCTCTGCGGTATAATTAATGCAGCATATGAGGCTAGGGTCAGACTAACGCATTTTTCGCGTCGACCGTGGAAAAGTGCGGTCGAACGAACGGACATATTTTTTCACGGAATACGCGGTAGCGGTCATACGATGCGCCTTTTCGTCCGTGATTTTGTACGGATCATCAATAAAACACTTTTGTGTCTGGACGTTATGTTGGCCGGACATTAGCAGCGTCTGATGTCTCCTATCACGCACACACGCCGCTATGCGGCGCAGCGCACTCTGTCGTCAGTAGTAGCGGTTTGACGTTCTCGAAAAAATGCGTTCGTTTGCCATTGCGTTGCGCGGACGAACTTTCGTGCGGCCGTACTTCGTGTGTTCCGGCATTGGACGTCATTTGCTGCTAGCACGGCCGTGATTTTGTGCGGCTAAACGCACGTTAAAGCTGCGTTCGTCTGACCCTAGCCTGAATCCACACACTGCTGGGAACCGCCTCTCTGCGGTATAATTAATGCAGCATATGAATCCGCACACTGCTGGGAAGCGCCTCTCTGCGGTATAATTAATGCAGCATATGAATCCGCACACTGCTGGGAAGCGCCTCTCTGCAGTATAATTAATGCAGCATATGAATCTGCACACTGCTGGGCAGCACCTCTACAGTATAATTAATGCAGCATATGAATCCACACACTGCTGGGAAGCGCCTCTCTGCGGTATAATTAATGCAGCATATGAATCCGCACACTGCTGGGAAGCGCCTCTCTGCGGTATAATTAATGCAGCATATGAATCCGCACACTGCTGGGAAGCGCCTCTCTGCAGTATAATTAATGCAGCATGTGAATCTGCACGATCGGTGAAATGAGTCGGATCGCCAAAATCACAGAATGATCCGAATCATCAAATCGATCTGAAATTTCGGATTTAGGCTAGGGTCAGACGAGCGTGATTTCTACGGACTGTACGTCCTTGCACACGGACGTACGTCAGTACGGAAGACACAGTAGTGGCCACACAGTCCGTTTTTTTCACTGACGTTTATATTTTGACGGATGTAGGAGGAAAAATAAATTAACCACTTCACTGCTGAGGACGCGCTCAGCGCGTCCTCAGCAGTCCCGCTGGTATGCGGAGGACGCGCTCAGCGCGTCCTCCCATCGGGGTCAGCGTTCGGCCGGGTTCCGGCCGATCGCTGGCCCCTCCGGTGCGGGCTGACATCCTGGATGTCAGCCCGGCATCCGGACCAGCAGCCGCCAGAATTAGGTGTCATCGCGGGGGCGCGATGACACCTAATTCAGGCGCCCCCCCGCATGTGCGGAGGAGGCGCCTGAAAGGGAGGGGGGGGAGGTCCTTCGGACCTCTCTCCCTCCGATCGGCGGCGCACAGGGGGTTAACCCAGGCATCATTTGGAAGGGCACAGCCTGCCCTTCCAAATGATGCCTGGCATTAACCCCTGGGGAGCTGGATCGCGAATCGGCGCTGAAAAGCGCCGGTTCGCGATCCTTTCCCGGAGCTGGCCGACATCTTGGATGTCGGCCAAGCCTCCGGGAACTCCCCCAGAGGACTGGCGTCATCGTGCGTAACACGATGACGCCAGTCCTAGACTTAACCCCTAACTGCCACCAACTGTGGAGATAGGGAGTTCATTGGAACTCCCTATCTCCCGATCCGTGGCAGCTAGTGGTTAAATTTTGGTATCGTTGGATCGGCCAGAGCATGGCCGTTCCAACGATACCAAACATGAAAGTGAAAATTTTTGTAAAAAAAAAAAAAATTAAAAATAAAAATTTAAAAAAAAAGAAAATAAACACTTTTTTTTTATTTTTTTTGGTTTGTTAATGCAGCAATATTGTTCCCATTTCAATTATAATGTGAACAATGATGCTGCACTAACGATTTTTGTATGCGGTGCGTTTGTTAAAAATAGTGTCATTTTCCCCAAAAAAAAATGTAACGAGACCCCATCTCTAATTTTTTTAACAAGCGCACCCCATACAAAATATAACCGCAATTGCTCGCATGTTAAAATGTGGAAAAAAACACTTTACACATTGTAAATTATTGAAAATACATATTTTATTGCATTTTTTGTTATAATATACAGACATGACATAACGTATACATATAATAATGACATATTATGAATCTACTGAGTCTGACGGAAAGAACGATATATAATATGTCTGGGTCATATACTAAAATAAGCCTTCAAAACACGTTTAAACATGATGCGCAAAACAGGTAAAAATGACCTCAGCATAGGGGCGGGAAAAGCCTCAGCAGCGAAAGGGTTAAAAAGCAAAACCATTTTGTCCGTGAAAAATGCTGGACGTATAAATGCAGTCCGTCTGACCACGTTCCAGCACTCACACACAAAGCTATGCAGACGTTGTGGACGCAGCGCACTTTGTGCGGCCGTTCTAGGGGTTGTACGTTCTTGCCTGCCTTGCGTCTGTGGGCCGCGGCCGTTGTGCGTCCGCAGTTCAGTGTGGACGTACTTCATGTGTCAGGCTCCAATGGGCTTTCTGTCATGCTATCACGGACGTACTTTAAGGCGCAATCACGGACATGAACACTACGCTCGTCTGACCCCAGCCTAAAACTGTAAAATCGCTGATGATGCCCTGACATCGGGCTTTAAAGAGCTGATGCAGGGGGATAATTTTTTTTTTTTTTTAAATCGATCTGCAACTGTAACTCAATTTGGCAGTAGATGGCACCATCTACTGGCCAAATTGGTTATTTACAGTAAGAAATACAATGAGAATATGCCCAAATATTTTTCTTTCTGTATAATTAATTAAAACGATTTTACACAAAAAACACTGGTTTCTGACAAGGTTTTTTTGGAAAATCACTTGGTAGTGAAGGGATTAAGAATAACAGCTCCACTCCTATTCCAGCCAAGCCAAATGTTCCTTGATTCTCAGCTGTTATGGCTGCCTATTATGTAAGGAAGCGCTAATATGCAGGTAGCAAGAGAACAAGGAGCAATTCCAGGTATTCTTCTCTCAAGTCACTATCAGGGTTATTCAAAGAGAATTGAAAAGTCACCGCACGTTCGGTGACTTTTCGTTCTCTTCAATTCGGTGTGATTCGGCGATCCCATTTCAGTGACCCTGCGGTGTATTCAGCAAGCACCACAGAGCCGTCGTAGTGCAGGGAAAAGCTGCCACAAACCCGAAGAACACTTACCGCAAAACCAGGGTGAACGTTCACCGAAACCCGCATAAACATCTGGATTAACCCCGCCGAACACACCGGAGAAACCCGAGCAGGAGCCGATCACAGCGCAGAGCAGCCGTCGGAAAAAGTCAACACTGCAGACGAATGGAGTGAAAAAAAAAAACAGTACACTTGAATGTTTGAAAAGTGAAACGCTGTTTGCAAAGAAACTACTGAACGAAAATGTCTGAAATTTACATATAAGATCCAATGAATGATAATAAAAAGGGCTGTTACAGAAAAAAAAAAAAAAAAATTTCGCAAAAAACCCCGTAAAAATGCCTAAAAGAGCCTAAAAAAATCAATAAATAAAGAGACTTTTTGCTGCAGATTAAATTAATAATTGGTTTATTAGATATTGGGTTAAAACGGGAATATTTTTAACATTGAAGCCTATGGCTAGGGACAGATGAGCGCATTTTCTGCGGCCACCGTCAAAATGTACGTCGATGCGTGCGCACGCATTTTTTCACGGAATACGCTTAAGTGGTCAGACGATGCGCAATTCTGGACGTATTTCATGACGATGGGGTGAAAAGAAGTCTAGGGAAATCCGGCTGTTTGAACGTTATGTTGGCCGCACACTAGCAGCGTCTGACATCTCCTAATCACGCACACACGCTGCTATGCGGCCGCAGCGCACTCTGTACGTCTGTAGCAGCGGTTTAACGTTCTCGAAAAAATGCGTTCATTTTCCACTTGCGTTGCGCGGCCGGACTTTTGTGCGACCGTACTTCGTATATTGGCTGTCATTGCCCGGCATCTGCTGCTAGCACGGCCGTGATTAAGTGCGCCAGAACGCGCGTTCGCACTGCCTCAGTCTGACCCTAGCCTTAGGGGTTTGCGTGATTAAACCTGTCGAATGAAACTACCGAACTTCAGGAAATTTCACTGACATTTCTCTGCTGTTTGATGTTCACTGAATAAATTAACCATTGCTTGTCTATGGGGGCATTCACTGCTGAATAGGCACCGTATTTGCAGGCAATTCGCCAAAATTTGGCGAACTGCTTGCTTTCTGAATAGCCGAGTGACCACAAAATGTCACTGTTCGTGACATTTCGGGGGCCAGATCGGCTCTCTCTGAATAACCCTGTAGAACCACAGACAATCGGTGTAGAGACCCTGCTCAGAGGAGCTTCCATAAAACAATTGGTTTCTGGCAGTAGTTTTATGGAAAAACCACTTGACAGAGAAGGGGTTAAATGAAAAAAAATTGCAACTAAACAGACATTCTGGTTGTGTAACGTTAAAGAAAAAGAAAGACGGATACAAATGGCCATAGAAACTGTTAACTAAGAAAAAATAATCAAAATTCTATGTATTTTTAGGTTTGTATTGATATTATTATGTATAAGTTTTATGCAGACATTTAAATTAATGCAGCATTTTACTTTTCATAATATAGCACCGGTCTTTTAAAGTTTCGAAATTCTAAACCACATTTGGGGAAAAAGTTTGAAAAGTGTTTAAAGCACCATTTTTTGGGGGGGCGACAATATTACTGTTCAAACTAAATCAAAGTAGAGACATAGAAATAAAGTGCGATCTCAGCTTTTATAAAGGTTTTGTTGGAGAGCTACCTGCTTTGATGTCCTGAAATTGGCTTATTTTTGTATCATTGCTATGTGTGCCGATCATTTTACTGTATGCTTTGATCTCATGGGAGAATTTAGAATTTAAAGGTTGTACGCATTTCCTTGAAATTAACCGATGCTGGCACAGATTGTTGAATGTCACCTACGCACACCTCTACTGTTATGTCTGGAAATGAAGAATTTACCAAAAAACACCCAAATAATGAAGAAGAGAAAGATATATCATAAACACAATTGAAAAATAAAGCTAAAATTCTGTGGCCAGAGCTGCAGGACGCAAAGTTGGAGTCTGGAAAATATTGTGATTGCGTAAAGCATTGCTTATGTTAACCAAACGCTATAGGCATATGCCTGGTGTGTGCTGCAGTGTGTGCTGTATAAGCACTGTATACAATGTGTGCTATATGCTTGTGTGCTGTATAAGCACTGTTTACAGTGTATGCTTTTTATGCATTGTGTGCTGTTTATGCAACGTGTATTTAATATGCATTGTGTGCTGTTTATGCAATGTGTATTTAGTATGCATTATGTGCTGCATATGCAATGTGTGCTTTTTATGCATTGTGTGCAGGGCCGGATTTACTATTAGGCAGAGTAGGCATGTGCCTACAGGTGCCTGCCACAAGGGGGCGCCTTGCTCTGTGTGTAAAAAAAAATATATTTTTTTTTTGTTTTACAATTTGTAATAATTTAGACCACTGTATCTCTGAAGCCCTAAGGGCTAGAGGGACATATGAGGTATCATTGGAAAGGTCAGCTTATAGCCTTTCCAGTGACACCAAATATAACCAGGTTAGATTTATGTAACAATAAAATATCTATTAAAATAATATTTTTCTTTTTTTCTAACACGGCACTATTATTCAGTTTACAATTATAAAGTGCACAGTGATGCTGCACTAATTCGTCTCATTTACCATACTGCCAGAAAGTGTGTATCTGGTGAAGCAATGCATTGTTTAATTCAAAACCTAGACTGTGGCACTGCATTGAGGAGGGACAGGAGGACTTTGGAACCTGCATCCCTGAATTGTACACCGCACAAGGTTAAGTGAGGTGTCATTGGAAAGGTCAGCGTCTGGTCTTTACTATGATACCAAACATGACCATGTAATGTGTAAAAATAAAAGTAAAAAAGTAAATGCAAAATATTTTTTTTATGTTCTACAGCAGAGGCAATATATGATTTTACATATAAAACAAACAATGCTGCTGCATTCACTGCCCTCCTCCTCCTTTAACCATTTTACCCCACTGACTCCCTCACTCCCTGCCCCCTCTTCAACTATGTGTTCCTTTTCTATAGTTTCGGAGGAGGATGTAACAGAACGTCTTATGTCCTCCTACCCCACCACCTGTCCACTTGATCCCATCCCCTCACACCTTATTCGGCCTGTCCTACCAGTTACTGTCCCTGCTTTGACTCATATTTTTAACCTCTCCCTCTCCTCTGGAATCTTCCCCTCTGTATTCAAACGTGCTTTGATCACCCCATTCTAAAAAAGCCATCTCTCGATCATATCTCCCTCTTGAACTACTGTCCCATCTCTCTCCTCCCGTTTTCCTTCAAAATCTTAGAACGTCTGGTCTATAACCAGCTCACCAATTTTCTTGCTGCTAACTCTCTATTCGAACTGCACCAGTCTAGCTTCTGCTCCCAACAATCTACTGAGACTGCTCTGACCAAGATGACTACTGATTTAGCTGCCACTGAAACATAGGTCACTTCTCCCTCCTTATTTTTCTTGACCTTTCCACTGCATTCAACACTGGTGATCACCCTCTCCTGCTCCACACGCTGCGTCAACTTGGCCTCAGTGACATCACGCTCTCCTGGTCCTCTTCCTGTCTCTCTTTTCACTCCTTCAGTGTCTCCTTCCCTGGCGTCTCTTCACCACAAGTTCCTCTTTCAGTTGGGGTACCTCAAGGCTCTTTTCTGGGTCCCCTACTCTTCTCGATCTATACCGCCTCTATGCAATCTCTTCCTATGGATTCCAATATCACCTCTATGCTGATGACACCCAAATCTACCTTTCCTCTCTTGATCTCTCTCCTCCGGTGCTGGACCGTGTTACAGCTAGGGATGAGCCGAACACTCCCCGAGTTCGGTTTGAGCCCGAACCCGAACTTCCCATTTGTTCGGGACCGAACCCGAACCCCCATGCAAGTCAATGGGGCTGAAAATTCGTTTTTTTAGAGTGCCCTCCAAGAGAGCATATATGCTACATATTTGCCATAAAAGGTGTGTGGGGGTCCGGGTAGTGCCTTGGGGGACAGGAAACAAGGACAAAAAGTTTTTTAAAAAAAACGTTTTTACAGGGACAGTGAGTTTTCCATGAAATAAGGGTTAAAATTAAAAACGAAAAATTCCTTCAAATATTGTGCCTAGGAGATCCCCATAGCCTGCCCGTGAAGTGGCGGATTTCTAGGATGTATAGAAACACTTAAAAACAAAAAAATGCCGTTTCATATGACGGTAAATGCTTTTCCTTTAATCTATCCATAAACAACTGCTTGGGGCGGCAGCCTGTATGAAAAGACATTTTAGGACACGCAGAAAAAGTTTAGTGTTTTTTTTTGGCTAAATTATTGTGAAACTTATGCAGGCTTTGGATGAAAGTAACAATAGGTGCTTTAAAATTGGGCTTTTAGCGTCGGCAACAGTGACGTCACACCGTAACCCCTCTGAGGATATGAATCTGATACAGGCGTCAATGGCAGTGCACCCAGATATTGTGCCTTTAGTGCCAGGCATGCAAGTACTATCATACAGTAACCCCTCTGTGGTATTGTGGAGGAGTGCAGGGGTGGACCATGCGGTCCTATATTAAAAAGATATGAATCTGGGAATGGGGGTCAGTGCACCCAGATATTCTGCCTTTGGTGCAAGACTGCAAGGCCAGCAAGTATCATCATATAGTAACCCCTCTGTAGTATTGTGGAAGAGTGCAGGGGTGGACCATGTGGTCCTATATTGAAAAGTTTTTGATCTGTTAATGGGCGTCAGTGAACCCAGATATTGTACCTTTAATGCCAGGCCAGCAAGTATCATCATACAGTAACCCCTCTGTAGTATTGTGGAAGAGTTCAGGGGTGGACCATGTGGTTGGTCCTATATTGAAAAGTGTTTTTTTTATCTGGTAAATGGGCGTCAGTGCACCCAGATATTGTGCCTTTAATGCCAGGCCATCAAGTATCATCATACAGTAACCCCTCTGTAGTATTGTGGAAGAGTTCAGGGGTGGACCATGTGGTCCTATATTTAATTTTTTTTTTTTATCTGTTAATGGGCATCAGTGCACCCAGATATTGTGCCTTTAATGCCAGGCCATCAAGTATCATCATACAGTAACCCCTCTGTGGTATTGTGGAAGAGTGCAGGGGTGGACCATGTGGTCCTATATTGAAAAGTTTTTGATCTGGTAATGGGCGTCAGTGCACCCAGATATTGTGCCTTTGGTGCAAGACTACCAGGCCAGCAAGTATCATCATACAGTAAGGCTGGGGTCAGACGAACGCAGTGTTAACGTCCGTGTTGCCCGCACATAAGTACGTCCGTGATAGCATACAATTGTGTTAAATGGAGCCCCACACACGAAGTAAGTCCGCACAGAAGTGTGGGGGCTGACGGACGCTGCAAACGGATGCAGGTTAGGCAAGAACGTAATACTGCTAGAACGGACGTGCAGAGTGCGCCACGTCCACAACGTCCGCATAGCTTTATGTGTGAGTGATGCAACAAGGTCAGACGGACTGCATTTATACGTCCAGCATTTTTGACGGACAGAATGTTCTTTCATTGTAATTTATTTTCCCCGCTACATCAGTCAAAAAATACGTCAGTAAAAAAAACGGACTGTGTGGCCACTACCTTGTCGTCAGTCAGTAAGTACGTCCGTACTGCACGGACGCACAGTCCGTACAAAATGCGCTCATCTGACCCTAGCCTAACCCCTCTGTGGTATTGTGTAAGAGTGCAGGGGTGGACCATGTGGTCCTATATTGAAAAGTGTTTTTTTTTATCTGTTAATGGGCGTCAGTGCTCCCAGATATTGTGCCTTTTATGCCAGGTCAGCAAGTATCATAATACAGTAACCCCTCTGTGGTATTGTGGAAGAGTGCAGGGTTGGACCCTGAGGTACAAAAAAATAAAATGATATAAATCTGGCACAGGCGTCAGTGCAGCCAAATATTGTGCCTTTCATGGCAGCAAGTGCCTTCACACCGTAACCCTTTTGTGGTATTGTGGAAGAGTTCAGTGCTGGAGGTTTTGTGAATGCAGAAGAGGACATCCCCTATCTATTCCATTACTTCAGCATCAGGGGATTGATAGCTGCTGATCCAGGACTGATTCATTTTTATAAATGTCAGCCGGTCTACAGAGTCGATGGACAGACGCACTCTTTTGTCTGTGACAAAACCTCCAGCGGCACTGAACGTCCTTTCGGAAAGCACGCTAGATGAAGGGCAACCTAGTAGCTGCATAGTATATTGGCTAAGTTCTGGCCAGTGATCCAATCTCAACACCCAGTAAGCCAGTGGATCATCTGCTGGAAACGTATCCAGGTCTGCCCTTGTCCCTAGGTAGTCCTGCACCATATGGTGAAGATGCTGGCAATGGGTGCCTACATTTGACGTCCTTGGGCGTCGTGGACTAAAAAAATTTAAAAAAGCATCAGTCAAGCGGCCCTGGCCTTCACCGCTATTCCTCTGATCACCCGCAGCCTCAGAAGCACGTGTGTCAGCACTTGGTAATCTACCAGTGCCTGGAAAGGTGTTACACAAGTGTCGCTTTAGAGTGTCCTCAAGTTTTTTCATCCTGTGCTCCCTCTGTGCGGGCAGGATGAGCTCTGCAACTTTCCCCTTGTATCGTGGATCAAGAAGGGTTGCCAACCAGTAATGATCCCTCTCCTTGATAGCACGAATCCTGGGGTCCTTTAGCAGGCTTTGCATCATTAGGGAGCCCATGCAGCGTAGGTTGGAGGTGGCATTAGCTGCCGAGTCTTCCTGGTCAATGAGGATGACCGTATCGTGCACTTCCTCCTCCCAGCCACGCACAAGCCCTTCTGTTTCTGGGCACACAAAACCCTCCCTTGAGGAATCCCCACCTTCAATGCCCCCACTACTTAAATAGTCCTCCTCCTTCTCATCCTCCTCCTGTCTGATCTGAGTAGGACCCGCTGGAATGCTGTCTGCGGAAAGACTGGGGCCTTGAGAGCTAGGGAAGGCCTCCTCTTCCTCCCGCTGCTCTGCCTATAGAGCCACATCTATAATTCCCCGCAGAGTGTGCTCTAGCAGAAACACTAAAGGAATTGTGTCACTGATGCATGCACTGTCCCTGCTCACCATCTTCGTTGCCTCCTCAAATGGTGACAGTACAGTGCATGCATCCTTGATCATCAGCCACTGTGGGGGGGAAAAAAAACCAAGTTGACCTGAACCTGTCCTTGTGCCATACTCACACAGGTACTCGTTGATGGCCCTCTGGTGCTTGTGCAGACGCTGCAGCACTGCTAATGTCGAGTTCCACCTGGTGGGCATGTCACAGATCAGACGGTTTGTGGGAAGGTGGAATTCTCTTTGAATTTCTGCCAGGCGAACGCTTGCTGGGAATGACCGTCTGAAGTGGCTGCAGACTTTTCTGGCCTGGATGAGAAGCTCTGGCAGCCCTGGGTACTTGGTTAGGAAATGCTGTACCACCAGATTTAGGACGTGTGCTAGGCATGGTAAATGCATCAATTTACCCTTGCGTAGGGCGGAGAGAAGGTTGCTGCCATTATCGCAGACGATCATTCCAAGCTCAAGCTGGCGTGGTGTTAACCATCTCTGCACCTGCCCCTGCAGAGCTGACAGAATTTCTGGCCCGGTGTGGCACCTGTCCCCTAAACAAACCAGCTCAAGCACAGTATGGCATCTTTTTGCTTGAGCCATTGCGTAGACCTTGTCAGGCGTCGGTTTAACTGCCACTTCGCCAGAGACAGAGAAGGAGGAAGAGGAGGAAGAGGGAGAGGTGGTGGTGGTGGAGCAGACAGGCCTCATACAAGCAGCTTTCTGGAGGCATGGTGGATGAACAAGCTCCAGCACAGAGCCCCATCTTGGATCCCTCCCAGCTGCAATCAGAGTTACCCAGTGTGCTGGGAAGGAAATGTAACGACCCTGTCCATGCTTGCTGGACCACGTGTCTAAAGTGACATGCACCTTGCTGCTGACTGCCTTTCCCAATGACTGGATAACATTGTCTTCCACGTGCTGGTATAGTGCTGGAATGGCCTTGCTTGAAAAATAATGACGTTTTGGAACCTGCCACTGTGGTACAGCACATTCAGCAAATTCAAGGAAGGGAGCAGAGTCCACCAGCTGGAAAGGCAGCAGCTGCAATGCGAGTAATTTTGCTAAGCTGGCATTTAAACGCTGTGCTTGGGGATGGTTGGGACTATATTTTTTCTTTCGCTGCAGCAGCTGCGGCAACGTAATCTGACTGCGTAAATCTTCAGCTACTGGGATGATGTCACATTGTGAGGAAGGACCTGCTGGTACATCCATTACTGTAGCATCATCCCTGTCGGTGGAGGTTGTAGGCAATGACATGGCAGGACATACAGTGTGGGTAGAGACAGATGAGGAGGAGGAGGACCTACACAAAGTTTTGCGCCAACGGGATGTGTGGTACTTGTTCATATGTCGCCTCAAGCACGTGGTACCCAAGTGTCCGGTGTTTATCCCACGCTTCAGCCTCCTCTGACATAGATTACAAATAGCAATGGTGGGGTCTGCTGCACATTTCTTAAAGAACTCCCAGACAGCAGAGTTCCTGCATGTGTTCTTTGAGACAACAGCGCTCTGCACCGGAGCAGCTCTGACATCTGATGCCTTGGACTGGCTAGTGCTACGGTTGGTCACAGAGGATGTTGTGCCTCGTGTTTGCTGTGCCTCCTCCTCCTCCTCCTCACTTGATTCCTCAGTTCGATCTGGCACCCAGGTGGAGTCAGTGACCTCATCATCATCAATGTCATCTTCACCCCCTATCTCCTCGTCACTGGAGCCAACTTGGCAGAATGCTGCAGCTGCTGGGGCAACATGAGTCCCAGTTATTTGTGTGTCATCACTAGCACCCCCTTCCTCTAGGTTGATTATACTTCCTTGCTCAACCTCAGAGATTGAATCAGAACACTGTACTTGCTGCGCATCCTCAAGCAGCATGTCACTCTCATTGTAGTCAAACAATTCAGCTGACTCCTCCGTGTGTGATAGCGAGGCTACGGCAGGAGTAGCTGTGGACATGGAGGCTGCATTAGATGCTTTGGCAGCTGAGGTGGACTGTAAAGCACTAGAAGCCTGGCTGGCAGAGAACTCGGAGGATGAGGATGGCCTGGCTAGCCAATCCACCAATTCCTCTCTATGTTGCTGCAGGTTAAGAAGACGGCCAGCACCAGTTATAAAGGACAAGCGTGCCCCTGCAAAGGATGCACCCCGTCCACCACAACCAGAGGCACAGCCTCCCGACACAGGAGCTGCTTGCCCTCTTATCTGTGTCTGGGAGCGTCTGCCTGTCCTTTTTGTTCTTTCAGACATGGTGAGTGATATATAGATTAATATAAACAGAACTCTGATTCAACTCTGGTATAAAGATTTAAAGAACTCTGGTATAACTCAGTGAGACACACTGATAGCTGGCAGGCAGTGACAAGAGACAGATCACCTCAATTCACAAATGTTTTTAATAAATTAGTGAGCCCCAAAATACAGCATGGTACTGTTTGTGTGACGAGACACAGATCACCTTAATTCACAAGTGTTTTAAAGAGATTAGTGAGCCCCAAAAAAACTTGCTGGCTGTGTGACGAGACACAGAAGATCACCTTAATTCACAAGTGTTTTAAAGAAATTAGTGAGCCCCAAAATACAGCATGGTACTGCTTGTGTGACGAGACACAGATCACCTTAATTCACAAGTGTTTTAAAAAATTAGTGAGCCCCAAAAAAACTTGCTGGCTGTGTGACGAGACACAGAAGATCACCTCAATTCACAAATGTTTTAAATAAAGTTGTAAACCCCAAAAAGACTTGCTGGCACAGTGACAAGACACACATCACCTAAATTCCCTGATATTTGGTATAAATGAGACCCAAAAAGACTTGCTGGCACAGCGACAAGACACACATCACCTAAATTCCCTGATATTTGGTCGAAATGAGACCCCCCCAGTAGCGTGGCAGACCGGCAGTAACAACACACACAACTATCTTCTTTGAAATCTCCTCTGAAATGCGTGCAGAATCGGCGCGTGGAAACGTTATATAGTGTGCTGCGGGACTTAGCTCTGTGAGCCCATGATTGGGCAAAATTTTCCCAATCAGGACTCTGAGCGGTGATTGGCATAGTGTTCAACCAGTCTTGCACCAGACCTGTGGTCAGGTGCAAGGCTGTAGCCAATTACGAGCTTCAGGCCAGTGGGAAAATGCATTGTGGTCCATTGTGGTCGAACATGCGGCGAACACCCGAAAATGTTCGGTTTTCGCGATCTGGTCGAACAGGCTAAGTTCGGGTCGAACCCCGAACTGTCCGAACCCGAACAGCTCATCCCTAGTTACAGCCTGCCTATCAGCTGTCTTCGACTGGATGACTTCCTGTTTCCTAAAGCTCAACCTCTCTAAAACTGAACTTCCCTCCCTCTAAATCCTCCATTCCTGCGCCAATTTCTCTTCAGGTGAATGTTGCCACCATTACTTCTACCTCTCAAGCTCCATTGCCTCAGGGTCCTCTTGGACGCTAATCTATCCTTTACTCCTTACATTCAGTCTCTAACCAAATCCTGCTACTTCCACCTAAAAACATTACACTCATCCGTCCCTTTCTTAATCAGGACTCTACTAAAATGCTCATCCAAGATCTTATCAACCGCCTTGACTGCTGTAACCTCCTTCTCTCTGGCCTTAAGAGATCCCAGATTCTCCCTTTGCAGTCTGTACTGAACGCCTATGCCAGACTCATACACCTCACCTCCTGCACCTCACCCCTTTGTCACTCTATACATTGGCTCCCTGGTTCCTTTAGAATCCAATTCATTATACTGGTGCTCACATACAAAGTTCTCCATAACCACGCCACTACTTACATCTCCTCCCTTATTATCAGGTACATCCCATCCCGACCACTTTGCTCAGCCAATGATCTGATGCTATCAGCTCCTCGTACCCGCAGCCCCCAAGTTTCGACTTCAGGACTTCTCCCGAGCTGCACCCTTTCTATGGAACTCCCTCCCCCGCAACATCAGACTCGACCGTCTCTTCAGTCCTTCAAGTAGTCTCTGAAAAAGCATGACTGATTAAGCCTGAGACCTTCCCAGCCCTTACCCCAATAACCTGAATAAAACACAAACACGTATGTCAGTTGGAATGTGCATGGGCCACAGCTTTATTAACCATATACAACCATCCCTTGCAGTGCTTACTCAATCTGCCCTATCGCTCCATGCAATAGGCATTCCAAAATGAGCTCGTCCCCCCGCAAGCGAGGTTCGTCTCCCCCCCAGCCTCACCCGATGGCGGCTCATACCTCCGTTTTAAGCACTGCTGTCCAGGGAAAACCGCCAACGCCAGGGGCCGCCTCAGCGTCCGCCCCTGCGCCCCCCCCGCAGACAGCGCCTCCTCCACACCAGCCTGCAGACCCACCAGGAAAATATCCAACCCAATATCCGTGAGATGGACCCCATCCCTTCTAATGACATTCCTATTGTCCCCCTCCAGCTCCGTATGCCTCACCGACACTCCACCCAACTCACCCACAAATTTCGATATCTCCCCGTTAACCCGCTTCCGCGCCTTGTCCAGAGCCCTGGGGGCCGCAAATTCTTCCCAACGGGGCGAGAGACTATCTCCGAAAATACCAATGCCAAACCCCGGAAGATGGTGAAACAACTGGCTAAGTCACGTTTCATCTCCCTAACCAAGTCTATAGAGAGGACCAACCCCAGATCGCTCCCCCTGCATGCACCACTAACACCACCTCCTTAGCCGCTTGACCAGCCAATGCCTTGCATTTTCCAACCACCTGGGCCCAACGCAAACCCTTGCTGCCAATCCACCGAATCGTAGCCAAGTCCTTTGGAAAACTCAGGTTCCTGCCAAGCGGCCGTTGTGCAGCCCGCTTGGCCGCCCAGTGTATATACGAGTGTCCGATGATCCAAACAGTCGTCGGGGATGAACCTGTAATTATAAGAGGTTAGGGCGCACATAGGAATGACAACAATCCGATCGCCATCTACCCAAACGCCTAATCATGTCGTCTGACGCACCCGCCTCCGCCGCCATTGTCACTGCGCCTATACGAAAAGAATGCGGAGCGAACCGCTTCGGGACGTGACCCAAAGATGCAATACAACGCTTAAAATTAGATCGATATACGCAAACAATACAACCCTGCGCTTCGGGAATCGCTCGCACCGATAGCACAAGAAGCCAAGAAACCCTGTAGCCCATTCCCAAAAGTGGGAGGAAGCGTTTCCTTCAACTTCTCCTTCTTTTCCATGAACAGGTCAGGCCGTTAGGACGGTCCACCGTCTCCCTATCCACAGAAAGTAGTGTAAGCACATCCACCTATTCGTTCTCCAAATCTTCTCCCGTAACCCGCAGTGACCCGCAAACCCATTGGGGACAACTCGCCGGACCCATAAGAGATGCCCGCACCCCAACGGGAGGCACCTCCCCAGCACCCATCGCTGAGACCCCAATTAACTTGCAGGCCCAGTCATTCCCCCTGACCCCGAAACCAGAACTGCGCCAGCCTCGGAAATCCCCTGCTGACCCGACCTGTGCCAAAACCGGCGCGGGCGCTGCCCCAGATGTGCACGCAGACGCGGGAACCCCAACAGCAGCAGAGCTAGGTGCAAGAACCGCCGCCGGTACCACGCTCCCAGAAGCGACGTGTCCCGCCACACTCAGCGAAGACTTCCCCCTAGCCGCGTCCTCCGACCCATCCTGCCCGCGCCTAAGAGCAGCAACCAGGGTTTCTAGCAACCCCGTCGTTACACCACCAGCACCACCCGACGCATTAACCCCCGAAAGGCCGAGCGATCCAAACGCTGCACCCCCAAAATCCGACTCACGTGCAGCCAGCAGGGGGATCCTCCCGGAGCCCCAGAATCACAGCCAAAGGTGATCCCAGCGATGGTCGCCCAGGAATAGCACCTCCACTGGTAACCGGCACCCTTCACCGACCTCCATCTCCTGCCTCCAAGACACTCCTCGGCTGAGAGCGTTGAGAACGTCCATTCCGAATTGAAATACGCCATCCGATATCCCCTGCACCAGTACCGGTACGTCCCCAGCCACCGGGCTCCCTGCAACTGCTGCCGACATGATCCTCCTCCGATGTCCAGCCGCACGATGGGCGCCGCCATGTTGCGGGCGGGCCGAACGCGCCGCTCGAGACGCTGCATGCCTGCAACGAGTGGGAGGGGGCCTGGAGGCAGCCGCTGCCACTCTCGTCACTCTCACCCTGGCCCCCGGAAGTGAAGGACCTCCACGCGGGCTCCTCGAGAGCGACCTCCGTCGGCCATCTTACCTGGTCCCGGGGGGGGGGGGTGGTTCCTTCCAAACCCCCAAGTCCTTCCATCCCAGTCCCCTCGACCAACTCCTCCAGACTCCACACCTAAAGACAGGGAAGAAACAGCAGGCACCCGCACCATGCTCACCCTCCTCCGCACACTCGAACGCAGGTCCCTGGGTGGCGTGTCCATGACGACCGCCCTTCACCCGATTGGGAACCGGCTGCATCCACTTCCTTCTATTGATATTAAACCGGGCTCCCCTATGCCCGGGGGGGGGGCTCTGGAGGGGCATTCTACCAATTTTGGCTAGACAGGGCCCTGGGAATGGCAAATCCGCAAGGACCCCACCTGGAACCAAATAACCCTTAAGGACCAAGAGAAAGTGGCTCGAATCACATCCACCCACAGAGCACCGCACCCAAGGAACAACCCTCCAAACACCACCAAACCCCCCCAGTCCAAAGCCACTCAAGAGCCCCCCACCAGCACACCCAACACAGAATGCACCTGCCAACATGCAACCCAATGACCATATCCGAATGCACCTGCAAACATTATCCAATGACCATATACTGACTGCACCTGCAAACATGCAACACAGTGACCACACCGACTGGACTGCGAACATGCAACACAGTGCCCCACACAGAATGCGCCTGCAAACATGCAACACAGTGACCATACCCGGAATGCACATGCAAACATGCAACCGTGACCCCACACAGAATGCACACGCAAACATGCAACACCGTGACCACACCCGGAATGCACACGCAAACTGCAACACAGTGGCCACATACAGAATGAGCCTGCAAACATGCAACACAGTGACCATACACTGAATGCATCTGCAAATATGCAACACCGTGACCACGCACAGAACGCACGCGCAAAAACTCAACACAGTGACCATACCCGGAATGCACCCGCAAGCCTGCAACACAGTGGCCACACACAGAATGAGCCTGCAAACATGCAACACCGTGACCATACCCAGAATGCACATGCAACACAGTGACCACACACAGAATGCACAAGCAAACATGCAACACCGTGACCACACCCGGAATGCACACGCAAACCTGCAACACAGTGGCCACATACAGAATGAGCCTGCAAACATGCAACACAGTGACCACACACTGAATGCATCTGCAAACATGCAACGCCGTGACCACGCACAGAATGCACGCGCAAAAATCAACACAGTGACCATACCCGGAATGCACCCGCAAGCCTGCAACTCAGTGGCCACATACAGAATGAGCCTGCAAACATGCAACACCGTGACCATACATGGAATGCACACGCAACCATGCAACCCAGTGCCCACACACAGAATGCATCCGGAAACATGCAACACAGTAACTATACCACCCACACCTCCACCTGCCGTATTAATCTGTATATTTGTGTTCCGCTTCCACCTGCAAAAAACCTCCACACCCCGAACCCAGGACACACCAAAAAACCAGAGAAATCCCAATGCATCCCTCCCGGCAAAATCCCTTATAATGAAATAAATAAAAATTGACAAAACTGTGTCGGAAATGCATTGACTTTTAAGACCCTCGGTTCCTAAGGGGTTAATGGGGTATTATGCTGCAGTAACCCTTATCGAAACCGCTAGTAAAATAAGCATTTTAGCAATCTAAACTGTTTACTACAATTATGTATTCAAACGTTTCCTGCACCTTATCTCCCTTGTTCACACGAAGGGATAAGATTTTTCTCTGTCCAGTGCAGGACCTCAGGGTACCGGACCCCAGGGTGCAGGAGCTCAGGACCTCAGGGTGCAGAACCCCAGGGTGCAGGACCTCAGGGTACCGGACCCCAGGGTGCAGGAGCTCAGGACCTCAGAGTGCAGGACCCCAGGGTGCAGGAGCTCAGGACCTCAAGTTACAGGACCTCAGGGTGCACTCGCTAAAGGACACTGAAATTTCATTCAATGCACTGAATTGTGAAGTATTTGTCCGCCGGCACCTGCTGGGTAAAGCACAGAACAGGAGATGCAGAGGAACAATTCCCATGTGATCCCATTGCAGCCCGAATAATGAGCGGGAACATGGAGACACAGGCAGCAGCACTAGCAGATATTAGACGGGTCTGTATGGCAACAGCCAGCCTTAGGGACCAGCCGCATGTGTGCGCCTTGTATATTAGATTGTAAGCTCTTGAGCAGGTCCTCACTCCTCCCGCTCCGCTTATGCAAGGTGTACGTCGACCTGTCATTGCTTCACCCATTGTACAGCGCTACAGAACCTGTCGGCGCTCCATAGACCCAGTAATTGTATCGGTGTGTACACCTTACGCATATATACTTAAAATATATTGTGTTGAGTAACCAAGGGTTTTCTTTGTAAGAGCCACCACGTTATTTGA
Organism: Leptobrachium leishanense; assembly: GCA_009667805.1. NCBI lineage: Eukaryota > Metazoa > Chordata > Amphibia > Anura > Megophryidae > Leptobrachium > Leptobrachium leishanense. The sequence continues at coordinate 312,178,835 of CM019067.1, forward strand.
TCATTTGTGCACCAGATCAAACGAATTTTTTTTTTTTTTTTTGATTACTACACCTTCAATGCTGTGCAACTACTTATCCCACAGCGCTGCTATCTGGCTGCCTGAGCATTGTGGGATCTGCAGCCACAATACATGCAGGTCCTTAGAAAAACAGAAAATCAACAAAACCAAGGGAATAAAAACCATTTGCCTTTCTCTTTAACCAAATCTAGTCACACACACAAACACTACACCTGAAGAAAATGCCCCTTTCCTCCCTGCTGATATACTTGCTTCTTGCTGTGGAGTGGGAATCCAGCAGCTCTGCCCCCTATAACAGCAGCACATGGCACAGTCTGCACTTCCTGTCACCCTCTCCCCCTACACACAGAGGAAGCTCCCGGTCATGTGATCACACAGCCCGGGCCCTGCTAGTAACCTCATGGCTCCTCACCACTCATCTTCCCCTGTCGTTTATCAGAAAGGAGGGGAGGATGGGAGGGAGCCCTCGCAAGATGGTGCCAGGGCCTCCACCATCAAATCCTGCAGCGAGCCGCAGAGTGCTCCCTCAAGTGTTCCAGCAGACATGTAGATGCCCCCCCAGCCACCAAGTCACTTTCCCTCTCCTTTATCACCAGAAACACCTGAAAAAACCTGATCTCACCTAGCTGCACTTCTCACGTTGGCAGGAACAAGAGGAAGAACCCTGCACCCATCACCAGCATATATAGTCCAGGTAAGCAACACTGTTGCAACCACTCCACCAATAACACCATAGCTTTCCTTGACTGACAGGCCCATGCACTCATCCAGCCCCCCCCCTCCTGAGGGGCCCCAGGGATTCTATACCCTTCTAGATTCTCCCTTAACCTACAGGCCCAGGCCATCAGTCATGTCCCCCTTCCTGAAGGTCCAGGGGGTTCTTTACTATAGAGAAGCCTATCAGCTCACTCCATGATCCCCCACCGTCATTTCCTGCTCCATCTTCCCATTCAGTCCTCATGCTAACTGTTACTTCAAATACCCTATTCATCCTCACCTAATGTGTCACCCCTCTCCTCTTAGATTGTAAGCTCTTGATCAAGGTCCTCCCTCCTTCTGTTCCGTGTGTGTAACATATATGTATATTTGTTATTCTGTTTCTCCCATTGTACAGCGCTAAGGAATTTGTTGATGATTTATAAATACTTGTAACTGTATCTAATTCAACCAAGGTAACAAATCCTGCCCCTTCTTTTAATTTGAACACGGAGAAAAACTGTTCAGTTTTGGGGGGGTAGGGGCGCTACACATTTCTGTGCCTACAGGCTCCTGAGGTGCAAATCCGGCCCTGATTGTGTGCTGTTTATGCAATGTGTATTTAATATGCATTGGGTGCTGCATATGCAATGTGTGCTGTGTATGCAGTGTGTGCTTAATATGCATTGTTTGGTCTGTGTGCAGCGTATGCAGTGTGTGCGACATGTGCTGTATATGCAGTCTGTGCTATATATGCATTGTGTGTTTTATATGCATTGTGTTCTGCATATGCAGGTTGTGTTATACAATGTGTGCTCTATATAAAGTGTATTAAGTATGTGCTATATATGCATTGTGTACTATATATGCATAAAGCATTGTGTTCTGCTTATGCGGGTTGTGTTATACATGCATTGTGTGCTGTATATGCAGTGTATTTTATGCATATGCTATATATACATTATGTGCTTTAGTTTATATGCATTGTGTGCTGCATACGCAGGTTGTGCTATATATTCACTGTGTGCTCTATATGCAGTGTATGCATTGTGTGCTGTATATGCAGTGTGTTTTATGCATATGCTATATATACATTATGTGCTTTAGTTTATATGCATTGTGTGCTGCATACGCAGGTTGTGCTATATATTCACTGTGTGCTCTATATGCAGTGTATACATTGTGTGCTGTATATGTAGCGTATGCAGTATGTGTTTTATATTCAGTGTGTGCTGTATAATCAGTGTGCTATTTATATGCTTTGTTTGCAATATATACCGTGTGTGCTTTATATGCAGTGTGTGCTATACATATATTGTGTTACTTATATGCATGGTGTGCTTTATATGCAGTGTAGGCAGTATGTGTTTTATATGCAGTGTGTGTTGTACCTGCAGTGTATTCAGTATGCTGTATATGCAGTGTGTTCTGTACATGCAGTGTATTCAGTATGCTGTATATGCAGTGTGTGCTGTACATGCAGTGTATTCAGTATGCTGTATATGCAGTGTGTGCTGTACATGCAGTGTATTCAGTATGCTGTATATGCAGTGTGTGCTGTACATGCAGTGTATTCAGTATGCTGTATATGCAGTGTATTCAGTATGCTGTACATGCAGTGTATTCAGTATGCTGTACATGCAGTGTATTCAGTATGCTGTATATGCAGTGTATTCAGTATGCTGTATATGCAGTGTGTGCTGTACATGCAGTGTATTCAGTATGCTGTACATGCAGTGTATTCAGTATGCTGTATATGCAGTGTGTGCTGTACATGCAGTGTATCCAGTATGCTGTATATGCAGTGTGTGCTGTACATGCAGTGTATTCAGTATGCTGTACATGCAGTGTATTCAGTATGCTGTATATGCAGTGTGTGCTGTACATGCAGTGTATGCATTACATAAATATAGAGGTTGACTATTTGATAATTATTTAATTTCATAATTATTTTAAAAATATACTGTAAATTCACATCAAAATGTTTCCAGTGGAAGATTCTTCGAGTGTCTTTAAGGCTGCTGTCAGACGAGCGTAGTGTTCACGTCCGTGATGGCGCCTAAAAGTACGTCCGTGATAGCATGACAGAAAGCCCATCGGAGCCCGACACACGAAGTACGTCTGCACTGAACTGCGGACGCACAATGACCGCGGCCCACGGACGCAAGGCAGGCAAGAACGTACAACCCCTAGAACGGCCGCACAAAGTGCGCTGCGTCCGCAACGTCTGCATAGCTTTGTGTGTGAGTGATGGAATGTGGTCAGACGGAATGCATTTATACGTCCAGCATTTTTCACGGACAAAATGGTTTTGCTTTTTATTTTATTTTCCCTCCTACATCCGTCAAAATATACATCAGTGAATAAAGGACTCTGTGGCCACTACTGCGTCTTCCGTACTGACGTACATCCGTAGAAATCACGCTCATCTGACCCTAGCCTAAGGGTAGGGTCAGACTGAGGCAGTGCGAATGCGCGTGCAGGCGCACTTAATCACGGCCGTAGTAGCAGCAAATGCCGGGCAATGACACCCAATATACGAAGTACGGTCGCACAAAAGTCCAGCTGCGCAACGCAAGTGGAAAATGAACGCATTTTGTCGAGAACGTAAAACCACTAGTATGGTTGTACAGAGTGCGCTGCGTCCGCATAGCGGCGTGTTTGCGTGATTAGGAGATGTCAGACACTGCTAATGTCCGGCCAACATAACGTCCAGACGCACAAAGTGTTTTATTGATGATCCGTACAAAATCACGAACGCAAATGCGCATCGTATGACCGCTATCGCGTATTCCGTGAAAAAATGCGTCCATTCGTTCGAACGCACTTTTTCACAGACAACGTGAAAATGCGTTCGTCTGACCCTAGCCTTACATGCGCGTGGATGCACACAGGTTCCTCCTCTGCCTTTTAAATCGTGTTGCATTTTAATGTGAATTATTCTTTGGCCCTGCATAGTTTCAGACCATTAAAATAATTGTGTGCAATATCTTGTTTACTATCACACAATAAATATATGTTGACGTTTCAATTAACGCCTTGCTACCTGTCATCAGATGCTTTAATTCTAATTGTTATTCTAATACTGATTATACACATGGGTTTTGGTTCATGAATACTGAACGCTTCACATCACACCCAATAAACGCTGCAGATGTTGATAACAAGTTCAGAATCCGGGTAATATCTCCGCGTTTGTGTATATATATCGTATTTAAGGACGTTTATATTTGTTTGATACTAAATAGATTTATTGTATTGTCAAAGATTCATCACTTAAAATGTAAAACAGGTCGCTGCATGCTAATACCCCAGCATATGACCGTTAAAGAGACACTCTAAATCAGGGATCTCAAACTCTGGTCCCCCAGGATGTTTCTGAACTATAACTACCATGATTCTCTAGCCAACTATTTCATTCATAGAATTCTGGGAGTTGTAGGCCATAAACATTTGGAGTTTGAGTTCCCTGCTCTAAAACAATAAAATGGTCAGGGTGAGCAGATTGATCAGGATGTGAGGAGTGCCTCCCTTTCTCCTCTCCCCAGCTGCCAGAAATGCTGGATGATGTGGAGGAGTTTCCCCCTGCCCAGTGTCACCAGCAGCCGGGATTTATTAATTTCCCGCCTGTCGTTCACCAGATCGGTCACTAGTGATGTCAGCATGCTCAGAGACCAATCGCTGTAGTGAGCGATTTCAGAGAGGCAGCATGCGCACAGCTCCGATCTATCGTTCTACGCAGATGCTACAGAACTTGTGTATGTTGTAAAGTGCACAGGTCCCCTAGCAGTGCACAATTTGTGGTTCCTACGCTATGTAGATTGCGCAGAAAAGCTACAGGGACTTCTGGGTTCAGGAGCCTTTTCCCCTGTGCTCCCCTCTTCATGGAATAGTAATATGTGTCCAGGAAACCATAGCCAATCTGGCAACCCTATTGATGGCATGAGGTACCATGGCTGATGTGGAGACCCCAGTGGGAGTGAGTCCTTCAGCAGCCGCCTATTTTGCCTAATTATAGAGGCTCCTCTGATACAGAATCCATATATAGCAGGTGAGAAATGAAAAAAGGAATCCCAGGTAACCTTCCTTGATTTCTTTCCTGCAATATGTGAATTATACATGTTGCAGGGCAGCACTTATCCCTGTGCTCCCCTCTGCATGAAATAGTAACACATGTCCAGGAAAATATGGCCGACCTGGCAACCCTACGGAGAGGCGTGGGTTATCATGGAGAATCTTGCTTCACCCAAGCAAACACACCAGTCATTCATTAAAAAGGCGTTGAATAAAGGTGGGATATGTTACTGTTTGGTTTTACTTTATTACATCTCAAATTGGTGAATGCACATTTTTGGTAGCGAAAAGCCTAACAAGTCTTACAGGGTTATTCAGAGAGCACCGAAATGTCACAACAGTTTGGTGCTTCTAATGAGGTGCACTTCGGCGAGATCGATTCGCTAACCCTGTGGTGAACTCAGCATTCACTGCAGGGTCTTCGAACGCCGCAGCCAACTCGCCGGACAGCCGCCGCAAACCCGCCGAACGCTGCCACCAACCTGCCGAACAGCCGCCAAACGCACCCACAAGCAGCCAACGACCCACCGAACAGACCGCCGAACGCCGCAGAAAAAAGCAAACAAGCCGCCAGACTGGTAAAAAATGAATAAATAAAAAAACTCAACTTTAAAAACGTGTTTAACAAAAACCTACTGAACAAAATGCCTGAAAATGATATACAGTGGCAAGAAAAAGTATGTGAACCCTTTGAGATTACGTGGAGTTTTGCATGAATTGGTCATAAAATGTGCTCTGATCTTCATCTAAATCACAACAATTTGAAAAACACAGTCTGCATAAAATAATACAACACAAACATTATATGTTTTCATGTGTTTATTGAACATAACATGTAAACATTCACAGTGCAGGGTGGAAAAAGTATGTGAACCCCTAGCCTAATGACTTCTCCAAGAGCTAATTGGAGCCAGGAGTGAGCCAACCTTGTCAAATCTTATAGAAGATAATAAAAAGGTCTGTTATAGAATAGAAAAAAATCCTAAAAAATCCTAAAAAAAATAAATAAAGAGACATTTTGCTGCAGATTGGAAGAATAAACGGTTTAATAGATATTGAATAAAAACGGGAATATTTTTTACATTGAAACCTGATTAAACTTGCCGAATGAAACCTCCAAACATCAGGGCATTTCACTGGCATTTCTCTGCTGTTCAAAGTGAATAGATTAACCATTACTTCTCTATGGGGAATTTCACTGCTGTCAAACAAGCGCCGTATTTCGCTGGCAATTCACCAATATTTGGCGAATTGCCAGCTTTTGAATAGCTGAATGGCCAGGAAATTGCAATGTACGGGCAAATTCACTATTCAGTGCAATTTCAGGTCCAGTTCGGATCTCTCTGAAAATTCCCTTTAGTATGGGGATAGATATTCATGAGACAAAATCAAGTATAAATGAATAGAATTTAAAGTTTATTCTTCCCTTCGTGTTGCCGCTAAGCTTTGGGAATATAATGGGATGCCCCATAAGTGAATACTACATTACTAAAAAAAAAAAAATCATTATTCGTTTTTGTACACTTTGATACAGGTCTATTCAAAGAAAGGTGAAACTCAGGAGAATGACTGGAGAAGTGAAAATTCTACGTCAAAATAGCCAAACCAGAAAAATCCTCCATTTATCTCTCTTTCCAAATCGGCTATTTGGTCTAGATTATTCTCTTCTCCTGACAATTTTCCAGAGTGTCACCTTTCTCTGAACTACCCTGTATAGGTTTAGACAAGTCAGGCTTTTTCATTGATCAGTAATATGTGTCCATGAAAAAACAGCCAGCCAATCTAGCAACCCTAAACCTGGGGCTTGTGTCCCACTTGCACCTCCCAAAAGAATGGATCGACTTCTCTGCCACGGTCGCTATTCTGCCTCACTAGCAAAGCTGTGAGGTGGAGGCGCTTGAGACTAGCTAAGTCTGTATTGACCAGTGCTCACACGATGAAAGTTCAGCAGACAACGTCAACTCAGCAAAACTGACACGTAGAAAGATGAATCCAGTTGAAAACTTTAATGAAAAGAACTGACAATCTTTTTAATAGTTTACGGCAATGCAGGTGAAAAGACATTAGTTCTGTCCAGCAGTGAGTAAAGATGGCTGCTAGGTGACCAGAAAGTATCTCAGAACTAGACTGAACAAAAAGAGGTGGAGCTAGCTGGATGCAGCAAGGCTAAGGGAACCCAGCAGGAACAAAATAACTATGAAAATAACAACTGTAAGCAGCAAAAGGCAGATTCAACACATGACATTAAAATATACACATAGACCCTGAATCATGGGGCATGACAGTCGCAGATAATTATGGCTACACTGTATCAGGTGCCAAGCACAACAAAGTTGCAAAAGCTCTTGATGTAACATTTAGAGGACAATGGATTCATTTAGGTAACACCAGGTCATCGCCTTTTGTCATATCACCTTGTAAACAGTCTTACAACTCACTCGCCAGTTGATAATCTCGTGTATTTCATTGAGCTCAATACACTTCGCTGTTGTGAACAAAGAAAATCAATATCTCACTGGCTCAATAGAAACTGTGCTATGTTGCCTGGCAACAGGAGGACAACTGGGACAGACCTGCGCTTGCGATGGAAAGTAGACGCTGGATGTAGGTTAGTGTGCGGTGATTGGCGGTTACCACAGCAACCGTAAAAAATAATTACACGAGATTCCATTTTATCATCAAAGTTAAACAATTTATCGAACAAACGGAGACAGAGAGGAAAAAAAATACCCCGTGCCGCGGGTCACACACAGCTGCATTTTAGAAGTATTTTGTTGATACAATATTGCTAATTTCATTTTGATAAACAGTGGCTTCTTTGTCAGCATGGGAACAGGCCGCAGAAAGGGATGTTTAGAAATGTTGTTTTGCCATTTTAATGATCCATTGTCGAGTCGCGCATTAAACGCATTCCGTTTCCTTTTTTTTTTTAAGTTACAGTGCCGCTTTTTAAGCGTCTAAAAATAGATGCAGCTGGAGTGGAACGAATGCGTGCCCTGAATGGGGAGAACTTATAATAGCATACGAGGGATTTAAAAAATAAAAAATAAAAAAAAATAAAAAAATAAACACAAAGTCTAATGTGACTGAAAGGAGGAAACAGATGTTTACAGATAAAATATATTAGTTTTCTGCGGCAGGAAAGCAGCGGCGTTCCAAAATATTCAGTAGGAAAGGAACCCAACTCAGCTGTTTCCTCAATATACTGAGCTATCATGGAGTCATTAGCGGGGTCAGATGTGTAAATGCCGTTCACAGTGGTAAGAGGTGTTTATTGCTCGTTAAATGCTTGCGGAAAAGAAGAAAGAAGTGACTTTCTAGAAACTTATCCCATTTTTGTCACTGCTGATATCTATGTCCTAATGGAGTCCATAACCGCGCCCCTGCCTACAACTCCTCCCTTATTCGCCGGTATCCCCTCCCGGCCGCTTCGCTCGGCCAATGATCTGAAGCTATCAGTTCCTCGTACCCACACCCCTAACTCCCGCCTTCAAGACTTCTCCTGAGCTGCCCCCTTTCTATGGAACTCCCTCCCCCGGCAACATTAGACTCTCCCCGTCTCTCCAGTCCTTCAAGAAGTCTCTGAAAACACATTACTTTAGAGAACCCTATCAGCTCACGCCATGATTCTCCCACTGTACATATCTTGCTCCATCTTCCCAATCAGCCCACATGCGCCCGCTTCTACGCATACTCCAGGTTCCTTCACCTACTGTGTCACCCCTCTCCTCTTAGATTGTAAGCTCTCGAGCAGGGTCCTTCCCTCCTACTGTTCTGTGTGTGTAACGTGCATGCATATTAGTTTTTCTGTCTCTCCCATTGTACAGCGCTAAAGAATCTGTTGGCGCTTTATATTGTAACTGTAACTGAGTCATTCGGGGCTGGACTGGGACCTTAAACTGACATGGATAGGAAAATATATTCAAGTAGTGTACCCTTGGTGGCTCAATGGTGGACATAGTGGATGGGTCCTTGTTGGGGTGGGGTGTGTAGGTGCCTTGACGTTGGCGGGTGAGCTTACAGTCTTAATGGCCATTAATAGAAACCAAAGCCTCTAATTGTGTTTTGTTTCACACGGTATAATGGGAATAAGCGCAGATGACATATATTTTTTTCTTATGTTTTATTCATGTTCCTGGGCTGGATACATCTGGTGGTTGCAGCCGCCCCATCCTTCCTGTACTATGTATATTTTATTGTACCTCCAGCCAGGTCATCATTGCAGCATGTTCCGCTCCGTGTCTTTGTCTTTTGATCCCAAGGTGGATTTGTTTCTTGGAGGGAATAAATATGAGCCCACCAGTCCACCTCATGACTAAAAAGCAGCGTGAGCAGTGATGGTTTGCTAAACAGCAGCCTGTGGCTTCGTTTTTGGATAGGATTCACCCTCACTGGAGGTGCCTTGGTGTTGGCGAGTGAGCTTATTCTCTTAATGGCCATTAATAGAAACCATAGGCGCGACCCCACCCCTCCTGTACTATGTGTGTAGGACCATCACTGCTTCCATCTGGTTTGATGCTCTTAAATGTATTAGATCATCACCGGGACCTCAGTCCTTCCACTAATGTTTTAAAATCGGGGATCAGCATCCTCGGTCCCTTAGATGTTTTGGAAATACATATCCCATGAGTTGCAGCCAATCTAATGAGTACCTTAGCATCATGAGACATGTAGAGTCAAAACATCCGGAGGTCAAGGTTGGCGGACCCCAGTATTAAAGAGACACTAAAGGACACCATGATAACTTAAGCTTATTTAGGTTGTGTGCCATGTGCTGATACAGGAACGGTACCGGCAACATTCCCGGTATCAGCAATTAACCTGGAATCTGGAGACACAAGGAACTTTGGAGGGCACATGGAACTTGGAAGATATGAGGAACGTTTAAGATCAGGAGAGGCTGGGGAACATGGCTAGGAGTGCAGGGTAAATAGCAGATAACAGATCATCAACACACAGGTCTAGTCTCTGTGACCTAGAGGGCAACAAAGCTAAAGCATTGAGTAGAGGGTGGAGCACACCTTAGAAGGAATCCCATCAGAGCTGCTGACCACTCCTATGGTAGCTAGAGAGGATCAGGGCAAACCCAACATGGATCATGGATGGGTAGCACCTGAACAGCAAGGGAAACCAGGGGCATGACATGGAATGGAGTCAGCCAGCCAGGTCGACTCTAGTGCAGGCACAAGTCGATTCGCAGCTGGATTCCTGACATCATGGAAGCCGGAGGCTGTCACTCATTTTTACCACTCCTATTTCTGTGGCCATTATGGCGACGCTGCAAAGTGGACAATCAGAACAATGACTAGAAGGGAAGTGTTCCAAATATTCTGCATCATCTATGCTGCCTCGACTCCTATATGGCAATTATTTTTTTAGCATTTTTGCTTTTTTTTATCTTCCGTTTTTACAAGATCTTCTGGTTTAGCAGCTTAACGATCATGAACACAGAAATCTTTTGAAATAGGTCACTGGGTTTAATGGGAAAAAAATAGTAACTTGAAATGAAATGTTAATGCTTTATTGACACATCGCTTTAATAAAATAACAGGTTTTATAAGTACTGGACTTTTTGGGACGCCTGTTTCATTTTTCATTTACTTGCTTTTCCGAGGTAATCAGCGGGTAAATAATAGATCTTACGGCAGACATCCACTGACATATTCTTCGAAGAAGTATGTCACCATTTAATGTCGCCACCTAATTGTGTGAATTAATACCTGTGATGAGAGTTGTTAGCCCCATGTGGTTAATAACGCGAGCTTGGCTAGCTAGTTAAAGCTTATTTTCTACACCAGACAGGAACATTGTTATCACCTCCCGATGGGAGCCACACATGCAATTAGCAAAGCTATTTGCCTACCTATGGAGGCACCTGTGGGGTTACCCGCTAAAATCTAAATATTGTATCTGAATTTCTAGAAGAAAGAGTCGTTTAGGGCAAAATTTAAGAGGATGTTAAAACAATGTATTATCTTCTGAAATTAGTAAAATCACTTCTGCTTTTATCTAAATTTGCTCCGGAACCGAGCTCCCAATGAGCGTTGAATTGGCGCCCATCTCAATCCACCTCAAGTGTTTGCAATGCCATCGTCTCCTGGTGGGAGCCACACATAAAACCAGCAAAGCCAATTTGCCGACACATAGAGTGACCAAATTAATTAGTTTTTTCACATAATAGCCTTGAGCAAACGGAAACAGTTACAAAGTAAACTGTAAGAAGACATTAAATTGATTTGATGGCGTTCAGTGCCATTTATGACTAGAATGAGCTCGGAATTGGACGCTGCAAGTTCCACCGAATTGAATTGCCTTCTTGAAGACGTTCCGACACATGACAGACAAGCTGATGAGTTGGTCAAGAGTGTGTATGGTTAAGAATTAAACCACATATTTACATTTCCGCAATGGGTTGGCTGATGCCAAAAAGAAATAGCAAGAGAAGATGGGATCTCTTGGACCCTCTATGTCCAAGTGGGGTTACGACTTTGCGATAATGCCCCTTCTACCCTCAACGACATCAGTGTTGCTTTTACATCTGGACTAGTTAAGCATTGGAAGGTGCAGGGAATACGAGAATTTTTGAACTTTTTTTCTAAATACAATGGGCCCTATTCCAACCCATGTGTAAACTTCGACTTTAACGGCTGTGGGTAAATTTAAACCATGGGTGAAATAGGGCCCAATGTCTCTAAATATCATCTGACTGTTCCTCAAGGCAGCCAAATACTCAACCTCAGCACCATTAACTCCGTCACCCCATACTACACCTTCATGTTCCCCAGAGCAGTTAATGCAGGATAAGCCAAGTGTTCCACTGCCATCGTGAAACTGCAGTAAACTGTGATTAGTACCTGCAGACCATCACAGACGGTTTTGGTGGTCTTAGGCTGTGGTCAGACCAGCGCACTTTTAACGTGCGTTCTGGCGCACATAATTACGGCCGCACTAGCAGCAGATGACGGGCAATGACGGCCAATATACGATGTACGGCCGCACAAAAGTCCGGCCGTGCAACGCAAGTGGAATTTGAACGCATTTTTTTGAGAACGCTGAACCACTAGTACTGACGTACTGAGTGCGCAGCTGCGGCATAGCGGCGTGTTTGCGTGATTAGGAGATGTCAGACACTGCTAATGTCCAGCCTACATAACGTCCAGACGCAAAAAGAGTTTTATTGACGATCCGTACAAAATCACGCCCGAAAATGCGCGTCGTCTGACCGTTTTTGCGCATTCCGTGAAAAAATACGTCAATGCGTTCGGACGCACTTTTCACGTTCGCGGGGAAAAATGCTTTCGTCTGACCCTAGCCTTAAAATAGAACCAAGATGTCAATACTTTTAATAACTTACTAAACCAGAGTTAAAAGTGACAAAATCCCTGGCTTGGACCACTTTGATGTCATTTATGAGCAGGTGCAAGAGCTGCATAGGACAGAAGAGTTCACAAGCCTCCGATACATATAATATATAAAAGAATCTCAGACAAATAGTCTTTGTTGACCTGTGTTGTCCACTGTAAAGCTTTGTGATGTGCTGCTGGTCAATGAAACCTTTTCAGAACACTGTTCTAAATACCCCAGGTCTTTCTATTCATACAGAATTATAAAGGAATGGGCTTTTTATGTATAATAACAAAAAAACGCTTGCACTCACCGACGTGCAAAAAAAGTAGATCCCTGGTGTTTAGCCCAATGAAAAATACATGAACAGAAAAAGAGCTAGAACTCTGAAAACCATTATACATTAAAAAAATCATTGTTTCAGCTTTTATTGGAGCTTTCATCAGGACTATCATAAAGTCACGTAAGATTCAGCATTGTACTCTGTGTATATGTTTTTTTCCTCTCTTTTTTTCTGTCTGGTTTTTTTAAGTTTTGTCATTGACTTTTTCCTCTTCAGGCACCATCGCCAGAGGCACATCATGATGTTTATCTCTATTGTTTTATGGGCCTATGATCTGTCCTCTGTTTCTTGACTATACTATTCCACTATTCACTAGTTATGATGCCCATCCTAACCCCCCCGTTCTGTTGGCTCTTCTTTGTTCAATTCTATAATTTTGCTCAATATAGCTTCCAGACCTGAAGAAGTTTCTCTTTAGTCTAATAAAAAGATATCACCTCCTACCGCTACTTTGCCCCCCCAAAAAAAAAACATGCAGCGTGTATCAGCGTATCACAGTGAGCCACAGCAATAAAATTCAAACACTCATACACACTATACATTAGAATTTTCTTGCTGTGGAGCTCTGTAATACAGTAATGTGAGGTTTATATAACTGATCCTAGCGTCACATAACCAACAGTGCCCAGTGTCACATGCACAGCAGTGCCCAGCTTCACATGCCCAGCAGAGCCTAGCGTCACATACCCAGCAGTGTCCAGCGTCACATACCCAGTAGAGCCCAGCGTCACATACCCAGCAGTGCCCAGCGTCACATACCCAACAGTGCCCAGCATCACATACCCAGCAGTGCCCAGCGCCACATACCCAGCAGGGCCCAGCGTCACATACCCAACAGTGCCCAGCGTCACATACCCAGCAGTGCCCAGCGTCACATACCCAGCAGTGCCCAGTATCACATACCCAGCAGTGCCAAGCATCACATACCAGCAGTGCCCATTGTCACATACCCAGCAGTGCCCAGTATCACTATACCCAGCAGTGCCAAGCGTCACATACCCAGCAGTGCCCAGTGTCACATACCCAGCAGTGCCCAGCATCACATACCCAGCAGTGCCCACACATGGGTATATTGCCCCAGCTCACACATGGATAGATTTGCCCCCAGGCTCACACATGGATAGATTTGCCCCAGCCCGGCTCACACATGGATAGATTTGCCCCAGCCCGGCTCACACATGGATAGATTTGCCCCAGCCCGGCTCACACATGGATAGATTTGCCCCAGGCTCACACATGGATATATTTGCCCCCAGACTCAGACATGGATATATTTGCCCCAGGCTCACACATGGATATATTTGCCCCCAGACTCACACATGGATAGATTTGCCCCATGCTCACACATGAATAGATTTGCCCCCAGGCTCACACATGGATATATTTGCCCCAGGCTCACACATGGATAGATTTGCCCCAGATTCACACATGGATAGATTTGCCCCAGGCTCACACATGGATATATTTGCCCCCAGACTCACACATGGATATATTTGCCCCAGGCTCACACATGGATAGATTTGCCCCCAGACTCACACATGGATATATTTGCCCCATGCTCACACATGGATAGATTTGCCACGGACTCACACATGGATAGATTTGCCCCGGGCTCACACATGGATATATTTTCCCCAGGCTCACACATGGATAGATTTGCCCCAAGCTCACACATGGATATATTTGCCCCCAGACTCACACATGGATATATTTGCCCCAGGCTCACACATGGATAGATTTGCCCCAGGCTCACACATGGATAGATTTGCCCCAGGCACACACATGGATAGACTTGCTCCAGGCTCACACATGGATAGATTTGCCCTCATGGATATATTTGCCCGCAGGCTCACCTCTGCCAGGCCCCTCCGACGGGCAGATCCTGCGGCCGCCGCGTTCCTTCCTTCAACAAGCGGCAGCCTGCATGAGTATCTGCCGCTCGCCTGGGATCCACCCTCCAGCCTGCCGTGATCTCGAGAGATCACGTGATCTCGATCATGGCAGGCTGGAGGATGGATCTCAGGCGAGTGGCAGATACTCATGCAGCTGCCGCTCGTTGAAGGAACGAACGCGGCAACCGCATGATCTGCCGCCGCCGGATTAAAAAATTGTGCAGAGCGCAGCAGCGGTGCCGGGGGCTGAAATTTGCCGCCCCCAAATTTCTGCCGCCTGGTGCCGGTGCTCTGCTCTGCACCATTGTCGGCCCAGCCCTGGGAGGGTAGCACTCAACCTTTATTAATCATTTAGTGTGGGTGCCCACACTCAATGCTTAGTAAAGGTTGAGTGCTACCCTCCCCATGTATTCTGTATGAAAAGGGCTGACTACCTGACTCGTTGCTTACCTGACTTGGGTAAGCACCCCTCCCTGTCACAGGTGTTCCACCTACAGCAGTGTTTCCCAAACCTGTCCTCGGACCCTCAACCAGGCCAGATTTTGCAGATCACCTTTGGGGAAAAACAGACTGAATCCTGCAATCACTGAGCAGCAAAACATATCACCTGCTTCAGATATCCTGCAAACCTGGCCTGTCAGTGGGTCCTGAGGACAGGTTTGGGAAACACTGACCTACAGGATCTATTTAAAACTTGAACTACAGGGAGCTCCAGAAATGACTCAGTCCTCAGTAAGCAAGTTGATCCCATAAGAGCATTCAATAGGTTAGTATGATAGGACCTGCCAAAGGTGGGATACATTGATGCAATATATTGTTAACAGGCCTAAGCAATTTATGGCCAATCATTGTGAACTAAATTTCTGTCATTGTCAATAGGGATGAGCTGTTCGGTTCAGAGTTCGATTCGAACATTGGCCGTTCGAAAGGTCGCGAACTTTGAACTTTTTAGGACGTTCGGCAAAAGTTCGAAAATTTTTTTTTTGAAAAAAGTATAAAAAATGCTTTAAAAATACAAAAAAAATCTAGAAATAAAAAGACTCTTTACTGCAGAATATTATAAGCAACGGTTTATTAGATATTGAATAAAAACGGGAATATTTTTAACATTGAAGCCTATGGGATAAAACATTCTTGTTACTAAAACATCAGGCAGACATGGCCCTCTAATCAGGCACTGTAGAGGGCAGCCTGCCGGGCCTCCCAATGATCCCTTGAGGAGCATGCGGCTGCCGGATGACAGAGCTGCGACTGTGCGGGCTAGCCGCCCGGGTGCATGTGGCAGAGACAGGCGGCACATCGAGGGAGCCCCTGCACCTGTGGCCACGACAGACCACCCCCACAACCAGGATCCAGGGAGCCCCCACTGACCACCAGGCTAAGGTAAGGTATTTCTAAAAAATATTAAATCCGAGGACATTTTTAAATGTACCCGGGAACATAAAATAAAATCTTTTTTTTCTTTCTCTACCTGGCTGAATGTATTTAATTATATAGGGGGCCAGGGGCCAGGTAGAGGGGGCATGTGGGCTCTGCGGGGTCTCAGGCAGTGGTTTGTTTTTTGTGTATATTTTTAGCAAATTTATAAGGGAAGGTAAGGGCAGGTATGATATATATATATATAGATAAGATATATATCTATATTCTTATAAATATATATATCCAGACTTATATTACACACACATTTTGGCAACTAATTGCCCACCCCCCCCCCCCATTTGGCTGATCCCTCCAGAAGAAATGTTGAACCCGATAGAGCAGAGAATAATATATATATTCTCCGCTCTGTCGGGTTCAACATTTCTTCTGGAGGAATCAGCCAAATGGGGGGGCGCATTTAGTTGAGATTGTCCACATGCCACCCCCCCATGTGCGTATGTGTATATATGGTCTGAGGTCTGTGGGTGGGTGTATATATATATATCTGCGTGTTGATATTTACGTATATATAGGTCCGCGTGTTGATATACACTATATTGCCAAAAGTATTCGCTTACCCATCCATATGCGAGTCAAGGCAGGTGAGCGAATACTTTTGGCAATATAGTGTATATGTCTGTGTGTGATATCAATGCATCCCTACGCTATACACGGCGCTCCATGTCCCTATAATATATATGATCAGGGGTTACCTTTTTTATATTTTTATACTATTCCTATTAAATTAACAGTAATTTTTGATGTATTTTATTCAGTAGAAACTTTTTTTTGCCTATATAACATGTGCTTTGTGAAAATAAAACGGTTTTGTGTGTACACTTTAATTTAGTTAGTGGATTCCTGTCCAGTGCAGTGAGAAGCAAACGTAATGTAGTGTAGAAACGCTGCGAGGCGGAGCGGAGTGAAGTCAAGCCTGCAAAACATTTGCTTCTCTTCGCTACGCTGTGCGTCGCGAGACACTCAGTGTGTCTCAGCCTTTATTCCCGCATCGCTAGCTTACCGAATCAGTTTGTATACTTGTTACTGACCCTGCTTGTTCTGAGGACCCGATCTGTTGCCGACTTTGCCTGCCATTTGACTATTCTCTCTGTGTATTCTCTGCCTGTTCTGTTTGTTTCCTGTTGCTACTGGTGTGTGCCGATTCTCACCATATACAGTAGCGCAGTACAAGTGCCTAAACATTGCTGACCCGGTTTTGTTATAGCTGCTGATGTAACTGAATAGATCGGGGATCTCTTCTGCATTACCAAAATCTCCACCACTGCACTCTTCCACAATACCACAAAGGGGTTACTTACGGCGTGAAGGCACTTGCTGCCACCAAAGGTAAAATATTTTAGTGCACTGCCACTGACGCCTATACCAGATTCATATCATTTTAATATTTGACTGCAGGGTCCAACCCTGCACTCTTCCACAATACCACAGAGGGGTTATGGTGTGACGGCACTGCCGACACTAAAGGCCCAATTTTAAAGCACCTATTGTTACTTTCATTCAAAGCCTGCATAAGTTTCACCATAATTTAGCCAAAAAATCAATAAACTTGTTCTGCGCATCCTAAAAATGGCACCTTTTTTAATACAGGCTGCCGCCCCAAGCAGTTGTTTATGAATAGATTAAAAGAAAACCATTTACCGTCATTTGAAATGTGATTTTTTTGTTTTTGAAAGTTTCTATACATCCTAGAAATCCGTCACTTCACTGGCAGGTTATGGGGACGTCCTAGGCACGATATTTGAAGGAATTTTTCGCTTTTATTGTTAACCCTTATTTCATGGAAAACTCACTGTTCCTTTAAAAACTTCTTTTTTTAACTTTTTGTCCTTGTTTCCTGTCCCCCAGGGCACTACCCGGACCCCCATACACCTTTTATGGCAAATATCTTGCATATATGTCCTCTTGCAGGGCACTCTAAAAACCGAACTTTCGAGAACCATTGAGTTTGGTTCATGTTCGAGTTCGAACTCGAACTTTTGAAATTGTTCGAGTTCGAATGCGAACCGAACACGGGGGTGTTCGGCTCATCACTAATTAGAATATCCCTTTAATGAGGTGATCCTGGAATGGTTTTAACACAGCAGCATCTAACTCTTCACCACAAGGTGTCGCTGAAGCTGCACAAACCCAATATTATGAATCAAGATTCCTGACGGGAATTGATAGCATTGCATTGTTACTGCTCTACATGTTAGGTGTTTGTGCGTGCCTGACTTGTCTAAACTTTTACAAAGTGCACAAAAATGAATAATGATTTTTTTTTTATTTATGTAGAATTCACTATTGGGGCATCCCATTATATTCCCAATGGTTAGAGGCAACACGAAGGGAAGAATAATCTTTCTATTCTAAATTTTATTCATTTATACCTGCTTTTTGTCTCAGGTACATCTCTCCACATGTTAAGACTCATTAATCTTTTCGCTACCAAAAATGTCTATTCACCAATTTAAGTTGTGGTAAAATAAAACCAAAATAATTAGTGTATTTGCTTGGGAGAAGCAAGATTCTCCATGAGATCCCACTCCTCTCTCTAGGCTTGTGCACCGACTTTTTTTTGGGTTCGATTCGATTTTTCGGATTTTAAAAATTTTCGATTCGGCTCGTTTCGACCGATTTCTGTTTCGATTCGGTTCGGCTCGACTCGTTTTTCGTGTACATTTTTTTTTGGAATATCGACCAATTTTCGTATTTTCGTGTCACTTAGCTCGTTTTTTGTATCGACTTTTCGTATTTTTGGAAATTTTTGTTTTTCGGAATTGTAAATGGTTCCGGAATATCGACCAATTTTCGTATTTTCGTGTCACTTAGCTCGTTTTTTGTATCGACTTTTCGTATTTTCGGAAATTTTCGTTTTTTCGGAACGTCTGTTCTCCTCGTTTCAAAGCAATAAATTTCGATTTGACACATTTCAAGTACATTCGAAAATTCCGAAAATATTTCGTTTTGCCTCGGAAAACTTTTCGGATCTGCCATTTTCGGATCTAAAAATTTTCGGAAAATCGTCCGCATCCGAAAACACGAATCGGGAAATTTCGTGAAAATTCCGAAATCCCGAAACCCGAAACGCACATCTCTACCTCTCTCTAGGGTTGCCAGGTCGGCCATGTTTTCCTGAAAATATATTACTATTTCATGCAGGGGGAGCACAGAGAAACATGCTGCCCTGCATCATGTATAATTCATATGCTGCAGGAAGGAAATAAAGGCAGGTCACCTGGGATTTCTTTATGATCGCTTACTTGCAGCGTATAGATTCTACATCAGAGGTGACTCTATAAATAGGCAAAATAGACGGCTGCCTAAGGCCTCACTCCCACTGGGGTGCTGCACTTCGGCCATGGAAACTCATTCCATGAATAGGGTTGCCAGATCGGCCATGTTTTCCTGGACATATAATACTATTTTATGCAGAGGGGAGCACAGGGAAACATGCTGCCCTGCTACATGTATAATGATATGCTGCAGGAAGGAAATCAAGGCAGGTCACCTTGGATTCCTATTTGATTTCTCACCTGCAGCGCATGGATTATACATGCTACAGGGTGGCATTTATCATGGACTAAAGAAAAAAACAAAAAAAGGAAAAAAAAAGAGAATGAGGCCAATAGGTACTCAGGTAAGGATTAAACCTTATAACTAGTATACACTGAAACGAGTTGAACCATAAGTTCAAAAGGATGAGTACCAATACTAGACCGATGAGGCTTTAAACGGGACCTTTACACAACCTTACAATTATCAATTAAATTTTATTGGACAGACAAAAAACCATACATCTTAAAAAACATAAAAATGGTGAAAAAAAGAGGCGCTATCGAAATAGAATGTATGTACAAGGTGACACTGTGACCTGTGGTATAATGAATTACTGATGGTGGTCTTGCGATTGGACTAACTCCATAGGTATGAAGCCATACGGTTAATAATGGAGTTAAATACCCAAGTGGTAAATCTTAAAAATTCTGATTTGGTTATACATATACATATATGACATATGGGTATTTCAATGCGTTGTGACCCAGTAGGTTGCTAAACAATAAACTCTATCCCCACTTAGAGTTGTAGCTAGTATGGAAAATGGACACACATAAATAGTTAGTCCTCCGTAGATTATACCCTTGCCGTATGACCAATACTATGCAACCACTGAGTGGTGTGGCCTGAGCTTGCCCAGATGACAGTACACACAGTCAGTCAGGCAAGAATCGCTTAAGAAGCAAAAAGAAGATATAAATCGCTCTTACAACACTAGGAACTCCAAAGTGCAGAAGGGAGACAGTGATCCAATCGCAAGACCACTATCAGTAATTCATTATACCACAGGTCACAGTGTCACCTTGTACATACATTATATTTCAATATCCCCTCTTTTTTTCACCATTTTTATGTTTTTTAAGATGTATGGTTTTTTGTCTGTCCAATAAAATTGAATTGATAATTGTAAGGTTGTGTAAAGGTCCCATTTAAAGCCTCATCGGTCTAGTATTGGTACTCATCCTTTTGAACTTATGGTTCAACTCTTGGCATTTATCATGCACTGCTTACTGGCATGAATAAATGATATGTGTCCAGGAAAACATGGCTGATCTGACAATCCTAGCTCTCACACTATATCACTGTAAAGAACCAAAAACCATACATGCTGTGGGTGACGCTTCCCAATACTTGAATTTTTGTATCGGAATTTAATCCAAAATGCTTTGGAAAAAGGTAATTCTAGTGCATTGTAAGACCTGTCTGTCTGCATTTTTTTGCACATTGTAATAAAAAAATTAAATGGAGGAAAATGACGATAATAATAACAACAACACATTAATTATTCATTAACAAGTACAAGAGACAACACACTCCAAATAATAGTGATTCCAATGCTCATTGAACCAATGGCTATGGCCTAAAATTATGGGTTCAAGTCCACCAGCTCTTTCCCCTGTGTTCTAGGATCTGTGTTGGAATCTAAAAAAATTAGGCCAAATTCATTAATAAATTGAATGTTGAGCCATAAGAAGTCCTCCTGTTTATCATTTGAGACCTGCTTAATGGTTCCTACCATCACTCTTGCCCAAGGCTCCAAGATGTGTGACCGGTAGGGTAGCACTATTTTTGTGCAGTGACCTACCTCTCCCTATCAGACTGACCCCTAATCTTCAGTCTTTCAAGAAATCCCTTGAATCCCATTCCTGACTTGTTCATCTCCTCACCTGTCCATCCCACCTGTCCATCCCACATCACCGTAGGAATGATATCTTACGTTACTACCATGCCCGTCAACACCTGTCACGTGAAATCTACAGGGTAATTCAGAGAAAGGTGAAAACCAGGAGAATTGGCAGGAGAAGAGAACCATATAGACCAAAAGGCCAATTTGGAAAGTGAGATAAATGGGAGAATTTTTCTGGTTTGACTATTTCGACCTAGAATTTTCACTTCTTCAGTCATTCTCCTGAGGTTCACCTTTCTTTGAATAGACCTGATTGGTTGCTCCACTTGTTCTCCTCCAACCCAACTTCTCTAGGTTGTGAGCTCCTGTGAGCAGAGCCTCTACACAGCTTGTCTACGGCGTGTTTTTAATTTTGATAGTTTAGTTCCCCATTCTTCTTGCAAAAAGCTGCGGAAAATGTTGGATCCTGGGGTCTAGTCCTAAAAGAATAAGGCCCCTATTACATTCCTCGCGCATTTTCGTTTGTGCGCGCAAATGCTCATTTGTGCGAGGGGCAAAACCCTTTGCACAGAACGTCGTATTACAACTTTCGCGCAAACGATGAGCGTTATCGTTTAACGAGGATAGACCTGCACGAGCGTGATTAACTTTGCGCGTCCTATACTTAACATTCAGGGTAATTCAAAGAGATTCGAAAAGTCACCGCACGTTCGGTGACTTTTCATTCTCTTCAATTCGGTTCCATTTGCCGATCCCATTTTGGTGACCCTGCGGTGTATTCAGCAAACACCACAGGGCCCCCGAATTGCAGGGAAAAGCTGCCGCAAACCTGACGAAAACTGACCG
Source organism: Leptobrachium leishanense (assembly GCA_009667805.1). Classification (NCBI taxonomy): domain Eukaryota; kingdom Metazoa; phylum Chordata; class Amphibia; order Anura; family Megophryidae; genus Leptobrachium; species Leptobrachium leishanense. The sequence goes on from CM019067.1 coordinate 312,200,655, forward strand.
CAAAACCCAGCGAATGCATCTGGATTAACCTGCCGAAAACCACGGAAAAACCCGAGCAGGAGCCGATCACACACAGAGAAGCCGCCGGAAAAAGCCGAGAAAGCCAAGTCTGCAGACAGAGTGAAGTGAATAAATTAGGAAAACAGTTTGTATGAATGATTGAAAAGTGAAACACTGTTTGCAAAGAAACTACTGAGCGAAAATGTCTGAAATTTACATATGATCCAATGAATGATAATAAAAAGGGCTGTTACAGAAAAAAGAAGTAAACTTAAATTTTTTTTTTTTTAAAAAATCGGACTTTTAAAGAAAAAAAATCCAGAAAAATGCTTAAAATATCCTAAAAAAAATCTATAGATAAAGAGACTCTTTACTGCAGAATTTTATAATGAACGGTTTATTAGATATTGAATTAAAACGGGAATATTTTTAACATTGAAGCCTATGGGATTCTCCTCAATAAACTTGCTGAATTAAACCACCGAATGGCAGGGCATTTCGGGAACCTTTCACTGCTGGTTTGTGTTCTCTGAATAGCCGAAGCAGTGCTTTTTCATGGGGATTTCACTGCCCTCGAACAGACACCGAACAGACACCGTATGTGCAGGCAATTCACCAGGATTTGGCGAATTGCCTGCTCTCTGAATAGCCGAATGGCCAAGAAAGGTAACCGAACGCTGATTTTCAGCGTTCGGTTACCTTTCTCAAGCAATTCTGATCTCTTTGAATTACCCTGATTGTGAGCGCAAATGCGTTTGTGCGCTGGTACGCGGATGCTATTACAATTTATGCGCATCTTTTTACGAACGACGTTTGCGAGCATAATTTTAACGTCTTTGAAAAGCTGGTGGTAACGGCAAATCTGAACGTTCTGGCCGAAACCAAATACACCAGCACTAAAAAAAAAAAAAACGCACAGTATGGTTACACATTCTACACATACCCAAACAATAAAATTGTGAATTCGCGCGTGTTTTTTTATTACTGCAGCATGTATACTCAGATTTATTTTGACAGGCGCAAAAACTTAAGTGAGTCAATTAAGGTAAATTAAGGTTCTTAATTCTGATTGGCTGAATCCCGCGAAAAAAACAGTCCGCACACTGATTTGCGTGCGCTACGTTACTGCTCGCGTATTACTCTTCGTTTTGCGCGTCGTTTTTACGAACGTTATTTTTGGACGGATGAGAATGTGCGTTCGGATCACAATACCACCGTTAATTTTCACGCGATAACGCTGGACGATGCACGCAAAAAAAATTTGCGCTGCGTGAACGAAATTGCGCAAAGAATGTAATAGGGGTCAAAGTGCGCAAGTTCATAGTGTTGCTTAATTTGCGGTTCCTACACTTCACAAAATGTGTTAGAAAGCTTTAGGGATCTCCAGGTTTGAAAGTCCCTGAGCTGAAGAGGCGAAGCTTCAGAAGGTATTTTACCAGGAAGGATACATTGAGATTTCTCTTGTTTTCAGGTATGTCCAGGGTGGGCAGGTATGCACTGTTGGGTGTCTTGGGCAAGGACACTTACTGGAGAGGTACTCTGGCTGGGATTTGAGCCTGCGTCTCCATGGTTATAGCGCAGTGATGTTACCTCTACTCCATCCAACCGGTGTCCCTTGCAATGTCTCTTATTTGTCACCTTAATAAATAAGACCTTTCGTGTCCTTACACACATATTATAACCAACAGTATATTTCTATGTATATTATTCAGATGTGCAAGCCGTTCCTTGCAATCTTTGATCGCAGAGCGAATTCAATGGGATGAGTCATACCTACTGTAGAATTGAATCCATGTTTAACCCAGACGCGTTGAATATGTTATCCGCAACTTCAAGGAAATTTGTAAAGCGTGACAAGGTCTTCTATTGCTGTAAAAAGAATTGTTAGAAACCTAAAAATAATTAAGACTTGTCAACCACACGTTCCCATCGAAACGTATCAAGTGAACTAAATACTTTTATCACATCACGTTTGTGTGGGGATCGGTTTAGATTTATTTGTATTTCAAGTTCACACATTAATCTGTAATTAGGAATAATATATCTTTAATACGTGGGTGTGTAATTTATAGCATGTCCTTGCCGAACATTATAAACAAAATCAAAGCATGTTCATAATGATGACCATAAGTGTAACACTTCAATGTTCTTTAACCCAGGACATACTTGAAAACGAGAGAAATCTCAATGTATCCTTCCTGGTAAAATCCTTTATAAATAAAATAAATAAATAAAATATTCTGCGGAGGTGAATTGGAAAGAGACACAAGAAATTCAGACAATGACGCTTTTCTTGGGGTAAAAATATATATATATTTATTTATTTGCAAAGTATTTTACCAGGAAGGATATATTGAGATATTAAAATCTTAAATATATTGAAATATATTGAAATATTAAGGTATGAGCAAATAAATAAATAAATAAAAATCGCAAAGTGTTTCATAGTTACAGCTCATACTTTTTCATCTCATACAAACGCCTTGCTCTGGTCTCAAATCTGCAGGACGCAAATAAGTATCAAGAACTATATCACTCTAACACCTAAAATTAACAAGAGAACTATTAATTCCTTCAATACCAAGGGAATTTCCCATAAAACCACTGTCAGGAACCAATAGTTTCTTGGAAAACCACTTTTTTGTAATTACACTATAAGGAATATTTGGAACTATTCAAAAACGATTTCTTATCGTAATAGTCTATTTGGCATGCAGATGTTGCCATCTACTGGTCAAAAGGAGCTACTGCAGCATTGGGTCCTGTGCCTGACCAGCTGGTGTCTTTTGGTTTAGACACATATTCCCCCCAGTTGTTCAAAGAGTTTTAGTCCCATAGGGGTCACGCTCGTGCTGCTAAAACTTTAGAGACACATTCTGGAGCCCAACTGGAAACAAATTTTGTTGCAACAAGCAAAATTATTTTGCATTGCCACAGTATTACACCATATCGACTATACTCTTTAATGGGGCACCAGCAGATTCCTTGCAGATTGAGTATAGTTGATCTTGGTAGAGAAGGGGTTAACTATAACAGCCCCACTTACTTAAAGTTAATGGTTCCCATTACATTCAATGTGAGAGTTGTCCAAGGTGCAAGGAGACTCTACAAAGTCAGAATGCGTCACATGTCCTAAAAAGCTGGCCACTGGGTCCACACCAAACACTATAGCCTGACACTCGATGCAAGAGTGTACTTAATAATTGGCAACGTGTTCAGTTTTTAGTGGATTTATTCGTTTTTATATACGTATTTGTATGTGTATGTTTTCCTTAATAATTAAAAAGAGAGAAGGTAATTTAACATTATGGTCAATATGTATATATAAATATATACATTATCTCACAGAAGTGAGCACACCCCTCACATTTTTGTAAATATTTTATCTATTCATGTGAAAACACTGAAGAAATGACACTTTGTTACAATGTAAAGTAGTGAGTGTGCAGCTTGTGTAACAGTGTAAATTTACTGTCCCTCAAAATAACTCAACACACAGCCATTAATGTCTAAACTGCTGCAAACAAAAGGGACTACACCCCTAAGTGAAAATGTCCATATTGGGCCCAATTAGCCTTTTTCCCTTCCCGGTGTCAAGTGACTCGTTAGTGTTACAAGGTCTCAGGTGTGAATGGGGAGCAGATGTGTTAAATTTGGTGTTATCGCTCTCACTTTCGCATACTGGTCACTGGAAGTTCAACATGGCACATCATGGCAAAGAACTCGCTGAGGATCTGACAAAAAGAATTGTTGCTCTACATAAAGTTGGCCGAGGCTATAAGAAGATTGACAAGACCCTGAAACTGAGCTGCAGCACGGAGGCCAAGACCCCGAAACTGAGCTGCAGCACAGAGGCCAAGACCCTGAAACTGAGCTGCAGCACGGAGGCCAAGACCCTGAAACTGAGCTGCAGCACGGAGGCCAAGACCCTGAAACTGAGCTGCAGCACGGAGGCCAAGACCCTGAAACTGAGCTGCAGCACAGAGGCCAAGACCCTGAAACTGAGCTGCAGCACGGAGGCCAAGACCCTGAAACTGAGCTGCAGCACGGAGGCCAAGACCCTGAAACTGAGCTGCAGCACGGAGGCCAAGACCCTGAAACTGAGCTGCAGCACGTCGGCCAAGACCCTGAAACTGAGCTGCAGCATGGAGGCCAAGACCCTGAAACTGAGCTGCAGCACGGAGGCCAAGACCCTGAAACTGAGCTGCAGCACGGAGGCCAAGACCCTGAAACTGAGCTGCAGCATGGAGGCCAAGACCCTGAAACTGAGCTGCAGCACGGTGGCCAAGACCCTGAAACTGAGCTGCAGCATGGAGGCCAAGACCCTGAAACTGAGTTGCAGCACGGAGGCCAAGACCCTGAAACTGAGCTGCAGCACGACGGCCAAGACCCTGAAACTGAGCTGCAGCACGGAGGCCAAGACCCTGAAACTGAGCTGCAGCACGGAGGCCAAGACCCTGAAACTGAGCTGCAGCACGGAGGCCAAGACCCTGAAACTGAGCTGCAGCATGGTGGCCAAGACAATACAGTGGTTTAACAGGACAGGTTCCACTCAGAACAGGCCTCGCCATGGTCGACCAAAGAAGTTGAGTGAACGTGCTCCGCTTCATATCCAGAGGCTGTCTTTGGGGGAATAGACGTATGAGTGCTGCCAGCATTGCTGCAGATGTTGAAGGGGTGTGGGGGGGGGGGTCAGCCTGTCAGTGCCTAGACCATATGCCGCAAACTGCATCAAATTGGCCTGCATGGCTGTCGACCCAGAAGGAAGCCTCTTCTAAAGATGATGCAGAAGAAAGTCCGCAAACAGTTTGCTGAAGACAAACAGACTAAGGACATGGATTACTGGAACCATGTCCTGTGGTCTGATGAGACCAAGATAACACTGTCTCCTGGAGCTATGCTGTATCATTGCAAATTCGTTTATTGAATCTTTCTGCACACCGCAATTAAAAATAAATATAAGACCTGCCCCCATCTATGGAGCTCCCTCCTTCGACACCTTCTACCCTTCCTGTCCCCTCAGTCTTTCAAGACATCTTTAAAAACGCATTTCCTTTAGAGAGGCCTATCAGCTCACCTTCATTGTACCTTTCCTGATCTATCTCCAACACATCCCCCCTGCTCCCCATTACTTCTCATACTACATTGTTCACCTCCACCTCTGTGTGTAACAACATTCCTCTTAGAGTGTAAGCTCACTGGAGCAGGTCTCTCTTTTCTTATTGCTCTTCGTGTGTCTGACTTATCTGTTAAATTTTTGTTTACTCATTCACGCATTGTACAACGCTGCTGAATATGTTGACACTTTATAAAAAAAAAATTGAATTGTAACAGTAAAGTAAGATTTATTTTTTGTCCTTCCTTTATGGTGAAGCTTCCTGATTTATTAATGATATTTAATGAAATGAAGCCGCTAGTCATAGCCTAAAATATTCACAAAAAGTTACTTTTCACAGCAGCTAACATTATTACATTTTATACTTTTATTTACCTTTTATTTATAAAGTATTTTACCAGGAAGGATACATTGAGATTTCTCTCGTTTTCAAGTATGTCCTGGGCTCACAGCAGAGGCGGCTCTATAATTAGGCAAAATAGGCAGATGCCTTATTATTATTATTCTTTATTTATGAAGCACCAGCATATTCCGCAGCGCTGTACAATGGGCACGATATAGACAGGGTTACAAAACATTGAACAACATTTGACAAACCAGTACAGGAGGAAACGAGTGCCCTATTCCCGTGAGAATTTACAATCTAGAAGGGTTAGGGGTGGAAACAGGAGGAGAGGACTGCAAGGTGAAAGTGATGGACTGCGAGGTGAGAGTGATGGACTGCAAGTTGGGAGTGATGGACTGCAAGTTGGGAGTGATGGACTGCAAGGTGAAAGTGATGGACTGCGAGGTGAGCGTGATGGACTGCAAGTTGAGAGTGATGGACCGCAAGGTGAGAGTGATGGACTGTGAGGTGGGAGTGATGGACTGCAAGGTGAGAGTGATGGACTGCGAGGTGAGAGTGATGGACTGTGAGGTGAGAGTGATGAACTGTGAGGTGAGAGTGATGAACTGCGAGGTGAGAGTGATGGACTGCGAGGTGAGAGTGATGGACTGCGAGGTGAGAGTGATGGACTGCAAGTTGGGAGTGATGGACTGCAAAGTGAGAGTGATGGACTGCAAGGTGAAAGTGATGGACTGCGGTGGTGAGCGTGATGGACTGCAAGTTGGGAGTGATGGACTGCGAGGTGAGAGTGATGGACTGCGAGGTGAGAGTGATGGACTGCGAGGTGGGAGTGATGGACTGTGAGGTGGGAGTGATGGACTGCCAGTTGGGAGTGATGGACTGCGAGGTTTGAGTGATGGACTGCGAGGTGGGAGTGATGGACTGCAAGGTGAGAGTGATGGACTGCGAGGTGGGAGCGATGGACTGCAAGGTGAGAGTGATGGACTGCAAGGTGAAAGTGATGGACTGCAAGGTGAAAGTGATGGACTGCAAGTTGGGAGTGATGGACAGCGAGGTGAGAGTGATGGACTGCGAGGTGGGAGTGATGGACTGTGAGGTGGGAGTGATGGACTGCAAGGTGAGAGTGATGGACTGCAAGGTGAGAGTGATGGACTGCGAAGTGGGAGTGATGGACTGCAAGGTGAGAGTGATGGACTGCAAGGTGAAAGTGATGGACTGCAAGGTGAAAGTGATGGACTGCAAGTTGGGAGTGATGGACAGCGAGGTGAGAGTGATGGACTGCGAGGTGGGAGTGATGGACTGTGAGGTGGGAGTGATGGACTGCAAGGTGAGAGTGATGGACTGCAAGGTGAGAGTGATGGACTGCGAAGTGGGAGTGATGGACTGCGAGGTGGGAGTGATGAACTGCGAGGTGAGTTTGATGGACTGCGAGGTGAATGTGATGGACTGCGAGGTGAGAGTGATGAACTGCAAGGTGAGAGTGATGGACTGCGAGGTGCGAGTGATGGGCTGCAAGGTGCGAGTGATGGATTCACTTAGACCTCACATAATGCCATTTACATGGATTGCCAGTGTTCACGCAACATTTTATACAAATATACTCATACATTCATACTCCAATCCACAGAGGGAGTTTTTAAAAAGTATTTGATTTAATTTCTCTAGTTTTTTTTAATATTAAAAGGAGTCTCACATTAGACCCACCTCTGTTTCACAGTATGATTATAGGAAACCTTAAAGAATAGTTTCCAGCAATCATAGTTCATACGCAAGTGATGATGACTGATGCATGTGATGCCAACTCTTGAAACATGTTACAAGGCTTTATGGAACTATATTTCTTAGAAAGGAATGCTAGCAGTAGATGTTGTTATCTGAAACGCAGACCTTCATAACTAGGTTTTCCACGTGAAGAGTTATCACGGGTCCTGGAGCATAGTGCGTGTTTGAGTTATTTCATTCTATAGTACTTTTTAAGGCAGAGTTGAAATGGCATTGCTTTAAAAAAAAAACTCACGATGGAATGTTTCATAACTTTACAAAGCCAAGCGCAAGATGGATAAGAGGAGGTTTCCTGTAATGTAAACAGACCATTCATACGAAAAGAATGCTGAGAATGAAGCATGTCTCTTCACGGTTAACAATCACTAACAATCTCTCTTGTTGATACAAAAAATATTTCGCTATATTATTTAGGGATTCCGTTTTGAAATAACATAACGGAGCAACCGTACAACTTATTCATCGTAGGGTTTTCAGTCCAAACACGTGAACAGCTCTTAAGCAAAACGAATAAACAAATCTTTTAGAAAAAATAATGTGCAGCAGGAATTCCGGCCGTTATCGATTTTACAAATTGTTCTCATTGATTACAAATAGTGATGGGCCGAACACCCCTGTGTTCGGTTCGCATTGGAACTCGAACACCTGAAAAAGTTCGACCACGAAGTCGAACACAATTTGAACACCATGCAAGTCAATGGGGCTCGAACGTTCGAAAATTAAAGTCCCCACCAAGAGGGCATATATTCAAGATATTGGCCGTAAAAGGTGTATGGGGGTCCGGGTACTGCCCTGGGGGACAGGAAACAATGAATTTTTTTAAAAAAAAGTTTTTAAACCCTTTCACTGCTGAGTGCTGAGCCATTTCACCGCTGTGCGCTGAGCTAATTTTTACCACTTTTGCTCATGTTTAAACGCGATTTGAAGCCATGGGAAATATTTGAGCAACATTGAGTGGGAAATGTTTGAGCAACAATGAGTGGGAAATGTTTGAACAACAATGAGTGGGAAATGTTTGAACAACAATGAGTGGGAAATGTTTGACCAACAATGAGTGGGAAATGTTTGACCAACAATGAGTGGGAAATGTTTGATCAACAAGGAGTGGGAAATGTTTGACCAACAATGAGTGGGAAATGTTTGACCAACAATGAATGGGAAATGTTTGACCAACAATGAGTGGGAAATGCTTATGAATCCCATAGGCTTCAATGTTAAAAACATTCCCGTTTTAATTCAATATATAATAAACCGTTTATTATTATATTCTGCAGTAAAAAGTCTCTTTATTTTTAATTTTTTTAGGATCTTTTAAGCATTTTATGGAATTTGTTTGAAAACTTTTTTTTATCTCGAACCTTCCGCGAACGTCCCGAAAAGTTTGAAGTTTGCAAACTTTCGAACAGCCGATGTTCGGTTCAAACCTGCAGCCCATCCCTAATTACAAAGCCAAGAAAATTCTAGTGGTAAGTGTTTAACCATTAAACCCTTTCGCTGTCAAGCGATTTCTGTTGAAAAAAGTATCACAACGTTTATTTGAAACGTGCGATGCAAAGTTAACAATTAAATGTACGGTAAAATAGAATTTCTGCACAGAGATTGCTGTTCTGAGGATTACAAAATTTAAATTATGTAAATTCCATCATTTTTAACTTTTCTTGCATTCGATTATCATTACAAAACCATTGTTGGAATGAAAGAATCTGAACTTTTTCCTGTATCTCGCACAATGTCACACGGGGTCTGCATTATCAGCATACAGGCATAAATGGCCTTATTTTTTTGTCAAATACTGTATCTGTGATAAAGATAAATAATAAAAATGTTCTGACCGCCTGCTTATGGGGATTTATAGTGATCATAGAGCGAGATTAATATCAATGCAGCTTCCAAAAAATACCAGCACAGTATAAAAATAATATATGTATGTGCTGCATAATGCCGGTTTATGTAAATTACAGTAACACCTCGTATCTGTACGGACAGGGATTTTCAGTCATTATAACCCCCTGAATTGTATCCCTGTACAGCAGTGAGTGACCCTAGAGCTCTCCCTGTATTCTGCCAAATCCCTGGCTGTTATAATACAACAGTAATGTGTTGAACTTTTTGTTACAGTGAGGTTTGGGGCTGCTATTTGCAGCTTCTTTTAACTCTCTGCATGGTGCTTGGAGATATTTAAGACAGTGGACTTCATTTTTCTACAGGGGGCGCACTAATCCTGCTTTAAAAAAGTGTGCAAATTGGGTTTTGTTATGGTAATGGCTGATTTTTCAAAGTATTACAATGCAAAAATCGAGATAACGAAAGAAAAATCCTTTAACCCTTTCACTGCTGAGGACGTGTGGGGAACGTCCTCATTGACTCCTAAGGAAAGACAGGGGTGGAGATGGGAGATATTGAGGTTCAAAGGAACCCCTAACTGTTTTCAGCTTGCAGGGTCATGTTTGGTATCATTAGAAAGGCCAGAGCATGGCTTTTCCAACGATACCAAACATGACCAGGTTTAAAGTAAGGAAACAAAATTATAGCAATAATAATAAAAAAAAAGGAAAAATGTGTTTTTTAACCACTTCAATGCTAAGGACGCGCTCAGCGCGTCCTCAGCATTACCGCTGGTATGCGGAGGACGCGCTGAGCGCGTCCTCGCATTGGGGTCAGCGTTCGGCCGGGTTCCGGCCGATCGCTGGCCCCTCCGGTGCGGGCTGACATCCTGGATGTCAGCCCGGCATCCGGAGCAGTGGCCGCCATTATTAGGTGTCATCGCGCCCCCGCGATGACACCTAATTCAGGCGCCCCCCCGCATGTGCGGAGGAGGCGCCTGAAAGGGAGGGGGGGGAGGTCCTTCGGACCTCTCTCCCTCCCGATCGGCGGCTCACAGGGGCTTAACCCAGGCATCATTTGGAAGGGCACAGCCTGCCCTTCCAAATGATGCCTGGCATTAACCCCTGGGGAGCTGGATCGCAAATCGGCGCTGAAAAGCGCCGATTTGCGATCCTTCCCGGGAGCTGGCCGACATCTTGGATGTCGGCCAAGCTTCCGGGAACTCCCCCAGAGGACTGGCGTCATCGTGCATAGCACGATGACGCCAGTCCTAGCATTAACCCCTAACTGCCACGAACTGTGGAGATAGGGAGTTCCAATGAACTCCCTATCTCCCGATCCGTGGCAGTTAGGGGTTAAATTTTGATATCGTTGGATCGGCCACTGCATGGCCGTTCCAACGATACCAAACATGAAAGTAAAAAAAATTGTAAAAAAAAAAAAAAAAAAGAAAAATAAAAATAAAAAAAAATTAAAAAAAAAAATTAAAAAAAAAAAAAATAAACACTTTTTTTTATTTTTTTTGGTTTGTTAATGCAGCAATATTGTTCCCATTTCAATTATAATGTGAACAATGATGCTGCATTAACGATTTTTGTATGCGGTGCGTTTGTTAAAAATGGTGTCATTTTCCCCAAAAAAAAATGTAACGAGACCCCATCTCTAATTTTTTTAACAAGCGCACCCCATACAAAATATAACCGCAATTGCTCGCATGTTAAAATGTGGAAAAAAACACTTTACACGCTGTAAATTATTGAAAATACATATTTTATTGCATTTTTTGTTATAATATACAAACATGACATAACGTATACATATAATAATGACATATTATGAATCTACCGAGTCTGACGGAAAGAACGATATATAATATGTCGATGTCATATACTAAAATAAGCCTTCAAAACAGGTTTAAACATGATGCGCAAAACAGGTAAAAAATGACCTCAGCACAGGGGCGGGAAAAGCCTCAGCAGCGAAAGGGTTAAAGATGTGAAATGGCTCAGCAGTGAAGGGGTTAAGGACAGACCTGGTTACTGAATAAAATGATACAGTGTATAGTGTGTTTGTGTGTGTGTGTGATTTGCTATTATTGCATTTCAAAACACATTTTAAAAGTCAGAATAGATGGTAATTGATACCATGGATGATCTTCATTCGCCAAAAAAGACAGGAATACTCACATGGGAAAAATGGATTAGCGATAAGGAATCACATAGGAAACCATACTTGGCTTTGTCTGTGAAGCCTGTTCCTCTTTGGAAGTTAAAATGCCGAGTGGCTGGTTGGAGAAATGTCAAGAACCAGATTGTGAGAAGTTGGTAAAGGATACAAAGCTCTGGGATACAAAGAAAACATTAGTTGGTCGCATCTGAGTGAGCTCAAGAGATCAGCTCAAGAGGTCTAAACCAGAAATAAAAGCTAACAAAAGTCTATAAATATAGTCAAATCGATTCGTTTTCATTGTAATGACTGACAGAAAAATTGCATGTACAATATCCCTAACGCTCATCCTAATCCTAAAACATGCAGAAATATTAATCCGAGTCCTAAACCTAATACTAACCCCAAATCTAAAAGTAACCATTCTGCATGTAGCCTTCCATTGGATAATTACTGCAGTGGTTAATATGTCTCAGTAGGCAAAAAATAAGGTCCTCTGAATATACCGAATGAGCAGGTTTTTCCATCAATGTTTATTTTCTGCCTTGATGGCACAGCGGGCATATTCCAAGATGCCAATGCCAGGATTCATCGGGCTCAAATTGTGCAAGAGCGGTTCAGGGAGCAGGAGACATTATTATATCTCACTGTTGATTTTTACTTTTCACCTTTATACAATAAGAAATATTATCCACTTGCATGTTGTATGTGAACGCTTCACTTTGTATATCTTTTGGTTGCAATCCCATTCATTTTTCTAAAATACCTATTATAGTTGAAAGTCACCACTTATCGTACAAGCCTGTTGGCTTGCTGCAGTTGCTTCAGGTGGTCAAGTCTAGTTTCAGCAACGCTATGTGCCCAAAAAATGAGGTCATGTGACTCCCTGAATATCCTGAATGAGCAGGTTTTTCCATCAGTGGGTTTTTCCTCCCTGATGGCACAGCGGGCATATTCCAAGATGGCAATGCCAGGATTCATCGGGCTCAAATTGTGCAAGAGTGGTTCAGGGAGCATGAGACATCATTTTCACACATGGATTGGCCACCGCACAGTCCAGACCCTAACCCCAATGAGAATCTTTGGGATAATGTGCTGGAGAAGACTTTACAGAGCGCTGCGACTCTCCCATCATCAATACAAGATCTTGGCCACAAATTAATGCCACTCTGGACGGGAATAAATGCTGTGACATTGCATGGACTTATCAAAACAATGCCGCGGTGAATCACAGCAAAAGGTGGTCCAATGAAATTTTAGAGCGTGTGACTTTTTTGGCCGGGCAGCATATAGGAAGACGTGTACATAGTCTTCTCCTACTAACGTGAAGTGCATACCTAAATTGACCTTTTCTCACCAAAAAGAGCCCCCCCACCCAACGAAACCTATTTAATAGTAAAGGACCAAGATTAGCATCTTCTTCTCCCATTCAAGATATATGAAGGCTGTGCAGAAAGGAAGCCTACAAAATGTACAACAGCAGAGTGAACATTCGACAGTAGCATGGGTGAAATTTATATTACATGAATCATACAAATACGACACTGGAAAGAAAAGGAGACTTTCCCTTCTACTTATTCCAAGAGTTTTAGATTTTCATATGGAGCACAGTTCATTTCACAGTTACTAAATACCACTTGCATATAAAAAATGTTATTATGCACTTCTCACTCTCTCGTATAATGCCGCTAGTAAAAATATCACTGTTCCCCTGTTGGCAGCAAACCGACTGGCGGCGTTTCAGAGGATGTAAACGCAATTTTACTTGAGTACATGCTCTAAATTCATCTTTCCAAGCCAGAAAGCCCGTCCAAATGTTTGAAATGTTTTGGTTGGGAAACAGGTGGACATAAAATACACACGGTCATTTTAGATAGTACAACTAAAACAAAATGCCTTTTTAATAAAAAAGACACAAAAATGCAAAATAATTCAGTATAGATATAATCAAGAATATAAAATACTTGTGAACTATAAAAAACATTAATCTGTGGGAAGGTACTTGGCTAATATCACCCTTCATGAAATGCATAACCAAGGAAGAACACAGTTATATATATTGCAGAATCATGTAGCACCCCCTAACCCCCACCCCCCCATAAATCCTATACTCACCTCTCATTCTTCGGCGAGAATGGTGGCCCAACCCACCTCTTATTCTAGCCGGAAGTCGAGTGAGACTGGGGACAAATGGTTCCCAGTCTCCATCCGTGATCACTCCATGGCACTGCGTGATTTTGTGAGAGCGAGATTTTGCAGGACTCGCGGCCCACAAAAGCGACCCTCCATGGAGTCTTATGGACTCCAGGAGGTGATAGTTGTGAAAGCGCTACCATGAGTATCCCAGCAGTTAGCGCTTCGTTCTGGGGCAAAGAGGTAGCGCCTGCCCCGGAATATCACAGGAACATGGGAAGAAACAGTTACAGTTACAAGTATTTATAAAGCGCCAATAAATTCCTTGGTGTTGTACAATGGGAGAGACAGAATATAAAATATACATACACGTAACACACGCGGAACAGAAGGAGGGAGGACCCTGCTCAAGAGCTTACAATCTAAGAGGAGAGGGGTGACCCATTAGATGAGGATGAATAGGGCAGCTGGAGTAGTGGGTTGCAGCAGGGCTGAATGGGAAGAGGAGCAGGAAATGACAATGTGGAGATCATGGAGTGAGCCGATAGGTTTCTCTAAATTAATGTGTTTTCAGAAACTTCTTGAAGGACTGGAGAGACTAGGAGAGTCTGATGTTGCAGGGTAGGGAGTTCCATAACAAGGGGGCGGCTTGGGAGAAGTCCTGAAGGTGAGAGTTAGGGGTGTGGTTACAAGGAACTGATAGCATCAGATCCTTGGCAGAGCGAAGTGGTCGGGATGGGATGTACCTTGTAATAAAGGAGGAGATGTAGGCAGGGTTTGGTTATGGAGAGCTTTGTATGTGAGCACCAGTATTTTGAAATAGATTCTAAAGGAAACAGGGAACCAGTGTAACGATTGACAGAGGGGTGAGGTGTGAGAGATGCAGGAGGTGAGGTGTATGAGTCTGGCACAGGCATTCATAACAGACTGCAGAGGGATAATCTATGATCTCTTAATGCCAGAGAGAAGGAGGCTGCAATAGTCAAGGTGGGAGATAATAAGAGCTTGGACGAGCATTTTAGTAGAGTCTGGATTAAGAAAGGGACGGATGCGTGCAATGTTTCTTAGGTGGAAGTAGCAGGATTTGGTTAGAGACTGAATGTGAGGAGTGAAGGATAGATTGGAGTCCACGAGGACCCCGAGAGGTAGAAATAATGGTGGCACCATTCACCTGAAGGGAAATGGGTGCAGGAATCGAGGTCTTACAGGGTGGAAAGATAAGAAGTTCAGATTTTGAGAGGTTGAACTTGAGGAAACGGGAAGTCATCCAGTCGGAGACAGCTGAGAGGCAGGCTGTAACACGGTCCAACACCAGAGGAGAGAGAACGGGAGAGAGAAGGTAGATTTGGGTGTCATCAGCATAGAGATGGTAATTGAATCCATAAGAAGAGATGAGGTTGCCCAGAGAGGCAGTAAAGAATGTGAAAAGTAGGGGACCCAGAACAGAGCCTTGAGGTACCCCAACTGAAAGAGGAACAGGTGGTGAGGACTAGAGGCGCCAGCAAAAGAGACACTGAAGGAGCGAAGAGAGATAGAACGAGAACCAGGAGAGAGCGGTGTTATTGAGGGCAAGCTGGCGCAGTGTGAGGAGTAGAAGAAACCTGCAGATGCTGATTTTCCCAGTAACATCCCCATGACATGTTAGCTCAAACAAGTTTGTTTTTATACCATTTTAGCTAATTGTATCATTAAAAGTTAAGTTTTATTCATATTCTCTGAACCTCGGAAAACTGTTGAGCCTTTTTTGATTTTCTACATTTTAACAGGTCCTACTCTATGCCAAACTAATGACTGCTCTTTTTCAGTATACCCACATTGTTGGAATATACATCATTATATAAAAAATACAGTAATTCCGCACACTGATTCGGAAAAGGTGCAACCTCCAACACGAGGCTTCCCAATACCTCCTATAGACAGAATAGTCAGTTTGGAATATGCATCATGCCACTGCTCGTGGCAGATCAAGGTTTAACTAGAACCTATAATGGGACACCTGTGACGGGGAGGGGGAGCAAAACCCAAAGAGGGTGGTTAGCGTACAACATGCATTTTTTACAGGGATTTTCATTTGGAGACTTGTATCCTCTGATTATATGCATTTGGTTGCCCTTGAGAAAGTCTATATGTAATAGAAGAAATGCGTTGGGAAAATCTTTATACATATTTTTTATTCTTTACTGTCATTAATAAAATCTCTTTTATACTCATCTTCTATGTTTACAAGGGAGTCCTTTGCAGCCATCTGACATTTCGAGGAGGATGGAACATAACAGATACGGTCAGGGCCAGATTAACATTGGGGCAGATGGAGCAGCAGCTCCAGGCCCATGCCCCAGAATAAGCCCACTGAAAGGGTAACTATATCTGCATTGATGGGCATTTGGACCCCTGTATCTCCAACTCCATAGCAGCTACAGGGTCATGTGCAGTATCACTGGAAAGGCCAGAGCATGACCTTTCTAATGATACCAAACATTACCAGGTTTTATGTAACAGTAAAAAAAATATATTTTTTCTTTCTAGCACAGCAATATTTTTCACTTTTCAATTGTAAAGTGAACAATGATGCTGCACTAACTGACCATCACATTTATCATGTCACCAACAAGGGTGGAGGTGATGGCACAATCCATAGTTACGAATTGTTACATCAAAACCTAAACCACCGCACTGCAGCGAAGAGCACTGGGGGGATTTTGGCCCCCTGCGTCACTAATCTTTACACCTCACAAGGTCAAGTGAGGCGTCATTGGACAGGTCAGAGTCTGGCCTTTGCATTGATACCAAACCAAATGTGACCATGTAAAATCTAAAACAAAACAAAACAAAAAAAACTTTTTTATTTATTTTTAGTTCCAAAGCGATTTTTTTTCAACAAGAATTCCCTATAGAATATGTAACCACAATGGTTTTTGATGATAAAAATGGGAAAAAAATACACGCTGCTTTTACACGCTGCAAATGATTGAAATCTTAATGAAGAATTAATCACACAGTATCTGCCTGGTTACAAAAACCCGTATCTGCACTATTAAATAACCTAAAATATGTTTAATTTCACTGAATTCCCTGAAAGGCCACCAAAATATTCTGCTCCAGGCCCATAGAGGTCTTAATCCGGCCCTGGATACGGTACGACTTAAACTTTCTAATCTTTGCGATCTTTTGAGTTTTAGCCATTTTTTTTTTAAAATTCTTTATTTTTTAATTTGTACACAGACAGCGTGAACAACAAATGTTAAGTAAAGACCGCGCAGGGCCAATAAAAGTCAACTACATATTCTTATATGAAAATGAAAGTGACAGAAGCAAGACCTCACATATCACAGCAGCGGCAGCACAGCAGACAGAAAAAGTGTCCCCAGCCGGGGAATATCGAACAAAATCTCTGCCAAACTAAAAACAGAGTCCTCAGTGCAGAAAAAAAACAGGGGGGGGAGGGGGAACATCCCCGGATGGGGGGGGTCTCATCAAAAAAAAAAGGAAAAGTCTCGGTATGGAGGGGAGGGGGGGTGACAGCAATACACATCAAACAGGAGCACAACAGTTTAAAAAAGACTATGAATGAAAAATAAAAACGAAGAAGTAAAAGGAAAAAAAAGGAAAAAGGTCAGCTGCAAAAACTCACTAGAGGCATAATCTCAAAACGGGGGAAGCCGGGTCAGAAATCAGTACATCAGTATGCCAAGATAAGTCTCCTCAGCCCGCGTCTAACAGGAAAACAGGGATGAAGGCCACCCCAGACCCGGACTTGATACTTGTGGCACAGCGGACGATCATCTTCCTGACACCCACGGGCACTGCTCCGGCCCCATCCAAAGACCGAGGTCCGTCCCGCCTCCCCTCAGGGCAGGAAACCTCAACCTCGGTTGACGCCGCCAGTGAAGGGCTAATGGAGATGGCCACGGAAGACAGTTCAGCAGGGTTCCTGCAAACGGATCTCCCTGCACAGTCGCGTGGTCTGAGGGCCTCCCCCAAACCCATGGAAAGCAGACGCGGCATCAGAATCTGGACTCCCGATCCAGCTCTCAGCAGATCGGCAGCATATCCCGGACGTCCGCCTGGTGAGTCATCTACTGTCTCCACTGCTACCAAGTCCTCATTCCCCCGATCGGTCCCATCACGGCCATCAGCCTCAGCCACATGCCTCAGGTAAATAGGCCGTCCTCTTCCCCAGGTATCTCATTCAAGCAGGCCTCGAGGGCCGCGAAAATTTCCTCCAAACCTCAGGTGGGTGCAGGCTGCACCAAGCAATGCTGCTCCACTTTCCCCATTGACAGCTTATCCATGGGGACAGTAAGCAAAGATGGAGGACAGGGGCCCTCCATCCACACAGCTAGCAGCTCACAATAGCCCAGCAGGATCAATCCGCAGGGGGGATGCAGTAGGAATGAGGGACAACCCAGCAGGTGTAGGAAGGTAGGCCTCAAAATGGCTGACGATCATGCGGTTCCTCCGGAGAGAAATCACTAATTCAGCTGGGCTCAGGAAGGGGGAGAAAATCAGGCTCCAGAGCACTCCTCCCGATGCCCGGCCGTGCATGGGTTCCCAGTAGGGGTAAATCGAGAAAGAATCCGGGCAGAAAAGTCTCCTCCACTGCAAAAACACCCAGAGCTCTGACTAGGCATGTCTGCTTCCCTCGTTTTAGCCAATTTTAACCTCTCTGGCGGTATTCCTGAGTGTGACTGGGGGTTAAATTTCGCTACCGTGAACGGTAACCCCAAGCCACACTCGGGCTGCATACTCACCTCATCCTGTGCTCCCTCGCTGTCCCCCGCAGTGTGATCATGGCGTCTTGCTTCCTGGTAATGCTCCCTGCGAGTCACACGATGCAGGGGGCGGGACCAGGCAGCAAACTGTAAAAAAAAGAAAAAATATTCCAATGTAAAATCCCCAGCAGCATGACCTTCTCATGAACGGCCACTAGGTGGCACTAACGAATCAGAAACAGACCATACATACACATTCTAAGTCTGAAATGTACTGTATATATGGTTTGACGATCTCTTATATGAAAATATAATTATTGATAGACTGTATGCATTATGAATGTTGCTGTATAAATAAGAGTGTACATAACTGAAATAATATATCATACCAAGGATGTTTGTGGAGGCAATATGCAGTGACTAATATTGCACCCTTGTTTTCTGAAAACTTTCAGTGATTTTGGTTTGATTATCTCTTATCTGGCCTCCCTCTGTCCCGCCTCTCCCCCCTACAATCCATCCTGAACGCCTCCGCCAGGCTAATTCACCTCACCCGCCGCTCTGTCTCTGCCGCTCCCCTCTGCGAGTCCCTTCACTGGCTCCCCATCCACTGCAGAATTAAGTTCAAAATCCTTATCCTTACCTACAAAACCCTCACTAACTCAGCTCCCCACTACCTGTCCTCACTAATCACCAGATACACCCCAGCCCGCTCCCTAAGGTCAAACAGTGACCTGCGCCTAGCTTCTCCCCGCATCACCTCTTCCCATGATAGACTGCAGAATTTCTCACGCGCAGCCCCCACTTTCTGGAACGCTCTCCCTCGTACTGTCAGACTTTCCCCTAACTTCTCTTCCTTCAAACGCTCCCTTAAAACATTCCTATTTAGGGAAGCCTACCACCCAACTCACTGACACAACCATCAATCACTCTCACCTTACAGTCCTCTCCTCCTGTTTCCAACCCCAACCCTCCTAGATTGTGAGTTCCTACGGGAATAGGGCCCTCATCTCCTCCTGTACTGTTTGTCAAATGTTGTTCAATGTATTGTAACCCTGTCTATACTGTGCTTATTGTACAGCGCTGTGGAATATGCTGGCGCTTTATAAATAAAGAATAATAATAAATAATAATTATATTATTGAATATAATTTTTTAGCATTATTTTGGATAATTATTTTTGGGATAATAAATTTTTATGTCGTGTTTCAAACTTTATCGGACTCAGTGTGTTTACTAGACTCTTGTTTGCACGGATTTCAGTGAGTTATTCCTAATTATTACAGGTTTATTATATAAAACAACACGTTTCCTTTCAAAAAATATTGAGACGCTTTTAGACACAAAAGTTTGAAAAAATTAGACCGCCAGGGAGGTTAATAAGCCACCTTGTTGCACAGTAGAAAGCAAGAGGGTTTGCACACAAACAACGAAGTTAACTAGTAAGGTTAAAGTTTGAGGACAAACTTTGATGCTGACTTGACAATGTGAAAAAATTAAGCCCTATGTCAGTTAAAAACTATTTAAATAAAGTTCTAAGGGTGACGATTAAAGAGGCTCAGTGCTCAGTGTGTCAGTTAGAATTTGAACTAGGCAATCAGAGGTTTACTCTTCTCAATGAACGTCTATGGGAGATTTGGATTTTTGGTAACCTGCTGCGGGAAATCTGAAAGTTGGATTGGTTAGAAAAGATAGAGCATAACGAGAAAGAACATGCTGAACCACGTCTGTACCAAATTTGATGATTGGTGCTTGAAAGCTCTCGGAGGAGTTATGTGAGAAAATTTGGGTCCCAGAAGAATAATAAGCTGCTTAGAATGGATACCAGTATATTGGCTTTGTCAGGGAACATAATAAATAGACCAGTGCTCATGAATGAATTCCATTGTGGCTCTCTACACCAAAATCCAGTAACAGAAGGGAGGCCAGGCACTTTTGTTGGAGTGAAACCAGATAACAATGTCTTGGCTGAAATTTTAGTCTTTGCTCCAGCTGACTCATTGTCATTTGGGTAACCTCCAATAAAATTGCCACTTTGTGACCTGAGTGCTTCCCCTTCCTTCTGTTACCTTGATGCACAGTGTCACACTATTAGTGCGTGGTTTTGTCATTCCAGATCATTTTCAGTGCTTCCATTAGTTGTATCCTTCCTCTCTCCCTCTGAAAGCTGATCTCATTGCCCCTCCCTCCCCTCTCCCTCCTCTGACAATATACCACATCACAGAGCAGGTTGCTCTGTTTAAATAGGTTTAACTCCTTGTAGGCAGAAAATAAGTAGATAGTGCCCATTGCTCAAGTGATTCTTTTGCCAGACGCAATTTATTGAAGCTTAACGTGAAAAAACTGACACGACTATTATTTATTTATTTATTTATAAAGGATTTTACCAGGAAGGATACATTGAGATTTCTCTCGTTTTCAAGTATGTCCTGGGTTCGAGAACATTGAGTGGTTACAGAAATACAAAATAGTAAAATGCAAGATATTAACACAAGACCAAATATACAGATTAACAGAAAAATAAATATGTAGGAAATAAAGTCATTATGTTACATGTTTACAGGTGCATTCCGTATTGAGGTATGTTAATAGGGAAGTCTTAAGGGACTTTAGACTGGGGGAAGATTTGACGGTGTCTGGGAGGTTATTCCATATTTGCGGTGCTCTGTAGGAAAATGAGGATCGAGCCATTTTCTTTTTGTATTGCGGTATTGCAAGTAAGGTGCTGGTCCTTGATCTGAGGTTATAGGATGAGGGAACTTTTGGGGGAAGCAGCATATTCAGGTAGGGTGGTAGCTTCCCAGAAAAGCTCTTAAACACCAGGTTGGAAAGGTGAAGGGTGCGTCTAGAGTCCAGTGATGGCCAGTTTAGCTCTTTTAACATGTCACAATGGTGGGTCATGTAGTTACACTGTAGCACAAAGCGACAGAATGAGTTATACAATGTAGTAAGTTTCTGGAGGTGTGTTTGTGGGGCAGCTGCATACACTACATCTCCGTATTCAATGGCTGGCATAAGCATTTGTTGTACAATCTACTTTTTTACCGCGGGGCTCAGGCAGGATTTGTTTCTGTACAGGGCACCTAGTTTGGGGTAAAGTTTAGATGAGAGTTTTTCGATGTGGGGGCCAAAAGATAGATTTGGGTCTAACCACATACCTAGGTATTTGAGAGAAGTGACTGTGGTCAGTGTATTAGTGTATTAGTGTATTAGATTAACCCCTTCACTACCATGAACAGCAGTGGCAGATACAGCAACCCAAGTTGGTGTTAACACAATGTGGAGCTATCCTGTATCAATGCAAATTAAATTCATTTGTCTCAAATTAGTTTCATTTGCATTTGTGCTCCAAAAAGTGCCTTCAATGTTTTGGAAGCGGGGCATGATGCACTTTTTAAAACCAGCTGGGGAATGACTCTACAGGATTTTCTCCCCAGCTGATCCTGCATGGATACCAAAAATGCAGTAACACGTTTGCAAACAGAATTCATTTGCAATAAACAAAATAATTTTTCATTGCTCCAGAATAAAGCCTTATCGAGTTAACTCAATCTCAGAGACCTGAAGGTGCTTTTGCATTCATTGCCTTTTTCCTGCAATAAACATTTATCCAGGTGATGTACCTCTTCACTACTGTGATCGTATATACATGATCAGCATTAGCTGACACAGCAGCCCAAAATCGTATTAAAACGATCTGAGGCTGTGCTGTATTAATACAAAGTACATTTGTTAGTTCCAAATGGATTTCTTTTGCTTTTGGGCTCCAGAAGGTGCCCTCAAAGCTTTTGCCCTGTGGACATAATGCCCAAGGTGCCTAAATGTTTTTAAAATCCACTATGGAATGTCCTTATCAGACATTCCCCAGCCAATGCACGGAGCCCTGACGTGCAGTTCTAACTGTAGTAACTCCATTTGGCCACCAGATGGCGACATCTCCCTGCAAAATAGGTTATTACAGTAAGGAATACATTGGGAATATTCTTACTGTATAAACAATTAAAAATGTATTTCCAAAAAACTATTAGTTTCTGACTGTATTGTTTTGGAAAATCCCATGCAGGGTTATTCAAAGAGATCCGAATGGCTGCCGAAAGGTAACTGAATGCTGAAAATCAATTTGGTTACTTTTCTTGCCCATTCGGCTATCCGGAGAGGAGGCAGTTTGCCAAATGTTGGTGAATTGCCTGCACATACGGTGCCTGTTCGAGGGCAGTGAAATCCCCATAGCTTGCGTCTATTCAGAGAACAGAAACCAGCAGTGAAAAGTTGCCGAATAACCCTGCCATTTGATTGCTTCATTCGACAGATTTATTCAGGCAAATCCCATAGGCTTCAATGTTAAAAATATTCCCGTTTTAATGCAATATCTAATAAACCATTGATTATAATATTCTGCAGTAAAAAGTGTCTTTATTCATAGATTTTTTTCTGATCTTTTAAGCATTTTTCGGGATTGTTTTGCATAAAACATTTCCGATATATATATTTTTTTTCAATGTTTTTTTTCTTTTTTCTGTAACAGCCCTTTTTATTATTATTCACTGGACCTCCTATGTAAATTTCAGACATTTTCGTTCTGTAGTTTCTTTGCAAACAGCGTTTCACTTTTCAAACATTCAAGCATACTGTTTTTTTTTCTCCACTCCATTCGTCTGCAGTGTCGGGTTTTTTCCATCGGCTGCTCTGCGCTCTGATCGGCTCCTGCTCGGGTTTCTCCGGCGTCTTCAGCGGGGTTAATCCAGATATTTTTGCAGGTTTCGGTGTGCATTTGCCGGCTTTTGCAGTGAGATATCGTTAGGTTTGCGGCTGCTTTTCCCTGCACTACGATGGCACTGTGGTGCTTGCTGAATACACCGCAGGGTCGCCGAAATGGGAATGCCAAATTACACCGAATTGAAGAGAACGAAAGTCACCGAACGATGACTTTTTGATTCTCTTTGAATAACCCTGTAGGTATTGAAGGTGTTGAAAGAAGATAGGCTTAATAGGGATGTGCGTTTCGGGTTTCGGAATTTCGGAATTTTCACGAAATTTCCCGATTCGTGTCTTCGGATTCGGCCGAATTTCCGAATCGGGTCGGACCCGAAAACCGATAGATCCGAAAAGTTTTCCGAGCCGAAACGAGAAATTTTCGGAATTTTCGAATGGACTTGAAATGTGTCAAATCGAAATTTATTTTTGCTCTATTCATGATTTCGGTTCCATTCGTGATTTCGGTTCCATTTCGGTAATTCTGGACATCGTATATTTAACTATTATCAGTTATATCGCTGATTCTGTAAATTTTGTATTTGTAAATGCGTATCACTTGTTTCTTGTGGCATTCGGGTCAGTTTAGCGTTTTTTAAATCGTTTTGTTCATTTTTTTTGTTCCTTGGCTTTCATACCATGATATGAATAAATAAAGTTGTGAAATGTATATTCAATTATTCATAAGAAAAAAAGGATCTTTATTTAATAAAAAAAAACACGATAGAATCGCCAGAATTATCGTAGACACTTTGAAACGAGGAGAACAGACGTTCCGAAAAAACGAAAATTTCCGAAATTTCCGAAAAGTCGATACAAAAAACGAGCAAAGTGACCCGAAAATACGAAAAATGGTCGATATTCCGAAAAAAAATTGTACACGAAAAACGATCCGAACCGAATCGAAACAGCAATCGGTCGAAACGAGCCGAATCGAAAAGTTTAAACATCCGAACAAATCGAACCGAATCGAACCGAAAAAAAAAATCGGTGCACAAGCCTAACGCTTAAAGACATTAGTACAGAGATTTCACTAATTGCATAAATTAATAAATGGAAACCTTCCTCCTACATGGGATTCAAGCCTTTCTAAAAGCTCTCATTGTGAAATAGTTCATTACATTTCTCTTCTTGCGTAGCCGAGCAGCTCGCTCCTTAATCAAAACAGAATGATAGCTTTTGGCTGTTGCAGCAACCCTGATTTTATTAGCTTTCCGAATAGATATATTGCAATCCAGTAACTGGATAATATTTATCATCTCAAGATTAAAAACACTGCCCTAAATGAATTTATTTGGAGACAGCAGCTGTCAATGCTGCCTTTGTTACACTGGCTAATCTTCCTGGACCTGTGGTTAAGCCATATATAAATTTTCTTTTCTTTTTAAGCTTTATTTTAGAAAAAAATAAATAATAAAACCTTAAACTTTTGCTCTTTATAGCATTCGCCAATTAAATTAGAATTGAAATGCTCAATTTTATATGGGTTCGAAGACGGGTTCAACTGTGCTTTGGTTATTTAAGAAGCTAGATATGAAAGGGTAAGCCAGGATCCAGCGAGCACGGGTTTAATGTTTTCTATTGCTTATTTTGGGATTGATTTTTGAGCGGGAGATATGTAAACAATCTTAAAATAAAATTAAAATAATGTAAATACTTAAGTAATTCAATAAAAAAATAGAAAAAATAAATTCCCCAGAAACTAAACCTTGAAGAAATATGAGCAATTGTCCATATTTTTGTGCTGAAACCAAGTCATAAATAATATGTATTTTTTCCTAGCTTCAAATAACAGTGCAATGATCATGTGCTCCAGTATTTTTGATAGAGAGCATCACTCAGCAGATAATAAAATACAATTATTTAGATGTTGCGTATAGTGAAAAAAAACAATACTATCCAATTGAATGGTTCACAAAAAATGTACCCAAGCCTGCTGGGAATAGAATACAGTCAGGTCCAGAAATATTGGGACATCGACACAATTCTAACATCTTTGGCTCTATACACCACCACAATGGAGTTGGAATGAAACAAACACAATGTGCTTTAACTGCAGACTGTCAGCTTTAATTTGAGGGTATGTACATCCAACTCAGGTGAACGGTGTAGGATTTACAGCAGTTTGCAGATGTACCTCCCACTGGTTAAGGGACCAAAGGTAATGGGACAATTGGCTTCTCAGCTGTTCCATGGCCAGGTGTGTGATATTCCCTCATTACCCCAATTACAATGTGCAGATAAAAGGCCCAGAGTTCATTTCAAGTGTGCTATTTGCATTTGGAATCTGTTGCATTCAACTCTCAAGATGAGATCCAAAGAGCTGTTGCTATCCGTGAAGCAAGTCATCATTAGGCTGAAGAAACAAAACAAAGGCCAAAACAGTAATTGAATTTAAGCAGGCATGGGATAGGCATAAGGCTATCCTAAACAAAAGATAAATCCAGGTAAAGTATCCATGTAATTGGGCAGACTAGATGGGCCGAAAGGTTCTTATCTGCCGACATTTTTCTATGTTCTATGTTTCTAAACCGATCAGAGAGATAGCAAGAACATTAGGCGTGGCCAAAACAACTGTTTGGAACATTCTCAAAAAGAAGGAACGCACCGGTGAGTTTAGCAACAACAAAAGACCCGGGAGACCACGGAAAACAACTGGGTGGATGAATGAAAAATTCTTTCCCTGGTGAAGAAAACACTCTTCACAACAGTTGGCGAGATCAAGAACACTCTCCAGGAGGTAGACATATGTGTGTCAAAGTCAACAATCAAGAGAAGACTTCACCAGAGTGAATACAGAGGGTTCACCACAAGATGTAAACCATTGGTGAGCCTCAAAAACTGGAAGGCCAGATTAAAGTTTGCCAAACAACACCTAATGAAGCCTTCACAGTTCTGGAACAAGATCCTATGGACAGATGAGACTAAGGTCAACTTGTACCAGAGTGATGGGAAGAGAAGAGTATGGAGAAGGAAAGGAACTGCTCATAATCCTAAGCATACCACCTCATCAATGAAGCCTGGTGGTGGTAGTGTCATGGCGTGGGCATGTATGGCTGCCAATGGAACTGGTTCTCTTGTATTTATTGATGATGTGACTGCTGACAAAAGCAGCAGGATGAATTCTGAAGTGTTTCGGGCAATATTATCCGCTCACATTCAGCCAAATGCTGCAGAACTCATTGGACGGCGCTTCACAGTGCAGATGGACAATGACCCAAAGCATACTGCAAAAGCAACCAAAGAGTTTTTGAAGGGACAGAAGTGGAATGTTATGCAATGGCCAAGTCAATCACCTGACCTGAATCCCATTGAGCATGCATTTCACTTGCTGAAGACAAAACTGAAGGGAAAATGCCCCAAGAACAAGCAGGAACTGAAGACAGTTGCAGTAGAGGCCTGGCAGAGCATCACCAGGGATGAAACCCAGCGTCTGGTGATGTCTATGCGTTCCAGACTTCAGGCTGTGATTGACTGCAAAGGATTTGCAACCAAGTATTAAGAAGGGAAAGTTTGATTTATGATTATTATTCTGTCCCATTACCTTTGGTCCCTTAACAAGTGGGAGGCACATCTGCAAACTGCTGTAAGTCCTACACCGTTCACCTGAGTTGGATGTACATAGCCTCAAATTAAAGCTGACAGTCTGCAGTTAAAGCACATTGTGTTTGTTTCATTCCAACTCCATTGTGGTGGTGTATAGAGCCAAAGATGTTAGAATTGTGTCGATGTCCCAATATTTATGGACCTGACTGTATATGGTTTTCTAGAGAAACTGAAGTTGGGGCATTAACCAATGAGCTATCTCATTAGGAGAAATTACAATGACACAGTTAGGTGGTCAGCTCTTATCTTGGGTAGCCTAGACCAGTGTTTCCCAAACTTGTCCTCAAGACCCTCAACCAGGCCAGATTTTGCAGATCACCTTAGGAAACTGCAGACTGAATCCTGCAGTCACTGAGCAGCAAATCATATCACCTGTCCTGTGCTTCAGATATCTGACAAACCTGGCCTGGTAGGGGGTCCTGAGGACAGGTTTGAGAAACACTGGCCTAGACAACACAATATATCCCCTTCAACCTTGTCTAAACATTCACTCCTCCAACCCATTGCCTCTTTACCACTGTTTTGTCCTATACCACTGCTGTAAAGTGAGACTTGTGCTAAGATTTTGATAAATGGTGCATCATGGGAAAAATACAGAAAATGGAAACAGGAGATAAATGCCTTTATCAACTTTATATTTGCTTTTTAAATGCAATTAAAATAAAAAACAGCAGTATGTGTTTTATTATGTGTCTTTTTTGTAATGCACAAGTAATCTAGTTACAGCTCATGTTAGTGGTAGTGTCCCTTTAACAGCCATATAAAATATCCGAATGAGCTACAGGCAAGATGTGAATTATTTCTTGTGGTAGTAGGGATAGGCAGTAATAATAGTGAGTTCACACACTTATTTCTGTTGAACTTGACCGCTGCATTTGGCACCTTTTCCAATTTGCTTTTAATAAAGAAATGTCTAGGTTCTTGGGAACTGTCTCTACATTAAAACATAAATGTATTTTCTTTTATAGGTCACATATCGCATAGACCGTTACAAAGGGAAAAGGATCTCAAAGGCTAGGGTCAGACGAACGCATTTTCGCGTTGTCTGTGAAAAAGTGCGTTCGAACGAATGGACGCATTTTTTCACGGAGTACGCGATAGCGGTCATACGATGCGCATTTGCGTTCGTGTTTTTGTACGGATCATCAATAAAACACTTTTTGTGTCTGGACGTTATGTTAGCCGGACATTAGCAGTGTCTGACATCTCCTAATCACGCACACACGCCGCTAGCGGACGCAGCGCACTCTGTACGACCGTACTAGTGGTTTCACGTTCTCGACAAAATGCGTTCGTTTGCCACTTGCGTTGCGCGGATGAACTTTCGTGCGGCTTTACTTCGTGTATTCCCCGGCATTGGACGTCATTTGCTGCTAGCACGGCCGTGATTTGGTGCGGCTAAACGCACGTTAAAACTGCTTTCGTCTGACCCTAGCCTAAATCATCGGCCTCCAGCGGAAACTTACTTTGGCAGAATGACGATAATACGTTTTTATTTTATGCACACATTCCACTGAGTGGTTACTTGTCCATAGGGGCAGAGCTCTACCATATTTTGAGAAAAAAAATAATTAAACTATATAATTTCTTTTCTGTTGTTTTTTTGTGTCATTTAACATGTGCCTGATTGAATGTGTAATGTCCCTTTAAGCAGTGTTATTGTCTCCACAACTGTTGCTAGGCAGAGTAAAAAAGAAAGGAAGATTGCATGACTATGGGGTTAGTCAGAGAGATCCGAAATGTGGCCAAAATGTAACCGGACACTGACAGGGTTATTCAAAGAGATCCAAATGGCTGGAGAAAGGTAACCAAATGCTGATTACCTTTCTTGATACCTTTCTTGGCCATTCGGCTATTCAGAGAGCAGGCAATACGTCAAATCCTGGCGAATTGCCTTCACATTCGGTGCCTGTTCGAGGGCAGTGAAATCCCCATAAAAAAGCAATGCTTCGGCTATTCAGAGAACACAAACCAGCAGTGAAAGGTTCCCAAAAATGCCCTGCCATTCGGTGGTTTAATTCGGCAAGTTAATTCAGGAGAATCCCATAGGCTTCAATGTTAAAAATATTCCCGTTTTAATTCAATATCTAATAAACCGTTCATTATAAAATTCTGCAGTAACCAGTCTCTTTATTTATAGATTTTTTTAGGATATTTCAAGCATTTTTTTTAAAAAAAAAGTCAGATTTTTTTTTAACTTTACTTATTTTTTCTGTAACAGCCCTTTTTATTATCATTCATTGGATCATATGTAAATTTCAGACATTTTTGCTCAGTAGTTTCTTTGCAAACAGCGTTTCACTTTTCAATCATTCATGCAAACTGATTTCCTAATTTATTCACTGACTTCTTCTGCGGTGTCGGCTTTTTCTGGAGGCTTCACTGCGTGTGATCGGCTCCTGCTCGGGTTTTTCCAGCGTCTTCGACGGGTTAAGCCAGATGTCTTTAAGGGTTTTCAGCGTGCATTCGCCGGGTTTTCGCCGGGTTTTCCCTGCACTTCGTCAGCCCTGTGGTGCTTGCTGAATACACAGCAGGGTAGCTGAAATGGGAAAGCCGATTTGCACCGAATTGAAGAGAACGAAAAGTCACCGAACGTGCGGTGACTTTTCGAATCTCTTTGAATAACCCTGTGAATTTCAGCGAATGGGGACATTTCGGGGCCATTCAGCTATTCAGAGAGCAGGCAGTATGCCAAATTCTGGCGAATTGCCTGCACGTATGGTTCCTGTTTGAGGGCAGTGAAATCCCCCATAGAGATGCAATGCTTCGTCTATTCAGAGAAAGCGAACAGCAGGGAAAAGTTGCCAAAATGCCCTGCTGTTCGGTGGTTTCATTCGGCAGGTTTATTCAGGTGAATCCCGTAGGCTTAAATGTTAAAAATATTCCCATTTTAATTAAATATTAAAATAATAGACCGTTTATTATTTTATTCTGCTGAAAAATTCTCTTTGTTAGAATTTTTAGAATCTTTTAGGCATTTTGTTTTTTTTCACCATGTTTGTCTGCTTGTCGGATTTGTCTGGAGGCTGCTCTGCGCTGTGAATGGCGGCTAATCTGTCTTTTCCGGCGTGTTCGGTGGGGTTTTTGCAGCAGATTCTGCTGGTTTTCGGTGAGTGTTCGTTGAGTGTTCAGCGACTGTTCTGCGGGTTTGCGGCGAGTATTCCCTGCACTGCAGGGGATCCTGCGGTTCTTGCTGAATACACCGCAGGGTCAGCAAACTAGAATCGACAAATTGCCCCGAAGTGCGGGGAGCAAAAGGTCCCTGAACGTGCAGTGACTTTTCGGATCATTCTGAATAACCCTATGTTTGTCTTTGACCGGAGTCCAGAAATTTGGTAAAGGCTCTACGAGAGATCTTAGAATTATGAATCCTGTTGTTATCATCCCCCCTGCTGCTGGCTATTATCATCCCCACTGCTCCTAGCTAATTGAGCTCTGCAGGGCATCGAACAAACCACCCAAACTAAGCTCTGTCTGAGGCTTGAATGCTGATTTCTATCTGCTATAGACATGTGCATTCATTTTAGTACTAAAACGATTTAGGCTAGGGTCAGACTAACGCATTTTTCACGTTGTCCGTGAAAATGTGCGTTCGAAGAATGGACGTATTTTTTCACGGAATACGCAATAGCGGTCATACGATGCGCAGTTTCATCCGTGATTTTGTACGGATCATCAATAAAACACTTCTTGCATCTGGACGTTATGTTGGCCGGACATTAGCAGCGTCTGACGTCTCCTAATCACGCACACACGCCGCTAGCGGACGCAGCGCACTCTGTACGTCAGTACTAGTGGTTTAACGTTCTCGAAAAAATGCGTTCATTTTCCACTTGCGTTGCGCAGCCGGACTTTTGTGCGACCGTACTTCGTATATTGGCCGTCATTGCCCGGCATCTGCTGCTAGCACGGCCGTGATTAAGTGCGCCTGCACGCGCGTTCGCACTGCCTCAGTCTGACCCTAGCCTTAGTCCGAATTTTGGGATAATTTAGTTTTAGTATGACTCAAGAGATACGAAACTGCTCAGTACAAAAAACTACGAACTGCACTACATTTTAGTTTCAGTCCTTTTTGTGATATTACATTGATGAGTGAAGGAGACCAGTAATGAAGCGCAACATCGCAAAGCTACAGAAAAGGTTTGTATGCGTAATCCTTCCCGACCCCTACCCGAAAATCTGAAAGTGATAGAGCTCCAGAACACTCACTCGCAGCACAGCCAGCCAGCACAGGAGAGGAAACCTTTACTTAACCCTTGCATGTCTATGAGGCAGACAAGATGATAAAAGCAGCTGGAGAAGGAAAACATTCAAATAAATCACACTGAAAGCTAATGACAGAGGAGGGCTGGATAGTAAAAACCCCTTTATAACAAGCAGCGCTGGGAGAAGAGAGGGACTTTATAAAACGTGTGTTCTCTCCCCTCCTGCTCTACATAATAGGGGCTTAGGTCTGATACATTTTATATTATCCAGGAGCACTAGCCCCCTTTCCTTTTTACGTCTGATACATTTATTATCCAGCTCTCACAGTTACTCTGTCATTATGAGCCTTCAGTGTGATTTATTTGAATGTTTTCCCTAGGTTTAAAGTGCTTTATTTTATTATAAAAATCCATTTGCACCAGTCATCTCTTCTCTGAGCTTTCAGACCGATTTACATTAATATTTTCCCTCTACCCTGCTTTTATATTCCTGTGTCTCCCCCACAGAGATACAAAGTTTAAGTAAAAGTTCCCTCTCCTGTGCTGGATAAGCATTGCACTCCGAAGTTCTGCACCCTCCACATGCCAATGCAGTAGGATGTTCTATACAGAGAGGGGCATTAATTAATGCAGGTGGATGTTGTATACATTATACAGAGAGGGGTATTAATTAATGCAGGAGGATGTTATCTACATTATACAGAGAGGGGTATTAATTAATGCAGGAGGATGTTCTATACGTTATACAGAGAGGAGCCTTTTTTTTTAGCCCTTTAAATCCAGTGGCTGTGAGCGCTGAGATCGGCTGCTTGTTATATTATCTCTCAGTACAATGTATCAGGCTCAGCTGTTACAGTAACTGACTGCTGCTCACACAGCGCTCAGAGTTTCAGTTAAACAAGGAAATAATATTGTTCTAACCTCTTATATATAAAAATTTTATTTACTAGTTTTACTGAAACTGAGCACTGTGATGAGCAGCAGTCAGTTACTATAACAGCTTTGCGTGTCACATTTTTCTGAGAGTGAGTGATACTTAACAAGCAGCGATCTCAACCCTCTGAGGAGCCACTACAATAGTGTTTGTATCCACTGGTTTTCGGATGAATGAAATTAGTTTTCATACTAAAGAACTGAAAACGAATTTCTTTAGCAACTAAATAAATTGCATTTTAGGACTAATCCATTAGTTCAAAACGAAATTTTGTGCAGTGCACATGTCTAATCTGCTATACATAACAGGTGCCTGCCTTAATCCTTTACTGACAGAAAATGCACCCAACATTTGCCTTAATGTGCTAAATACAATTAAAAAATAATAAAATAAATACATAAAGTAAAAGAATAAATGTGCAGCAGTAAACAAGATTTCTTTGTTTCACACACTAAAGTTGTGTATACTTATTTAAAATAAAATGGGTGGGATCAGCACTCAGCTTTTATTTTTAGCAAATAATAAAATCACTATTTTTCACTTTTAGATATTTTTATACTGAATAATGTTTTATGTATACATCTTGTGGCTAATTTACTTGTAATCACTGAATTTATGGCAATTTTATTTGCCTCATTAACAGGAATATGTCCCTATAGTTTATTCCCTATATATGGAATTGTTCACATATTTTGGAGGTAGTAATGCCGTATAGACATATTCATATTCGTGATTTAAAACATTCATCTTTCCATTCTGGCACCCCACCAGCCTGAAATGTCACCAGCTGCCAATGATTCCATGTTCATTTTTACCTGTTTGCAGCATTTCGTTTTCACTATTCGGTCCCTGTCATCGTCCGTGTCTGAAAATGAAACATGCCAGAATTTACATCCTTCTGAAAATAGTGTTTGGTGTGTATCACACATGATGCACGTTTCCTAAGAATATTGGATTAAGATTGTGCTTTCCCATATTTGTTAAAGTGAATTTCCTCCCTCTATCTGAAGTGTTGCCAAACATAAAGCGCAGGAGGTCACAAGCCACTCGGGAATATGGCGCACCATGTTCTTCAGTGCATTAAACATGAGAAAGTGTTACTCACTAGGGATGTGCGTTTCGGGTTTCGGAATTTCGGAATTTTCACGAAATTTCCCGATTCGTGTTTTCGGATGCGGCCGAATTTCCGAAAAATTTTAGATCCGAAAATTTCAGATCTAAAATGTTTTCTGAGCCGAAACGAAATATTTTCGGATTTTTCGAATGGACTTGAAATGTGTCAAACGAGGAGAACAGATGTTCCGAAAAACGAAAATTTTCCGAACAACGAAAATTTTCCGAAAAACGAAAATTTTGTAAAAACGAAAATTTTCGGAAAAACGAAAATTTTTCGAAAAACGAAAAGTCGACACAAAAAAATGGGCAAAATGACACTAAAAATACGAAAAATGGTCGATATTCCGAAAAATGTGCAATTCCGAAAAACGAAAATTTTCCGAAATTACGAAAAGTCGATACAAAAACCGAGCACAGTGACACGAAAATACGAAAAACGGTCGAAATTCCTAAAAAAAAATGTACCTGATAAACGGGCCGAATCGAATCGAATCGAATCCGAAATCGGTCGAAACGAGCCGAATCGAAAAGTTTAAAAATCCGAAAAATCGAACCGAATCGAACCGAAAAAAAAATCGGTGCACAAGCCTATTACTCACACTTTCTGCATTATGTGATTTATTTACAGCAGTCTGTACTTACAGAATAGCTTGAGTCGACCTAATAATTTTAATACTTAATAGAGTAGAAGGTTATTAGTACCTCTGCTTTTTTGTTTTCATTTTTAGATTTTGAGGATTTTAATCCCATAACCCAACCATAACTATAGGGGTTATTCAAAGAGAGCCAAATTGGCTCCGAAATTGCACCGAACAGTGAATTTCCCCGTACGTTGCAATTTCATGCCCATTCAGCTACACAAAAAGCAGGCATTACATCCAATATTGGCAAATTGCCAGCGAAATATGGTGCTGTTCGACGGCAGTGAACTCCCCCAAAGAAAAGCAATGTTTAATGATCTATTCAGAGAACACCAAACAGCACTAAAATGTCAGTGAAATGCCCAGATTTTCGGTGGTTTAATTAAGCAGGTTTAATTGGTAGGGATGGGCTGCCGGTTAGAATCAGTTCGAAGTTCGATTCAAACATCGGCCGTTCGAAAATTCGCGAACTTCAAACTTTTCGGGCCGTTCGAGGAAAGTTAAAAAGAAATATTTAAAAAATGCTTAAAAGATCCTAAAAATTCTTAGAGTAAAGAGACTTTTTACTGCAGAATATTATAAGCAACGGTTTATTAGATATTGGATTAAAACAGGAATATTTTTAACATTGAAGCCTATGGGATTAAACATTTCCCACACCTTTTTTAACATTGAAGCCTATGGGATTAAACATTTCCTTGTTGCTGTCACCGCGGGACAGGAGGTGAATATCTGATTTCATTTTTTTATTTTTTAGCCTGGTGTTAACGGATTCTGCAGAAGCGGAATCCATTAACACCAACTCCTGGCTGTGGTTAACTTTCCACTAATCACAGCCGGACGTTAATCAGCGCTGGGACTTTGTAATCCAGCGCTGATTAACACTTTGTGCTCCCTATACTTAACATGGGGAGCGCAAAGTACAGTAACCTCGCGCTGAAAAGCGCAAGATACCAAACGCAAACGGGTTACTTAACTCAGGTCATCCCTGCAGCAAGACTCCGCTCCGTGTCTTTGTTTTGATCCCAAAGTGGATTTTGTTTCTGGGGGAGCATAAATAAAGGCCCACCAGTCTACCTCATGTTTGACAAGCAGCATGAGCAGGTATGGTTTGCTATGTAGCAGCCTGTGGTTTCATTTTGGTTAGGACTCGCCCTTATAGAGGTGCCTTGACAATGGCGGGCGAGCTAGTCTTATAATGGCCATTAATAAGAAACCAAACCTCTAATTGTGTTTAGTTTCACACGGTATAATTGGAGTAAGCGCAGATGACATTTTTTTCTTTGTTATGGGTTACTTAACTCGTTTGCATTTGGATTGTACTATGCGGTGAACACCGCAGAAAATGTTAATATCGTAATTTTTCCGTATTATTGGGTCGATCTGATTTTTTTTCGGCATTTTGGTGGTGGTTTTTCCGTTCGAATTGGCGGTTTCTGTGGCGGCTTTTTGGATACAGTCAACGGCTTTTGCCTGCACTTTGGGGACCCTGCGGTGAATGCTAAATGAAAATGTATTTTGTTAAATGCAAATTAATTCTATTTGCAAATGAGCTCCAGAGCATCTCCTTAAGGTTCCAGCACATTGACATAGCAGTCGATGTTCTTGAACTCTTTTTAGTACTGAAATCTATCAGTGATGAAGCAGTCCCAGATGTACTCCAGCAGCAGTACTGCAATTTGGCCAGCAGAGGGAGTTCTCTGCCTATCAAATAGGACATACGGCATGTAAATGTGCTGGTGGGATTCTACAGCACATTTTTACTGTGCAGCTAATGTTATGTGGTTTACCATAAACCCACTGGTTCTTGAAAATGGTTTTATGGGAAACCACTTGGCAGTGACAGGGTTAAGTAAAAATGCACCATCCTTAAAAATCAGCCCAGTTAAAAATTAAGCATTGCTATTGTTTTTGATTAGTGCAGATCTTTATAATATAAAAACTGACATCCTAGATCAGGGATCTCATACTCTGCCCCCAGGGTATGTTGATGGCCTACAATTTCCCGATTTCTTTGAATACAATAACAGGCCAGAGACTCATGGGAGATGTAGCTCAGAAATATCTGGGTCCCAGAGTTTGAGATTTCTGTCCTAGATGAATGTGGATTATTTTCAAGAAACCTAAGAGCTGTATAGATACATTCCTTCCTGTAATATACTGTATCGTGAGCCATATACACATACTCATTGGGCCAAGAATGTTTTAGGCATCTGTTAAACAAAAAAAAGGGCTTTGCTGTTACTCACCCCACTCACTCCTTGATTTATAGGTCAAACACTGGGAAACACTTCACTACATAAACTGGAAAGAATGCAGTTATAATATATCAGCTGTACGGTGAAAGTGAGGTGGAAGGCAGTATTTAGGTAATGGAATGTCAGATTACACTAAGTAACGCTGAAACGAGAGGATTTAGAGAAGATAAGGTGAGCGGAGAAACGAAAAATATATGATGTGTTAGTAGTAGCGTTCTAGAAGATAAATTCTAAAAGGGGGATCCGCGATGAGGATCTTTAAATATGGATTATAGATAAATATGAATATGGATTATAATACATAATGAACATATATGAACATGGATTATAGATAATTAGTCAAGCTCTTTACAGTATAATCCAAAAAATGGGGGGTATCAATGTACTCAATGTCTCTAGCTTCTAGGACCTCCTTTGGTTCCAGTATTCCTTTAGGCCAAACACCTCAATATAAAACATATTCAGGGTTATCCAAAGAGATTCGAATTGCTTGAGAAAGGTAACCGAACGCTGAAAATCAGGGTTCGGTTACCTTTCCTGGCCATTCGGCTATCCAGAGAGCAGGCAATTCGCCAAATCCTGTCGAATTGCCTGCACATACGGTGCCTGTTCGGTGCCTGTTCGAGGGCAGTGAAATCCCCATAGAGAAGCACTGCTTCGGCTATTCAGAGAACACAAACCAGCAGTGAAAGGTTCCCCTAATGTCCTGCCATTCGGTGGTTTAATTCGGCAAATTTATTCAGGAGAATCCCATAGACTTCAATGTTAAAAATATTCCCGTTTTAATTCAATATCTAATAAACCGTTCATTATAAAATTCTGCAGCAAAAAGTCTCTTTATTTATAGATTTTTTAGGATACTTTAAGCATTTTTCTGAATTTTTTAAAAAAAAATTAAAAGTCCGATTTTTTTTTTTATTTTTTTTTCAGTTTGCTTATTTTTTTTGTAACAGCCCTCTTTATTATCATTCCCTGGACCTCCTGTGAAAATTTCAGACATTTTCGCTCAGTAGTTTCTTTGCAAACAGCGTTTCATTTTCCCAGATTCATACAAATGGTTTTGCTAATTTATTCACTGCCTCCTCTACGTCACAGCTGCTTCGGCTCTGTGTGATTCGGCTCCTTTTCGGCTCCTGTTCGGCTGCTGTTCGGCTCCTCTTCGAAGGTTAATCCAGATGTTTTTGCTTGTTTTCAGCGTGCATTCGGTTAGTTTTCGTCAGGTTTTCGGCAGCTTTTCCCTGCAATTCGGGGACCCTGTGCTGTTTGCTGAATACACCGCATGGTCACCGAAATGCAATCGGCAAAAGGAACCGAATTGAAGAGAACGAAAAGTCACCGAACGTGCGGTGACTTTTCGAATCTCTTTGGATAACCCTGATAGAATGTGTGCAGACTGTTTAGCTGGATTTAAATGGTAAATAATGGTCATCACACACATTTCTTGGTGCCCTTGGATAAGAGGCACCGAAATACTGGCAGCCAGTTAATCAAGGAGCACTAGATCTCCCATCACTCCTGGGTAGTCCTCAGGAAGCATTCTGGGTTCTAGGTCTTCCAGGTAAGGAGAAACACAGGCAGTATCAATTAAAAAAGTAATTTATTATTAAAACAATATACCACAGACGCGTTTCGCCGTAAAGGCTACCTCGGTGGGTATAATGTAAATACAGAAAAGCAATACCTTAAAATAGCAATGCAGTTCCTTTAAATAGCCGTGTCCTAATGAAAGAGTTCCACTTTCAGTATAGTGTTGGGTTTTCCAAGATGGCTACCAGTCACATGACTGTGAATGTATCTTCCATATTCTTTTAATGCCAGCATATCAAGCTATAACAACTCTTACAGAAACTACAGTTATATGGCTGTCATTTTTCTACTATATAACTCTTTATCGAATTGGTATTATCCTCTTCATTACCAAGTTGTTTTCCGTAAAACCACTGCTAGCACCTAGTGGATTTGTGGAAAACAAGTTTGCATTATACACACATTGAAACTGTATTTGAAAATATCAAAAGCACATTTTCAAACTGTATGCATTATTTGACAGGCAGATGGCACCACCTGCTGGCCAGATAGTGGTAATACATCTCCATAGTACAGCGTGGATCTCATTTGTTTCTTGAAGAAGAAAAATGGATTCCAAGCCGTTTATTTTATTTTGGCACCTTGGCTTTCATTCTTGAGGTGCTAAAACTGTCAGGGCACATTCTGGAGCCCAATGGCTCGTTTTAATTCTATTGGGTGATTTTTCGAAGAAAAAATATATATATATCATATATAGGTCATGGTTTTCCAAAGGAAGAACGCAAAAACCAAGAGTTCCTGTTTCACACTTAATGACTGCACTCTTGATGAAGCCAACAGCTACACATACCTCGGCCTAGAAACAAACCGACCGGGAAGTTTCAAACCAGCCATAGAGGCCCTAAGAGACAAGGCGCGTAGAACCTTCTATGCCATCAGGAGAAACCTCTACAAACTAAAACCGCCTGTAAGAGTCTGGCGTAAAATCTTTGATAGCGTCATCACTCCAATCCTCCTTTATGGCAGTGAAGTATGGGGCCCCATCACCTACCCTGACCAACCCAAATGGGACACCAGCCCAACAGAAATATTCCATCTGGAATTCTGCAAGCACCTCCTCCAAGTCCATCGGAGCACCTCTAACAATGCTTGCCGGGCCGAGCTGGGCAGACTCCCCTTACTTCTTGCAGTACAGAAGAGGGCACTATCATACTGGGACCATCTAAACATCAGCAGCCTCAACTCATACCACCATAAAGCCCTACTGGCCAACAAGGACCATCCAAAACCATGTGGGCTGCAACAACTCATATCCACCCTGATCATCCAAAGCCCCCATGAAGGCAACCTGACAAAATATCAAATAAAGGCCCTAATTAACGATTCCAGGGAAAACTATATCAGAGAATGGAGACATGATATAGCAAACTCCAAGAAACTCACCATTTACCAATCCTTACAGAGGGAATACAAACTGGCCCCATACCTGGAGATACTACAAAACCCCAAGGACAGACAGATCCAGAGTCGGTACAGACTGAGCGCCCACAGCCTGGAAATTGAATCAGGGCGGCATAGACAGACCTACAAGCCCAGGGAGAATAGACTGTGCCAGCATTGTGACCAGGAGGCCCTGGAAGATGAGGTCCACTTCCTCCTACAGTGCCCCAAGTACTCAGCACTGAGGGAAACTCACTTCCAGAGACTCTCCGCTCTCATCCCTTCACATTCACCTCTATAGAAGAGACGAGGAAACTCCACATCATACTGGAAGAAGAGGAGCCGGCGGTGAAAATATCTGCCCAATACGTCGCAGAATGTCACAGACTGAGAGGAACATGAGAGATCCTGGACTTATAAATCCCATCCCCCTTCACATTATCCCTTACCCCTGATAATGTCCATGGACTTGCCCATTCCCCCCCATATATATGTCCCACTACCCCCCCTCCTCCCCATATGCTTTGGCAATGCTAAAATGTATTTGGTCCTGCCAATAAAGCTTATTTTGATTTGATTTTGATTTGATTTGATTTGATTTATATCGGCTGCTTACGGACCATATTTTTTTCTAAATATAGACTTATTCAATTGAAAAAAATTTGGCCTGAATTTTATAAAATATTCCTACGACTCATATCCTATGACTTCCAGACTTGCGCATACCAAAGGTTACAATCCACTGGATACCACCTAAAGGAAAATGGAAGAAAGGCAGGCATGGCATGGCGTATAACTTTCAAACAAGACCTCAACAACATCAGGGTTTCATAGGAAAAAGCTGAAATCACTTCAGTCGACTGGGTCCACTGGAGAACGCTTACTGCCTCATGTGCCCAAAGGCATAGGAAGACCTAACAGGGTTATTCAAAGAGATCTGAATTGCTGGAGAAAGGTAACCGAACGCTGAAATTCAGCATCGGTTACCTTTCCTGGCCATTTGGCTATTCAGAGAGCAGGCAATCGGCAAATTTTGGCGAATTGCCTGCACATACGGTGCCTGTTCGGTGCCTATTCGAGGGCAGTGAAATCCCCTTAGAGAAGTGTTGCGCTGGTTTTAATTCACTGTCGTGGTAGTACTTGTTTTTGGCCACCAGAGGGAGACAAGCGCAATGTAAGACATTGGGACTACATTTTCCAGCATGCTTTGCGGGCGGGAACAGGAAGTGGGTGGGAAAGAGACACTTACATCCGCAGCCTCGTGGAGAGAGAGTCGTCAGAGCGCGCAGAGGAGTGAGAGGAGCAAGACGCAAGTGCAGGAGATAGTGATCGCGACCAGGCCAGAGCGCAGGTGCGGCCTAGCAGAGCTGGAGATCGGGTTTCCCTTCTTATTGAACAAAGACCCCGTGATCCACCGTTAGTAACCCTACACCGATACAGAGTACGCTGAAGGACCCCGAGTTAGGAGACCGCAGACGATCTAACAGGGAGTGCAGGCGGTGAGCTGGACATCTTGTGACAGATACAGACAAGCAAGACAGCGGATCCGGTGACACAGAGAATCCCAGTCAAAATCGAGCGGAGAGACGTCCTGGGTCGAGCGGAGCGCAGAGTATCTGGCAGATGGGTGAGAGGCCTTCCTGGCCACTGTAAAGTACTAAAGCACGCTGCAGTTTTCTCAAAACCTACAGGGCCCCAACGTGACTAGTCGAAGATACCTCATAAATAATTCACTGGCCAGTTGAATATTGTACCCGAGTACCAATACACACCTACACTTACATTTCTTGGGGCACAGCCTGTACGGGACTCACACTCCAACCACGAAGGGGTTAAAATTCTTTTTTTCCTTTTCCGCTACGCGTTTCTCGTATTACGAACTACTGTAAATATATATACGTATACCGTGTTACTCTTTATATGCCAGTTTATTCAGTAAACTATATAATTTATAAAATCCACAACGGTGCTGGAGTATATTTATTCCCTAGTGCGGGGAGACTGACCCGAGGTTCAAATTCAGCGGCTCCTCCGGGAGTGAGCGCTACAGAAGCTATTCAGAGAACAAAAACCAGCAGTGAAAGCTTCCCAAAATGCCCTGCCATTCGGTGGTTTCATTCGACAGGTTTATTCAGGTGAATCCCATAGGCTTCAATGTTAAAAATATTCCCGTTTTAATCCAATATCTAATAAACCGTTCATTATAAAATTCTGCAGTAAAAAGTCTCTTTATTGATAGATTTTTTTAGGATATTTTAAGCATTTTTTGGTATTTTTTTAAAAAAAATTCCGATATTTTTTTTTTCCTGTTCTTTTAACTTTACTTATTTTTTCTGTAACGCCCTCTTTATTATCATTTCCTGGATCTCATATGTAAATTTCAGACATTTTCGGTCAGTAGTTTCTTTGCAAACAGTGTTTCACTTTTCAAACATTCACACAAACTGTTTTTCTAATTTATTCACTCCATTCGTCTGCGGTGTCGGCTTTTTCCGGTGGCTGCGCTGTGTGTGATCGGCTCCTGCTCTGGTTTTTCCAGCATTTTCGGCGGGTTAATCCAGATGATTTGCGGGTTTCGGTGTGCGTTCGCCCTCGTTTTGCGGTGAGTTTTCGGCGGCCTTTCCCTGCTATTCGGGGACCCTGTGGTGCTTGCTGAATACACCGCAGGGTCGAAATGGGATCGCCAAATCGTACTGAACTGAAGAGAACGAAAAGTCACTGAACGTGTGGTGACTTTTCGATTCTCTTTGAATTACACTGTATGTGTAAGTAAGTCTATATGATGTCCCTGTTTAGTAAAAATATTGGACAGGAAAACCCCTAAAAGACAGAGTGTAAAAACGTGTACATGGATTCTTCTTCCATGTTTCACTGTCGTAATGTAAACCGCTTTTTAAAATGAAACCCTGGACATGCATGTTTTAATCTTAAATCCCAGACATGCAAGTCTTACTATAAATATTGTAAATGTGAGTCTTACAGTAAATCCCAAAAATGCGAGTCTTACTGTAAATTCTGGAAGCGTGTGTTTTTTACGATCACATTAGAAATATTAAAGCAGGGACTTGCAGGTTGTAAATATAACAGCAAAATATTAACGTAAGGACTTGCGGTTTAAAATACAAATGCGAAATGTTAATATACAATAATAACGTTCAAGTCTGTACAAGTGTAAATGTACATACTTGCGAGAATTATACTTACAGTACGGAGGTTGTACTTTTACTGTAAATTTGTATCGTAGTTATAAATAAACAGTGGGTTTTGCCTTTAACGTTTGTAAAAGGAATGGGGATCATTAACCCTTTCACTACCAAGTGCTTTTTTGTTAAAAATAATATTATTACAACACTTACTTGAAACAGGGGATGCATGCTTTACATGTGATGCAGAATAAAGCAAGCAGTTTCGCACCGATTTTTTTTCGGTTCGATTCCTATTTTGTAAATTTTCGTTTCGACTCAATTCGGCCGATTTTCGTATCGACTTTTTTTTCGTGA
The DNA here is from genome assembly GCA_009667805.1 of Leptobrachium leishanense. Taxonomy (NCBI): domain Eukaryota; kingdom Metazoa; phylum Chordata; class Amphibia; order Anura; family Megophryidae; genus Leptobrachium; species Leptobrachium leishanense. The sequence goes on from CM019067.1 coordinate 312,242,713, forward strand.
TTTCGGAATTTTTCGTGTTTTTCGGAACGTCTGTTCTCCTTGTTTCAAAGTGTCTATTCGTTTTGACATAAACTAATGGTTTTGCAGATACGATAATTATACGATGCGATAATTCTGCCGATGCGATAATTCTGCCGATACGATAATTCTGCCATTGAGATTTCTCATGTTTTACAAGAAGGATACATTGAGATTTCTCTGGTTTCCCGGGAAGGATACATTGAGATTTCTCTTGTTTTACAAGAAGGATACATTGAGATTTCTCTTGTTTTACAAGAAGGATACATTGAGATTTCTCTGGTTTTCCAGGAAGGATATATTGAGATTTCTCTGGTTTTACAAGAAGGATACATTGAGATGGGAATGATACAAAATTTAATTACAGAATCAGCGATATAAATACAATGTCTGAAATTACTGAAATGGAACCGAAATCACGAATAGAACGAAAATGAATTTTGATTTTATACATTTCTAGTCCATTCTAAAATTCCGAAAAGTTTTCATTTTGGCACGAAAATTTGTTCAGATCTGCCATTTTCGGATCCGAAAATTTTCGGAAAAATCGGTCGAATCCGAATGCACGAATCTGGAAATTCCTAATAAACATTGCAAATTTGCCAATTTTTCCCTCCATTTATTCCCCATCTTTCACAGAAATGAAAAAAGGGAAAAAATACAAATCCTGCTTGAAAATAGCATGTAAGTGAGATTTCATGGAAAAAAACCTTCATGGTTATTCAGGTCTCTTCTATTCGGTGTGATTCAGCAATCCCATTTCGGCGACCCTGCGGTGTATTCAGCAAGCACCACAGGGCCGTCGTAGTGCCGGGAAAAGCTGCCGCAAACCTGACGAAAACTCACCGCAAAACCCAGGCGAATGCACACCGAAAACTGCAAAAACATCTGGATTAACCCCGCCGAACATGCTGGAGAAACCCGACTAGCTGACGATCACATCGCAGAGTAGCCGCCAGAAAAACCTGACACCGCAGATGAATGGAGTGAAAAAAATAAAAAAACAGTACGCTTGAAAGTTGGAAAATTCAAACACTGTTTGCAAAAAAACTACTGAGCGAAAATGTCTGGAATTTACATATACTGTAAGATCCAATGAATAAAAATAAAAAGAGCTGTTACAGGAAAAAAAAGGGGAAGAAAATTTGACAAAAAATGCCTATCAGATCCTAAAAAAAGGATAGTAGAAGAATAGATGACCCAAAAGATCAAAGAAGTGCTGTAGGCGCTGATATCGTATCGTGATTATTGGAGGGTGGAGTATGCGGGTACTGCAGCTCACCGTCGAGTGTATCCCTCACCCATATATAGAAATAAGAAAGAAAAAGTACCGCAGTACAACCGGGAGCGCAAATGGATCTTAGTCCTTTGAAATGGTAAAGTCTCAGGAATCTTCGAGAAAAGTTCTCTTTTGAAGATAATTCAAAACGTTCTCCAATAAAGTGGTGGAAATGCCAAGTCAGAAAGGGAGAGAAAAAGGGAAGAAAAAAACCATTGGGCAATATCGTATAAATCGTGAATGAGAAAAATTGATCAAGAAAAAACTCACAAGTGTAGAGCTGGATAGCTCAATATCATATGCAGTCGAGTCTCTGTGGGGGACTCCACCCTTAGATCGTGCTGGTTTCTGTTTTTCTGTTCACTTCAATTGGTAGCATCACAGTGTATATACACAGATGGAAACCTCGGAAGAGACAGGTGATAGTGTAATAACGTTATAGCTGGAGGAGCATATGGTGTCTATGGAGAGGTACTCACATGCTTCAGAACCTCCTACAAAGGTGGTTCCGTAACACCAGCAGTGGACCACTTCATAGGGGGTCCCAACCTCTAGTTGTATGAGCAGATGAGTCCCGATAGGTGGATGAATAAATCACAATATGATGAAAAATAGGCAATGGGTATGCAATGGACAGGGCATTAATTTATTTAATTTAAATAAAAATTGCTTTATTCTAAAACATGTGAAAACATATTTAAAAGGAGGGGGAACGTCGAGACGCGTTTCCCTTACCAAGTCTGTAAGCTTCTTCAATCGAATAATCCCCACGGTTGTATATCGCAATAAATAGCCTCCAAGAAAAGTTCTTGCCGCGGCGTGTGGCGTGCGTTCCACCTTAAGCCCTTCCCTATGCGTTTCATCCAGATTACATCCGCATGCGTTCCATCTGGAGTATTTCCGCTTGCGTTCCATCAACAGTGCATCCGGTTTAGTAATTCCTCTGATTTTAAACAACAATTGGCGGATTTATCACTATTACATGTTCAAAAACATATTGTATTGTAACGAATTGAAGCTGAATGACCCCCTTTTGAGTACATCATGTAAAACTACATCAAGAAAAAAGGGTGCACAAAGTAAGAGCATTGTGTGAATAATAGACCTATTGAGAAGAGAAGGCAGGACACAGTTATTTTAGAAAATGACTAATCTCGAAATCGGCATTCAAGCCGCCTGGAATGAGGGTGTTTAGTGTGTAAAGCCACCTCATCTCAGTCATAATTAATTTTCTTGTCAGGTCCTCGCCCCTCCAATTACGTTTAACGGCCTCTACTGCAAATAATTGAATATCTTTTAAATTGCAACCGTGTGAGTCCCGAAAATGAAGGGACACACTATGTTTTTCATAACCCCTCATTATATTGCACAAATGTTCGTTGATTCTCACGTACAAAGGTCTTGACGTCTGGCCAACGTAGTTTTTGCCACATGGACATTTCAATAAATAAACCACATTCTTGGAGTGACAAGTGATAAGCTGTTGGATTTTATGGACGGAACTGGTTCTAGATGGAGCAAATTCATGGATCGTTCTCTTATTGTTCGAAGTCTTCCTACATGCGATGCATTGACCGCATCCATAAAAACCGGCTTACACTCCAAAAGGATTCTCAGATGTGGCTTTCTTTGTCATGATATGATTTCTGACCAATTGGCGTCCTGAATTTCTTCCACCTCTGTAAATGATAGATGGTTTATCAGGCAGCATTGAATTAAGGATAGGATCCCTTTTCAACACAGACCAATATTTCTCTATCGATTTCCTAATCTCTCTATTATATACATTATAGTCCAAGATGAAGGACACGGCATTTTCTTGAGTTCTTGCTCGTTGTTTGTTGGTCAGAAGAGTCGATCTTTCCATTTGTAATACATTTTCTTTAATGATATTGAGGGTACGCTTTTGATAACCCTTGGTGGCAAATTCATGAATGAGTTTTTGGGACTGTGTCTGGTATTGTTCAACATCAGAACAGTTTCGGCGAACCCTAACCATCTGTCCCTTAGGAATACCATTAAGCCAAGGTGGGTAGTGATCGCTTTTTTTGTCGATATATCCATTCACATGTACATCCTTAAAGTGAGTTTTAGTACAGACCTTTCCATTTTCTATATAAAGGGTGAGATCAAGAAAGTCGACTCTAACTTTATCGATGGTAGATTCTAGTTTTATGCCTACCGAGTTGGTGTTTAAATGGGCAATGAAGAGTTCTAGGTCTATAAGTTTACCCTCCCAGACAATCAAAACATCATCTATGTACCTACAGTAAAGGACGAGGTCTCGCCCCCAGTCGTGACCGGCCCAAACCATTCGGTTTTCCCAGTGAGACATGAATAAGTTTGCATAACTGGGGCGAACCTCGTCCCCATAGCTGTACCATTTGTCTGGAGATAAAAATCGCCGTTATACCAAAAATAGTTATTGGTCAATATAAGCCGTATGCCCTCTATTATAAATTTAATCTGATTGGTCTCAAAAAGCCCTGAGTCATAAATAAAAGTCATTCATGAATTTCCACACAGCGCTTCTGCACGCATTTCAGAGGAGATTTCAAAGAAGATAGTTGTGTGTGTTGTTACTGCCGGTCTGCCACGCTACTGGGGGGGGTCTGGGGAGGTCTCATTTCGACCAAATATCAGGGAATTTAGGTGATGTGTGTCTTGTCACTGTGCCAGCAAGTTTTTTTGGGGTTTATAACTTTATTTAAAACATTTGTGAATTGAGGTGATTTTCTGGGTCTTGTCACTGTGCCAGCAAGTCTTTTTAGGTCTCATTTATACCAAATATCAGGGAATTTAGTTGATGTGTGTCTTGTCACTGTGCCAGCAAGTTTTTCTGGGGTTTACAACTTTATTTAAAACATTTGTGAATTGAGGTGATCTTCTGTGTCTCGTCACACAGCCAGCAAGTTTTTTTTGGGGCTCACTAATTTCTTTAAAACACTTGTGAATTAAGGTGATCTGTGTCTCGTCACACAAACAATACCACGCTGTATTATGGGGCTCACTAATTTCTTCAAAACACCTGTGAATTAAGTTGATCTGTGTCTCGTCACACAAACAGTACAACGCTGTATTTTGGGGCTCACTAATTTTTTTAAAACATTTGTGAATTGAGGTGATCTTCTGTGTCTCGTCACACAGCCAGCAAGTTTTTTTGGAGCTCACTAATTTCTTTAAAACACTTGTGAATTAAGTTGATCTGTGTCTCGTCACACAAACAGTACCACGCTGTATTTTGGGGCTCACTAATATCTTTAAAACATTTGTGAATTAAGGTGATCTGTCTCTTGTCACTGGCTGCCAGCTATCAGTGTGTCTCACTGAGTTATACCAGAGTTATTTAAATCTTTATACCAGAGTTGAATCAGAGTTCTGTATATATTAATCTATATATCACTCACCATGTCTGAAAAAACAAAAAGGACAGGCAGACGCTCCCAGCCACAGATAAGAGGTCAAGCAGCCCCTGTGTCGGGAGGCTGTGTCTCTGGTCGTGGTGGACGTAGTGCATCCTCTGCAGGGGCATGCTTGTCCTTTCTAACTGGTGCTGGCCGTCTTAAGCAGCAGCAACATACAGAGGACTTGGTAGATTGGCTAACCAGGCCATCCTCATATTCCGAGTCCTCTGCCATCCAGGCTTCTAGTGCTTTACAGTCCACCTCAGCTGCCAAAGCATCTAATGCAGCCTCCATGTCCACAGCTACTCCTGCCGTAGCCTCGCTATCACAAACGGAGGAGTCAGCTGAATTGTTTGACTACAATGAGAGTGACATGCTGCTTGAGGATGCGCAGCAAGTACAGTGTTCTGATTCAATCTCTGAGGTTGAGCAAGGGAGTATAATCAACCTAGAGGAAGGGGGTGCTAGTGATGACACACAAATAACTGGCACTCATGTTGCCCCAGCAGCTGCAGCATACTGCCAAGTTGGCTCCAGTGATGAGGAGATAGGGAGTGAAGATGACATTGATGATGATGAGGTCACTGACTCCACCTGGGTGCCAGATCGAACTGAGGAATCAAGTGAGGAGGAGGGGGAGGAGGAGGCACAGCAAACACGAGGCACAACATCCTCTGTGACCAACCGTAGCACTGGCCAGTCCAAGGCATCAGATCTCAGAGCTGCTCCGGTGCAGAGCGCTGCTGTCTCAAAGAACACATGCAGGAACTCTGCTGTCTGGGAGTTCTTTAAGAAATGTGCAGCAGACCCCACCGTTGCTATTTGTAATCTATGTCAGAGGAGGCTGAAGCGTGGGATAAACACCGGACACTTGGGTACCACGTGCTTGAGGTGACATATGAAAAAGTGCCACACATCCCGTTGGCACAAAACTCTGCGTAGGTCCTCCTCCTCCTCATCTGTCTCTACCCGCACTGTATGTCCTGCCATGTCATTGCCTACAACCTCCACTGACAGGGATGATGCTACAGTAATGGATGTACCAGCAGGTCCTTCCTCACAATGTGACATCATCCCAGTAGCTGAAGATTTACGCAGTCAGATTACGTTGCCGCAGCTGCTGCAGCGAAAGAAAAAATATAGTCCCAACCATCCCCAAGCACAGCGTTTAAATGCCAGCTTAGCAAAATTACTCGCATTGCAGCTGCTGCCTTTCTAGCTGGTGGACTCTGCTCCCTTCCGTGAATTTGCTGAATGTGCTGTACCACAGTGGCAGGTTCCAAAACGCCATTACTTTTCATGCAAGGCCATTCCAGCACTATACCAGCACGTGGAAGACAATGTCATCCAGTCATTGGGAAAGTCAGTCAGCAGCAAGGTGCATGTCACTTTAGACACGTGGTCCAGCAAGCATGAACAGGGTCGTTACATTTCCTTCCCGGCACACTGGGTAACTCTGATTGCAGCTGGGAGGGATCCAAGACGGGGCTCTGTGCTGGATCCTCCTCCTCCTCCTCCTCCCCCGTTAAACCGATGCCTGACAGGGTCTATGCAATGGCTCAAGCAAAAAGATGCCATACTGTGCTTGAGCTGGTTTGTTTAGGGGACAGGAGCCACACGGGGTCAGAAATTTTGTCAGCTCTGCAGGGACAGGGGCAGAGATGGTTAACACCACACCAGCTTGAGCTGGGAATGATCATCTGCGATAATGGCAGCAACCTTCTCTCCGCAAGGGTAAATTGACACATGTACCATGCCTAGCACAAGTCCTAAATGTGGTGGTACAGCATTTCCTAACCAAGTACCCAGGGCTGCCAGAGCTTCTCATCCAGGCCAGAAAGGTCTGCAGCCACTTCAGACGGTCATTCCCAGCAAGCGTTCGCCTGGCAGAAATTCAAAGAGAATTCCACCTTCCCACAAACCGTCTGATCTGTGACATGCCCACCAGGTGGAACTCGACATTAGCAATGCTGCAGCGTCTGCACAAGCAGCAGAGGGCCATCAACGAGTAGCTGTGTGAGTATGGCACAAGGACAGGTTCAGGTCAACTTGATCAAGGATGCATGCACTGTACTGTCACCATTTGAGGAGGCAACGAGGATGGTGAGCAGGGACAGTGCATGCATCAGTGACACAATTCCTTTAGTGTTCCTGCTGGAGCACACTCTGCGGGGAATTATAGATGTGGCTCTAGAGGCAGAGCAGCGGGAGGAAGGGGAGGCCTTCCCTTGCTCTCAAGGCCCCAGTCTTTCCGCAGACAGCATTCCAGCGGGTCCTACTCAGATCAGACAGGAGGAGGATGAGGAAGAGGAGGACTATTTAAGTAGTGGGGGCATTGAAGGTGGGGATTCCTCAAGGGAGAGTTTTGTGTGCCCAGAAACAGAAGGGCTTGTGCGTGGCTGGGAGGAGGAAGTGCACGATGGGGTCATCCTCATTGACCAGAAAGACTCGGCAGCTAATGCCACCTCCAACCTACGCTGCATGGGCTCCTTAATGATGCAAAGCCTGCTAAAGGACCCCAGGATTCGTGCTATCAAGGAGAGGGATCATTACTGGTTGGCAGCCCTTCTTGATCCACGATACAAGGGGAAAGTTGCAGAGCTCATCCTGCCCGCACAGAGGGAGCACAGGATGACAAAACTTGAGTACGCTCTAAAGCGACACTTGTGTAACACCTTTCCAGGCACTGGTAGATTACCAAGTGCTGACACACGTGCTTCTGAGGCTGCGGGTGATCAGAGGAATAGCGGTGAAGGCCAGGGCCGCTTGACTGATGCCATTTTAAATTTTTTAGTCCACGATGCCCAAGGACGTCAAATGTAGGCACCCATTGCCAGTGTCTTCACAATATGGTGCAGGACTACATAGGGGCAATGGCAGACCTGGATACCTTTCCAGCAGATGATCCACTGGCTTACTGGGTGTTGAGATTGGATCACTGGCCAGAATTTAGCCAATATGCTATGCAGCTACTAGGTTGCCCTTCATCTAGCGTGCTTTCCGAAAGGACGTTCAGTGCCGCTGGAGGTTTTGTCACAGACAAAAGAGTGCGTCTGTCCACCGACTCTGTAGACCGGCTGACATTTATAAAAATGAATCAGTCCTGGATCAGCAGCTATCAATCCCCTGATGCTGAAGTAATGGAATAGATAGGGGATGTCCTCTCCTGCATTCACAAAACCTCCAGCACTGAACTCTTCCACAATACCACAAAAGGGTTACGGTGTGAAGGCACTTGTTGCCATGAAAGGCACAATATTTGGCTGCACTGACGCTTGTGCCAGATTTATATCATTTTATTTTTTTGAACCTCAGGGTCCAACCCTGCACTCTTCCACAATACCACAGAGGGGTTACTGTATGATGATACTTGCTGACCTGGCATAAAAGGCACAATATCTGGGAGCACTGACACCCATTAACAGATAAAAAAAAAAACACTTTTCAATATAGGACCACATGGTCCACCCCTGCACTCTTACACAATACCACAGAGGGGTTAGGCTAGGGTCAGATGAGCGCATTTTCTACGGACTGTGCGTCCGTGCAGTACGGACGTTCTTACTGACTGTGACGACAAGGTAGTGGCCAGTGCCACACAGTCCATTTTTTTCACTGATGTAGCAGGGAAAATAAATTACAATGAAAGAACATTCTGTCCGTCAAAAATGCTGGACGTATAAATGCAGTCCATCTGACCTTGTTGCATCACTCACACACAAAGCTATGCGGACGTTGTGGACGTGGCGCACTCTGCACATCCGTTCTAGCAGTATTACTTTCATGCCTAACCTGCATCCGTTTGCAGCGTCCGTCAGCCCCCGCACTTCTGTGCGGACGTACTTCGTGTGTGGGGCTCCATTTAACACAATTGTATGCTATCACGGACGTACTTATGTGCGGACAACATGGATGTTAACACTGCATTCGTCTGACCCCAGCCTTACTGTATGATGATACTTGCTGGCCTGGTAGTCTTGCACCAAAGGCACAATATCTGGGTGCACTGACGCCTTAACCAGATGCATATCTTTGTAATATAGGACCGCATGGTCCACCCCTGCACTCTTCCACAATACCACAGAGGGGTTACTGTATGATGATACTTGCTGGCCTGGCAGTCTTGCACCAAAGGCAGAATATCTGGGTGCACTGACGCCCATTTCCAGATTCATATCTTTTTAATATAGGACCGCATGGTCCACCCCTGCACTCTTCCACAATAGCACAGAGGGGTTACTGTATGATGATACTTGCTGGCCTGGCATTAAAGGCACAATATCTGGGTGCACTGCCATTGACGCCTGTATCAGATTCATATCCTCAGAGGGGTTACGGTGTGATGGCACTGTTGCCGATGCTAAAAGCACAATTTTAAAGCACCTATTGTTACTTTCATCCAAAGCCTGCATAAGTTTCACAATAATTTAGCCCAAAAAAACACTAAACTTTTTCTGCGCGTCCTAAAATGTCTTTTTATACAGGCTGCCGCCCCAAGCAGTTGTTTATGGATAGATTAAAGGAAAAGCATTTACCGTCATTTGAAATGTCATTTTTTGGTTTTTACATATTTCTACACATCCTAGAAATCCGCCACTTCACGGGCAGGTTATGGGGACCTCCTAGGCACAATATTTGAAGGAATTTTCCGTTTTTATTTTTAACCCTTATTTCATGGAAAACTCACTGTCCCTTTAACCACTTCAATGCTAAGGACGCGCTCAGCGCGTCCTCAGCATTACCGCTGGTGTGCTGAGGACGCGCTGAGCGCGTCCTCAGTTTGGGGTCAGCGTTCGGCCGGGTTCCGGCCGATCGCTGCCCCTCCGGTGCGGGCTGACATCCTGGATGTCAGCCCGGCATCCGGACCAGCAGCCGCCAACATTAGGTGTCATCGCGGGGGCGCGATGACACCTAATTCAGGCGCCCCCCCCGCATGTGCGGAGGAGGCGCCTGAAAGGGAGGGGGGGAGGTCCTTCGGACCTCTCTCCCTCCCGATCGGTGGCACACAGGGGCTTAACCCAGGCATCATTTGGAAGGGCACAGCCTGCCCTTCCAAATGATGCCTGGCATTAACCCCTGGGGAGCTGGATCGCAAATCGGCGCTGAAAAGCGCCGATTCGTGATCCTTCCCGGGAGCTGGCCGACATCTTGGATGTCGGCCAAGCTTGCGGGAACTCCCCCAGAGGACTGGCGTCATCGTGCGCAGCACGATGACGCCAGTCCTACAGTTAACCCCTAACTGCCACCAACTGTGGAGATAGGGAGTTCCAATGAACTCCCTATCTCCCGATCCGTGGCAGCTAGGGGTTAAATTTTGATATCGTTGGATCGGCCAGAGCATGGCCGTTCCAACGATACCAAACATGAAAGTTAAAAAATTTGTAAAAAAAAAAAAAAATGAAAAATAAAAATAAAAAAAAATTAAAAAAAAAAATTTAAAAAAAAAAAAAATAAACACTTTTTTTTTTATTTTTTTGGGTTTGTTAATGCAGCAATATTGTTCCCATTTCAATTATAATGTGAACAATGATGCTGCACTAACGATTTTTGTATGCGGTGCGTTTGTTAAAAATAGTGTCATTTTCCCCAAAAAAAAATGTAACGAGACCCCATCTCTAATTTTTTTAACAAGCGCACCCCATACAAAATATAACCGCAATTGCTCGCATGTTAAAATGTGGAAAAAAACACTTTACACGTTGTAAATTATTGAAAATACATATTTTATTGCATTTTTTGTTATAATATACAGACATGACATAACGTATACATATAATAATGACATATTATGAATCTACCGAGTCTGACGGAAAGAACGATATATAATATGTCGGTGTCATATACTAAAATAAGCCTTCAAAACACGTTTAAACATGATGCGCAAAACAGGTAAAAAATGACCTCAGCACAGGGGCGGGAAAAGCCTCAGCAGCGAAAGGGTTAAAAATGTTTTTTTTTTTACTTTTTGTCCTTGTTTCCTGTCCCCCAGGGCACTACCCGGTCCCCATACACCTTTTATGGCAACTATGTAGCATATATGCCCTCTTGGAGGGCACTCTAAAAAACCGAAATTTCAGCCCCATTGACTTGCATGCTGGTTCGGGTTTGGTCCCGAACAAATGGGAAGTTCGGGTTCGGCCTCGAACCGAACTCGGGGAGTGTTCGGCTCATCCCTACTTACCAGCTCTATGTAAATTAACCCTTCACTCCCACCATTGAGATAACTCGTATCCTCGCCATGAGCTGCCCGATACTGAGTATGCGGGCAAAAGCGCAAAAATGAAATACATATTTTTTGCAATCATTTTGAACAGCCGTAACTCTAAAACACAGATCCTCCCATGGTGCAGCATGGAGTACCAGCTGCAGTAGCTCCATATGGCCACCAGATGGTGACACGTCCCTTTCAGACAGGTTACTTAAGAGATAAATCGGGAATATTACCAAATATTTCTTACTGTACATTTCATTAAACGTGATTTGTGAAACACCACTGGTTCCTGACAGTGATTTCCAGGGGGGAAAACCACTTGGGAGTGAAGAGGTTAATGGCTCTGGGAATATAGTTTTGGAATAGAGACTGAAGTGAGATATGCTGAAGGTCAAAAGGGGTTATATTGTACACATTAACCTCTTCACTACTGATATCAAGATATCTCGGGCTTCAAAAGCACCATCTGGTGCCCCGATATCGAGATTTGCTGATCCACAGCCCAAGAGCAAATGAAATTTGTTTGCTGCAAACAAATTCAATTTGCTTTTGGGCTGCAGAAGGTGACCCCAATGTTTTAGCCCTGTGGGCACAATGCCCAAAGAGCTAAAACTGCCAATTCAGCTGCTCCAAGCTCTGAAATATCGGGCTTTCAGCAGCCGATGCAGGGAAAAATAGAAGAAAATAGACCTTAGCTCAAACCTCTGACTCAATTTGACAGTAGACGGGGCCATCTACTGGCCAAAAATGGTTATTTACAGTAAGACATACAATGGATATAAACGCAAATATGTCTTACTTTAAAATGAATTAAAGATGATTTTACAAAAAAACACTGGTTTTTGACAATGTTTTTTTTAAAAAATCACTTGGTAGTGAAGGGGTTAAAAAGTCAAAGAAAATCTATATGAAGCTTCGTAAAAAAGTTAATACTGCTATTTAGGGCTATACTATATATATTCCTTGCAGTTGTCGAAAATTTTCAAACTCTTATTGAATAGCTTTTCTTTTACTGTACTTTATATATAAATATATATAATATATAACATTTAATTTTTAAACATTTTGTTTAACTTCTATTAATTTTAATAGTAATTGTGCAACGTAAATCGTGAACTAAAGATTTCTAATATATTTTTTTCTACCTCTTATAAACCCAACATTTGTGGACTCTGGAAAATGTTGATGTATTTCACAACAGTTCGGTTTTTGCATGCTCGTAGGAGTTAGTATCGTTCACGTAAGATAACAGACTTTGAAAGCTTCTGTTTATGTAAGGAATGTAAATTCTAGGGGGAACAAAATCTCATCATAGAATACAAATATTGTCCTTATCAAATATCGGCTGATTTGTTTAGTGAATGGGGGAAATGTAGGAAAAAAACTCATATGAACTTATCTGAACAAATATATAATACAGAGGCATAAAATTAATGTAAGTCAACGTATATTACACTAGCAGGGTTATCCAAAAAGATCCGAATTGCTTGAGAAAGGTAACCGAATGCTGAAAATCAGCGTTCGGTTACCTTTCCTGGCCATTCGGCTATCCAGAGAGCAGGCAATTCGCCAAATCCTGGCGAATTGCCTGAACATACGGTGCCTGTTCGGTGCCTGTTCGAGGGCAGTGAAATCCCCATGAAAATGCACTGCTTCGGCTATTCAGAGAACACAAACCAGCAGTGAAAGGTTCCCCTAATGTCCTGCCATTCGGTGGTTTCATTCGGCAAATTTATTCAGGAGAATCCCATAGACTTCAATGTTAAAAATATTCCCGTTTTAATTCAATATCTAATAAACCGTTCATTATAAAATTCTGCAGCAAAAAGTCTCTGTATTTATAGATTTTTTAGGATACTTTAAGCATTTTTCAGATTTTTTTTTTTTTTTTAAAAAGTCCGATTTTTTTTTTGATATTTTTTTCAGTTTGCTTATTTTTTTTGTAACAGCCCTCTTTATTATCATTCCCTGGACCTCCTGTGAAAATTTCAGACATTTTCGCTTAGTAGTTTCTTTGCAAACAGCGTTTCTTTTTCCCAGATTCATACAAATGGTTTTTCTAATTTATTCACCTCCCTCTGTCTACGTCACAGCTGCTTCGGTTCTGTGTGATTCGGCTCCTGTTCGGCTTTTTCGAAGGTTAATCCAGATGTTTTTGCTTGTTTTCAGCGTGCATTCGGTTAGTTTTCGTCAGGTTTTCGGCAGCTTTTCCCTGCAATTCGGGGGCCCTGTGGTGTTTGCTGAATACACCGCAGGGTCACCGAAATGCAATCGGCAAAAGGAACCGAATTGAAGAGAACGAAAAGTCACCGAACGTGCGGTGACTTTTCGAATCTCTTTGGATAACCCTGTAGATATAAAAAACCATAGCGCAATACAGTATAACAACGGTATATAAAGTGCTGGATCCTTCATGAATCGCACTCAAAAGATTTAAGCATAAATGCACATATGGTATTTGGATGTTACTCCTCCTGGTATCGACAGGCACTAAAGCTCTTATCTCCCGCCTTGACTACTGTAGCCTCCTTCTCTCTGGCCTTAAGAGATCCCAGATTCTCCCTCTGCAGTCTGTAATGAACGCCTGTGCCAGGCTCATCCACCTCACCTCCCGCACCTCTCAGAACCTAACCCCTCTGTCAATCTCTACACTGGCTCCCTGTTTCCTTTAGAATCCAATTCTAAAGAGGATCTAAAGGTAAGTAGTCAATGTAATAGAGCAGCAGGAAATGCTAGCAGAATGCTTGGTTGTGTAGGGAGAGGTATTAGCAGTAGGAAAAGGGAAGTGCTCATGCCACTGTACAGAGCACTGGTGAGACCTCACTTGGAGTACTGTGTGCAGTACTGTAGACCGTATCTCCAGAAGGATATAGACATCTTAGAGAGAGTTCAGAGAAGGGCTACTAAAATGGTGTACGGCTTGAAGGAGAAAAGTTACCAGGAAAGGCTTAATGATCTTATCATGTACAGCTTGGAAAAAAAACGAGACAGGGGAGATATGATAGAAACATTTAAATACGTAAAGGGAATCCACAAGGTAGAGGAAGGGAGTATATTTAAAAGGAAACAAAGTAGCAAAACAAGAGGACATAGTCTTAGATTAGAGGGGCAAAGGTTTAAAAGTAACATCAGGAAGCATTATTTTACTGAGAGGGTGGTGGATACATGGAACAGTCCTCCAGTTGAAGTGGTAGAGGCCAAAACAGTAATTGAATTTAAGCAAGCATGGGATAGGCATAAGGCTATCCTAAACAAAAGATAAATCCAGGTAAAGTATCCATGTAATTGGGCAGACTAGATGGGCCAAAAGGTTCTTATCTGCCGACATTTTCTATGTTTCTAATTCATTATATTGGTGCTCACGTACAAAGCAGTACATAACCGCACTGCTGCCTACATCTGCTCCCTTATTAGCAGGTACATCCCATCCTGACCACTTTGCTCTGCGAATGATCTGATGCTATCAGTTCCTCGTACCTGCACACCCAACTAATGCCTTCAGGACTTCTCCCGAGCTGCCCCTTTTCTATGGCACTCCCTGACCCGCAACATCAGACTCTCCCCATCTCTCCAGTCCTTCAAGAAGTCTCTGAAAACACATTACTTTAGAGAAGCCTATCGGCTCCCTCCATGATCCCTCACTGCACATTTTTTGCTCCATCTTCTCAATCAGCCCACATGCGCCCTGCTACTTCACGTACTCCAGGTACCCTCACCCACTGTCAACCCTCTCCTCTTAGATTGTAAGCTTCTAAGCAGGGTCATCCCTCTTACTGTTTCGTGTGTGTAACATGTATGTATATTCGTCATTCTCTCTCTCCCATTGTACAGCGATAAGGAATTTGTAGGCGCTTTATAAATGCTTGTAACTGTAACTAGCGATCATCAGCAGCAACAATGGCAGAAGCTGAAAAAACTGTGGGCATCAAGATTGTGATGCAATAAATACAGGGAAATGTATTCAGCATACAAAACTAAAATATGATCCAACGCGTTTCGTTGGTCTATGCCAACTACACCAGGGACCGAGGAAACGCAATGGATTATTTTTTAGTTGTATTTTATACTGAATAAATTTCTGTTTTTATTGCATCACGATCTGGTTGCTCAGTTTTTTTCCGCTGCTGCTGACATTGTTGCTGCTGATGATTGTAGCGCCTGCTAATACCAGGAGGGGTAACATCCAGATACCATATGCACATTTATTGTTTGATCTTGTGAGTGCTAAAACTTTAGGGGCATGTTCAGGAGCCCAAATGCCAACAAATTTTGTTTGCAATAGACACACTTCTTTACCATTTCTCTTTTGGAACACCATATTGACTACCAGGGCACCAGGAGGTTCCTTGCAGATCGAGTATAGTCGATCTTGGTAGTGAAAGGGGTTTTAGATGCCGGTGTATGGGAATTACAGGAACACCTTGTATCTGTACTGTACAGGGATTTTCAGTCATTATAACCCCTGAATCTTATCCTGTGAGTGATGCCACAACTCACCCTGTATTCTGCCCTCTTCCTGGGTATTGTAATGCAGCAGTAAATCTTTTGAACTTTTTGTTACAGTGAGGTTTGGTGCTGTTAATTGCAGCATTTTTACAGCATTACAGAGAGCCAGGAGTGAATGCTCAGTGAATTTTGTTTCGCACAGGGGCACACTAATCCTGACTTAAAAGGATATGTAAATGGTGTTTGATATGCTAATGCTTTTCAATGTATTACCATGCAAAATCAAGTTAACTCAAGTTTGGTAGTGAAAGAGTGTCATGTTTTGAGTTGCCTGCCCTGTCCCCTGTATATGTGTATGCAGGCCTTGATTCTTGGCTGCCAGTCCTGGGCTGCAGCTCAGGGGTTAATATGGTTTCTGTTCTCCCTGCTCAGGTGTTTGCCCTTGTCCTAATTCACTCCCCATAAGAGAGCAATGTGCCCATAGTGCATTGCTCCATCATTTTTACTTCCTGGTTTGCAGTGTTTGCTGTAATCTGAGAGCTGCCTGCTAATTTGTTCCAGTCCCTGTTTGTATATTCTGTTGATAGTACTTTGGTCTTGTTTTTCCCTGTCTGTCTGTTACCTCTGTTATAGTGTTCTTGGTTTATTTCTGTTTCTCCTGTGTTTTTCAGTTTATAGTTGTTCCCTTGTTCTTTGGTTTTCTGTTTGTGGTATTCTGATTACCCGGTTACCGATATTTGGCTATGCTGACTTTCCTCCTGGTTCTGTACCCAGGCATCTGTATGACGTTCTCGCTCTGGTTCTGACTTCTGGCTTTTCTCGTGACTAACTATGCTTATGCATGATCCTTGTCTGTACCGTTTACATTGATTCCTGTCATCTGTATTTGTCATAAGACTCTGCACGGCTTCAAGGTAACTTTTTCCTCTAGATTAGATCCATCTATCTCAAAGACCGGCCTATCAGATCAGGGCTTCTGTGGTATTGCTGTGCAGAGGTCTCTGGTTAACCCTATATTGTCACCTATACTACTGCCTACAGTGTATCTCTGCATATAGGGGTTTTTCACATGAACCAGGGCCTCACCTTTGGCGCAAGCCTGGTGTGAGCGTGACACAGAGCCCTTAACCTACCATTGAGCCCTATGTTCCCGATCATGAAATAAATAAATAAATAATAAATAAACATTATCCACAGAGTAGTGAAATTTATGGGAATTTAACAATTTTAGGTCAAAATCTCTGAATTTGAAATAAAAATGCTCCAAGTAATATAGAAAATATTTTGCACATAACATATCATCTTCATCAAAGTCTTTTACTGGCATAACTCTGATTTATAATTAACATGGGTCCCTATTACATTTATGACGCTAACATGGAGACGGTAAGCAGGATAATGTGTGCTTGCAGATTTTCTCTCTAATGTCTCAATGTTAAAGCTGTATTCCAACGAAGGAGATGTCTCAGCACCTCATCCCAGAACAAAGCGCTAACCTCCCTGATACCCACAGTAACGTTTCTGCACCTCCGATAGTATCAGTTTGTGGACTTCATAAGACTCCATGGAGGCTTGCGCTTGCGGGTCGCAAAGTTTACTCGAGCTTGTGCGATCGTACAGTGTCGTGGAGTGATTGCGGAGGAGGAACTATTTTTTCCCAGTCTCACTCTGCTCGCAGCCAGAAGAAGCGGCCGATCGCGTCATCCTTTTCACCGCAGGATGAAAGGTGAGTATGGGATATTTAGGGGGTTTTGGAGCTTAACACCAGCTTTTAAGAGGTGTTAAAATCTATCATTTCGCGTCCCGGAACACCTTGGAACTTCTCACTTATCGAGACAGTAAAAACTGATTGCGCCTCCTATACCTAAGGCTGGTGTCAGACGAGCGCATTTTGTATGGACTGTGCGCTCGTGCAGTACGGACGCACTTTCTGACGGAAGACGCAGTAATGGCCACACAGTCCGTTTTTTTAACTGACTTTTTTTTGACGGATGTAGCAGGGAAAATCAATTAAATATGAAAACCATTTTGTCTGTCAAAAATTCTGGACGCATAAATGCAGTCTGACCTCGTTCCATCACTCACACACAAAGCTATGCGGAGGTTGCGGATGCAGCGCACTCTGTGCGCCCGTTCTAACTGATTTACGTTCTTGCCTAACCTGCGTCCATTTGCCGCATCTGTTATGCGTCCGCAGTTCCGTGCAGACGTACTTTGTGTGTGGGGCTCCATTGGTCATTATTATATGCTATAACGGGGGAAAAGTGTACGGCAACATGGACGTGATCAGTGCTCTCGACTGACACGGGTTTAACATGGGGAGCACAAAGTACAGTAAGCTTGCGCAAGCTGCGAGGCGCAAACTGATTTCACCCCAGTGAACATCATGGACTATCAATGCCAGACATTAATCTTAGTTCTCCTAATGCTAATGCTTACATATCGAGACGCTACATTAGCACCAACTATGGAATAGAGCTCATATTATTTTATAATTCCCACATATTAAACACTCGGTGTAAGGGCGAGTCCAATCTCTAAGGGAATAGAAGAAAAATATACATTAATGGCTGAGCATTAAATGTAGATGCTAAATATTTTCTATCATTGTGCTAGATTGATAGAGTTATAACACTTTGCAATCAGAGGTTAGAACAAAACAAAGTATCGAGAACACTCAGCTTTATCTGACCCTTGTAATTTTTGGAACAATTTCTGAAAGTTGAAATTGTTATAACAGATTACTTTTGGCAAAGACGAGCTGACCTTTTGTTATTACCGCTTTGAGCCTCTTGGGCAAAGGCACTTCCTGGCAAACATATCGTGTATATAATAAAAAGAAAAAAAAAATTATATCCGTTTTTCTTTTATACAAGAAAATTGCACGAAAACAAAGTTCATCATATTTCAATATTTATTAGTGATCTCTCTCTCTATATATAATAAAGTTTATAATTGCAGAAGTCATTTACACATCCCAGCAAGTCAGAGAACTGCTTCACAGAGCTCAAGTGCTACATTCCCCATACGCAGCAAGGAACTCTGGGTAAGACATGCAAATGATGTTTGCAATTTCTCATTTCTTTGCATCCTGAACCCTCTAACCAGTGCCATGCCATACTAGATGGCTTTTTTTAAGCAAAGCTAGGTCAGGTTAATGCAACTAGGCACAGCCACTCCTGTACAACTGTTTCGGGCTTATTGTACCCTCATCAGCAGGAGATAGGCTGTGACCAGTTGCGGATATATATTATTTGCTATGTGGAGGCTTTTAATCGCACTTTTTGCCCTCCACCATAACTTAAATGTGTATTGATTTGCCCTCGGGGTAATGCATCAAACAGCAATGAGTCACGGCCTATCTCCTGCTGATGAGGGCATAATAAGTCCGAAACAGCTGTCCAGGAGTGGCTATGACTCATTGCATAACCTGACCTTTGCTAAAAAGCCATCTAGTATGGCATGGCACTGGCAAGGAGGGTTGTGTGTTTAAACACACCCAGGGTGCGAAAAAGTGAGACATTGTAGACTTCATTTGCATGTCCCACCCAGAGTTCTTTGCTGCATATGAGGAATGTAGCACATAAGCTCTGTGAAGCAGTTCTCTGAATTGCTGGGATGTGTAAATGTCTTCTACAGTTATAAACTTTATTATTTGCGGATGTGGAGGCTTTTAATCTCACTTTTTGCCCTCCACCATAACTTAAGTGTGTAATATATATATACACACTAGGCTTGTGCACCGATTTTTTTTTCGGTTCGATTCGATTCGATTTTTCGGATTTTCAAACTTTTTGATTCGGCTCGTTTCGACCGATTTCTGTGTACATTTTTATTTCGAAATATCGACCATTTTTCGTATTTTCGTGTCACTTAGCTCGTTTTTTGTATCGACTTTTCGTGATTTCGGAAATTTTCATTTTTCGGAATTGTAGATGTTTTCGGAATATCGACCATTTTTCGTATTTTCGTGTCACTTTGCTCGTTTTTTGTATCGACTTTTCGTGATTTCGGAAATTTTCGTTTTTTCGGAACGTCTGTTCTCCTCGTTTCAAAGCAATAAATTTCGATTTGACACATTTCAAGTCCATTCGAAAATTCCGAAAATATTTTGTTTCGGCTCGGAAAACTTTTCGGATCTGCCGTTTTCGGATCTAAAAATTTTTGGAAAATCGGCCGCATCCGAAAACACGAATCGGGAAATTTCGTGAAAATTCCGAAATTCCGAAACGCACATCCCTAATACACACAGATGCTGTCGCTAGAACTCAAATCACATTAAGCAATTCAGCGCCAGTGCAACCTCCACAGCACATACACAGGGTTATTCAGAGAGCGTGAAAAGCAGGAGAATAGAAACATAGAAACATAGAAAAATGTCGGCAGATAAGAACCTTTCGGCCCATCTAGTCTGCCCAATTACATGGATACTTTACCTGGATTTAGCTTTTCTTTAGGATAGCCTTATGCCTATCCCATGCTTGCTTAAATTCAATTACTGTTTTGGCCTCTACCACTTCTACTGGAAGACTGTTCCATGTATCCACAGAATGACTGGAGAATGAAAAATTCTAGGTCAAAATAGCCGATTTGGTAAGTGAGATGAAAGGGAGAATTTTTCTGGTTTGGCTATTTTGACCTAGAATTTTTCATTCTCCTGCTTTTCACGCTCTCTGAATAACCCTGATAGTTTCAAAAAATTGAGGACATTCACGGGTCTTCACATCAAAATCCAATCTCAATCTTTGCTTCAAATCAATCAATGTTTTTGCCTATCTTGGTAAAGGTTTGAATGAGCCGAAATGTTAATTAATTTGCAATAAAGATTGGACTTTGATGTGAAGACCTGTGAGTGCCCTTGGTTTGTTGAAACTGTATATATAAATATAAGACTTTCATACATTTTCTTTGCTTTTGGGATGCAGAAGGTGACCCCAAGGTTTTAGCCCTGCAGGCATAATGCCCAAAGAGCTAAAACTGTGCAAAATCGACTAAAGAATACCCTCAGGGTTATTCAAAGAGCTCTTAATTGGCGCCGAAAGGTAACCAAACACTGAAATTCAGCGTACGGTTACCTTTCCTGGCCAATTGGATATTCAGAGAGCAGGCAATTCGCCAAATCTTGCAAGTTGCCGGCACATACGGTGCCTGTTCGGTGCCTGTTCGAGGGCAGTGAAACCCCCATAGAGAAGCAATGCTTCGGCTTTTCAGAGAACAAAAACCCAGCAGTGAAAAGCTGCCGAATTGCCCTGCCATTCAGTGGTTTCATTCGACAGGTTTATTCAGGTGAATCCCATAGGCTTCAATGTTAAAAATATTCCCGTTTTAATTCAATATCTAATAAACCGTTTATTATAATATTCTGCAGTAAAGAGTCTCTTTATTCATAGATTTGTTTAGTAATTTTTGGGGATTTTTTTGCAAAAATGTTTTTCTGTTTTTTTTTACATCGTTTTTCCTTTTTTCTGTAACAGCCCTTTTTATTATCATTCATTGGATCTTATATGTAAATTTCAGACATTTTCGCTCAGTAGTTTCTTTGCAAACAACGTTTCACTTTTCAAACATTCAAGCGTACAGTTTTTTTGCACTCCATTCGTCTGCGGTGTCGGCTTTTTCCGGCGGCTGCTCTGTGCTGTGATCGGCTCCTGCTCAGGTTTCTCCGGCGTCTTCGGCGGGGTTAATCCAGATGTTTTCGTGCGTTTCGGCGTGCATTCGCCTGGGTTTTGTGGTGAGTATTCAGCAGGTTTTCGGTGGCTTTTCCCTGCACTATGACGGCCCTGTGGTGCTTGCTGAATACACCGCAGGGTCGCCGAAATGGGATCGTCAAATCGTACCGAATTGAAGAGAACGTAAAGTCACCGAACTTGCGGTGACTTTTCGATTCTCTTTGAATAACCCTGCCTGACATCAGACATTCAGCAGCTGATGGAGTGAACCTCGAGATGCAGCTGTAAGGGCTGTAGTTCAGTTTGGCAATAGGCAGCACCATCTACTGGCCAAAAAGATTATAACAGTTAAAAATACACTGGGAATATGCCCAAATATTACTTACTGTATAATTAATTAAAAATTATTTTTTTTAAAAACCACTGGTTCCTGACACTGTAACCTGATTGGAAAATCACTTGGTAGTGAAGGGGTTAAGAGTGTGTCCCAATACTTTTGTTCATATAGTGCAAGGTTCAGTAACCTTGACCCTCCAGATGTTTTGGAACTACAAGGATGCTATCCCCTGCTATAGTGTATAAAGACACACACACCTTAACATGCATACATACACTAGTTACTGTTGTGACAGCTTTAGCAAAATGTTGCAAGTAAAATTATGTGAAGTGTGATAATGAACTGATCTTTTATTCTAAAAATGTTTCTCCAGAATATTTGGTAAGTGCAATATCTCAAGTCAGTTCTTATTAGCATGGATAATTTTAACAATCCCAAAGCTAAAATAAGGCTCACTTTATCCATCATTAACTTACTGATTATGCAATTTGCATAATTTTCAATGTTGCTTTTAAAAACCCGTTCATAATGATGTTATGTAGCATGAAATTCACTAATATAAATACATATCTTTGTGAGAAAATGAGGAAGCCGACACAAAGTATCAAATGAGCGATAGAAACGGAATGGATTAACGTTATGTTTAGTGGAACACTATCAGGGTTATTCAGAGAAAGGTGAAAACCAGGAGAACTGGCAGGAGAAGAGAACAATGTAGACCAAATAGACGATTTGGAACGTGAGATAAGGCTAGGGTCAGACAAAAGCATTTTTCCCCGCGAACGTGAAAAAGTGCGTCCGAACGCATTGACGTTTTTGTTCACGGAATGCGCAAAAAAGGTCAGACGACGGGCATTTTCGGGCGTGATTTTGTACGGATTGTCAATAAAACTATTTTTCCATCTGAGCGTTATGTAGGCTGGACATTAGCAGCGTCTGACATCTCCTAATCACGCACACACGCCGCTATGCCGCAGCTGCGCACTCAGTACGTCAGTACTAGCGGTTCAGCGTTCTCAGAAAAATGCGTTCAAATTCCACTTGCGTTGCACGGCCGGACTTTTGTGCGGCCGTACATCGTATATTGGCCGTCATTGCCTGTCATCTGCTGCTAGTGCGGCCGTAATTATGTGCGCCAGAACGCACGTTAAAAGTGCGCTGGTCTGACCCCAGCCTTAATGGGAGAATTTTTCTGGTTTGGCTTTTCTGACCTAGAATTTTCACTTCTCCAGTCATTCTCCTGAGTTTTACCTTTATTTGAATAGACCTGATAATGATTTCAAGAATAAGAATGACGCAATTAAATATGAACTAAGAAAGTGCAAAACTCTATCTCTCCATCTCTATATCTATCTATCTATCTATCTATCTATCTCTCCATCCATAGATATATATAAATATACAGTTGTGTTCAAAATTATTCAACCCCCACTGAAATTGAGTGTTTTGGCCAGTTTGACATTCATTTTGATCATTCAGTCATCTTGCTTACAATTAAATCAAAGAGGCACGTGTAGGTCAGACAAATATAACATAACATTTATAATGAAATAACCACAAATGTCTTTTCTGTGCTCACATCATTATCAGTTTTATTCAACCCCCAAGTGACATTCAATCTTAGTACTTAGTACAACATCCTTTTACAGTTATAACAGCTTTTAAACGTGAAGCATAGCTTGACACAAGTGTCTTGCAGCGATCTACGGGTATCTTCAGCCATTCGTCATGGGCAAAAGCCTCCAGTTCAGTCACATTCTTAGGCTTGCGCACTGCGACTGCTTTCTTTAAGTCCCACCAGAGGTTCTCAATCGGATTTAAGTCAGGTGACTGCGATGGCCACTCCAAAATGTTCCAGCCTTTAATCTGCAACCATGCTCTAGTGGACTTGGAGGTATGCTTGGGATCATTGTCCTGTTGAAAGGTCCAACGTCTCCCAAGCCTCAGGTTTGTGACGGACTGCATCACATTGTCATCCAATATCTCCTGGTACTGAAGAGAATTTATGGTACCTTGCACACGCTGAAGCTTCCCTGTACCTGCAGAAGCAAAACAGCCCCAAAGCATGATTGACCCCCCGCCATGCTTCACAGTAGGCAAGGTGTTCTTTTCTTCATAGGCCTTGTTCTTCCTCCTCCAAACATAGCGTCGATCCATGGGCCCAAACAGTTTTAATTTGGTTTCATCAGTCCACAGAACACTATCCCAAAACTTCTGTGGTTTGTCCACATGACTTTTGGCATACTGCAGTCGACTCTTCTTATTCTTTGGAGACAGCAAGGGGGTGCGCCTGGGAGTTCTGGCATGGAGGCCTTCATTACGCAGTGTGCGCCGTATTGTCTGAGCTGACACTTCAGTACCCACATCTGACAAATCTTTTCTCAGTTCCTCAGCAGTCACACGGGGACTTTTCTCCACTCTACGCTTCAGGTAGCGCACAGCAGTCGAAGTCAGCATCTTCTTTCTGCCACGACCAGGTAGCGTTTCAACAGTGCCCTTTGCCTTGAATTTGCGAATGATGCTTCCTATGGTCTCTCTTGGTATGTTTAACATCTTTGCAATCTTCTTATACCCATTGCCCTTCCTGTGAAGAGTAATCACCTCTTCTCTTGTCTTCCTGGACCATTCTCTTGACTTCACCATGTTTGTAACCACACCAGTAAATGTCTAGAAGGAGCTGAGTATCACAGTCATTTTAAAGCTGCCTAATTGGTGCTTATTATGCTTTATTGCTGCTCCGTGACATCCACAGGTGTTTTCAATACCTGATTGAAAACACTTGAATGAACCTCTGTTCTTCAGATTGGTAGTCTTTAACCACTTCACTGCTGAGGACGCGCTCAGCGCGTCCTCAGCAGTCCCGCTGGTATGCGGAGGACGCGCTGAGCGCGTCCTCCCATCGGGGTCAGCGTTCGGCCGGGTTCCGGCCGATCGCTGGCCCCTCCGGTGCGGGCTGACATCCTGGATGTCAGCCCGGCATCCGGACCAGCAGCCGCCAGAATTAGGTGTCATCGCGGGGGCGCGATGACACCTAATTCAGGCGCCCCCCCCGCATGTGCGGAGGAGGCGCCTGAAAGGGAGGGGGGGAGGTCCTTCGGACCTCTCTCCCTCCCGATTGGCGGCACACAGGGGGTTAACCCAGGCATCATTTGGAAGGGCACAGCCTGCCCTTCCAAATGATGCCTGGCATTAACCCCTGGGGAGCTGGATCGCGAATCGGCGCTGAAAAGCGCCGGTTCGCGATCCTTTCCCGGAGCTGGCCGACATCTTGGATGTCGGCCAAGCCTCCGGGAACTCCCCCAGAGGACTGGCGTCATCGTGCGTAGCACGATGACGCCAGTCCTAGACTTAACCCCTAACTGCCACCAACTGTGGAGATAGGGAGTTCCAATGAACTCCCTATCTCCTGATCCGTGGCAGCTAGGGGTTAAATTTTGGTATCGTTGGATCGGCCAGAGCATGGCCGTTCCAACGATACCAAACATGAAAGTGAAAAATTTTGTAAAAAAAAAAAAAAAAAAATTAAAAAAAATTAAAAAGAAAAATTAAAAAAAAAAAATAAACACTTTTTTTTGATTTTTTTTGGTTTGTTAATGCAGCAATATTGTTCCCATTTCAATTATAATGTGAACAATGATGCTGCACTAACGATTTTTGTATGCGGTGCGTTTGTTAAAAATAGTGTCATTTTCCCCAAAAAAAAATGTAACGAGACCCCATCTCTAATTTTTTTAACAAGCGCACCCCATACAAAATATAACCGCAATTGCTCGCATGTTAAAATGTGGAAAAAAACACTTTACACATTGTAAATTATTGAAAATACATATTTTATTGCATTTTTTGTTATAATATACAGACATGACATAACGTATACATATAATAATGACATATTATGAATCTACTGAGTCTGACGGAAAGAACGATATATAATATGTCTGGGTCATATACTAAAATAAGCCTTCAAAACACGTTTAAACATGATGCGCAAAACCGGTAAAAATGACCTCAGCATAGGGGCGGGAAAAGCCTCAGCAGCGAAAGGGTTAAGGGGTTGAATAATTGTGTCAATGAAGAATTCACAAAAGAAACATTTACTACTGTATTACAAAACCAATTGATGTCATTTTAGTTGCATATGGTTCTTTAAAAAGTCCTTGTAGGATTTCATTCTGAATACAATTACAAATGTACACTAAATTCCCTAAAACCCTTTACCGCATTGGGGGTTGAATAATTTTGAACACAACTGTACATGTGCGTGGAAGGTATGTAAAAATGACATCCGCAGGGGGTTCTATTCAGTGCCGGAAACCCACTATCAGATCTCATTGATCTGCCATCTCTTATCTCAGGTAGTCTAGAATAGTGTTTCTCAACTCCGGTGCTTAGGTCCCCCTAACAGGTCAGGTTTACAGGATATCTGAAGCACAGCACAGGAGATATGATTTTCTGCTCAGTAATTGCAGTATTTGGTCTGCATTTCCTCAAAGGAATCCTTAAAATCTGGCCTGTTAGGGATACTTGAGGACCGGAGTTGAGAAGCACTGGTCTAGACAACACAATAGACCCTCTGCTGCCTTGCCTAAACATACCCTCCTTCACCCCATTGACTCTTCATTACTGTTTTATCCTATACCACAGCTGTAAAGTGAGACTTGCCATAAGATTTTGGTAGATTTGCATCATGGGAAAAATCCCCAAAATAGAGACAGGAGATAAAAAAAAGCTAGCTTTATTTTTTCTTGCTACATACGATTACTTCAAACAAAGATAAAAAGCAGCATGTATGTGTTTATAATGTGTTTTATAAAGTGTTTGGTTTTATGCACAAATACAAAGCACATGTAAGATATCAGCAACATTAAATAAACACAATAAGGACATTTCATTTTTTGGTGGTAGTGACACTTTAAGGACACATTGCATTATTTATTGCTTGTAAAGGTCCTGTTTGGGAAAGCAAGCCTGCTACAAAATACAGAGTTGCATTACACAATTTTTTTTTTTAAAGATTTTATTTATTTATCCTTTGCGAATAGTTTTGTAAAATATCCCAGTACTTTATAAATGATAGCAGTAATATTAATATGGGCTATTAAGACTTAACTCAAGACAAGGGAAATATATTGTGCGAGTGGTGCGCAGCCATCTGCGTTTGATGATGTATCAGATGTATTAATTCTGTTGACTGGCTAGCCTATGCTCTTAGTAGGAGTCACTTTGCTTGAAGACTTAGGATAATGAAGTTATTTGATGAATCAATCCGTCTTACATGCCAGAGGATTTAACGTTCGAAAAAGAAAACAGTAAAATAATAAGGTGTTTTTAAACATTTATTTTGCAAACTGCACGCACGGTGCTCAGCAGAGTTACTGCATTGATTTTTCTTTAATCCAAAGCAAAAAGCATCTGTTTGTAGATAGATCGAGGAACTAAGCAAGATAAATAGAATTTCCAATGTTATTTAATTTCCCCAGTGAAAGAAAAAAATCAGATACATTTTTACAATTGTTAAAAGTTACCGCTCCACAATTAAATGTACTGTTATATTATACATTGTTAGTGTGTGTGTGTGCGTATGTATATACTGCATATAACGAGGAGGAGAGAGCACTCCAATACATATACTCAACTACTTATTATTATTATTCTTTATTTATAAAGCGCCAGCATATTCCGCAGCGCTGTACAATAAGCACAGTATAGACAGGGTTACAATACATTGAACAACATTTGACAAACAGTACAGGAGGAGATGAGGGCCCTATTCCCGTAGGAACTCACAATCTAGGAGGGTTGGGGTTGGAAACAGGAGGAGAGGACTGTAAGGTGAGAGTGATTGATGGTTGCGTCAGTGAGTTGGGTGGTAGGCTTCCCTAAATAGGAACGTTTTCAGGGAGCGTTTGAAGGAAGAGAAGTTAGGGGAAAGTCTGACAGTACGAGGGAGAGCGTTCCAGAGAGTGGGGGCTGCGCGTGAGAAATCCTGCAGTCTATCATGGGAAGAGGTGATGCGGGGAGAAGCTAGGCGCAGGTCACTGTTTGACCTTAGGGAGCGGGCTGGGGTGTATTTGGTGATTAGTGAGGACAGGTAGTGGGGCGCTGAGTTAGTGAGGGTTTTGTAGGTAAGGATAAGGATTTTGAACTTAATTCTGCAGTGGATGGGGAGCCAGTGAAGGGACTCGCAGAGGGGAGCGGCAGAGACAGAGCGGCGGGTGAGGTGAATTAGCCTGGAGGAGGCGTTCAGGATGGATTGTAGGGGGGAGAGGCGGGACAGAGGGAGGCCAGATAAGAGATTATTGCAATAGTCGAGTCGGGAGATTACCAGGGCGTGTATGAGTTGTTTTGTGGTGACAGCGGTAAGTAGCTGTAACTCATTTATAGATTAACCCCTTCGCTGCTGAGGCATTTCACCTCTGCGTGCTGAGCTAATTTTACCGTTTTTGCTCATCATGTTTAAACACGATTTGAAGTCACGTTTTATTGTACGACCCAGACATATTATATATCCTTTTTTAAAGGCAGATTCTGCAGATTCTTAAAATAGCATTATTATATGTATACGTCATGCCCTGCCAGAATTCTATAACAAAAAATGGAAATAAATGTGAATTTCCATTAAAATTTCAATCATTTACATGTAACGTAATTTTTTTTACATTTTATCATCTGAGTTTTGCAGTTATATATTTTATGGGGTACAATCGTTACAAAAATAGAAATGGGAACCCGTTACCGAATATTTCAGAGGAAAATACTTGATTTTAGCTAAATAAATGGCATTTTTCGTTCGTACAGCACTATTGTTCACATTATAATTGAAAAGTCAACAATAGTGCTGCAATAATAAATTAACCCTTTCGCTGCTGAGGCATTTCCCGCCTCTGTGCTGAGGTCATTTTTACCGGTTTTGCTCATCATGTTTAACCGCGTTTTGAAGGCTTATTTTAGTATATGACCCAGACATATTATATATCGTTCTTTCCGTCAGACTCGGCAGATTCATAATATGTCATTATTATATGAATACATTATGTCCTGTCTGAATATTATAACAAAATATGCAATAAAATTAGAATTTTCAATAATTTACAACGTGTAAAGTGTTTTTTTCACATTTTAACATGCGATCGTTTGCGGTTATATTTTCTATGGGGTGCGCTTGTTAAAAAAATTAGAAATGGTGTCTCGTTACATTTTTTTTTGGGGAAAATTTCGCTATTTTTAACAAACGCACCCCATACAAAAATCGTTAGTGCAGCATCATTGTTCACATTATAAATTAAATGGGAACAATATTGGTGCATTAACAAAACAAATAAAAAATAAAAAACGTGTTTATTTTTTTAATATTATTTTTTATATATTTTTAGTTTTATTTTTTTTACAAAATTTTACATGGTCATGTTTGGTATCGTTGGAAAGGCCATACATCCTAGCTGCCATGGATCGGGAGATAGGGGGTTCATTGGAACCCCCTATCTCCACCATTGCTGGCAGCTAGGGGTTAACTCCAGGACTGGCGCCATCGTGCTATGCACGATGACGCCAGTCCTCAGGGGGAGTTCCCGGAGGCTTGACTGACATCCAAGATGTCGGCCAGCTCTGGGAAAGGTTTACGAACTGGCGCTTTTCGGCGCCGAATTGTGATCCGGCCCCCATGGGGTTAATGCCAGGTACCGTTTGGAAGGGCAGGCACCTCCTCCGCACACGTGGGGGGCGCCTGAAATAGATGTCACCGCGCCGCCGCAATGACATCTATTGTGCCCGCGGCGCAAGGATGTCAGCCCGCACCGGGAGGCACAGCGATCGGCCGGAATCCGGCCGATCACTGGCTGTGAAGGGAGGACGCGCTCAGCGCATCCTCCGCAGCCAACCCTTCCTGTGGGAGGACGCGCTCAGCGCGTCTGCCGCAGCGAAGTGGTTAAAGAAAAATAATACATTTTTATTTATTTTTTATTTTTATTTATTATTAAAAAAAAATTCTTACATATAACCTAGTCATGTTTGATATCCGTGGAAGGGCCATACCCTGACCATTCCAATGAAAACATGACCCTCTAGCTGCCACCTCTTGGGAGATATTGAGGTCCAAATGACAACCCGATCTACAACAAAGGTACTTCCATAGGAAATCCCTGGGCAGCTAAGGGGGTTAACTCACCAACTGACGTCATCGCGCCATGTACAATGATGTTAGTTGACGAGGGGAGACCTGGAGGCAGTTCTGACATCTAAGATGGCAGCCCCCACCAGAAACGCGCCGCGATCCGGCACCGATTGGCGCCTCACTCTTCCATTCTCTTCTCTCACTCTTTCTTTGCCTTCTCAATCTCTTTCACTCTTCCTTTCTCTTCTCTCTCACTCTTCCTTTCTCTTCTCTCTCACTCTTACCTTTGCCGCCTTGATCTCTTCCTTGCGCTTCTCTCTCACTCTTCCTTTCCCTTCTCGCTCTCTTCCTTTCTCTCCTTTTTCACTCTTCATTTCTCTCCTCTCACTCTTCCATTCTCTTCTCTCTCACTCTTTCTTTGCCTTCTCAATCTCTTTTTTTTCGCTTCTCTCTCACTCTTCCTTTCTCTCTCTTCTCTCTCACTCTTCCATTCTCTTGATCTCTCACTCTTTCTTTGCCTTCTCAATCTCTTCCTTTCCCTTCTCGCTCTCTTCCTTTCTCTCCTCTTTCCCTCTTCCTTTCCCTTCTCTCTCAATCTCTTCCTTTATCTTCTCTCTCACTCTCTTTGCTTTCTCACTCTTTCTTTCTCTTCTCTCACTCTTCCTTTCTCTTCTCTCTCCCTCTTCCTTTGCCTTATTGCATACTCTCCCTTTGTCTTCTCTTGCACTCTTTAGCCACTCTTCTCTATCACTTCCTCTTCCTTTCTCTTCTCTCTCACTCTTCCTTTCTCTTCTCTCGCTCTCTTTCTTTCTTTCTCTTCTCTCTCCCTCTTCCTTTGCCTTATTGCATACTCTCCCTTTGTCTTCTCTTGCACTCTTTAGCCACTCTTCTCTATCACTTCCTCTTCCTTTCTCTTTTCTCTCACTCTGTCTTTGCCTTCTCTCTCACTCTTCCTTTCTCTTCCCTCTCCCTCTTCCTTTGCCTTATCGCAGACTCTCCCTTTGTCTTCTCTCGCTCTCTTTCTTTCTTTCTCTTCTCTCTCACTCTTCCTTTCTCTTCTCTCGCTCTCTTCCTTTCTCATCTCTCTCCCTCTTCCTTTGCCTTATCGCATACTCTCCCTTTGTCTTCTCTTGCACTCTTTAGCCACTCTTCTCTATCACTTCCTCTTCCTTTCTCTTCTCTATTGCTCCATGTTTTGTCTTCTCTCTTATGCCTTTTCCCAATTTCTCCCTCCAATCTTTTCGTCACAATTCCTCATGCAATGCCGGGAAAACAAAACTCCAAACACAGAGAGGCGTCCAGCAGTTTCCCCAGCTGTGTTTTTGTATTCCTCTGACCTCTTGCGTTCTTTCTCTCTAAAAGACATAGTAAATTCTACCAGTATTCATTAATGTAACCTCTTTCAAAGCTGGAGTATGTATGATCTAAATTAACCTCATATTTAACCACTGTGGTTAATGGTTATTAAAAAAGTGTGTATATATATATAAAAAATATATCCCAGTGTCCTAGCTGGATCCCATGTTTGCACATTGCTGATCCCTATTAATAGGCCATAAAAAAACTTCAGAAATATGTAGTCACGTGAGAAAAATAATACAAAAATGTTTCGCTGTGTAAAAAAATAAACATGGACGGATGAAAGACTTCTGTAAGTCATTATCAAGCTGTGAATATCTACTTCTTCTCAGCAAGCATCTGGAAGCAGCGATAGAATTCTGGCCAGTTCCCACGCGTTTCCTTTCCAACATAAATATAACAAACTGGCAGTTTCCCATATAAAACAAGAAGAAAAGGCACAAACATACAACTCCTAGAGGAAGTGAGTAAATAACGCTACTAAAATGCAAGATTCTGAACGAACAGTTCTACGGTTTGAGGAAATATTTTATACACATGTGTATGTCTAGTATTGTCAAGACGGAGCTATAAGGATGCATCAACTTAAAGGTCCACTACCACCAAAAAATTTAATAAATGTCCTTATTGTGTTTATTTGAGGTTGCTGATATCTTACATGTGCTTTGTTTTTCTCTTGTATGTTTAGTTAAGAAAATATTTTCCTCTATATGTGTCACTGGGTGTATCCATTGTGTGATATTTTCCTCTATATGTGTCACTGGGTGCATCCATTGTGTGATATTTTCCTCTATGTGTCACTGGGTGCATCCATTGTGTGATATTTTCCTCTATGTGTCACTGGGTGCATCCATTGTGTGATATTTTCCTCTATATGTGTCACTGGGTGCATCCATTGTGTGATATTTTCCTCTATATGTGTCACTGGGTGCATCCATTGTGTGATATTTTCCTCTATATGTGTCACTGGGTGCATACATTGTGTGATATTTTCCTCTATATGTGTCACTGGGTGCATTGACTTTTGGGTATTTTGCATTGTAGACTGCCCCTGCCCCCAACAGAATCTTTCTAGCACTTGTTCCTCAATGTGAGGCATTGGCCGTAGAATGGAGTGAATGGGTCAGAAGTTCAGAAAACGGACCCATTGACTTGCATTGTGTGGGATATATGTAAATAACATCACCAGAGGTAACATTCACTGTCGTTAGCACACTATCAGATCTCATTCAGCTGCCGCCTCTTATCTGAAGTAGCCTAGACAACACAATAGATCCCCTGCAGTCTTGTCTTAACATTCCCTTCTCCACCCCGTTGCCTCTTCGCTGCTGTTTTATCCCATACCACAGCTGTAAAGTGAAACTTGTGCTAATATCTTTTTTAAAAAAAATGTTGAATCAAGATAAAAATACACAAAATGGAAACAGGAGATAAAAATCTAACTTTATTTTTACTTTTAACTTGCAATTACTTCAAAGAAAAAAAAAACATCAGCTTGTGGTTTATAAAGTGGTTTTGTTTGTAATGCACAAGTAATCTAGTCACAGCTTATATTAGTGGTAGTGTCCTTTTAATATTTAAACAATATACTACTCTATCAAAATAATTCAAATACATTCGATTTATGAATTGTAAAATTCTTTTCAGTGATGCGTTTTCAATTTATGACCATTTTAGTTACGTTATCGTTGCCTTCATTCTATTAAAGTTAATACTGCTTTTATTTTCAAATCACTTTTACGTAAATCCTTCTAAAAAAATAGATTTTTATACGAGCAATTAAAACTTAGGCAACAATAATACATGGAAAAATCATAAAGAGGAAAAAAATATAAGATTTAATGGGGGTTGCTGTATCTCTTGTGCACAGATGACTTGCTTGGCATTTCAGTCTTGGCCTTCCGTTCTGGGTGACAGCAGTCTGAAATGCATATGGAATAGTCTCCTCTGTAATGGCTCAGGTGCTGTTGCCTGCTCTCATAAACCTTGGTTTTTCCTCACCCTAAAAATAATTATTTTATACAATTATAAGTAATGTATATATACATATACAGGGTTATTCAAAGAGATCCGAATTGTGACCAAAAGGTAACCGAACGCTGAAATTCAGTGTACGGTTACCTTTCCTGGCCATTCGGCTATTCAGAGAGCAGGCAGTTCGCCAAATGTTGGCGAATTGTCTGCACATACGGTGCCTGTTCGGTGCCTGTTCGAGGGCAGTGAAATCCCCATAGTGAAGCAATGCTTCGGCTATTCAGAGAACAAAAACCAGCAGTGAAAAGTTGCTGAAATGCCTTGTGGTTCGGTGGTTTCATTCGGCAGGTTTATTCAGGCGAATCCCATAGGCTACAATGTGAAAAATATTCCAGTTTTAACCCAATATCTAATAAACCATTTATTATTTTATTCTGCAGTAAAAAGTCTCTTTATTTTTAGACTTTTTAGGATCTTTTAGGCATTTTTCGGATTTTTTTGTTAATTTCTTTTCCATTTTTTCTTTTGTCTGTAACAGCCCTTTTTATTATCATTCATTGGATCTTATATGTAAATTTCAGACATTTTCGTTCTGTAGTTTCTTTGCAAACAGCGTTTCACTTTTCAAACATTCAAGCATACTGGTTTTTTTTTGTTCACTCCATTCGTCTGCGGAGTCGGCTTTTTCCGGCGGCTGCTCTGCGCTGTGATCGGCTCCTGCTCGGGTTTCTCCGGCGTGTTCGGCGGGGTTAATCCAGATGTTTTTGCGGTTTCGTGTGCCTTCACCGGGTTTTACGATGAGTGCAGGGTTTGCGGCGGCTTTTCCCTGCACTACGACGGCCCTGTGGTGCTTGCTGAATGCACCGCAGGGTCGCCGAAATGGGATCACCAAATCGCACTGAATTGCGGAGAACGAAAAGTCACCGAACGTGCGATGACTTTTCGATTCTCTTTGAATAACCCTGATATACATACACATAAAGGTATTGAAAAAGCCAAAATGTTGATTAACCCCTTCACCGCCAAGTGATTTTACAAAAAAAAACATTGTCAGGAACCAGAATGATTATCTGAGTAATTTTTTTCAGGTTCCCGTTTCCATTAGTATATTTCGATTTTTATTTTACCATCCACCCGTGCAGTTATCAGTGTTGTGTCTATTTATATATTTTAATAAAAGGTGACATTTAATGAAGAAAAAAAAAATAAGTCATCGCTGAGTGAGATCATTCAGGTAGTGTAAGACCTTTCCATCTCTGCTTCTTTTCATACAGCTGCGCATCCCGCCGGCTACATTGCTTACTTTAATTAAAGCATCGGAAATAATAACCCCTGGGTGAATTTCTTGCATTGCTGTCGCTGGCAACGAGCCATTCAACCTGCATTTTTAGAGCTATGTGCTAAAATATTGTTGTTTTCTTTCTCTGGTCTTGAATAGTGTTTTGAGATTTCTGGATTTTCCAGTTAAGATACATAGTTTATGACAGGTGATTTCCATTTTCTGCAATGACAATTTTCTATTACAAATTAAATATATATATATATATATTCTCATTTAAGTTGCATTTAGCCAGCAGGAAATGACAGTTGGTTAGTGCACTGACTACATTATTTTTTATCGTCAGATTAAAATAATTGATTAATTTACAATCTCATTCAAGTGTTGATAAAATGGGTACCATTGAGTGGGTGATAATGATAGAAGATATACCCGGCCCCGAGGACACTAAAATAGATCAGTGTTTTATTATATACAGATCAGCCACAACATTAAAACCACCGACAGGTGCAGTAAATAACATTGATTATATGGTTACAATGGCGCCCATCACAGGGTGGGCTATATTGTTGCTGGGAGGGATATATTGTTGCAGGGTGGGATATATTGTCAAAGGGAGGGATATATTGTTGCAGGGAGGGATATATTGTGGCAGGGAGGGATATATTGTCAAAGGGAGGGATATATTGTTGCAGGGAGGGATATATTGTTGCAGGGAGGGATATATTGTCAAAGGGAGGGATATATTGTTGCAGGGAGGGATATATTGTGGCAGGGAGGGATATATTGTCAAAGGGAGGGATATATTGTCAAGGGAGGGATATATTGTTGCTGGGAGGGATATATTGTGGCAGGGAGGGATATATTGTCAAAGGGAGGATATATTGTTGCAGGGAGGGATATATTGTGGCAGGAGGGATATATTGTGCAGGGAGGGATATATTGTCAAAGGAGGGATATAATGTTGCAGGGTGGGCTATATTGTTGCATGGAGGGATCTATTGTCAGGGGGTGGGATATAGTGTCAAAGGGAGGGATATATTGTTGCAGGGAGGGATATATTGTTGCAGGGAGGGATAAATTGTCGCAGGGTGGGCTATATTGTTGCATGGAGGGATATATTGTTGCAGGGTGGGCTATATTGTTGCAGGGAGGGATATATTGTCAAAGGGAGGGATATAATGTTGCAGGGAGGGATATATTGTCAAAGGGAGGGATATAATGTTGCAGGGTGGGCTATATTGTTGCATGGAGGGATCTATTGTCAGGGGGTGGGATATATTGTCATGGGTGGGATATAGTGTCAAAGGGAGGATATATTGTTGCAGGGAGGATATATTGTTGCAGGGAGGGATAAATTGTCGCAGGGTGGGCTATATTGTTGCATGGAGGGATATATTGTTGCAGGGTGGGATATATTGTCAAAGGGAGGGATATATTGTTGCAGGGAGGGATATATTGTGGCAGGGAGGGATATATTGTCAAAGGGAGGGATATATTGTTGCAGGGAGGGATATATTGTTGCAGGGAGGGATATATTGTCAAAGGGAGGGATATATTGTTGCAGGGAGGGATATATTGTGGCAGGGAGGGATATATTGTCAAAGGGAGGGATATATTGTCAAAGGGAGGGATATATTGTTGCTGGGAGGGATATATTGTTGCAGGGAGGGATATATTGTCAAAGGAGGGATATATTGTTGCAGGGAGGGATATATTGTGGCAGGAGGGATATATTGTCAAAGGAGGGATATATTGTCGCAGGGAGGGATATATTGTTGCAGGGAGGGATATATTGTCAAAGGGAGGGATATATTGTCGCAGGGAGGGATATATTGTTGCAGGGAGGGATATAATGTTGCAGGGTGGGCTATATTGTTGCATGGAGGGATATATTGTCAAAGGGAGGGATATAATGTTGCAGGGTGGGCTATATTGTTGCATGGAGGGATCTATTGTCAGGGGGTGGGATATATTGTAATGGGGTGGGATATATTGTCACAGGGTGGGATATATTGTCACAGGTGGGATATATTGTCACAGGGTGGGTGTCATCATGGCGGCACTCGGCGTAAGCTGTGGTGGGGCCCATGTTCAGGGTTAAAAGTCAATATGCAGGAAATACCACTCAGACAATACGTGATATGACAGAAGGTGAGGACACCACAAGACTTGGCAGAGACTCCTGCACAGCTCAACCAAAAGGAACCCTGAGGCTAGGACAAGCGCGTTTTCTACGGACTGTGCGTCCGTGCAGTACGGACGTACTTTTTCACTGTCAACAAGGTAGTGGCCACACAGTCCATTTTTTGTACTGACGTTATTTTTGACTGAAGTAGATGGGAAATAAAAAAACATTCTGTCCGTCAAAAATGTTGGACGTATAAATGCAGTCCATCTGACCACGTTTCATCACTCACACATAAAGCTACATGGACGTTGCAGACGTGGCGCACTCCGCACGTCCGTTCTAGCAGTATTACGTTCTTGCCTAAACTGCGTCAGTTTGCCACGGCCGTCATGTATCCTCACTTCCGTGCGGACGTACTTCGTGTGTGGGGCTCCATTGGTCAGAATGCTATGCTGCCACGATCGTACAAATGTGCGGCAACACGGACGTGATAACTGCGCTCGTCTGACCCCAGCCTTATACTGACAGGTCGGTCTTTAGAGTAGACGGATCTGATCTAATAGAAAAACAACAAATGGCAGTGCAGAGCCTCAGGATATAAACAGTATATACACAGAAAGGAGTCAGCACGTGTGGGTAAAGACAAACACTTGGTCATAGAATAGCCAGGGATCAAAACACCAGAGAGGAAAGTCAGAAATAGCCAGGGTCATACACAGGAAATCAGCAGAGTAAATAATAAACCAGAAAACAAAAGCACAACCACGAAATAAAACCACACAGGAGCTAGGGTAGGACAACCAACAAGGAATAACCAGAAAATAAACAAAGTACACGGGCGAGTGGCGTAACAGACAGAGGGAAACAGAACCAAAAATATATTCTAGCAAAATATAGAACAGGAACTTGCTTGAAGCAGGAGAACAGAACAACAATGATTAGTCGTGACTCAGGAATCATGGAGCAAAGAATTATGGAAGCAGTGCTCTTAAATAGGGAGCGGAACAGAACGTGACAGACAGGTGAGTGCAAATAAGTAATCCCTGGGCTGGAACCCTGGAATGGCAACAGGAAACAAGACCCGAACCGGATCAGCTCGCATACAGGGGACAGGGCCTGAAACGTGACAGTGAGATATACAGGGTTATCCAAAGATATTCGAAAAGTCACCGCACGTTCGGTGTCTTTTCGTTCTCTTCAATTCGGTTCCTTTTGCCGATCCCATTTCGGTGACCCTGCGGTGTATTCAGCAAGTACCACAGGGTCCCCGAATTGCAGGGAAAAGCTGCCGCAAACCCGACGAAAACTAACCGCAAAACCCAGCGAATGCACGCCGAAAAGCCACAAAAACATCTGGATAAACCCGTCGAAAAGCCCGAACAGGAGCCGTCACACCCAGCCGAAGCAGCCGAAGCAGCTGAGACGCAGATGAGGGAGGTGAATAAATTAGCAAAACCGTTTGTATGAATGTGAAATTGAAACACTGTTTGCAAAGAAACTACTGAGCGAATATGTCTGAAATTTACACAGGAGGTCCAGGGAATGATAATAAAAGGGGCTGTTACAAAAAAAATAAGTAAACTGAAAAAAAAAATCAGAAAAATGCTTAAAGTATCCTAAAAAATCTATAAATAAAGAAACTTTTTGCTGCAGAATTTTATAATGAACGGTTTATTAGATATTGAATTAAAACGGGAATATTTTTAACATTGAAGTCTATCAGGGTTATCCAAAGAGATTCGAATTGCTTGAGAAAGGTAACCGAACGCTGAAAATCAGGGTTCGGTTACCTTTCTTGGCCATTCGGCTATCCAGAGAGCAGGCAATTCGCCAAATCCTGGCGAATTGCCTGAACATACGGTGCCTGTTCGGTCCCTGTTCGAGGGCAGTGAAATCCCCATGAAAAAGCACTGCTTCGGCTATTCAGAGAACACAAACCAGCAGTGAAAGGTTCCCCTAATGCTCTGCCATTCGGTGGTTTAATTCGGCAAATTTATTCAGGAGAATCCCATAGACTTCAATGTTAAAAATATTCCTGTTTTAATTCAATATCTAATAAACCGTTCATTATATAATTCTGCAGTAAAGAGTCTCTTTATTTATAGATTTTTTAGGATACTTTAAGCATTTTTCTGAATTTTTTAAAAAAAAATTAAAAGTCCGATTTTTTTTTTTTTTTTTTTCAGTTTACTTATTTTTTTTGTAACAGCCCTCTTTATTATCATTCCCTGGACCTCCTGTGAAAATTTCAGGCATTTTCGCTCAGTAGTTTCTTTGCAAACAGCGTTTCATTTTCCCAGATTCATACAAATGGTTTTTCTAATTTATTCACTGCCTCCTCTACGTCACAGCTGCTTCGGCTCTGTGTGATTCGGCTCCTGTTCGGCTCCTGTTCGGCTTTTTCGAAGGTTAATCCAGATGTTTTTGCTTGTTTTCAGCGTGCATTCGGTTAGTTTTCGTCAGGTTTTCGGCAGCTTTTCCCTGCAATTCGGGGACCCTGTGCTGTTTGCTGAATACACCGCAGGGTCACCGAAATGCAATCGGCAAAAGGAACCGAATTGAAGAGAACGAAAAGTCACCGAACGTGCGGTGACTTTTCGAATCTCTTTGGATAACCCTGTAAGGGATTCTCCTGAATTAACCTGCCGAATTAAACCACCGTATGGCAGGGCATTTCGGGAACCTTTCACTGCTGGTTTGTGTTCTCTGAATAGCCGAAGCAGTGCTTTTTCATGGGGATTTCACTGTCCGCGAACAGGGACCGAACAGGCTCCGTATGTTCAGGCAATTCGGCAGTATTTGGCAAATTGCCTGCTCTCTGGATAGCTGAATGGTCAGGAAAGGGAACCAAACGCTGATTTTCAGCGTTCGGTTACCTTTCTCAAGCAATTCGGATCTCTTTGGATAACCCTGATAGTGTCCCGGGGCGGTATACTGTATATTGTCTCAGAGTGTGATATATTGTCACAGGGCGGGATAGATTGTCACCAGGTGGGTTATATTGTCACCAGGTGTGTTATATTGTCACGGGGCATGACATATTGTCACAGGGCAGGATATATTGTCATGGAGTGGGATATATTGTCACAGGCCGGGATAGAATGTCACCGGGTGGGTTATATTGTCACGGGACAGGCTATATTGTCACAGGGTGGAATATATTGTCATGGGGTGAGATATATTGTCAACGGGTGTAATATATACAGTTGTGTTCAAAATTATTCAACCCCCACTGAAATTGAGTGTTTTGGCCAGTTTGACATTGAT
Source organism: Leptobrachium leishanense (assembly GCA_009667805.1). Classification (NCBI taxonomy): domain Eukaryota; kingdom Metazoa; phylum Chordata; class Amphibia; order Anura; family Megophryidae; genus Leptobrachium; species Leptobrachium leishanense. The sequence continues at coordinate 312,282,197 of CM019067.1, forward strand.
TTTGATCATTCAGTCATCTTGCTTACAATTAAATCAAAGAGGCACGTGTAGGTCAGACAAATATAACATAACATTTATAATGAAATAACCACAAATGTCTTTTCTGTGCTCACATCATTATCAGTTTTATTCAACCCCCAAGTGACATTCAATCTTAGTACTTAGTACAACATCCTTTTACAGTTATAACAGCTTTTAAACGTGAAGCATAGCTTGACACAAGTGTCTTGCAGCGATCTACGGGTATCTTCGCCCATTCGTCATGGGCAAAAGCCTCCAGTTCAGTCACATTCTTAGGCTTGCGCACTGCAACTGCTTTCTTTTAGTCCCACCAGAGGTTCTCAATCGGACTTAAGTCAGGTGACTGCGATGGCCACTCCAAAATGTTCCAGCCTTTAATCTGCAACCATGCTCTAGTGGACTTGGAAGTATGCTTGGGATCATTGTCCTGTTGAAAGATCCAACGTCTCCCAAGCCTCAGGTTTGTGACGGACTGCATCACATTGTCATCCAATATCTCCTGGTACTGAAGAGAATTCATGGTACCTTGCACACGCTGAAGCTTCCCTGTACCTGCAGAAGCAAAACAGCCCCAAAGCATGATTGACCCCCCCCGCCATGTTTCACAGTAGGCAAGGTGTTCTTTTCTTCATAGGCCTTGTTCTTCCTCCTCCAAACATAGCGTTGATCCATGGGCCCAAACAGTTCTAATTTTGTTTCATCCGTCCACAGAACACTATCCCAAAACTTCTGTGGTTTGTCCACAAGACTTTTGGCATACTGCAGTCGACTGTTCTTATTCTTTGGAGACAGCAAGGGGGTGCACCTGGGAGTTCTGGCATGGAGGCCTTCATTACGCAGTGTGCGCCGTATTGTCTGAGCTGAAACTTCAGTACCCACATCTGACAAATCTTTTCTCAGTTCCTCAGCAGTCACACGGGGACTTTTCTCCACTCTACGCTTCAGGTAGCGCACAGCAGTCGAAGTCAGCATCTTCTTTCTGCCACGACCAGGTAGCGTTTCAACAGTGCCCTTTGCCTTGAATTTGTGAATGATGCTTCCTATGGTCTCTCTTGGTATGTTTAACATCTTTGCAATCTTCTTATAGCCATTGCCCTTCCTGTGAACAGTAATCACCTCTTCTCTTGTCTTCCTGGACCATTCTCTTGACTTCACCATGTTTGTAACCACACCAGTAAATGTCTAGAAGGAGCTGAGTATCACAGTCATTTTAACCACTTGGCTGCTATGGACGCGCTCAGCGCGTCCAGCCAAGTGGTTCTCCTGTGCTACGGACGCGCTCAGCGCGTCCGAGCACAGGAGGCAGCAATCCGCCGGATTCCGGCAGATTGCTGCGCCCCCCCGGTGCGGGCTGACATCTTGGATGTCAGCCCAGCACTCGGGAGCCCGGCGGGGACATTAGATGTCATCGCGGCTACGCAATGACATCTAATTCAGGCGCCCCCCCCGCATGTGCGGAGGAGGCGCCTGAAAGGGAGGGGGGGGAGGTCCTTCGGACCTCTCTCCCTCCCGATCGCCGGGGAGCAGGGGGTTAAGACAAACACTGCTTGGAAGGGCACAGCCTGCCCTTCCAAACGGTGGCTCTCATTAACCCCTGGGGAGCCGGATCAGGAATCGGCGCTGAAAAGCGCCGGTTCGTGATCCTTTCCCGGACATACATCTTGGATGTCGGCCAAGCCTCCGGGAACTTCCCCTGAGGACTGGCGTCATCGTGCATAGCACGATGACGCCAGTCCTGGAGTTAACCCCTAGCTGCCACCAACGGTGGAGATAGGGGATTCATCCCCTATCTCCCGATCCGTGGCAGCTAGGGGTTAATGTTTGGTACTGTTGGATCGGCCAGAGCATGGCCGTTCCAACGATATCAAACACCACTGTGAAAAAAGTTTTTTTTTAAAAACAAATTAAAAATAAAAATGAAAAAATATTTTAAAAAAAAATTATAAAAAAAAAATAAACAAGTTTTTTTTTGGTTTGTTAATGCAGCAATATTGTTCCCATTTCAATTATAATGTGAACAATGATGCTGCACTAACGATTTTTGTATGCGGTGCGTTTGTTAAAAATCGCGTAATTTCCCCCAACTAAAAATGTAACGAGACCCCATCTCTAATTTTTTTAACAAGCGCACCCCATACAAAATATAACCGCAATTGCTCGCATGTTAAAATGTGAAAAAAACCACTTTACACGTTGTAAATTATTGAAAATTCATATTTTATTGCATTTTTTGTTATAATATACAGACAGGTCATGACGTATACATATAATAATGACATATTATGAATCTGCCGAGTCTGACGGAAAGAACGATATATAATATGTCTGGGTCATATACTAAAATAAGCCTTCAAAACGCATTTAAACATGATGATCAAAACCGGTAAAAATGACCTCAGCACAGAGGCTTGAAACGCCTCAGCAGCGAAAAGGTTAAAGCTGCCTAATTGGTGCTTATTATGCTTTATTGCTGCTTCGTGACATCCACAGGTGTTTTCAATACCTGATTGAAAACACTTGAATGAACCTCTGTTCTTCAGAGTGGTAGTCTTTAAGGGGTTGAATAATTGTGTCAATGAAGAATTCACAAAAGAAACATTTACTACTGTATTACAAAACCAATTGATGTCATTTTAGTTGCATATGGTTCTTTAAAAAGTCCTTGTAGGATTTCATTCTGAATACAATTACAAATGTACACTAAATTCCCTAAAACCCTTTACAGCATTGGGGGTTGAATAATTTTGAACACAACTGTATTTACACAGGGAGGGATAGAATGTCACCCCTTGGGTTATATTGTCACAGAGCAAGATATACCTGTACACCTCGCCGGCATTAAGCCACCTCCAATGGATGACGCTCATCATTAAGGGGTTAAGTAGTCATACACCCGAATATGGTCATACAAAAGTATCAGGTCTATTCAAAGGAAGGTGAAACTCTGGAGAATGACTGGAGAAGTGAAAATTCTAGGTCAAAATAGTCAAACCAGAAAAATTCTCCCATTTATCTCACTTTCCAAATTGACTATTTGGTCTAGATTGTTCTCGTCTCCTGCCAATTCTCCGGGTTTTCAACTGTATATACACTATATTTGCAAAAGTATTCGCTCACCCATCCAAATCAGGAGCTGGGCAGGTGAGCGAATACATTTGGCAATATAGTGTATTTCTCGAAGGTAGACATCCAAGGGTATTTTTCTAGATGGACTTTCATGCTTTTTACATGGCCTGTTGTTCGCAAATTAATCCATCTCGTGGACACCGCAGGAATCAACGTAGAGAGAACAGATTCCCTTACAGTTAAGTACTAGGTAAGCAAAGATGTATTTCATGTGAATATTTGTCTTTTGGTGCAACAGCATCATACCTGCATAATTTTACTGATGGGAATACATATATTTGCCCCCAGCTCACATGGATATATATTTTCCCCCAGCTCACATGGATATATACATTGCCCCCAGCTTATCACATGGATATATATATTGCCCCCAGCTCACATGGATATATTGCCCCCAGCTCATATGGATATATTGCCCCCAGCTCATCACATGGATATCTTGCTCACAGCTCACATGGATATATTTCCCCCAGCTCACATGGATATATATATTGCCCCCAGCTTATCACATGAATATATATATTGCCCCAGCTCATCACATGGATATATATATATATTGCCCCCAGCTCTCACTTCCTCTGTCTGAGGCTGTTCTTCTCCCTACGAGCGGCCACCAGCATGCATCTTGGCTGCTCACCAGGAACCACCTGACCAGCACAACCGCGTTCTCGCGAGATCGCGAAGTTCACGTGAACTCTACGCATTTCGTGCGCTAGTCAGGTGGTTACCATCCCAGGCGAGCGGCCAAGCTGCATCATGCCGGCGGCCGCTCGTAGGGGGAAGAACGGCCGGCGGCAGTGATCCGCCCCTGCGCTGAGTGCAGTTAGTGCACTCAGCACTGCAAGGCTCGATCCTCCTATGCAGGATTGCGTTTTGCAGCCCCGTCGAACGTGCGTTGTAGCGCTTCGACGGGGAGGCTTTCTAGACGTCTGCAGGATGCCCGCTGTAGCACGCGCAATTTTTGCACACGCTGCAGCGTGTGGACGGCCCCGTCGAAGCGTCACAGCGCTGCGATGGACGCCAGGAGGCAGACCAGTACGGGCGCACATAGTGCGCTCGTCTGACATGGCCCTTAAGAGGACACATAACATTCCTCTTGTGATGTCTGTTAAAATTGTAGATGCTCATGAAAACTGTAGTAATTTTGGTACAATCTGATTTTTTTTAAAAATGTTCTCCTTTGCACAGTGCTCTGAGCATGTATTTGTGTTTTTGCGTGGTGGAAGGCAGATACATAAATCCTAACGTCCATGAAAGTGCTTTGATTGATTTAAATTCTATCATATATATATATAAAAAAAGAAATTTCAGGACAGATGAAATTAAAAAAAGAAATGTTTACGGTTTCTTTGAAGAATGTGAAACGTGTTCGATTATTACGGAATTGGATCCTGATGAAGGTGGACCCGCTTTGAACTTTCACATCACATCGTGGGAGATCACAGGCTGGAAAACACTGTACTCTCTGTAACGTTATACATCTGAAGACATGGACGGACTGACAGCAGTCTGGGGCCTCAGGCAATGTCAGCCCACCTCCCTCCCACTGACAAAATAAAAACCGATGAAGGGATTGAACATTTTAGGTAAAAAAGGAAAAGAATGAATGATGGGAAAATAACCAGTTTGGGATTCCTTTTATCGGAATCAAATATTATGGCTAAAGATTTTAAATGACCTTATAATGTTTACACAATTTATACTTTCATGACACATCTTTGTGCTTATGTGAGTGTATACAATGTGACAGCTTGAGCTGTGTGCGTTTCTATAGCATGTACATGTGTGTTTATGTTCGAAGGGTCAGCTTGGGATGCAGTAATGTATGTGTATGTGTATAACATGCGCGTGTAATGTGTGTGTGAATGCAAAGGGATCCGTTATAACAGAACTACCCAAACCTTCAGAACTAGCCCCGGACAGGGACAAAAAAAATAGGTCCAGGCATTTTAAAGTAAGCAGCCCACTTTTGTCTACCACTATAATGACACACAAACACGCATGTATTTATACACACACCGATATGCACCCCTATACTCCAATCACTGTACATACACCTACACACCCCTATTATATACATATATGTGCACCTACACACCCCTACTATATACCAATACGTGCACCTACACACCCCTACTATATACATATATGTGCACCTACACACCCCTACTATATACATATATGTGCACCTACACACCCCTACTATATACATATATGTGCACCTACACACCCCTACTATATACATATATGTGCACCTACACACCCCTACTATATACCAATACGTGCACCTACACACCCATACTATATACCAATACGTGCACCTACACGTCCCTACTATATACATAAATGTGTACCTACACACCCCTGCTATATACACATATATGTGCACCGACATAGCCCTGCTATATACCTATATGTGCACCTACACACCCCTACTATATACCTATATGTGTACCTACACACCCCTGCTATATACACATATATGTGCACCTACACACCCCTACTATATACCTATATGTGCACCTACACACCCCTACTATATACTATATGTGCACCTACACACCCCTACTATATATCTATATGTGTACCTACGCACCCCTACTATATTCCAATACGTGTACCTACACACCCATACTATATACAATACGTGCACCTACACGTCCCTACTATATACATATACGTGTACCTACACACCCCTGCTATATACATATATGTGCACAGACACACCCCTACTATATATACCTATATGTGCACCTACACACCCCTACTATATACCTATATGTGCACCTACACACCCCTACTATATACCTATATGTGCACCTACACACCTACTATATACATATATGTGCACCTACACACCCCTACTATATACATATATGTGCACCTACACACCCCTACTATATACATATATGTGCACCTACACACCCCTACTATATACATATATGTGCACCTACACACCCCTACTATATACCAATACGTGCACCTACACACCCATACTATATACCAATACGTGCACCTACACGTCCCTACTATATACATAAATGTGTACCTACACACCCCTGCTATATACACATATATGTGCACCGACATAGCCCTGCTATATACCTATATGTGCACCTACACACCCCTACTATATACCTATATGTGTACCTACACACCCCTACTATATACATATATGTGCACCTACACACCCCTACTATATACCTATATGTGCACCTACACACCCCTATTATATACATATATGTGCACCTACACACCCCTACTATATATCTATATGTGTACCTACGCACCCCTACTATATTCCAATACGTGTACCTACACACCCATACTATATACCAATACGTGCACCTACACGTCCCTACTATATACATATACGTGTACCTACACACCCCTGCTATATACATATATGTGCACAGACACACCCCTACTATATACCTATATGTGCACCTACACACCCCTACTATATACCTATATGTGCACCTACACACCCCTACTATATACCTATATGTGCACCTACACACCCCTACTATATACATATATGTGCACCTACACACCCCTACTATATACCTATATGTGCACCTACACACCCCTACTATATACCTATACGTGTACCTACACACCCATACTATATACCAATACGTGTACCTACACACCCCTACTATATACCAATATGTGCACCTACACACCCCAATTATATACCTATACGCACGGCTACAAATCCCTATTATATATCGATACTTGTGTCTATACAACCCTATTATATACCTGTACATGCACCTACACACCCCTATAATATACCTATAGCGGCACCTACAAACTCCTTTTTTGCCTACAAACCAATTTTTTCCTCACTATATGGACCCCTAATTTATAATTTCCACATTCCTTCCCATTTCACTCTCAGCTGCGCTCCCGCGAGATGTTACACATATCTTTACATGATCTCGCGGGAGCGCGCAGCCAAGAGTACGAGAGCCACGTTCAAGCACAGATGCAGGCGGCTGCTCGTGGGTAAGTAGCCCGCACGTTAGAGGGGTAAACTAATAAAGCAGTTGTTTCTGAATTAGAGCAGCCGCCCCCGTACCCTGCGGTGAATGCTGAATTCACCGCAGGGTCGGAGAATGAGAGAGCACCGAAATGTAGGCGACATATAGGTGCTCTCTGAATAGCCCCTTTACGGTTAAGCCTTGTTTGCTGATGTAGTTGATTTCTGTTCTCATCCAAATCAGGTCTACATGTACGGAATTTTGGTTTAAACACAGGCAGGGTTATTCAGAGAAAGGTGAAAACTAGGAAAACTGGCAGGAGAATTTAGACCAAATAGTTGATTTGGAAAGTGAGATCAATGGGAGAATTTTTCAGGTTTGGCTATTTTGACCTAGAATTTTCACTTCTCCAGTCATTCTCCGGAGTTTCACCTTTCTTTGAATAGACCAGTATATTTCTGAATACATCTGCTTTTTTATTATTTGTATTTCTAAGTAGGCAGCACCTAACACTTTATTTATGGATTGCTTTATCCGTGCCGTGACCAAACTCACCTCTTTCAGCACTGGCCAACAGCAGCTTCATTAACTTCCTGCCCTGGCTTTACTTAAGACATTCGGTTGATTTCACCTGGATTGATTAGTCACGGTTAATCTCTCACCGCTTTGTTTTTATGTAAAGCCCGGATAATCCTTGGTGTATTCTGAAATAAAACGTTCAGCCTGGGCAGGACGGATCTTGATTTATTCCGTTTATTTTACTTTTTTTTATATTCTCGTGGTTTACGCCATGAAGTAGAACGTGCCATCCGTGCACAATGCTACCATAATCAATCAAGAGCAGGTTCAGTGAAAGTGGAGGTGTGATTCACACTTTTCACCCTATTTGCCGTGGCACGTTTAAAATGCTGACATTTACATAATCTGTCAAAGTCATGACCAGTCATACATTTTTAAGTATGGCCACAGAAGAATTCCAAGGTCAAGGGTTAGAATTCCTCCAAATCTGGTATCTACCTCTCGTGCATACGATTTATTTATTTTGTTATTGTGACGAGTCACTCTGAACTGGGGGTACCAGGATTTGGCATTACTGTTGGGAGATTTGGGACTATCAGGGTTATTCCAAGAGATTCAAAAAGTCGCTGCACGTTCGGTGACTTTTCATTCGCTACAATTCGGTTCCTTTTGCCGATCCCATTTCGGCGACCCTGAGGTGTATTCATCAAGCACCACAGGGTCCCCGAATTGCAGGGAAAAGCTGCCGCAAACCCGACGAAAACTAACCGCAAAACCCAGCGAATGCACGCCGAAACCCTCAAAAACATCTGGATTAACCTGCCGAAAACCACAGAAAAACCCGAACAGGAGCCGATCGCAGCCTTCGACAGAGCAGAAGAGGCAGTGAATAAATTAGGAAAACGGTTTGTATGAATGATTGAAAAGTGAAACACTGTTTGCAAAGAAACTACTGAGCGAAAATGTCTGAAATTTGCATATGAGGTCCAGGGAATGATAATAAAGAGGGCTGTTACAGAAAAAAGAAGTAAAGTTAAAAAAAAATCAAAAAAAAATCGGACTTTTAAAAAAAAAATTAAAAAAATGCTTATCCTAAAAAATCTATAAATAAAGAGACTTTTTATTGCAGAATCTTATAATAAACGGTTTATTAGATATTGAATTAAAACAGGAATATTTTTAACATTGAAGCCTATGGGATTCTCCTGAATAAATTTGCCGCATGAAATCACCGAATGGCAGAGCATTAGGGGAACCTTTCACTGCTGGTTTGTGTTCTCTGAATAGACGAAGCATTGCTTCTCTATGGGGATTCACTGCCCTCGAACAGGCACCGAACAGACACCGTATGTGCAGGCAATTCACCAGGATTTGGCGAATTGCCTGCTCTCTGAATAGCCGAATGGCCAAGAAAGGTAACCGAACGCTGATTTTCAACGTTCGGTTACCTTTCTCAAGCAATTCGGATCTCTTTGAATAACCCTGTATGGGTCTGTGAGGGATCAGGTTTGACACGTCATTTTATTCCCCAACCCTCTCCTATGTCCACTGTGCCTATAAAGGTACAGGGTGTTTGTGCTATGTGAGGCTATTGTTATTATTTATTTATTTATTTATAAAGTATTTTACCAGGAAGGATACTAATGTTATTGTTTTTGTTTGTGATTATATGTTTCTGTTAGTATTTGTAATATCCCTACTGTGTGTGTCACTATAGCCCCCCCCCCCTCATCTTGAACAATCTAGAATATATTTACATCTGTGACAGACTATTGTATCAGGTTATTGTCTGCTTGTGCAATGTCTTATGTTACCCCATGTATTCAGACAGTCTGATGCTTAGGCGGTGATTACATAGCACACTATTGTTTTATGTCTGGAAAGTAAAATGGGCTATGGTTAGGGCCACCAGGGTGTCATGTTCCATATACTGTATCTCCAGGACCCTCATTGCACAGTATGTTTTTGGCTCATATGTTTCATTAAAGCTCAGTTCCTGTCTGTCTTTTTGACCCCAAGCTTTGAGTGCTGCTTCATTTATGGGGAATATTGCTTTCACCGGTCTTTAATTGTACCTGTCCTTAAGCTTTGGCTAAGGGCTGAAGAAGGCACAAAAGACTGCTGGTGGGAGTCCGGGGGTCTGACAAAGGAGCGGCATTAACAGATGTGACCCAGTTGGGGTGCTGAGTTCTGTTGCTATTATTGTACAGTTATTATTTATACAGGTAAGAGAGCCCAGTAACCAGAATTGTAACATTCAAAAGACTCCGTAAACCAGAGTTGTTTGACATAATTTCCTCCTTGTCACTCCTCCACCATTGAGGGATGCACTGGGACACTCTACTGTATGCACTTCCAGTTAGTGACATGCTGCACAGAGCCAGTGATAGACTCACTGTCTCTGCACAGTATGTCCTTCAGAAAACACTGCACTGCCTCTCCCAGTGTGTATCTCGCTGATGCTGCTGCAGCAGGTGCCTTCGCTGCTCCTGTGCCACTCCTAATGGGACCTTTATCTCTGCAGATCTCCTCCGTGGGCTACAGCACCAGCAAGGGATGCGCTTGGGTACACTGTGTAGCAGCATTGTGTGTCATGTTGCACAGTGCCAACACAAGACACACTGGAACTGCACAGTATGTCCTTTCTCAAACAACTTTGCAGGGTCTCCCAGCATGTCTCGCTGGTGATGCTACAGCATGTGCCTTGCTGCTCTTCTGCTGCTCTTGAAAGGTCTAGATCTACTCCATGGGCTGAAGCACCAATTAGAGATGCACTGTGTCATACTGTGCAGCTCCAGTATTGGACATGCTGCACAGTGCCAGCAAGAGACACACTTCTCTGCACAGTAAGTTAGCTAGTGCTGCTGTCGCATATACCTCACTGCGCCCGTGCTTTTCCGGATGGGTCCTCCATCCCTCAGGATCTCCTCCATGGTCTGCAGCACCAGTGAGGGATGCACAGGAACACACTGTTGCAGCTCCAGCATGTGGCATGCTGCACAGAGCCAACGAGTGACAAAATGTCTCTGCACTCTAGCTCCCTCAGAAATGGTGCACAGTCTCTCCTAGTGTGTATCTCGCTGGTGCTGGTGCAGCATGTGCCTCGCTGCTCTCGTGCTGCTCCTGATGGGTCCTCCATACCTCCAGATCTCCTCCATGTACTAAAGCACTAACAAGGAATACGCTGCGACACACTGTGCAAGTCACACACTGTGCAAATGACATGCTGCACAGGGCTTGCAAGACAAACAATGACTCGGCACAATATGTCCCACACAAAGCACTGTGCGTCATCTCCCAGTATGCATTTTGCTGGTGCGACTGCAGCAAGAGCCTTTGCAGCTTTACTGTCGCACGCACCCTCCCAACTCCAAAATCCAGAATGCTTGAGGTCCCGAGCATTCCGAATAAGGGGTAGATATTTGCTTATTGCTCCTGTTGTTCACTTGCTGCAACAACATTGGGAAAATCATGACTTGTGATACTTTGTGTAAAGTGGATAGAGCGTTTTCTATATCAAACATTCTGTTCTTCTCTTGTATTCAGACATTTTTAAAAAAAAATTTGACAAAGGATTTTACCAGGAAGGATACATTGAGATTTCTCTCGTTTTCTAGTATGTCCTGGGTGACGAGTATGTACCGCCATTCAGTTGATTAAAAAATAAAAGGAAGTTAACTTTCTGCATTTTTTTTTCTAAATAACATCATCCTAAATGGAAAAAAAGACAATTAGAAACAGATGGTTTTTTTATATACGTATTTGCTTTCTAAACTTTCTACGAGTGCACACAAACAGCAGTAGGTAGAAAAGACAGATGTATCCAGTGATCAGAGGAAACAAGGAACTCCCACTGTGGTTCAAAGCAGGTTGTAACCTTAAATTTATTCCATTACTTAGTCGTTCCGTGTGTACGTTCTATTGTAAAAGGGGAGAAAATATATGCTGCGGAGCACTCAGCGCTTTAATGTTTTACTGTGAAGCTGTAGAATATTTTTTGCATGTGTCGGCTTTTAACGGTCATCTGGGAGTTTGTTCGACTTTCTCTTGGATAAAGATTTAACTGAACATCAAGAAAAGGAAAGAAAAAGTGTAAATATTAGTAACCGTTCCCTTTGGGCTACATATGGAAAAAGCAATTAAGTGAAGATACATCATAAAACATATTACTCAAACAAGTGGAAATAAATGATGGTAAGGGCGGATGACCGTGCTGCCCGGCCTTCCTCTATTAAGAAATCTTCTTTGTCTATAAATCGTTTGTGACCGTGACTTTTGGAATAATCAGGGTTATTGAAAGAGAGCCGAACAGGCCCCGAAATTTCTCCAAACAGTAAATTTCCCCATACGGTGTAATTTCGTGGCCATTTGGCTATTCACGAAGCAGGCAGTTCGTCAAATACTGGAGAATTCCCAGCAAAATACAGTGCTGTTCGGCAGCAGTGAATTCCCCATAGAGAAGTAATGGTTAATCTATTCAGAGAACACCGAACAGCACAGAAATGTCAGTGAATTGCCCTGATGTTGCGTTGTTTTTTTTTTGTACCCGTTCGGCGACTTGTTGACTTTTTCCTGTGGCTGGTCGGCGCTCTGCTTTTTTTAGATGCGTTCGGCGGTTTTGCAGCAGATATTCGGGTGCATCCGGCTTATTTATTTTTTTGGCAGTTAATCGGGACACTCCGACTTTTTTTCGCCTTTTTTATTTCGTTCGATGCAACGGTTCTGTGGCTGTTTCTCAGATGTGTTTGGCAGATTTTTCCAGTAGTTCAGGGACCCTGTGGTGAATGCTTAATTTGATTCCCCAATGTGCAGGGAACGGAAGAGCACAGAAATTCGGATGTAATTTCGGTGCTCTATGAATTGCCCTGAATGTGAAAATGTATTTAAAACATTTGAAACTTAACGTTTTTGCTGGACTCTATTAAAAAGATTATATAAGAGCTGTAAACCACTAGTTGTCATGCACCAAACCCAGGGACACACAAACGGCACAAGATAACCCTTTGGCCTCATTGGTTTTGTCGGGACCTGAACCATGGCAGCACCTTTCCAGCCTTCCCTGCAGGAACATCTTCTATTCAGTCTAGATTTTCGTATCCTGCCTGTGAGGGGCTGAGGGTGGCTTGAACTGCTATTTAAGGGCTATTCTAAGTTAAATCAAATTTACTCAATCTATGGCTCTTGCAGGGGCTTTTGAGGATCAGGTATACTTGATCATGGTAGTGAATAGGTTAACAAAGTTAGATTTTTTGAGGTTTTTCAATAACTGCCCAATTGACCACGAATTGCACCGAACGGTGAATTTCACCGTTCTGTGCAATCTCGAGGCAGTTCGTCTATTCACTAAGCTGTCTCTCTGCTATTCACGATATTCATAAATGATCTGCCCAATGTCTGCAAATCCTCAACTGTACATATGTACGCAGACAACACCATAATCTATACAAACCAAATCTCCCGCAGCTGGAGGCCGCGCTGCAAGAACAATTCACAGAGGTAGAAAAGTGGATCAAAGATAACAAACGTTTTCTGACAAACTGACAAAACTGTTACGATGCTCTTTGGAACAGCACCTAAACTACACAAATTGCAAACACCCCATCTATGTGTCAGGACAAGAACAAAAGACACGCTGACCACAGTCACTTCTCTCAAATATCTAGGTATGTGGTTAGACCCAAATCTATCCTTGGGCCCCCACATCGAAAAACTCTCATCTAAACTTTAACCCAAACTAGGTGCCCTGTACAGAAACAAATCCTACCTGAGCCCCGCGGTAAGAAAGCAGATTGTACAACAAATGCTTATGCCGGCTATTGAATATGGAGATGTAGTGTATGCAGCCGCCCCGCAAACACACCTTCAGAAACTTACTACATTGTATAACTCATTCTGCCGCTTTGTGCTACAATTCCAACGGTGATTTGCGCGCGCAAAACTTTAACACTTGGTGCAAACATTTTCACTTTCTGTAAGGATTTTCGCGTGAAGAATATAATTTAGCCCCTGGTTTTTAAGAAGCTTTCTGGGAAGCTACCACCCTACCTGAATAGGCTGCTTCCCCCAGCAGTTCCCTCATCCTATAACCTCCGATCCAGGACCAGCATCTTACTTGCAATACCACAATACAAAAAGACAGTGGCTCGATCCTCTTTTTCCTACAGAGCACTGCAATTATGGAATAACCTCCCAGACGCCATCAAATCTTCCCCAGTCTAAAGTCACTTAAGAGATCTCTATTAATATACCTCGATATAGAATGCACCTGTAAACATGTAACATAGTGACTATATACAGAATGCACCTGTAAATATGTAACATAATGACTATATACAGAATGCACCTGTAAACATGTAACATAGTGACTATATACAGAATGCACCTGTAAACATGTAACATAGTGACTATATACAAAATGCACCTGTAAACATGTAACATAGTGACTATATACAGAATGCACCTGTAAACATGTAACATAGTCAGGGCCGTATGAAGGGCGAGGCGAGTGAGGCACGTGCCTCGGGCACAGCTGTGAAGGGGCGCAGCCGAGTCCTGCGGGAACGATTGCCAGCGGCCGCGTGCTTCCTGCTGGAATGGCTGCTGACAGGAAGTGTAACCCCCCAAAAATCACATACTTGCCTCTCATCCCCAGCGCAAAGGGTGGTCCGATCCACTGCTTCTGGTCGCTGGGAGCATCCAGGAGCTTAGCACTGCGCCACTGGTCAGGGACTCTGACTTTTAAAATTATGTGGGGGTGGCACAATTTTCTGTTTTTGCCTTGGGTGCAAAAGGAGCTAGCTATGGCTCTGAACATAATGACTATATACAGAACGCACCTGTAAACATGTAACATAGTGAAAATATACAGAATGCTCTTGTAAACATGTAACATAGTGAATATATACAGAATGCATCTGTAAACATGTAACATAGTGAATATATACAGAATGCACCTGTAAACATGTAACATAGTGAATATATACAGGATGCACCTGTAAACATGTAACAGTGAATATATACAGAATGCACCTGTAAACATGTAACATAGTGACTATATACAGAATGCACCTGTAAACATGTAACATAGTGACTATATACAGAATGCACCTGTAAACATGTGACAGTGAATATACTTCCTACATATTTAATTCCTGTGTAAATATGTATATTTGTGTTTTGTTCTTTAATATCTTGCATTTTATTACTTTGTATTTCTGTAACGACTGTAACCTTTCAATTTTCTTGAACCCAGGACATCCTTGAAAACGAGAGAAATCTCAATGTATGCTTCCTGGTAAAATACATTATAAACAAATAATTCGCCAAATACATGCAAACTGACAGCAAAAATGCAGTGCAATTCGGCACAATTCAGCGGCACAAAAACTGTCCCGTAGAAGATTATTGTATATTCTATTCAAACAACGCCGAAATGCAATGAAATCGGGACGAAAGGCCCCGATTTTCGGTGTTTCAATTCACCAGTTTTAAATAGGAAAATTTAATAGGTTTCAATGAAAAAAACATATAATTTAAATTTTTTTTAAAAGAAAGTCTATTATTTTTATGTTTCTCAAAAAGCATTTTTATTTTTTAAACGATTATTTTGTACTTTTTAGATGAGGTTTTTTGGCTTTTTTATGTATTTAAAAGACTTTTTTATTTTGTAACTACCGTTGTTGATTAAAGGACTTTTTTTGATTAAACTCCTATTAGGAGAATTGGAAACTTCTTTCTTTCAGTTCAGTCATATTCACCGATGCCAATTTGGTGCAATTCGGCGGCAACTCCAATTTCTACGTAATGTATTTTTTCAGCAAAAAGGAATCACCGTAGCGTGACGAAATGGGGAGAAAGGCACCTCAGGCATTACTCCCAAGCAGTATTGCTTTTTGGCCAGCAAATGGTGACATCTGCGTGTCAGGGCTACTACAGTAAAAAAAACATTATAAAATGCTTAAGCAAAATCTCACATCTACCTTAAAATCTGTGTTTAATTATATCTAACTAAATATATAGTAGTTATTTGGGTTGTGGTGGAGGGCAAAAAATTTGACAAAAAGCCTCCATGCAATAACCAATAACGTTTATTATTGCAGAAGCCAAATACACATCACAACAATTCAAAGAACTGTATCACAGAGCTCCTAGGCTACATTCCCCATATGCAGCAAGGAACTCATGTAAATGACGTCTGTCTCACTTTTTTGCATCCTGGGTCTGCTTTCACACAGAACCCTTCAATCAATGCCACACCATACTAGATGGCTTTTTTTTTTTTAGCAGAGATCAGGTTTATGCAACTGGTCAAAGCCATATAAGCATATACAGTATATGTGAGAAAGAACATTTTCTTGAGAGAATTAACAGAGAGACGCAACATCCTAATCCCCAAAACCAGGCAAAAAATCTGGAGATGGTAGATGCCTGTTCCTTGCTGACATTACTCACCGGGACTAAAACCTCTAACTAAATCATTGCCCGAAGACGACAACAGTTCATTCCCAAGAAAAGTCCTAACAATAAGAATTCCTGAAACGTAGGCATTACATTTGGTGGTAATAAGGGCAGTTTCAGCAGCTGTGGTGTCACTGGATCCATCACGCACTTGTACGTATGAGTCTAAACACTCAAAGCCTTCGATCAGGATTCACTGGACCACATTTATTTATTTATTTATAAAGTATTTAACCAGGAAGGATACATTGAGAGTTCTCTCGTTTTGAAGTATGTCCTGGGTTCAAAAACATTGAATTGTTAGAGAAATACAAAGTAATAAAATGCAAGATATTAAAAAAATAACACAAATATACAGATTAACACAGAAAATAAATATGTAGGAAATATATTCACTGTGTTACATGTTTACAGGTGCATTCTGTATATAGTCACTATGTTACATGTTTACAGGTGCATTCGGTATATAGTCACTATGTTACATATTTACAGGTGCATTCTGTATATAGTCACTATGTTACATGTTTACAGGTGCATTCTGTATATAGTCACTGTGTTACATGTTTACAGGTGCATTCTGTATATAGTCACTATGTTACATGTTTACAGGAGCATTCTGTATATAGTCACTATGTTACATGTTTACAGGTACATTCTGTATATAGTCACTATGTTACATGTTTACAGGTGCATTCTGTATATATTCACTGTGTTACATGTTTACAGGTGCATTCGGTATATAGTCACTATGTTACATGTTTACAGGTGCATTCTGTATATAGTCACTATGTTACATGTTTACAGGAGCATTCTGTATATAGTCACTATGTTACATGTTTACAGGTGCATTCTATATATAGTCACTATGTTACATGTTTACAGGTGCATTCTGTATATAGTCACTATGTTACATGTTTACAGGTGCATGCTGTATATAGTCACTATATTACATGTTTAAAGGTGCATTCTGTATATAGTCACTGTGTTACATATTTAAAGGTGCATTCTGTATATAGTCACTATGTTACATGTTTACAGGTGCATTCTCTATATAGTCACTATGTTACATGTTTACAGGTGCATTCTGTATATAGTCACTATGTTGCATGTTTACAGGTGCATTCTGTATATAGTCACTGTGTTACATGTTTATAGGTGCATTCTGTATATAGTCACTATGTTACATTTTTACAGGTACATTCTGTATATAGTCACTATGTTACATGTTTACAGGTGCATTCTGTATATATTCACTATGTTACATGTTTACAGGTGCATTCTGTATATAGTCACTATGTCACATGTTTACAGGTGCATTCTGTATATAGTCACTATGTTACATGTTTACAGGTGCATTCTGTATCGAGGTATGTTAATAGAGATCTCTTAAGTGACTTTAGACTGTGCGAAGATTTGATGACGTCTGGCAAGGTTATTCCATAATTGTGGTGCGAGCCCTCATACACTGATTCCTTGGTATTGCATTTCTCAAAATTATATGTAATCATTATGACACCCCAGCTACAAAACTGGCTATAAATTGTTGGGTTCCACTTCACTCCTTTTGGAAAGAGGAGCTAGGCAAGGAAGTCCACTCTCCCCATAACATTCAACATTTGTTTGGACATACAGATGTTTTTCTCAATTATTATTTATTTTTACTTCCATAAATTATATTATAGAAAGAAACAATTATTGTTGCAAACTGGAGATATTTATCCATGGGCTTTGTTTGATCCATCAATCTTGCCGAGCATCTGATAAACATTCCGAGCGGATCACTTATACCCCGTGATCCATAATTATATGCACATTCTTCAAAAACGTGCAGACCAAACCCAAGACATTATTTTTCCACTACATTAGTTAGGGTGTGTGTAGTAGGATCTTCCATTGGTAAGAATAAAAAAGAAAACACATGAAAGGTTGTTTGAATCTTTGCCAGTTCAGAAATACTTCTGCAAAACACTCCCTGCACTTGGCTGACGACTTTAACATTCTTTGCCTTAACCCTGTCATAGTAAATCTATTAAACAAAGCATTTCGTGAGTACACATCGTCTTGTACTGTACATTTATATTTTGAATGGAAAGCATTAAAGGTTCTCTGTGCAATAGTGCTCAAATTAAATCAGCATCGTGGACCTACAGGGTAGACCGATTGTTGTTACAACAGAAAAGTTTGCTTTTGTTTTTTTTAATTAAAAAATGTGGATACATGAAGATATGTGTCAACAAATTTTCCAGTTTTCCATTAACTCTTTTATATATTGTTCAACAATTTCCTGCCCTACTATGTTGAATTGCAGACACAAATACAGCAGGATTCCAAAAATAAGAATATAAATGGCTAAGAGAACTGGAGGAAAGAATTACTACCAAGTGCACAGATCAAGGGAGGGACTATATATTCATTTAAAACTCATTAGGATGCTTTAAAAAGTGCTAATATACTGGAAACAACGTCACAGGAGTGACAGACATCCAAGAGGTCAAAACAACACTATAAAAGCCCACTTTCCAGTTACCCACTGTCACATTTTAGGATGGATCTGAGCCTTTGGTTGCGTCTAGTCTGCAACATCAACTCTGGCCACTCGTACATTATCTCGATGATGCTCTAGTCGGCTGTGTGGGTGCTTTCAAGTGACTTGCAGAAATTAGATGTTATGCAAATTAATTATACCAGCAAACAGATTGTTACATATAGAAAAGAAGAAAATAGTGAAGCGCCCACCAGAACAGTGACCAATCACATTCGCTAAACGTTGTACACGGTGGTTCCTCTAAAAACCCATAATGACATGTAAACAGAATAAACAACGTAGTGCCAAGACACCATACATGTCCATCAATATTTATTTTCTTCTCTTCTAGAGTCCGCCCCTTTTAAATGTAGATATAATACTAAATACTAAAAGAGAGGACAGCAATACTAAAAGAGAGGACAGAGACCAAAAATTGCGCAGTACGTCAATCCAATAATAAGGGAAAGAGTAAGGATATTCAACTCACATTATTCTGAGCCTAGATCCGTTCGCCATCGGTCAGCTATTCGGGCTGCATTAGCAGGGCAAGAAAATCCCCAACCAGTGGCACGTCACCTTTGTTCTATGAATCACCCATTGTCCTCTTTGAAGGTGATGGGAATTGACCATGTACCACCTTTAACTAGAGGAGGGGATCGTGCCAATGAGCTTTTGAAACGAGAGGCATTTTGTATTTTTTCTTTGGATACACTTGTACCTAGAGGTTTAAATGAAAAAAATGTGTATACCCTGTTTCAAATGCACCGTTAATTAATTGATTTTTTCAATTGATTTTTTTTCAATTTTTCCAATTTTTTAATAGTATAGAGCATTAGGGTAATGTGATACTTTTTTCATCAGACAGTAGGGGCGAAGTGTATAAGAATGCATTTGGTTAATATTAGACATGTGCACAGCACAAAATTTCATTTTGAACTAATGGATTAGTCCTAAAATACAATTTATTTAGTTGCTAAAGAAATTCGTTTTCAGTTCATTAGTATGGAAACTATTTTCATTCATCCGAAAACCAGCGGATACAATTACTATTGCAGTGGCTCCTCAGAGGGCTGAGATTGCTGCTTGTTACAGTATCTCTCACTCTCAGCACAATGTGTCAGGCAACGCTCTTACAGTAACTGACTGCTGCTCATCACAGCGCTCAGAGTTTCAGTAAAACTAGTAAATAATATTTTTATATATAAGAGGTTAAAACAATATTATTTCCTTGTTTTACTGAAACTCTGAGCGCTGTGATGAGCAGCAGTTACTGTAACAGCTGAGCCTGATACATTGTACTGAGAGATAATATAACAAGCAGCCGATCTCAGCACTCACAGCCACTGGATTTAAAGGGCTAAAAAAAAAATGCTCCTCTCTGTATAATGTATAGAACAGCCTCCTACATTAATTAATACCCCTCTCTGTATAATGTAGATAACATCCTCCTGCATTAATTAATACCCCTCTCTGTATAATGTAGATAACATCCTCCTGCATTAATTAATACCCCTCTCTGTATAGAAGAGGACAGCCTACTGCATTGGCATGTGGAGGGTGCAGAACTTCAGAATGCAATGCTTATCCAGCACATCCTCCTGCATTAATTAATACCCCTCTCTGTATAATGTATAGAACATCCACCTGCATTAATACCCCTCTCTGTATAATGTAGATAACATCCTCCTGCATGAATTAATACCCCTCTCTGTATAATGTATAGAACATCCTCCTGCATTAATACCCCTCTCTGTATAATGTATATAACATCCTCCTGCATGAATTAATACCCCTCTCTGTATAATGTATAGAACATCCTCCTGAATTAATGTCCCTCTCTGTAAAGAACATCCAGGATTATAAAAGCAAGAGAGAGGGAAAATAGTAACGTAAATCAGTTTGAAAGCTCAAGAAGAGATGACTGGCACAAATTAAATTTTTAGAATAAAATTAAGCACTTTAAATCCAGGGAAAATATTCAAATAAATCGCACTGAAGGCCCATAATGACAGAGTAACTGTGAGAGCTGGATACTAAATGTTTCAGATGTAAAAAAAACTTTATAACAAGCAGCACTGGGAAAGGAGAGGGACTTTATATAAAACGTGTATTATAGATGAGGAAAGAGGGATAGTGTTCCTGGATAATATAAAATGTATCAGACCTAAGCCCCTATTATGCAGAGCAGGAGGGGAGAAAACACACGTTTTATAAAGTCCCTCTCTTCTCCCTGCGCTGCTTGTTATAAAGGGGTTTTTACTATCCAGCCCTCCTCTGTCATTAGCTTTCAGTGTGATTTATTTGAATGTTTTCCTTCTCCAGCTGCTTTTATCATCTTGTCTGTCTCATAGACATGCAAGGGTTAAGTAAAGGTTTCCTCTCCTGTGCTGGCTGTCTGTGCTGCGAGTGAGTATTCTGGAGCTCTATCACTTTCAGATTTTCGGGTAGGGGTCGGGAAGGATTACACCTACAAACTTTTTCTGTAGCTTTGAGATGTTGCGCTCTTCATTGTTGGTCTCCTTCACTCATCAATGTAATATTACAAAAAGGACTGAATCTAAAATGTAGTGCACTTTCCTTTAGTTTCTTTCGTTTTTTGGACTGAGCAGTTTCGTATCTCTTGAGTCAAGGTTAAACTAAAATATCCCAAAATTCTGACTAAATCGTTTTAGTACTAAAACAAATGCACATGTCTAGTTAATATGTAGTCTCGTTAGTCAGAAGTTCTTCACATGGAGACATTTGTTTCCACTAACAACATTGTTTTTAGTTTTGGACAGAGTGTTCTGTTTTTTTGATGCTAGTTGAGTAAAAGTGTAATACATTTTCATTGTTTAGCAAAATGTTTATCAATATTGCTATGTGCATCAGACTCCTGAGCATCACTGTACTCAATTTTAAATTAGTTTTTGTTTAAATGTTTAAATGTTTTCATGTGCGCCTCCACGGCACCTGTTGGTGCGATCCTTTGGGCGCACTTCCGGGAACTAGGGAGACAGCCTCATTTTGAGTTTATTGGTGTCAGTATTTATGTGTGATTTTTGTTTGTAGGAGTATCTTGAGAAAAGTCCCTGCTGGGACTGAAACGTCGATCTGTGCAATAAATATTCTAACAAAGAATTGAATTCAGTCTTCGTGTGCACCTGGATAAATAATTTTTTGTATATACTACGCAGCTGGGTTTTCACCGAAGCAGGTAATACCTTTTGTATACAGAGTGCGGGGTTACTTGGAATTTATATATATATTTATATATATATATATATATATTACAATTTACAATCATTTAGACCACTGTATCTCTGGAGCCAGGGTGGGATTTATAACTAGGCAGAGTAGGCATGTGCCTGCAAGCAACTCCCACAAGGGGACACCTTGTTCTGTAAAAAAAACATAAATGTATATATTTTTTTACAATTTACAATCATTTAGACCACTGTATCTCTGGAGCCAGGGCTGTATTTATAACTAGGCAAAGTAGGCATTTGCCAACATGTGCCTGCCACAAGGGGGCGCCTTGCCCTGGGAATCAAAAAAAGAATCAATTTTTAAAAAATTTACAATGTACAATCATTTAGACCCCTGCATCTTTGGAGCCCTAAGGGCTGGAGGGACATATGAGGTATCATTACAAAGGCCTGATTATGACCGTACCAGTGATATCACAAATAACCAGGTTAGATTTATGTAAAAGTTAAAAAGATAAAATAATATATTTCTATTTTTTTTCTAATGCAGCACTATTGTTCAGTTTACAATTATAAAGTGAACAATGATGCTGCACTAACTCACCTTCTCATTTCCCACACTGCCAGCAAGTGTGGAGCTGTTACTGCGACACATTGTTTCATGAACAAACTAGACCGTGGCGCTGCAGTGAGGACAGACAAGGGGACTTTGGAACCCGCATCTCTGATTTGTACACCGCACAAGGTTAAGTGAGGTGTCATTGGAAAGGTCAGAGTCTGGTCTTTACAATAATACAAACATGACCATGTAATGTGTAAAAATAAAAAAAATAGATCGCCCCAAAAGAAAAATTTTAAAAATAATTTTTGCATTTTTCTTTTTTGTTGGGGTTGGGGGTGAGGGGTAGGGGCACTTCACATTTCTGTGCCTACAGGCTGCTGAGATGCAAATCCGGCGCTGACTGTCAATTAGCCAAACACTCTAGAATTGAAAGCGAAGTACGGTGCAGTTACCTACAGATCGCAGCAACTTAGCAATCTTCGGCGTCCGTGAAACTTTCCCATACAGAAGTAATGGTTAATCTATTCACAGATCCCAGAACTGCACCGAAGTGTCAGCGAAATGCCTTGATTTTCAGTGATTCAGTTCAACAGGTTTAAAGAGGTCAATCCCATAGGTTTCAATGTAAAATAAAATTCTCCATTTATGTTAATTTAATTTTTTATTTGACCTTTTATTCTTTTCATTTGCAGGAAAAAGTCTCTTTATTTATTCACTTTTTAGAATTTTTTTAGTAATTTTTACTGTATTTTTTCGGCAAATTTCTTGATTCCGACTTTTTTTACATGGCATTTTATTTTATTCTGTAACAGACATTTTATTGTTATTCATAGGACCTTATACATTATCTCCATGCATTTTCGATGCATTCTTTTTGTTTAAAGCTACCTTTTTTTTTTTGCTACCCCTGTTCGGCGACTGATCGGCTTTTTTCAGTGGCGTTTGGCGACTGGTTGGCTTTTTTTCTGCGGTCTGTTCGGCGGCATTTGATGGGTTGTTGACTGCATTCGGAAGTCTGTTCGGTGGATCGTCGGCGGTTTATCTGCTGCGTTCGGCGGTCTGTTCGATGGGTCGCCGGCTGCGTGCGGCGGTTTGCTACTGTGTTCAATGTTCTGTACGGCAGGTCATCGGCAGTTTATCTGCTGTGTTCGGCGGATCCACTTCGAATTGAACTCTCTGAATCGCACCAAAGTGCGCCAAATAAAAGAATAACCCTATAGTCTTCATAGAAATTTGAAAATGGAAGATAATGGAATAGAGATTTACCCTGTTTAAGGTTATGCAGTTAATTTTTATTATTTTTTCTATGATTTAAAGTGAACTGTACATAAAACGACGACAGCTCAAACTCTGATTAATAAAGTGAGAGATTCTGAGAGCTGCATCTGATACTTTTAGGCTATTAATTATCCTGTACATTCAGTTGTGTTATTGTTCCAGTTCATTTTTTTCGTTGTTGCGTATCTGATGCCTGATGGTTTTATTGCATCATACTTGAAACGCGAACATTTATCAAATTGGGAACTAGACAAGATTGGTGCCAAAAGAAGGTTCAAAATGATCCTTTCTCTGACAAGCATCGAATTTATGAAGTTCTTCCTGGATCTCTCCCAATATTCTTTAGGATCGTTTTCATAGACATAGACATGTATTAATCACACAGGCACAATGCTGCACATCCGTGATAAATAGTTTAGGTGAAAATATGGTTTTAAAGGACTGTTGTCTTAACCCTTTCGCTGCTGAGGCTTTTCCCGCCTCTGTGCTGAGGTCATTTTACCCGGTTTTGCTCATCATGTTTAAACGTGTTTTTAAGGCTTATTTTAGTATATGACCCAGACATATTATATATCGTTCTTTCCGTCAGACTCAGTAGATTCATAATATGTCATTATTATATGTATACGTTATGTCATGTCTGTATATTATGACAAAAAATGCAATAAAATATGTATTTTCAATAATTTACAACGTGTAAAGTGTTTTTTTTCACATTTTAACATGCAAGCAATTGCGGTTATATTTTGTATGGGGTGTGCTTGTTAAAAAAACTAGAGATGGGGTCTCGTTACATTTTTTTTGGGGGAAAATTACGTGATTTTTAACAAACGCACCGCATACAAAAATCGTTAGTGCAGCATCATTGTTCACATTATAATTGCAATGGGAACAATATTGCTACACTAACAAACCAAAAAAAAGAAAAAAAAAATGTTTTTTTTTTTTTTTATAATTTTGTTTTAAAATATATTTTTATTTTTAATTTTTATTTTTATTTTTTTTAAAAAACTTTTTTCACATTCAAGTTTGGTATTGGTATTTGGTATTTGGTGTTGGTAATCCAACCATACCAAACATTAACCCCTAACTGCCACGGATCGGGAGATAGGGAGTTCATTGGAACTCCCTATCTCCACAGTTGGTGGCAGTTAGGGGTTAACTCTAGGACTGGCGTCATCGTGCTGCGCACGATGACGCCAGTCCTCAGGGGGAGTTCCCGGAGGCTTGGCCGACATCCAAGATGTCGGCCAGCTCCGGGAAAGGATCGCGAACCGGCGCTTTTCAGCGCCGATTCGCGATCCAGCTCCCCAGGGGTTAATGCCAGGTACCATTTGGAAGGGCAGGCTGTGCCCTTCCAAATGATGCCTGGGTTAACCCCGCAGAGCCGCCGATCGGGAGGGAGAGAGGTCCGAAGGACCTCCCCCCCTCCCTTTCAGGCGCCTCCTCCGCACATGCGGGGGGGGGGCGTCTGAATTAGGTGTCATCGCGCTGCCGCGATGACACCTAATTCTGGCGGCTGCGGTCCCGGATGCGTGGCTGACATCGAGGATGTCAGCCCGCACCGGGGGGGCCAGCGATCGGCCGGAATCCGGCCGAACGCTGACCCCAATGGGAGGACGCGCTCAGCGCGTCCTCCGCACAGCAGCGGGAATGCGGAGGACGCGCTGAGCGCGTCCTCCGCATTGAAAGGGTTAAAGAGAAATGTTATGTCACAAAAGACTAAAGGCGTTATCCAAAGAGAGCCGAACTTGCCCCAAAACTGCACGAAAGAGTGAATTTCCCCATATGGTGCAATTTCATGACCATTCAGCTATTCAGAAAGCAGGCAGTTCGTCAAATATTGGCAAATTGCCAGCAAAATATGGCGCCTGTTCGACGGCAGTGAAATCCTCATAGAAAATCAATGGCTAATCTATTCAGAGACACCGAACAGCAGTGAAATGTCATTGAAATGCCCTGATGTTCGTGGTTCCATTCAGCAGGTTTAATCAGGCGAATCCCATAGGATTCAATGTTAAAAATATTCCCGTTTTCATCCAATATCTATTAAACCGTTTATTCTTTTAATCTGCAGCAAAAAGTCTCTTTAGTATTTTTGTTTTAGCATATTTTAGCAATTTTTCGGGATTTGTTCGAAAAAAAAATTCTGAATTTTTTTTAATAGCCTTTTTTTTTTCCTTTAACAGACCTATTTATTATTATTCATATGACCTTATATGTTAATTCCAGGCATTTTCGTTCAGTAGTTTTTTTGCAAACATTGTTTCTATTTTGACACTTTCAATCTTGAATAACCCTGTGTAAATAATGGAGAACCTGCTTGGAAATCCTTTTTACTCTGTGACGTGATACAATGTTTCCAGTTACTTTAGTCTTTTATTTTACGTTTCACTTATAACTAGGTCTAGGCATCGAGACATGTTCTCTACATTCATCAAAGCTGTGTCTTCGCATGGACGGATGCAACACAATCAGAGTGAGATCCTAACACAGTAATACAACATTGTTTTCTTATTATTGATACGTTGTGTCGGAGTCTAATACAATGTATGCACCTATAAGCATTATTATATCTCACTGCTGTTTGATACTCTGTACATATACACAAAACATACACAATTGCATGTTATATGTGAGCGCTTCACTTTGTATATCTTTAGAATGCAATTACATTATATATTGTGTTGTACCAATGTATAGTATGATGAAACAGCTATTATACACTGCCCAACCAAAAATAAGTCACCACCATATGTCTGTTAGGATCTGGGGTGGCTTCAGATGGTCAGGTCTAGGTTTGGCAACATTATGAGTCCAAAAAATTAGGTCATGTGACTCCCTGAATATACTGAATGAGCAGGTTTTTCCATCAACGGGTTTCTTCTCCCGTGATGGCACAGCGGGCATATTCCAAGATGGCAATGCCAGTATTCATCGGGTTCAAATTGTGCAAGAGTGGTTCAGGGAGCATGAGACATCATTTTCACACATGGATTGGCCACCGCACAGTCCAGACCTTAACCCCATTGAGAATGTTTGGGATAATGTGCTGGAGAAGACTTTACGCAGCGCTGCGACTCTCCCATCATCAATACAAGATCTTGGCCACAAATTAATGCCACTCTGGACGCAAATAAATGCCGCGGTGAATGCTTGCCAACAAAATATTAGAGTGCGAGAATATTTTCGTGCCAGGCAATATATAAGTATTAGTATAGTATATAAGTCCGCAGTTTTGTGTTTTGATCATGTTTCCCTCTTATCGCCGCTATTTCATTCTAGAGGTTGAATTTAAAAACCAAACGACATCTGTTTCTGTTTGAAAATCAAGGGGAGTTGTAAACACCTGCTACACATTCCAGCTTCTTCTCTAATCTGCCCCTGAGAGAGCAAAGACATTCCCTGTAGCAACTTTGTGAAAGAAAATCCTAAACAGGTTGTGGAACGAGAATACCTCCCCTAAAGCAATGTCTCGTGACCCTCTTCAAACAACATGTCTAAGTCAGGTAAGTATTATTTTTTTTATGTAGCCGAGTAGATAGAACATCCGATAAAAAGATAGGAACATCTT
The DNA here is from genome assembly GCA_009667805.1 of Leptobrachium leishanense. Lineage (NCBI taxonomy): Eukaryota > Metazoa > Chordata > Amphibia > Anura > Megophryidae > Leptobrachium > Leptobrachium leishanense. The sequence continues at coordinate 312,309,435 of CM019067.1, forward strand.
GTCCAGAGAATATGAAATCTAACAGTCGTAAGCGAATGATACGCACAAAACGAATGGGCTCCGTGTGACTCAATGCATAGACCATAATGACTCAGACAGGGTTATTCAAAGAGAATCGAAAAGTCACCGCACGTGCAAAAATATACAAAAATAAGGGTTCATGTGAAACATTGGTAAACATTAACAAACCCGTCCACTTTTCCTATCAGGGTTATTCAAAGAGATCCGAATTGGGGCAGAAAGGTAACCGGACGCTGAAATTCAGGGTACGGTTACCTTTCTTGGCCATTCGGCTATTCAGAGAGCAGGCAATTCGCCAAATCATGGCGAATTGCCTGCACATACGGTGCCTGTTCGGTGCCTGTTCGAAGGCAGTGAAATCCCCATGAAAAAGCACTGCTTCGGCTATTCAGAGAACACAAACCAGCAGTGAAAGGTTCCCGAAATGCCCTGCCATTCGGTGGTTTAATTCGGCAGATTTATTCAGGCAAATTCCATAGGCTTCAATGTTAAAAATATTCCCGTTTTAATTCAATATCTAATAAACCGTTCATTATAATATTCTGCAGTAAAGAGTCTCTTTATTTATAGATTTTTTTAGGATATTTTAAGCATTTTTGGGTTTTTTTTTAAAAAAGAAATCTGATTTTTTTTGGTTTTTTTAATTGTTTTTTCTTTTTTCTGTAACAGCCCTTTTTATTATCATTCATTGGATCTTATATGTAGATTTCAGACATTTTTGCTCAGTAGTTTCTTTGCAAACAGCGTTTCACTTTTCAAACATTCAAGCGAACGGTTTTCTTAACTTATTCACTCCATTCGTCTGCTGTGTCGGCTTTTCTGGAGGCTGCGCTGCGTGTGCTTGGCTCCTGCTCGGGTTTTTCCGGCGTTTTCGGCTTGTTAATCCAGATGTTTTTGCAGGTTTCGGTGTGCATTCGCTCTCGTTTTGCGGTGAGTTTTTGGCGGGTTTGCGGCGACTTTTCCCTGCAATTCGGAGACCCTGTGGTGCTTGCTGAATATACCGCAGGGTCGCCGAAATGGGATCGCCAAATCGTGCCGAACTGAAGAGAAAGAAAAGTCGCCGAACGTGCGGTGGCTTTTCGATTCTCTTTGAATAACCCTGATAATTTACAATGCTAAACGACAGTTTTACCTTAAGTTCTATAGCGCATGCGCAGATCCGGTCCATTGCTGCCTTTCTGAGACCGATCACTACAGCGTTTGGTCTCAGAGAAGGTGACTCTCGGGGCATTATTCTATAGATGTGGTAATGTGGCGTCTTGATATGTAATTGTGAAGGGTCTATTCACAAAGCACTAAGATATATTATTTAAGGGCAAAAAAAAAGGCACAGCGCTTTTCAGTAGGGTGTTCCTTTAATCCTTTAACTTCTCATAACTTCTGTTTACAGAGCGCATACTAGTTCTGTGAGTATTATGCACATGATCCCTCAAGTAGCCTTTTGAGAAAAACAAACTCGTGAAAAAACTCAAATAAATATTAAAACTATACTTTTTCTATTTTTAATCATTTCTTGTATATTAATAGGGTGCATGTGGGAGCGATGCGTAGCGATAACCTCTAGTGTATCAACATTCCACATGGACGAATGTAACAACAAACATTCTGACCTTTATTAAACACAGACCACCGTGTTTACGCCAGGTGCCTTACACCACTAGAATGAGTAGATTCCAGATCTATTCATGTCCCAGTTAAAAAAAAAAAGTTTTTGTTCCATACTACAGGTTCAGCCATATGTTCTTGGGGGGGGGGGGTGGCAGCATTTAAAACATATGCTGAATTTGATAGACCTTTCAGGTTCAGCAATGGGTAATGACTGACTTTACCAGAGTTTACATATCCCATACAACCCTACCTGCAGATTCAACATAGGAGAATTTCATCTTCTAGCGCACTGATCCCCAACCCTGGTCCACAGGTCCCCCTAACTGGTCAGGTTTGCCAGATATGTTAAGCCCAGCACAGGTGATATGATTTGCTGCTCAGTGATTGTAGGATTCAGTCTGTATTTCCCCAAGGGGATCCCTAAATCGTATTGGTACTAGGGATGTGCGTTTCGGGATTTCAGAATTTTCACGAAATTTCCCGATTCGTGTCTTCGGATTCGGCCGAATTTCCGAATCGGGTCGGACCCGAAAACCGATAGATCCGAAAAGTTTTCTGAGCCGAAACGAAAAATTTTCGGATTTTTCGAATGGACTTGAAATGTCTCAAATAGAAATTTATTTTTGCTCTATTCATGATTTCGGTTCCATTCGTGATTTCGGTTCCATTTCGGAAATTCTGGACATCGTATATTTAACTATTATCGGTTATATCGCTGATTCTGTAAATTTTGTATTTGTAAATGCGTATCACTTGTTTCTTGTGGCATTCAGGTCAGTTTAGCGTTTTTTAAATCGTTTTGTTCATTTTTTTGTTCCTTGGCTTTCATACCATTTTAATATGATTAAATAAAGTTGTGAAATGTATATTCAATTATTCATAAGAAAAAAAGGATCTTTATTTAATAAAAAAAACACGATAGAATCGCCAGAATTTTCGTACACACTTTGAAACGAGGAGAACAGACGTTCCGAAAAAACGAAAATTTCCGAAATTTCCGATAAGTCGATACAAAAAACGAGCAAAGTGACCCGAAAACACGAAAAATGGTCGATATTCCGAAAAAAAAATGTACACGAAAAACGAGCCGAAACGAACCGAATCGAAACAGAAATCGGTCGAAACGAGCCGAATCGAAAATTTTAAACATACGAACAAATCGAACCGAATCGAACCGAAAAAAAAATCGGTGCACAAGCCTAATTGGTACCTGAGGATTAGGGTTTGGAACCACTGCTCTAGGGCATTAATCTCAAGTGCATGTTCATAGGAAGACTTTGAATGGACAATATAAACATTACGGTTTAGGCGCACTGAGTGCCTCCGTAGTGACCCCTCCTCCCTGCGTCCTTCATAGCTTTATGATTGCTCGACAGAGAGGGCCACACGAGATAACGTGCGTAATAGTATCGCATGCTATAACTGGCGTGCTGAAATCCTCCCCGTTGACCCGCTACAAAGGACGTTGGACAGGTCTACAAAGCGCGATCCTCTATAGGTGCACTCAGCGGGGTTGTCACACAGGCGTCCGAGCAGAAATAGCGTCTGTTCAACCGTATGTTCCCTCCACGCTCATGTGACCACAGCCTAAGACCGGGTGCACACGAGTGCACTCAGAGTGGCAGGAAGGTCCGCGAGAGTTGAAGTTCCTTCCACTCGATGCCCGCCAGCCCCCCCTCAGCACTGCAAAGCTCGATCCTCCTATGGAGGATCGCGCTTTGCAGCCCCGTCGATGAGCATCAACGGTGAGGATCTCTAGGTGGACGCATGCTGCACAAGCATGTGACCAGCCCCGTCGCAGCATCACAACGCTGCAATGGACGCCAGTAAGTGTGTTTAAACGCAGTTACTGTGCGCAGAAGAATACGTTAGTGTGCACTCGGCCTTAGATGTAAGTTGGTTAGGATGTAGATAGAAAATAAAGATTTACTGGAGTTGGCGCTTCTTGTCCTGTTAGTGGTTCCTTCTGCTGCACCCCGTGGCTCAGAAGCGTGGTTTTCTTACAGGGTTACCATCCTCCGTGTCCCTCAAAATATATAATGACTCAAATAGAGCAATATTGCATAAAATGGAGTGCAAACAAAGGAGAAGAATGTCGTACTCACATTTGCCGGTGTCTTATCGATCAGACACCAGATTTGTAGGCAATCGGTGACTTCAGAAGGTGCACCGGATCACCTATCAGCCTCAGCCACCTCCTCAGCAAATACAAGCATCCAGGACCCGGAATAGGCGTAAAATAAGGCAAAAATTCTTAGTATAAAAAAAATATACAGTATACCAGAACGCGTTTCGCATAAAAATCTTCATCAGTTGGTGCTACTGACAGTGCTACTTACATTTGCAGAATCATTTAGCACCAGCTTTTAGGAGGTGTTATCATTGTGGCTTTGGCGTCCCGACGGTAAATTGCGCCAGCACTTTGTAATACCTCACTTATCGAGATGTTAAAAATAGATTGTGCTCCCCATTTTAGGTAGAGGAGCATATAGCAAGCTCGAGCAAGCTGCGAGTCGCAAAATGTTTTTCACCCGGCTGCAGTGTCAGGATTGGAATATCCATGGCAGACTAACGATTACGTATTGAAACGCTACATTAGCACAAACTATGGAATCGAGCCCTAAGTGCGGTGTTAAACAGACAGAACGGAACGCTCTAAGGATAAGAGAAAAAAATCACATCGACAGCTTAAAGGCTAGACATACACATTGCATGGATTATTGGATAAGAAGGGTTTGCGACTTTATAGAAAAATACAACCCGTTAAATTGCGAGGATTATTAGCTGCTCATATTTCACCTCCTGTACAAATTTCTCACACATCATTTTGGCAAAAACAAGACAATTTCCAGCAGTAAATTCTAAATGCATATGTGCTTGACTTTCATATGGATTAAAGCATCACGTTCTCTTCACTGAAACCTGTTTTTTTTTTTTTGCCAAAGGAGGCTCCTAATTCTGCAGATGGAAACTATACTGAAAGATGGTTTCCGTAAAACAACGCAAGTTTCCATAAAATCATCTAAAACAATAACATACTCACCTTTTAAACTCATAAACCAAACATTTAAGGTCAGATTAACTCATTGCTCTGTTTTTTTGTCTTGACTGCTACTAATATATCTATATTTTTTTAAGATTATAAAACATTATAATATTATAAAATATATAATATTATATATAATATATATATATAATTATTTTTATTATTATATATATATTAATATTATATATTATATATACTATTATAAAATATTGCTTCATTTTATTATTATTACTACAATTTAGAAAGAACCAATCATAGGCTGGATCAGTGGGTGTGTCCAGATTGGTGCAAATTATCTCTGTCGGCTCATTTATTAATTAAAAATAAATTGGCTGCCTCTAACAGATATTTTTTTTAAATATCGACTGATTCAGTTTAAAAAATTCTACTGGGGCTGATACTTAAATTGTTGCTGGTCCTAAAAAAGTTGGCTAATGAAACGGCCGAAAAAGCTTATTTTCAGACAGCACCATACAGGATTGTGCCATTAAACATGACTATTACAAATATTCGATGTTTAAAAAAAGATTTTAGCCAAATTCACTCTATTTCGCTGCCTAAAAATCCATTTATCAACACCTTTTAGCATTTGTAACTTTTTTGGAAATATACATTGATACAGTCAAATTGAATCGATATACCCAGAAATTCCATTGAAAAGTTTAGTCGCAAGAGCAGATATCCGATCCGAATTTTTATTGGTGATCGAAATGCCGGAAGAGTTGAATTTGAATCTCTGGAACTGAAACAATTCCAAAAAAAAAATCAAAATTTCAGCCATTGGGCCTAATTAAATCGAGCCCAATGTTGCGTTCATTGGTCCTGTCTTTCCCCCTCCCAGTTTTTTCCTACAATTTTTGGGATTTTCTTATCTGATTCAAGAAAAAGACCTGGTAAATTGGACTGTATCTCATTATAAACATGGTTACTGTTTAGCAAAATAATGATGCTGCTTTATCTAATCATAAATTTGCAATTAAAGGAAAATCTACAATCTAGACACCTTAACGCTTTAATCCCTTCAGTTGTTTTCTATAAATCCACAACCAAGACCCAGTAGGTACATGGAAAACCAACTTGCATTATACAGACATTGAAACTATGCTCCATATTTAGATTCAAATGTTGATAGCACATTTTCAAATGTATGCCTTATTTCACAGGCTGATGGTGCCACCTGCTGGCCAAATAATACTATTACACTGCTAACACAGTTTCATATCTGCTTTTTTTTTTCCTGTGGAAAGAAGGAATCTAGCCTATTTAGACTATTTTGGCACCTTGTGTCCTGTTTACACACGTTTCCAGCCCTGAGCCATATGGTGAGCCGATCCGTCCGGCTCTTACACCTGTCTGGTTTAGCCCTCTCCCCCTTCTGCTCCAGGATTTCCCTATAGCCTGCCAGGTCTCTGACCACCTGACCCATTGCACTGACCTACACCCAATATAAGCTAGTCTTTCCATTTCAGCAGTGCTCTGTTATAAGGGTCACTTTGCTGTGGCTCTGTTTCTGCTACCAGTTTTTGAATGTGTGATTTTTTCTTTGTGTTGTATTGTTCAGTTCATTTCTGGTTCCTAGTTTCCCTTGTCCGTTTGTCCCTTCAGTCACCTTGTCATATGGTTTTATTTTGGTTTATCCTGATTGGTGTGTTTCTATGTGTGATATTGATTTCCCATGTACGAGTATGATGGTCTGGCTCTTTGACTTTTCTATTCCTCTTAACCCTTCTTCTCCCTGCTCTTGATATTTTCTCTGTGTACCGACCTTGGCTTCTATATTTTGCCTTCCCTTTTGGATTCTCCATTCTGTCCTGTATTCTTCTTCTTGATCGTGCTCCATACCTAGCTTTTCTGCTGACTACGTCTCTGGATTTGCCCCTCTTGTTCTGTCTTTGAATCTGTGTTTCACCCAGCAGTACTGTACCCATCCTTAGAATAGATGGCCATTTAAGGACTTTATTCTAGATTAGGGTTCCCTTTTGTGTGCTGCTGGGTGCCAGTGTATTGTGGTTCTCTCCCCTTAACCCTTGCCCTTCCTGTTGTTCTGTTCTGTGCATCTTGTTCCCAGCCAAGCCGTGTGGTGTCGTCACCTCCTGTTCTGCATGTCGTGCAGCCAATGGCACTCCTGCCTAAAGGGCTATCTAACCCGAATATTCGGCCCACCTTGGCTCATGTCAGGTGCCCAGTGACACCTTGGGTATCATGCCCAAGGTGCTAAAACTTTGAGGTCTCATTCTGAAGGGCATTTCCAAATTAATGTTATTTGCAAAATTTGTTTGCATTGCTCCAGTATTTGTCCTCATTGATTATAATCAATATCAGGGCACCATCAGGTGCTTTACAGATCGAGTATACTCAATCTTGGTTTTAAAAAGGTTCTGCAATTTAAGTAGTCATGGTATCTGCCTCCCTCTTCCCACCATCAACTGATCATGGGAGCTGGATAGTCATTTAGGAAGCATGTTCAATGAGGCCAACAAGCTATGGTAGAGCATAAACATCCTTTCAGGTGGAGCTAGCTGATTGAATGAGATTTCAACCTTTGGGCTCATAATGCATCTCAATATTTTTGCATTGAGAGGCATGTGCTTGGTTGTGGGTGTGCTAGTTGTCATGGGTTTGGTGTACAACTACTTCCTGTGACAAAACACCATGGCTTGTATAGTCTCCTGGAGTCAATACCCAGGACATACTTGAACCCAGGACATACAGTCAGGTCCAGAAATATTGGGCTGTCGACACAATTCTAACATCTTTGGCTCTATACACCACCACAATGGAGTTGGAATGAAACAAACACAATGTGCTTTAACTACAGACTGTCAGCTTTAATTTGAGGGTATGTACATCCAACTCAGGTGAACGGTGTAGGACTTACAGCAGTTTGCAGATGTGCCTCCCACTTGTTAAGGGACCAAAGGTAATGGGACAGAATAATAATCATAAATCAAACTTTCCCTTCTTAATACTTGGTTGCAAATCCTTTACAGTCAATCACAGCCTGAAGTCTGGAACGCATAGACATCACCAGATGCTGGGTTTCATCCCTGGTCATGCTCTGCCAGGCCTCTACTGCAACTGTCTTCAGTTCCTGCTTGTTCTTGGGGCATTTTCCCTTCAGTTTTGTCTTCAGCAAATGAAATGCATGCTCAATGGGATTCAGGTCAGGTGATTGACTTGGCCATTGCATAACATTCCACTTCTGTCCCTTCAAAAACTCTTTGGTTGCTTTTGCAGTATGCTTTGGGTCATTGTCCATCTGCACTGTGAAGCACCGTCCAATGAGTTCTGCAGCATTTGGCTGAATGTGAGCAGATAATATTGCCCGAAACACTTCAGAATTCATCCTACTGCTTTTGTCAGCAGTCACATCATCAATAAATACAAGAGAACCAGTTCCATTGGCAGCCATACATGCCCACGCCATGACACTACCACCACCATGCTTCACTGATGAGTTGGTATGCTTAGGATCATGAGCAGTTCCTTTACTTCTCCATACTCTGCTCTTCCCATCACTCTGGTACAAGTTGATCTTGGTCCCATCTGTCCATAGGATCTTGTTCCAGAACTGTGAAGGCTTTGTTAGGTGTTGTTTGGCAAACTCTAATCCTGCCTTCCTGTTTTTGAGGCTCACCAATGGTTTACATCTTGTGGTGAACCCTCTGTATTCACTCTGGTGAAGTCTTCTCTTGACTGTTGACTTTGACACACATACACCTACCTCCTGGAGAGTGTTCTTGTTCTGGCCAACTGTTGTGAAGGGTGTTTTCTTCACCAGGGAAAGAATTCTTCGGTCATCCACCACAGTTGTTTTCCGTGGTCTCCCGAGTCTTTCGGTGTTGCTCAGCTCACTGGTGCGTTCCTTCTTTTTGAGAATGTTCCAAACAGTTGTTTTGGCCACGCCTAATGTTCTTGCTATCTCTCTGATGGGTTTGTTTTGTTTCTTCAGCCTAATGATGGCTTGCTTCACTGATAGTGACAGCTCTTTGGATCTCATCTTGAGATTTGACAGCAACAGATTCAAAATGTAAATAGCACACTTGAAATGAACTCTGGGCCTTTTGTCTGCACATTGTAATTGGGGTAATGAGGGAATATCACACACCTGGCCACGGAACAGCTGAGAAGCCAATTGTCCCATTACTTTTGGTCCCTTAACAAGTGGGAGGCACATCTGCAAACTGTTGTAAGTCCTACACCGTTCACCTGAGTTGGATGTACATACCCTCAAATTAAAGCTGACAGTCTGCAGTTAAAACACATTGTGTTTGTTTCAATCCAACTCCATTGTGGTAGTGTATAGAGCCAAAGATGTTAGAATTGTGTCGATGTCCCAATATTTATGGACCTCACTGTAAGTGAAAATGAGAGAAATCTCAATGTATCCTTCCTGGTAAAATACTTTGCAAATGAATAAATAAATACGTTAGCAGGAAGGTTGAAATAGGGCCCTGGATCTGTTAAGGATTACTTTGTTAAGCTCATAATGATCTTTTAAAAGCAGATCCATGATATACTGTAACTGGTAGACTGACACTTTGACAGTTTGACTTTTCCTATTCCTGTATGTTTAGTTCACATTCCAGAAATCCCAGAAAGTATTTTTTTTTTGCTTTCGAGTAAAAAAAGCAGTAGCCTTGTAGCAAGCTTAAAGCAAAAGTTCAGCATCGTCGAATTAAACACGCGAGAGGCCGTCAAGCGTTCAAACCCCATTCCCATATCTAGATTAAAAGCTGGATGCCCGCCAGCTGTTTCTTGTGATCATCCAGGCTCGAGCCTTTGCTGCTTTTGCAGATGATGTGCGCGGCGAATTACTGAACAAAATAAGCTATCTTCAAATAATTACAGCCGGAGAAAAGCGAGATAATGTGGGCTGCGACAATCCTTCTAGCATGAAAAGACAAACAGTAATTAATGATAAGACTATTTTACAACAACAATTAAGGAAAACATTTATCGGAATTCATGATTTCCATCTACTCTCTTCTTCCTGCGGGTTTATTTTCCAATAGAGTTAAGTGTACGGTTATCGTTAACGCTTGGTTGTGTTTTGGATATTATAAATATATGCAAATATTTGATTTAATAATAACAACTTTCTCTTGAGTTCTGTTGAACTTCAATATGTTTGTGACCAGGTATGTCTTAGGCCGGTGTTTCTCAACTCTGGTCTTCAGGACCCACTAACAGGCCAGAGTTTAAAGGATCACCTTTGGGAAATGCAGACTGAATCCTGCAATCACTGAGCAGCAAATCATATCACCTGTGCTGTGCTTCAGATATCTTGCAAACCTGTCCTGTTACGGAGTACCTGGGGATCGGAGGCGAGAAACACTCTCTTAGCCTACTCCTTGCTCCTCTGATTGTTTTCAGGGATTACTATAGGGGTTATTCAGAGAATAAAATAAAAATTACAGGGAGTTATTCATTCCCTGCACTTTCCTGCACTTCGGGGAATCAAAGTTCCCCACCCTGTGGTGAATTCAGCATTCACCACAAGGTCCCTGGAGTACATGGAAAACTCGCCGAAATACCACCGAAAACCCACCGGAACTGCCGCAAAATACACGCCGAACACGAAGGGAAAAAGCCGACGAGCCATCGAACACAGCGCAGAGCAGCCGCCGGAAAAAGCAGACAAGCAGACGAACTGGGTTTAAAAAAAAAAAGGATTTGAAAGCGTAAAAATTGAAAGGCTGTTTGCAAAAAACTACTGAACGAAAATGTCTGGAATTTACATATAAGATCCTATGAATGATAATAAAAAGGGCTGTTAAAGAAAAATGAAAAACGCTTAAAAACAAATTTTCCGATAAAATCCTGAAAAATGCCTAAAAGATCCTAAAAAAAAATCAATAAATAAAGAGACTTTTTACAGCAGAATAAAATAATAAACAGTTTATTAGATATTGAGTAAAAACAGGAATTTTATTAAGATTGAAGCCTATGGGATTCATCTGAAAAAACCTGCCGAATAAAACCACCGACCAGCAGGGCAATTCGGCAACTTTTCTCTGCTGTTCTGTGTCTCTGAATAGACTAACGATTGCTTTTCTATGGAGGATTTCACTGCCTTCGAGCAGGCACCCAACTGGCTGACAGTTTGCCAAAATTTGGAAAACTGCCTGTTCTCTGAATAGCTGAATGGCCCCGAGATGTCACTGTACGGGAAAATTCACTGTTCGATGACATTTCAACGGCAGATCAGTTCTCTCTGTATAACCCTGTATATGTCCAGAGAGAATTTTTGGCCAGTCGCATGATAACATTGTAGTCAAGACTGCATAGAAAAATCATAGCAGAATTTGTTGGTTAGGATTAACCCTAACCCTAAAAGTAACCCTAACCCTAACTAGTGTCATTTTTACACCATACTTGTGTCGGATAAATGACCTGAGCAAAGTACTGTAAAGTAAAGTGGCCAAAAAAATACCTTACTCGCCTCTGATCTCACGGTGGAGATGGCGGAGCGATCTGCCATTTACTCTCGCCATGAGCAGAAATAGTTTCCAGTAGGGATGTGTTTGCTGAAAAATTTGTTTTGTTTAGTTTTGTTTCATTACGTTTTTAAATCAATTCGTTTTTTTGGAATTTCGGAACTAATTTTGTTTCGTATTTTGTTTTGTTTCATTTTGGATCGGTTTGAAATTTTGAATCGATTCGAATTTCATATATCAATTCAATAGTTGATATCAATTTGAATTTTGGATCACTAAGTAAAACCCCAATTAATCAAATTTTGCTGTTAAAAGAAAAGCTAGGGTTAAATTTTAAGCTGTGTCACAGATTTATTATTTGAGTCAAATTAAACAGTGAATCAAAATTAATTTGTTTCATAAAGTCCTTTACTGACTATTACTTGTATTGTAAGTTAAGATCAATTTGATAGTTGATATAAATTTGATAGTTCATTTCAAATTCGATAGTTGATATCAGTTATTTAAATTTTTCTTTTAAGATGATGACACAGTGTAAAACAAAATAAATTCGTTATCTACCGTTTCATTTCGAATTTGTATCATATCGATTCGTTATTCGGAAGTACTTCCGAAATACGAATTATCAAATTTGGTTCCGAATTTTCTCAAAACGAATGCACATCTCTAGTTTCCAGTGTCCGTTCGTGTTTCCTCTGCAGCTCCTGCGTAATCCCACTAGTTTGCACAGAGATTGCGGCAGGGTCGTGCTGTGCTTCATGGAGTCTTATGGACTACAGGAGTCTAACTCTGAGGTGGTATGTATCACTCTGCTTCTTCATATATTTTGCAGTAGACATGTGCACAGCACAAAATTTCATTTTGAACTAATGGATTAGTCCTAAAATGCAATTTATTTAGTTGCTAAAGAAATTTGTTTTCAGTTCTTTAGTATGAAAACTAATTTCATTCATCCGAAAACCAGTGGATACAATTACTGTTGCAGTGGCTCCTCAGAGGGCTGAGATCGCTGCTTGTTACAGTATCTCTCACTCTCAGCACAATGTGTCAGGCAAAGCTGTTACAGTAACTGACTGCTGCTCATCACAGCGCTCAGAGTTTCAGTAAAACTAGTAAATAATATTTTTATATATAAGAGGTTAGAACAATATTATTTCCTTGTTTTACTGAAACTCTGAGCACTGTTACAGTCAGTTACTGTAACAGCTGAGCCTGATACATTGTACTGAGAGATAATATAACTAGCAGCCGATCTCAGCGCTCACAGTCACTGGATTTAAAGTGCTAAATAAAAAGGTTCCTCTCTGTATAATGTATAGAACATCTTCCTGCATTAATTAATACCACTCTCTGTATAATGTAGATAACATCCTCCTGCATTAATACCCTCTCTGTATAATGTATAGAACATCCTCCTGCATTAATTAATACCCCTCTCTGTATAGAACATCCTACTGAATTGGCATGTGGAGGGTGCAGAACTTCGGAATGCAATGCTTATCCAGTACAGGAGAGGGAACTTTTACTTAAACTTTGTATCTCTGTGGGGGAGACAGACTGGAATATAAAAGCAGGGGAGAGGGAAAATATTAACGTAAATCGGTCTGAAAGCTCAGAGAAGAGATGACTGGTGCAAATTAATTTTTATAAAAAAATAAAACACTTTAAATCCAGGGAAAACATTCAAATAAATCACACTGAAGGCTCATAATGACAGAGTAACTGTTAGAGCTGGATACTAAATGTATCAGATGTAAAAAAAAACTTTATAACAAGCAGCAATGGGAGAGGTACTTTATATAAAACGTGTATTATAGATGAGGAAAGGGGGATAGTGCTCCTGGTCCTGGATAATATAAAATGTATCAGACCTAAGCCCCTATTATGCAGAGCAGGAGGGGAGATAACACACATTTTATAAAGTCCCTCTCTTCTCCCAGCGCTGCTTGTTATAAAGGGGTTTTTACTATCCAGCCCTCCTCTGTCATTAGCTTTCAGTGTGATTTATTTGAATGTTTTCCTTCTCCAGCTGCTTTTATCATCTTGTCTGCCTCATAGACATACAAGGGATAAGTAAAGGTTTCCTCTCCTGTGCTGGCTGTCTGTGCTGTGAGTGAGTATTCTGGAGCTCTATCACTGTCAGATTTTCGGGTAGGGGTCGGGAAGGATTACACATACAAACCTTTTCTGTAGCCTTGCGATGTTGCACACTTCATTGCTGGTCTCCTTCACTCATCAATGTAATATCACAAAAAGGACTGAAACTAAAATGTAGTGCTTTTTATTTTAGTTTCTTTCATTTTTTGTACTGAGTAGTTTCGTATCTCTTGAGTCAAACTAAAACTAAATTATCCCAAAATTCAGACTAAATCGTTTTAGTACTAAAACGAATGCACATGTCTATTTTGCAGCAGATGGATTGGAATAGGTGCGATCAGGGCTGGATTCACATAGGGGCTATAGGAGCTGCAGCTCCAGGCCCATGGACCACAATAGGCCCAGTTGAATGGCAACTATGTCAGCACCAACTACCACAAACACAATGAAATTATAAAGGATTGGGTAGTGGCACAACAAGAGCTGAGAAGAATGGGGAGGAAAAACTGTGGAAGGTGAATACGGCAGGGGCCAGGGCTGGACTGGGACAAAAACAAATTGGCCCTGGACTTAATCCAGACCGGTCCACTCTGATTATGCAAACACGCAGGGCCGGATTAAGATCTCTATGGGCCTGGAGCTAAACAACTAGGTTATTTACAGTAATATGTATCACTATATAATTAATTAAAAATTATATTACAAAAAAAACACTTGTTTCTAACAATGGTTTGTTGGAAAATAAATTGGTAGTGAAAGGGGTTAATGAATTGAATATATATTTTATGCTATTTTAAATTGCGTACATTTTCGGTGCTTTGTGCTTCACCGCATTTTGGCGATCTTTTCATTGATTCCATTTCAGCGAAAATCCAGTGAATTCACTATTTAGTGAATATTCACCATGCTTTGTTTAAAATGGATTCATCGAAACAGTTATCGGATGTCGGCGAAAACTGCAGAATTACGTCAATGACCGCTGAATTGCGCTGAATCGACATCGGAAAATTCCTCTGAACTGGAAAAAAAACAACATTTCCTATTCTCCTAATAGGAGCTTAAATCAATAAAAATGTGTCTAAATAATAAAAAAAAGGTCCACTAAAAAATAATAAAAAGATCTGTTACATAATTAAAAAGGCTTTTAAAAATAAAAGAAGAAAAATGATCTTTTAAAAAATTTACAAAATAAATAGGTTTTTGCAAAATCTAAAAAGAATGGTGTGTGTTTAAAAAAGGTGTTTAAAAAATGGTGTTTTAAAAAAAAGGCTGTTTAAAAAAAAGTGTTAAAAAAAACAAACAAAGGCACCCCCAGGCAGGCCGAGGCGATCCCCATGCTCGATCGGCAGCCAGGCCCAGGCGATCCTCAGGCTTGGCCGGCGGACAGGCCCAGGCGATCGCCATGGTCAGTCGGCAGCCAGGCACAGGTGATACCCAGGATCGGCCGGCGGCCAAGCCCAGGTGATCCTTAGGCTCGGCCGGTGGCCAGGCCCATGCGATCGCCAGGCTCAGCTGGCAGCCAAACCCAGGCAATCACCAGGCCCGGCAGGTGGCCAGGCCCAGGTGATCTCCGGGCTCGGCGGTGGCCAGGCCCAGGCTTGGCTGGCACCCACTGAGCCATCGGCACACTGGGAATCTCCCGGTAGTCACGATGGCCATGGCAAAGGCCCAATGGGAGGTGAGAAGAATAGAGCCGAGGCAAAGTGGGAGGTAAGAAGAATTGGGCAGAAGCTCAAATGGAGGTGAACATATCTGGCAGTGGTGCATGGCTTCCCTTTAAATCCCCTATTGGAGTTTAGCCATCGGAAGCCTCTCGTTCCTTTCTCTTTGGGCGATGATGCAGGGTTGCTCCTGTGCCAGGAATAGTAGATGCATAATTCCTTATTATTGCTTCCAATAAATGTTTATCATCTGATATGAGAACAAGGAGTGCTTGGAATTTCTACATAATGTGAAGCACTGTTCAGAACATGTGCTTTCAGCTCGTCATATGATTGACTCAAAATATTAACTTGGATGAAAATACGAAAACAGCAACAAAAAAACAGCGTTAAAGCTTTTTCATCTTTTGTACGATTTGTACAAAACCGAGATATTGACGACAATAAAGTAGGTTTATCTGACCTTTCCACAAAATTCTATATAATTCTCGTTACAAAAAGATATTCTATTTTTAACCCTTAAAGGACCAAAACAAAGATAGATCTATATGTTACTTGAAAGACAGGTAGGGCCCTATTACATTCTGCACGCAAACGTTTGCCGCGTGCAAAAACGCATTAACGCGAGGGGCAAAACCCTTTACGCTGAACGTCGTATTACAATGTCAGCGCAATAAACGCATGTAATCGTCTACCGCGGGTGAACCTGCGCGAACGCTGCGCAAGCTTACTGTACTTCGCGAGTCCTATACTTAACATTGTGACTGCAAATGCGTTTGTGCGCTGGTACGCAGATGGTATTACAATCTAGGCGCAGTTTGTAACGCACAGCCTTTGCGCGAATAATGTTAGCAACTCCTAAAAGCTGGTGTTAAAGGCAATTTCTATCAACCTGGCCGAACTCAAATACACCAGCCCAAAAAAAAATACGCAGCAAAGTATAGTTACACATTCTACTCATACCAAACCAATAAAATGGAGAAGTTGTGTGTGTTTTTTTTTATTGATGCAGCATATATGCGCAGATTGACTTTGACAGGCGCAAAAACGTAACGTGAGACAATTGTGGTTCTTAATTCTGATTGGCTGAATTGCGTGAAAAAAACAGTCCGCACACTGATTTCTGCGCGCAACGTTTTTGCGCGCCCATTTTACGCGCGTTATTTTTTGACTGATGAAAAAATGCGCGAGGATTGTAATACCAGCGTTGTTTTACGCCCGTTAACGTTCAAACGTTTCGCGCAAAAATTCAAGCGTTCTGCGTGCATTTTTGCGTGAAGAATGTAATAGAGGCCGTAATGTTTTCCATGTTGCCAAAGGCACATTTTTAAAACATGCTTTCCTTTTTTATTATTTCACCTCGTTAATTTAAATTTTCTGTGACCATCCACGCTTAAATAAAAATATACCAATTTGAACCACATAAGCCCCAGTAGAAAAGCAAAGAGAGCAGCCTATATATTTATTTGTAAACAGTACTGTTTGCCTTTTTATGATTTATTTAATTGTTGCAGCTAATGAAATGTATCTGTAAATATATTCACTTATTTGTCCTGATTTACAGAGTACATTGTTTGTTTATTTACACACTGCAGATTATATGGGACACAGTGCTCATTAATGCTTACAAAGAACAAATCAGTCAACAGATATTAAGTGCCATTACTAGATTACCAGATTGTCAGCACATGGATATTGTCCTACAGAGCAGACACAGCTATATGATACATCTATTTTCTTTCTACTACAAATCCATGACATTTTTATTGTGTGTTTTTCCCGTCTTCTTTAGACAAACAGGCTATTTCCACTGTGTAAATACATTGTTTGCCATGGAAAAAAAATAAAATGAAGTTATATATACGTATATATATATTGAACGCCCTGTGTAAAGAATTCTGAGATCCGTAAGACTCCAAAATCCATAATATTCAGAGTCTTCTAAATCTGCATTAAAGGAACACTCTATTAAAAAATAGGCTTCCTTTTTTGTCTTTAACCCCTTCACTACCAAGTGATTTCCCAAAACACCATTGTCAGAAACCAGTGTAAAGTAAATTTAATGAGTGTTAAAGTAAGAAATATTTGAGTTTATACCCATTGTTTTTTTTACTGTAAATACCCTATTTTTGGCCAGTAGATGGCGCCATCTACTGCCAAATTGAGAAGAGGTTTCAGCGGCTGGTCTATTTTCTTCTTTATTTCCCTGCATCGGCTGCTGAAAGCACGATATTTCAGAGCTTACAGAAGCTGATTTTACAGTTTTAGCTCTTTGGGCTTTACGCTCACAGGGATAAAACTTTGGGGGCACCTTCTGCAACCCAAAAGCTAACAAGATTAGTTGCAGCAAACAAATTTCATTTTCTCTTGGGCTACAGCTCAGCATATCAGATGGTGCCTTCGACACCCAAGATATCTCAATATTGGTAGTGAAGGGGTTAAATAATTGGGCAGATACTACTGACAGCCTCTACCCAATAATTCTTTTCATTTTTTCTTTTTAGGAGATTTTACTCACCTTTTGTACCTTGGAGCGTGATGCTCCTCCTCTTTGGCTCATGGACTCACGAGCCCAGAAGTCCCTGAAGCTTTCTAATGCAATTTGCGCAACTTGCGTAGCATAGCAGCTTCAAATTTGCAGTGCAGCAGGACTTGTGAGTGTTACATACACCAGATCTGTAGTGCCTGCATAGACCAATGGATTGTGGTAGCACATATGGGCAGATCCTTTCCATTGGCTGCCTCTCTGACCCAGCTCGCTACTATGACTCAGAGAGGGTGACATCAGTACAGTCTCTGCATGCCGCCATCCCTGGTGCATCCATTGTGTGATATTTTGTGTTGAATTCTGCCCCCCCCCCACAGTTTCTTTACAATAATCACTTGCTCCTCACTATGTGGCTTAAGTCATAGAATGGAGTCTACGAGTCTACAGGTCAGTCAGCGACTCACATCATTGTATTGTGTGGGCGGTATTCAAAGGACATCACCAGGGGGTAGATTAGTAGCCATAAAAACTCCCTCTTGTATCTAATTCAGCTGCCAGCTCTTATTTTAGGCAGCCTGGACATCACAATAGACCTCCTGCAGCCTTATATAAACATCCACTCCTCCACCTCATTAACTGTTAAATAATGTAGGAGATAAAACCCAGAAGTGCAAAATGTTTGCACAGATTTTGGTAACTGTTGCATCATGGGAGAAATCCACAAAATGGAAACAGGAGATAAAAACCTTATTTGTTTTATGCAACACTTGCAGACATTGTAAAAAGTATATTTATATCAGAGTAAGGTGCTTTTTGTTTTGTTGGAATATGACTTCATGCTTTCTGGTCCCGGGAGGGTGTCATTAACCTTTCTGATGATAAAATGGTTAAGAAAAAAATGTGTTTGGTGCTGCAAGTCAAGGTTTAATTAATGTACCTTGCTATAATGTAATATTATCATGTACTTATTGATCTTTGTGCAGTACGGAGTGTGTCTGATTTAATCTCCTCGTAAATTAATGGAGCGAGACATTCTATTGCATTTTAATGGGATGTAATAAAGTAAAAATTATTTTTTTTCTCTGTAACTCTTCCTTTCATTACAGATTTATAATGGTGACGAATCGATGATTACATGTTAACTCGACCTCCAGTGGGTTCCACTTCGCTCTTGGCATTTTAGTTCTGCGTTTTGTTAACTTCAGGGGTCAAGTCGATGGAGAACGAGTTGGAACACATTTTCCACCACTATTTTTGAAAAAGGAAACTGAGTTCCAATTGGTCCTGCACTCTTTAACCCCTTCACTACCAAGTGATTTCAAAGAAACCATTGTCAGAAACTGGTGTTTTTTGTAAAATCACTTTCAATCATTTTCAAAGTAAAAAATATTTGAGTTTACAGCCATTGTATTTCTTACTGTAAATAACCTATTTTTGGCCAGCAGATGGCGCCATCTACTGCCAAATTGAGTTAGAGGTTTGAGTGGCTGGTCTGTTTTCTTCTTTTTTCCCTGCATTGGCTGCTGAAAGTCCATTATTTCAGAGCTTTGAACAGCTGATTTTACAGTTTTAGCTCTTTGAGCATTATGCCCACATGGCTAAAACTGTGGGGGCACCTTCTGCAGCTCAAAAGCAAATGCAATTAGTTTGCAGCAAACAAACATCATTTGCTTTTGGGCTGCAGATCAGCATATCGAGATATTTCGAAATCGGGGCACCAGATGGTGTCTTTGAAGCCCGAGATATCTCTATATCGGTAGTGAAGGGGTTAAAGTCTGTATTCAGGTGTTCATCTTTCCCTGATAAGCCACAATAAAAAATGTGGATCTGAATGCAACTCCCCAGGCCCGCCTTCGTTCCCTGTGGCCAATTGCCGAAATATGCTGCAGGCCGGCTATGTGAACGTGCCCTGAGCCAATTGCAGTGATCATCTGCCAGCAAGGGAGACGGGGCTTGGGAGTAGCCGTAGATCTGTGGGGCTTGCTGTGTCGATCCCTGGCATTTCGGGTCAGCCGCTGCCGGGAAGGGATCAAAAGGACCATTCTAGTGTTTTTGTTTCTTTGCTTTTAAGTCTTAAGCCAGGGGGTTGGCAACCTTGGCCCTCTAGTTTATTTGGAACTACAGTTCCCTTGACTCTCCACCAACCTATTGAGTGGTTGAGCATCATTGGAGATGTAGTTCCAAAACATTCAGGAGAGCCAAGGTTGCAGACCCCTGTCTTAAGACTTTCAATGCTATGTCTATTCCAAGCTTTCTTCCTTTACCATAGGTTTGGTGTCAGTGGACCTTAAAAATGTTGTCACCTGCAAGTTCAGTTTCAAGGTGTCAGTTCTCAGGTGTATATTGTTTGGTAGAATTATTTGGTATCAATCCATCAAACGTCAACCCCTTCCATAGCAAGTATCTATCCTATAAAACAATATGGGCTGGCGTGCCCGTCGCCAAAACCCTACTGCGCATGCGCACGCAACCTGCGGCAGTTGGCTGCGCGCGCATCCAGCGGCACGCGCACAGCCGGCGTGCGAGAGGGACAAAACAAATCCGATCCATTGGAGAGGCGCACAGCGCCTCTCTAATGGATCGGATTTGTTTTCTGCATCCCCTCCGTGCCCGGCCACCATCTCCTCCGCGCCCGGCCACCATCTCCTCCGTGCCCGGCCTCCATCTCCTCCGTGCCCGGCCTCCATCTCCTGTCATGCACAATACCAGTTCCCAGCCATATTACCAGTCTGCCATGCACAAAACCAGTCTGCCAGCCATAAAACCAGTCTGCCAGCCATATTACCAGTTCGGCAGCCATATTACCAGTCCGGCAGCCATATTACCAGTCTGCCATGAACAATACCAGTCTGCCATGCATATTACCAGTCTGCCATGCACAATACCAGTCTGCCATGCACAATACCAGTCTGCCATGCATATTACCAGTCTGCCATGCACAATACCAGTTCCCAGCCATATTACCAGTCTGCCATGCAAATTACCAGTCTACCCTGCACAATACCAGTCTGCCATGCACAATACCAGTCTGCCATGCATATTACCAGTCTGCCATGCATATTACCAGTCTGCCATGCACAATACCAGTCTGCCATGCATATTACCAGTCTGCCATGCACAATACCAGTTCCCAGCCATATTACCAGTCTGCCAGCCATATTACCAGTCTGCCTTGCACAATACCAGTCTGCCATGCACATTACCTGTCTGTCATGCACAATACCAGTTCCCAGCCATATTACCAGTCTGCCATGCACAAAACCAGTCTGCCAGCCATAAAACCAGTCTGCCAGCCATATTACCAGTTCGGCAGCCATATTACCAGTCCGGCAGCCATATTACCAGTCTGCCATGCACAATACCAGTTCGCCAGCCATATTACCAGTCTGCCATGCACAATACCAGTCTGCCATGCACAATACCAGTCTGCCAGACATATTACCAGTCTGCCAGCCATATTACCAGTTCGCCAGCCATATTACCAGTCTGCCAGCCATATTACCAGTTCGCCAGCCATATTACCAGTTCGCCAGCCATATTACCAGTCTGCCAGCCATATTACCAGTCTGCCATGCACAATGCCAGTCTGCCATGGACAACGCCAGTCTGCCATGCACAATGCCAGTCTGCCAGCCATAATGCCAGTCTGCCAGCCATAATACCAGTGTCCCTAAATACCAGCCTGCCATGCCATGCATACCACGTGCCATTAAATATACGCATAATCTATACGCTACAAAAAAAATGCCCGCCCAAGCCCAACACAATCTAAGGGGCCCCATGAGCTTACAATCTAAGGGGCCCCATGAGCTTACAATCTAAGGGGCCACATGAGCTTACAATCTAAGGGGCCACAGGATTTTACAATCTAAGGGGTCCCACGAGTTTACAATCTGAAGGGTCCCACGAGTTTACAATCTGAGGGTCCGGTTACCGTGAGCTTACAATCTAAGAGGGAAGAGGAACCTACTCTAATATATAAATTCCTTTGCAATGCGCTGTCAGCTGTGTCAGTCGGCCCTCCTGTTGCGGATGGGATGGCGATGGACGCGTTACAAACGTATTTATATAGAGAGATACTCTTGGATAGGACATTGGAAAGAAACTATGTGGACTTGAATTCTGACCTGGCGACAACAACAATAGACTGCCCTCTGGGCAGGCTTTCCACCTAGTTTTCCATAAAACCATTGGCAGGACCGTGTGATTTTATGGAAAACCACTTTCTATTACCGACACACTGAATGAATACAGAGACGTCCCACTGTATATTTTAAGCCCTATTTGACAGAGCGCTCCCTCTGCTGGCCGAAAAGGGGTACTACACTTACATCAAGGCTTGGTTGACAGACAGAGAGCTACCTCTGCTGGCCGAAAAGGGCTACTACACTTACATCCCAGCTTGAGCTCCGTGTTTCCAAGCAAAATCTTTTCACGTAATAACGCGTTGGCTGTCATGTCCAATGTGTTTCAGGGGCACGTTGTGGAGCCGATTTGCAAATGAGTATGTGGCATTCCTGTAACAAGTCAATAATTAACATTGCGATGGATAAAGCAAAAACAAAGCCAAACAGATTTTAATAAGAAATAAATAGAAAAGCCTGTATAAAATCATCCGTTTTTGATTGTCTCTGCTCTATAGCATTTAATACCCATTTCTGACAGTCGCGCGTCAGGCGCAGACAGTTGAAACTAGTCTATAATATGGTTTTATATTCTTTACATGAATTGGATATCTTTTTGTATTTATTAGAGGGAAAATACAATTAATTTACAAATAGTAACTCTAGGGCAGAGTAAATGAGACAAAATCATATCTTCACCTACGGTAACGTGTTCCAAAAAATACACTTTTGTTCTCATTTATAATTTTTGAGGCAACGTGAATGTTTTTTGTTTTCCCATTTAAAAATAATCCGCAGTGTGACTCAGCAGGTGGTAGCTGCAGGCCTTTTATAGCACACAAGACGTTCTTAGATGACCTGACGTCTGTCTGAGAACACTAAAACCTTTATTATATTACATATGTTTACATCTCGAAACCAAAATCACCCCAAGTGACTCATCAGCATGTGGTTGGTGTCAAATAAACCTTATATTTGAAAAACATGTAAAAGTCCACGGCAAGTGAGGCAATGCATAGAATACAGTTACAGTTAAAGCGCTAACAAGTTCTGTAGCACTGTACAATGGGTGAGACAGAATAACAAATATACATAGAAGTTAAACACACAGAACAGTAAGAAAGAGGACCCTGCTCAAGAGCTTACAATCTAAGAGGAGAGGGGTGACACACTAGGTGAGGGTAAATAGAGAACATGAAATAGTGTGGAGCGTGTGGGCTGAGTGGGAAGATGGTGCAAGAAATGTAAGGTTGGGGAATAATGGAATGAGCCGGTAGGATTCTCTAAAGTAGTGTGTTTTTAGAGACTTCTTAAAGGACTGGAGAGACGGGGAGAGTCTGATGTTGTGGGGAGGGAGTTCCATAGAAAGGGGCAGCTCAGGAGAAGTCCTGAAGGCGGGCGTTGGAGGTGTGGGTATGAGAAGACGATAACGGCAGATCATTGGCAGAGTGAAGTGGCTGGGACCGGATGTACCTGCTAATAAGGAACGTGATAAAGGCAGGGGCGCGGTTATGGAGAGCTTTGTACGTGAGCACCAATATTTTGAAACAGATTCTATAGGAAACAGGGAGACAGTGTAGAGATTGACAAAGGGGTGAGGTGCAAGAGATGCGTGAGGTGAGGTGTATGCGTCTGGCACAGGCATTTATTACAGACTTCAGAGGGAGAATCTGGGAATCTCTTAAGGCCAGAGAGAGGGAGGTTACAGTAGTCAAGGCGGGTGATAATGAGAGCTTGGATGAGCATTTTAGCCTAGTCCTGATTAAGACAGGAATGGACGGATGCGTGCAATGTTTTTTAGGTGGAAGCAGCGGGATTTGGTTATTGACTGAATGTGAGGAGTGAAGGAGAGATCAGAGTTGAGGAGGACACTGAGGCAAAGAGTCTGAGAGGTAGAAGTAATGGTGCCACCATTCACCTAAAGGGAAATAAGAATAAATTTAGATACAATTATATACATTACATATGACTATTATATCAAGGGTGAGGACAAAACATGAGATTAAAACTCTCCTGCATGAATTCTGTATCATGGGGACCAGAAATCGTACTGCGCAAGAGTAGACTACCTCCTTGGCACGTCTTACCCATAATTCCTTGCTGATGTATCACAGGAGCTCTGTGAGCAAGGCAAGTCTTTAGGGGTTATTAAAAAAGCACCAAAATTTCACTGAAATTTTGGTGCTTTCTCATTCGTTGCACTTCGGCAATTCAAGTTCGCCAACCCTGTGTTTAATTCACTATTCGCCGCAGGGTCCTTGTAGTGTGTGGAATTTGGAACCGCCGAACGGCACTGGAGACTGCCGAATTGACTGCTGAACGTCGAACAAAGACACCTAACTGAACGCTGCTGTACTGCAGAAAAAAAAAAAACAGAACTCTGTTATTCTTTAAAAGGTGTTTAAACCAATATAAATGTATGAAAATATGGGTGAATAATAACGGTCCTTTAAAAAATAATAAAAAGGTCTGTTAGAGAATTAATATAAGACTTTAAAAAAAATTGGGAATCAAAGATTTGCCTAAAAAATACAAACACAATTCAAAAAGAAATAAAAAAGACAGTTTGCTGATAATAAAAAGAATAAACGGTTGAATAATAAAAAAAATAATAATATTTTTTAACATTGACTCCTTTGGGATTCACCTGTTTAAACCTGTCGAACTGAAACACTGAAAATCTGGCCATTTCACTGACATTTCGGTGCAGTTCGGCGTTCTGTGAATAGATTAACCATTACTTCTCTATGGGACAATTTTACTGCCGCCGATGATCACCGAATTGCAGTGAACTGCACCATATTTCGCCGGTATTTGGCGAATTGCCATTTTCTGAATAGACGAATTGCCACGAAATTGCACCATATGGGGAAATTCACTGTTCAGTGTAATCTGGCGGCAAGTTCACCACTTACTGAATAACCCCTTTCGACTTCCTCACTTGACTCCCCGAATATACTGAATGATGGCACAGCGGGCATATTCCGAGGTGGCAATGCCAGGATTTATCAGGTTCAAATTGTGCGAGAGTGGTTCAGGGAGCACGAGACATCATTTTCACACATGGATTGGCCACCGCACAGTCCAGACCTTAACCCCATTGAGAATCTTTGGGATAATGTGCTGGAGAAGACTTTACGCAGCGCTGCGACTCTCCCATCGGTGGGTTTGCGGTGGGTTTTCCCTGCACTACGGAGGTCCTGCGGTGCTTGCAGAACACAACGCAGGGTCGGCGAACTAGAATCATCGAATCGCCCCGAAGTGCGGGGAACTAAATGTCACCGAAAGTACAGTGACTTTTCTATTCTCTCTGAATAACCCTGATATTTAATAAAAAGCAAATAAAAACAATAGTCCTTTAGCTTTTCCCCTGCTTGGTGTTCAGTCATATGCATTAAGCAGCACAACACCTGAAGCACAGGAACGGAGAAGAACTAGCATATGTCAACTCAGTATCCATATTAATTGCTTCAGTGCCTGTTCACAGCGGGAGTTCCTACAAAAATAGCAGCACACAGAAGAGTTGTTAAAGCAAATCTTTTCTGAAATGTGCAAGCCCTTAGGCACCTCAAACCATACTGTAGAAACGAAGTGAAGCGATAGAAGAGTTTCATGTCGAGCGGTTATTGTAACTTCACTAAACGCATAATGCACATTATGACTGATAATTTATTGCAGGACCGAAAGCAAGAATCAGCGAGGAACTTAGGCTTCCATTTAATTTCTCTCCTTTTTTATTTAACTTTTTAAAAAATATTGGCCAGTTTCGACCGATTATTTTTTTTTAGAAACATCAGCCGATTCAATTAAAAGAAAAATCAAAAGCAATTGCAGAAAAATGGAGATCTCCCCGCTTACCATCATTGAGTCGTCTGTATAGAATAATGGAATATATTCAATTAATGGATTATCAGCTAAAGTTCATCACACTCCGCATATGTTATGGGATGAATGGGTTTCCTAGGCTTTCGATATCTGAGGGCATATTTGCTTGAAAATGGGCCTAAACTCCAAATGGTCTTTAGTCGCCTGGTTTAATCGACTTATGTCGGCCTGAGAGGAGCTTATAGAAGCGCAACTAAGTAACGAGCTGTAGCTCTAACTATCAGGGTAATTCAAAGAGAATCGAAAAGTCACTGCACGTTCGGTGACTTTTCATTCTCTTCAATTCGGTTTGTTTTGCCGATCCCATTTCGGCAACCCTGCGGTGTATTCAGAAAGCACCACAGGGTCCCCGAATTGCAGGGAAAGGCTGCCGCAAACCTGACGAAAACTAACCGCAAAACCAGGCGAATACACGCCGAAATCACGCAAAAACATCTGGATTAACCCACCGAAAACGCCAGAAAAACCAGAGCAGGAGCCGATCACACGTAGCGCAGCCGCTAGAAAAAGCCGAAAACACCGCAGACGAATGGAGTGAATAAATTCGAAAAACAGTTTGCTTGAATGTTTGAAAGTGAAACGCTGTTTGCAAAGAAACTACTGAGCGAAAATGTCTGAAATTTACATATAAGATCCAATGAATGATAATAAAAAGGGCTGTTGTTACAGAAAAATAAGAAAACTTAAAAAAAATTAAAATCCAGAAAAATACTTAAAATATCCTAAAAAATCTATAAATAAAGAGACTTTACTGCAGAATTTTATAATGAACGGTTTATTAGATATTGAATTAAAACGGGAATATTTTTAACATTAAAGTCTATGGGATTCGCCTGAATAAACCTGCCAAATTAAACCACCGAATGGCAGGGCATTTCGGGAACCTTTCACTGCTGGTTTGTGTTCTCTGAATAGCCGAAGCATTGCTTCTCTATGGGGATTTCACTGCCCTCGAACAGGCACCGAACAGGCACCGTATGTGCAGGCAATTCGCCAGGATTTGGCGAATTGCCTGCTCTCTGGATAGCCGAATGGCCAAGAAAGGTAACTGAACGCTGATTTTCAGTGTTAGGTTACCTTTCTCCAGCTATTTGGATCTCTTTGGATAACCCTGTATGAGTTTATGGTTTTGCACATCCTTTTTATTTTTATTTTTTTCTCCTCCCTCTTTTTTTTTTTTTCTTTTCTTCTCCTCCTCTTGGTTTTTAGTTGGCTTTTCATTATGTGTCAAAAATAACAAAATTAAAGTTTTGAATATGTATTTGTAAATAAGAATGTATTATTGCATAAATGTTATGATGTTTGAAAAAATAAAGTTAAAAAAAAATATCAAATGCAGAGGAAAATCGAAAAATGATACTGTTACAACAAGAGCTGGCTGTTAAGCGGCCCAAAAAATGCATATTTTTGGCTAGCATCATATCGATTCTCAAAAAATTTCATATCAATAGCACGTGTTCAAGTTAAAAACGGGTTACTGTCCCTTATAGTTTGAGTAACAACCAGTAATAATAATTTGAGTAATATCTCCTTTATTACTAAGGGGGTTATTCATTATACTAACGGGTGCTCACCCGATCCCTGCACTTTGAGTAATCAAATTTTCACACCCTGTGGTGAATTCAGCATTCACCGCAGGGTCCCCAGAGTGCAGGGAACGGACCAGAAAATCTGCCGCAAAACCGCTGAAAACCCGCCAAACTCACTGGTGTATCTTGGCCTAGGCCAACAAGGCCCAGGCCTAGGGCGGCACTTTCCAGGGGGCGGCGGCCCGCTGGGTGGCCCCACCCCTAAAAAAAAATAAAAGAATTTTTTTTTTTTTTTTTTACTTTTGAAAACTGTTTTACCAGGAAGGAAACATTGAGATGTCACTAATTTTCAAGTATGTCCTGGGTAGGCAAGGCCTAGGCTTTCACTTTCCAGGGGGCAACAAAAAACCTCACCACTAATTGGGTTACTCACAGAGCACCGAAATGACGCCAACATTTTGGTGTTCTGTAGTTCCCTGCACTTCGGGAATAAAATTTCCCCACCCTGCAGTGAATTCACCATTCACTGCAGGGTCCTAAAGTGCATGGAGTCTGCCGCTGTATGCTGCCACCGCAAACCCATAGCCTGCTGTTTTCAAAAGAACTACTGAACGAAAATGTCTGGAATTTACATATAAGATCCTATGATTGATAATAAAAAGTTCTGTTACAGAAAAAGAAGAACCGCTATAAAAAAAAAGGGGGGAATTTAGCCAAAAAATTCTGAAAAATCACTAAAAGGTACAAAAAAAATCAATAAATAAATAAAGACTTTTTACTGCAGATTAAAATGGTTTATTAGATATTGCATAAAAAATGGGAATATTTTTAACATTGAAACCTATGGGGTTCGCCTGAATAAACCTGCTTATTGAAACCACCGAACATCAGGGCATTTCACTGACATTTCTCTGCTGTTTGGTGTTCTCTTAATAGATTAACCATTACTTCTCTATGGGGATTTGCACTGCCTTCAAACAGCACCGTACTTGCTGGCAGTTCGCCAAACTTGTGTGTGAGCATATCACCAGAGCAGTGGTGTACTTAGAGGAGTGGCGGAGGGTGGGCCGCCCCAGGTACCAGTGATTATTGGGGTGTCATTAGGGGGTACTAGGAGGTGCCACTGTCACTGTGTGTCAGCTTTGAGCTGTGTTCTCAAACAACGAGCAGCGGAGCATGGCGTTTGCATACGGAATAAAATCGAATAGAATAAAAATCCCCCTCTCCTCCCTCCATAGCTCCTCCCCTGAATATGAAGCCCTGTCTGCTTACTGCTGTTTAAAGTGGACCTTTCCTTAACCAACACTGCAGTGATAGAAATTTGTCATTGAGCTGCCTGGCTCCTGGTGAGGCTGCTTGCGTGCAGGTCACACTCGGTCCGGCCAGTCAGGTGGTACTGAGTCTCAGTAGCACCTGACTGGCTGAACCACGTGACACGCATGCACGCAGCTGCCCGCCCTTTCGTTAACATGGACTGTCACTCTATTCTGGAGTGAACACCCACCGGGAAGGGAATCAAAGCCACGGTGCACCCTCTGGCAGTGGCACCCCACTGCTGACAAGATGGCTCCACGCACAGGCACAGCCGTGATCCTAACGTGGCCTGGAGGGACCTCCTGCTGAGTCTGTACACAGTCCCTGCTGACTCTGCACACAGCCCTACCGCGGACAGAGGCTGGTAAATGTAGAATAAATAATTGCTGGGTGCTCATATACACTCGGTTTTCTGGGAGTTTTATTGCAGTGGATTCTGATGCACTCATACACATCACACATTACATTGCTGGGAGTTTTATTGCTGTGGATTCTGATACGCTGACACACACCACACATTGCATTGCTGGGAGTTTTATTGCAGTGGATTCTGATGCACTCATACACACCGCACATTGCATTGCTGGGAGTTTTATTGCTGTGGATTCTGATACGCTGACCCACACATTGCATTACTGGGAGTTTTATTGCTGTGGATTCTGATACACTCATACACACTGCACATTGCATTGCTGTAATTTTTATTGCTGTGGATTCTGATACGCTGACACACACCAAACATTGCATTGCTGGGAGTTTTATTGCTGTGGGTTCTGTGATACACACTGCATAGTACTGTGAGTTTTATTGCCCTGGAGCTCTGGGATACACTCATACACACTGCACATTACTGTGAGTTTTATTGCTGTACAGCTCTGTGATACGTTCATATGCAGTGCATGTTTCTGTGGATTTTATTGTTCAACCAATTAGAGAGGCTGTGTTCCAGTATACTTGACATGCGTGGCTGTTCTTTGTAAAAATGCTTGAATTTAAACATTTCATAATTTTATTTCTCAATAGATACATTTGAAATGGTATACAAAATATACAAGTAGGCACTTGGTATCCACTTTTAATATAAA
This sequence comes from Leptobrachium leishanense, assembly GCA_009667805.1. Taxonomy (NCBI): domain Eukaryota; kingdom Metazoa; phylum Chordata; class Amphibia; order Anura; family Megophryidae; genus Leptobrachium; species Leptobrachium leishanense. Next base: position 312,338,733 of record CM019067.1, read on the forward strand.
GAGAGGAAAAGGCGGAGCTCTAAGAGGAAAAGGTGGAGCTTAAAGAGGAAGGGTGGGGATTAACCAGGAAGAGGTGTGCCCTTGACAGGAGGGGGTGCCTCAAATTTAAATTAGGGGGTGCACGAGTTTAGTCAGGCCTAGGGCAGCACAAAACCTAAATACACCACTGGCCGAACTCCCGCTGAAAAATGCATCCGATATGATCCAAAGTATCAGATTACTCAATCCGCCGCAAAAAAATACGCTGATCACATCCGGAAAAAGCCAACGAGTCGCCGATCACAGCACAGACCATCCGCTGGCAAAAGCCGACAAGCTGACAAACGGGGTAAAAAACTACTTGACAGAAATGCCTGGAATTTACATATAAGATCCTATGAATGATAATAAAAAGGTCTGTTACAGAAAAAAAAGCTAATTAAAAAAAAAAAAAGATTTTTTTTGGCTGAAAAATGTCTAAAAAAACCCTATCTAATAAATAAAGAGACTTTTTGTTGCAAATTAAAAGAATAAATGGTTTAATAGATTTGGAATAAAAACGGGGAATATTTGTAACATTGAAAACTATGTGGTTCGCCTGATTAAACCTGCCGAATGAAACCACCCGAACATCAGGGCACTTCACTGAAATTTTGGTGCTGTTTGTTGTTTTCTGAATTGATTAACCATTGCTTCTCTATGTGGGATTTCACTGTCTTCGAACAGGCACCGTATGTCGCTGGCAATTCACCAAAATTTGGCTTATTGCCAGCCTTTCAATATCCGAATGACCACAAAATTGCACCGTAAAATTCGGGAAATTCACTGTTCGGTGCAATTTCGGGTCCAGTTTGGCTCTCTTTTAATAATCCCTATAGAGTAAAATATTATCTTAACCCCTTAACGCCGCAGGACCTATCATTATGTCCTGCATTAGGCGGGCTTTAATGCCGCAGGACATAATGGTATGTCCGCGGCGTCTGCAGCCGCCCTCCGGCCATACTCACCTCCTCTGGTCGCTCCCTCGCTGCTCTGACTCCCGCGGAGTCAGATCGGCAGGTTTTGCTTCTCCTGGCGCACTGACATCATCGCACCAGGCGCGATGACGTCACTTTCAGGCGTCCCCCCCGCGGGAGCAGGGGAAGTGCCTGAAGGGGAGGGGCGTGGATCCTTTGGATCCCTCTATCTCCCCATCGCCGGGGACTAGGAGGCTGTGGCCAGCATCGCTTGAAAGTTCACAGCCTGACATTTTAGGCTAGGGTCAGACGAACGCATTTTCACGTTGTCTGTGAAAAAGTGCGTTCGAACGAATGGACGCATTTTTTCACGGAGTACGCGATAGCGGTCATACGATGCGCATTTGCGTTCGTGATTTTGTACGGATCATCAATAAAACACTTTGTGCATCTGGACGTTATGTTGGCCGGACATTAGTAGCGTCTGACATCTCCAAATCACGCACACACGCCTCTAGCGGGCGCAGCGCACTCTGTACAACCGTACTAGCGGTTTTACGTTCTCGAAAAAATGCGTTCATTTTCCACTTGCGTTGCGCAGCCGGACTTTCGTGCGACCGTACTTCGTATATTGGCTGTCATTGCCCGTCATTTGCTGCTAGTGCGGCCGTGATTAAGTGCGCCTGCACGCGCGTTCGCACTGCCTCAGTCTGACCCTAGCCTTAACCCCATGTTAACCCCTTAGTTGCCAGGTCGCAGCCTGACACCAATCGGTGCAAGACCGTGGCCTTTTTCCAGTGGGGGCCGCCATCTTGGATGGCAGCCCCACCTCTGGGTCCCCCCCGCGTCAACTGAATCATCGCGCCATGCGTGATAATGACAGTTAAGGGGGTTCAAAGAAGCTAGGGGGTTCCCCGGTTATCTCCTGATCAGTGGCAACTAGGGGTTCATGTCTGATATTGCTGGAAATGCCAGATCATAACCTTTCCAATGATATCAAACATGACCATGTTATAAGTAAAACAAAAGTGTAAAACATTTTGTATTTTTTAATGCAGCACTATTGTTCACATTTCAATTATAATGTGAACAATGATGCTTCACTAACGATTTTTTTTGGGGGGGTTAAAATACTTTACAAAACTGTGGATGATTGAAATTTTATTGAAAATTCAAATTTTTTCCTTTTTTTTACATTTTTTTGTTATAGCATTTTGGCAGGGCATGACATATACCGGTACATATAATAATGATATATTATTAATCTTCCGAGTCTGCCGGAAAGAATGATATATAATTTGTCTGGGTGGTATAATAATACGTGGCTTAAAACCGCGTTTAAAAACGGTCAAAATGATCTCAGCAAACTTCTACTTCCGAAACAGCGCCGAAGATGTAAAATTACTCCTGTCTTTAAGGGGTTAACTAAACATACAAGAGAAAAGCAAAGCACATGTAAGATATCAGCAACATCAAATAAACACAATAAGGACATTTCATTTTTTTGGTGGTACTGGCCCTTTAACTATTTCAATACTGCCTTATAATAAAAAAGTTGCAGCTTTAAAAAGAACATTGTAAACAATTACGATTTAAAAGGTTGGCTCAATCGGGCTCTCATGTGGTAGCTGTCACGAGGGAAAGAAAGTACTTTCAATGTAAATAACCTCAGGAGAAACATGAAAGGTCTGTGATAGAACCATTAGGTGGCTGTCATTAGCACATGATGTGATTCAGCTGATGAGGAAGAATACAGGTCATACAGTAAAGAGGAACAGACTGATATCTTATTAAGGCACTAGTAATGTAAAACAGGAAAAAATGTGGCTGTCACAAGAGAAAAACACGCTTTCATAGGCATGCGCAGGGGGTGTGCCCAGACACCTCCTCAAAGTTCGACATACAAGTACTCTTTCACCTCCTACATTGACATTTTAGACGTCCCTAATCTGGTTCATGATTAAAAACATAAAAACTGACTGTATCTCTGATTACTGGCTTGTTATCTCTAATGAAAAATGTGCAATTTGTGCAAAAATCTTCTAAACTTTAGGTTTCAGTTACTAAATGTTCCTTGGATGCACACCCTAACGATCCAGGCTATGCACGCTAGTGGACACTTGAATATACAATAATTCCACTAGTAAAGGAGTTTGATATCAAGCGATTGTAAACTATTTAAAGATTTTATTATGGAAGATAAGATATTTGCAGTCTGGTGTGTAACACAAAGACTGGGTGCACACATTTAGCATTCCGCTTTGTTATCGATATTAGCGTGGTGCGGGTCAATGTATGGCAATAATGTGGTCGTGTCAATATGTCCATCTGAAATCGGAGGGCAAGAGGTGAGTTGGCCATAATGACACTTGCTGATAGATCCGAATAGACATGTGCGTTTTGTTTCGTTCGAATTCGAATTCGTCCGAAAATCCACCATTTTTCGTTTTCAGAAGCATTTCCGAAAACGATAATCAGCCGTCTGAAAATTCATATCGATCTGAAAATTCGAATCGCGGTAACAATGAAAAACGAAATTGACCAGAAACTGAAAAAAATAAATTCAATGCAATTCAAGAAAAGGAATGGGTTAATGGGCATTGGGCATCTCACAGGGCACAGCATATGCCCCAGCAAAGGGTTAATGGGGCATCTCGCAGGGTCCCCTGCAGTGGCGTCACTAGGGTTGGTGTCACCCGGTGCGGTAACTTATGGTGTCACCCCCCCCCCGAGTTTTACGGATTTTTTTTAACTACTCTTACTCATAAATCAATACTCCCATATAACACTGAATGCTCATAATACACGGCACACATTACTGTGAGGTTTATTGCTGTGGAGCTCTCTCATATGCTCACACACAAATTTTGGTGAACTGCCAGCAAGTACGGTGCCTGTTCGAAGGCAGTGAAAGTGAAGGCACACATGGATATACTGTATATTGCCCCCAGCAGCTCTGGATATATATCCCCCAGCTCACATATGGATATTGCCCCAGCTCACAATTATATATTGCCCCCAGCAGCTCACCCATGGATATATATTGCCCCCAGCAGCTCACCCATAGATATACACTATATTGCCAAAACTATTCGCTCACCTTTACATATGCGAGTCAAGGCAGGTGAGCGAATACTTTTGGCAATATAGTGTATATTGCCGCAGCTCACATATGGATATATTGCCCCAGCTCACATATGGATATATTGCCCCAGATCACAATTATCTATTGGCCCCAGCAGCTCACCCATGGATATATATTGCCCCAGCACACATATGGATATATTGCTCCAGCTCACATATGGATATATATCGCCCCAGCTCACATATGGATATTGCCCGGCTCACATATGGATATATAGTGCCCCAACTCACATATGGATATATATTGCCCCAGGGCACATATGGATATATAGCGCCCTGGCTCACATATGGATATATGGTGCCCCAGATCATATATGGGTGATTATATAGTGCCCCAGCTTACATATAGATATATAGACGCCACTGGTCCCCTGTATCGTATCTTTTTTTTTACACTTACTTTTTGTTTGTAATCATTGTAAAATTATATAAAACGGAAAACGAATCGATCTGAAAACTAAACACAGATCGTTCGAAATTAAAAAATTGGTCCTAATGTCGTTAACGAATCAATCCGAAACAAAAATTTACACTACGAAAAAATCAGAAACTCAACGAAAATTCGGTCCATGCACATGTCTAGATCAGAAGACTTCAACCAAAAAAAAGTTGAATATGAATTAGAATAAGATCTTACAATTGAAGCGGACGAGAAAAATATTTTAGAAGAACTTACAGGAGAAACAGCAAGTTGCAGATATACTTTAACATCTAGAGGGACACCAATCTGAAAACAACCAGACACTACTACTGGTCATTCAAAACTAGAAGGCTCTATTCCATGGTTGGGGCTAATGTAGCGTCTCGATATGTAAGTGTTAGCGCTAGGATAAGTCAGTTTAACATCTGGTATCGATATTCCAATCTTGACGCTAAACTGGGGTGAAAAAGTTTTGCGCCTCTCAGCTTGCGCGAGCTTACTGTACTTTGCGTCTCCTATACGTAACATGGGAAGCGCAATCGATCGTTAGTGTTTTGACAAGTGAGGTATTACAAAGTGCTGACACAAATTACCGTCAGACGCAAAAGCAAAGATTTACCGTCTCCTAAAAGCTGGTGCTAAATGATTCTGCAAACACAAAATCATTCCACAAGTTCCAAACCCCCCACATTAAATTCAATACTCACCTCATGTCCCACGGTGAAAAGGTTGTCCCAATCTGCTGCTTCTTCTCGCAGGGGGAAAAGTGAGCCTCGGAACAAATAGTTCCTAGTTTCCCTCTGCAATCACTCCATTGTACTGCATGATCTGAACACTCCTTGCAGACCTATGGACTCCAGCAGCTGATACTCGCAGTGGCGCAGAAGTGCTACTGCGGGTATCAGTGAGTTTAGCGCTGCATTCCGGGACGAGACTCTGAGATAGTACCTTGCCTGCAATACGGCGTTAACATGGAGACGGTAAGGGAAAATCTGCAAACACACATTATCCTGCTTACCGTCTCCAGGTTAGTGTCCGCTATGTAATATAGCCTTGAGTATCTAAGAGCTGAAACCTAAATCAAAGCTATTGGAACTAGGGATGAGCTGTTCGGTTCGATCAGTTCGGAGTTCTACTCGAACATTGGCAGTTCGAAAGTTCGCGAACTTCGAACTTTTTGGTGTGTTCGGTTCGAGTTCGAAAAAAAAAACATTTTGAAAAAAGTATAAAAAATGCTTAAAAAAATACTAAAAAATCTAGAAATAAAGAGACTCTTTACTGCAGAATATTATAAGCAACGGTTTATTAGATATCGAATTAAAAAACTACCTAATATCGTCTACTATAGGTGCAACGATTCTCACCTCTAAATGACCTGTGCTCTCAAACGGCGTAAACAACAGGTGTTTAATTATTGTTTGGAAATAACATGTGCTTCTAATTAGCAATTAGAATTTGATACATTGCTTGCAGACTGGGTTTTGCCTGCACATGTATGAACAGACACTGTTTGTTTTGAATTCTAAGAAGTGTTCATTTCTACTATATGATCCTCTCTGATATGCTGTTTAACCCCTTAAGGACCAGGGCTCTGTAAAGCCAATCATTAATGATGTAGATGTTATGTCATTTGTCATCAAGGGCTTAATAAAATCTTTATCACACTCCTTAGATTTAAAAGCAATATTCCAGTATTTTTTATGTCATGTACCTCTCCCGAAGGGCCTATGTGAGCATACAATTATTATTGTGTTAGAAATGTCTATCATAAAGCGTACAAGCTGAGTCCCTAGAGTCTCTGACTATCCATTGTCATATATACCTTGCTTTATACATATAAAGCCCCCTTCACACTGTGCAATTTGAAAGTCGCATGATTTTCTGTGAGATTTTCATATTCGCGACATAGTGCGATAATATCGCACAATGTCACACGACGTCGCGGTTTTGTGCGATTTTTGCAAAGCACCACCAATGCAAATCGCAAAATCGCAGATAGCAAATCTCACAAAAAGGGTCATGTACCAGCGACATGCTACCGCGACGCGCGACATGTGACATCGCACGATGTCACGCGGCAAGATGTGAACAGCTCCATTGAAATGCATTGGAGAAGCTACACAGTGCGACGTCGTGCGGATTTTGCTGCGACGTCGCGGAAAAATCCACGCGATAGATCGCACAGTGTGAACGGGGCCTAATACATTCCCTCATCTAACAGGATAGTAGCCAGTCCCTGTGCATTTTAACCCCTTAACCCTTTCAATGCGGTGGACGCGCTCAGCGCGTCCAACCACATTGGTACTTGGCCAGTGGCGTAGCGTGGGTTGTCAGCGCCCGGGGCCAGCAAAGAATTGTGCGCCCCCCCCAACCTGTGGACGTTATCGATATTGCCCCAGCTCACACATGGATTTGCCCCCAGCTCACACATGGATTTGCCCCCCAGCTCACACATGGATTTGCCCCCAGCTCATGGATTTGCCCCCAGCTCATGGATTTGCCCAAGCTCATGGATTTGCCCCCCAGCTCACTCATGGATTTGCCCCAGCTCACGGGGATTTGCCCCCAGCTCATAGATTTGCCTCAGCTCCCACATGGATTTGCCTCAGCTCTCACATGGATTTGCCTCAGCTCTCACATGGATTTGCCCCCAGCTCACTCATGGATTTGCCCCCATCTCATGGATTTGCCCCCCAGCTCACTCATGGATTTGCCCCCATCTCATGGATTTGCCCCCCAGCTCACTCATGGATTTGCCCCCATCTCATGGATTTGCCCCCAGCTCACTCATGTATTTGCCCCCATCTCATGGATTTGCCCCCCAGCTCACTCATGGATTTGCCCCCATCTCATGGATTTGCCCCCCAGCTCACTCATGGATTTGCCCCCATCTCATGGATTTGCCCCCCAGCTCACTCATGGATTTGCCCCCCAGCTCATGGATTTGCCCAAGCTCATGGATTTGCCCCCCAGCTCACTCATAGATTTGCCCCCCAGCTCACTCATGGATTTGCCCCCATCTCATGGATTTGCCCCCCAGCTCACTCATGGATTTGCCCCCATCTCATGGATTTGCCCCCCAGCTCACTCATGGATTTGCCCCCATCTCATGGATTTGCCCCCCAGCTCACTCATGGATTTGCCCCCCAGCTCATGGATTTGCCCAAGCTCATGGATTTGCCCCCCAGCTCACTCATGGATTTGCCCCCAGCTCACTCATGGATTTGCCCCCATCTCATGGATTTGCCCCCCAGCTCTCACATGGATTTGCCCCCATCTCATGGATTTGCCCCAGCTCATGGATTTGCCCCAGCTCATAGATTTGCCCCCCAGCTCACTCATGGATTTTCCCCCATCTCATGGATTTTCCCCCAGCTCATGGATTTGCCCCCAGCCCTTACCTGGATATTGCCCCAGGCCCCAGCTCCGGCGGGGGTTGAGGGGACCGGGACGCAGATGCCGGGCAGCGCGGGAGCGCCTGCCCGGTCTTTAACAGTCCGTCCTGTTAGGTGATGCCGCGCAGCCGGTCACGTGGTCCGGCCAATCAGGTGGTACAGAGACTCCGTACCACCTGATTAGCCGGACCACGTGACCGGCTGCGCACGCCGCGCAGCCGCATCACCTAACAGGACAGACTGTTAAAGACCGGCAGGCGCTCCCGCGCTGCCCGGCATCTGCGTCCCCTCAACCCCGGGCCAGTTTTAGGGGTGCAAATGCGCCCCTAACAAAACTGCGCCCGGGGCCACGGCCCCCCCAGCCCCCCCCCACGCTACGCCACTGTACTTGGCTGCGGAGGACGCTCTGAGCGCGTCCTCCCTTTGCAGCCCGCGATCAGCCGGTATTCCGGCTGATCGCTCGGCCCCCGGTGTGGGCTGACATCATCGATGTCAGCCCAACCTCCGGGACCCCGGCGGGCACGATAGGCGTCATCGCGCATGCGCGATGATGTCTATTTCAGGCACCCCCCGCAATTGCAGGGAAGGTGCCTGAAGGGGAGGGGGGGAGGTCCTTCGGACCTCTCCCCCTCCCCATCCGTGCGGGCCAGCGATTAAAGGCAGGCACCGCCTGGAAGGGCACAGCCTGCCCTTCCAAGCGGCGTCTGTCTTTAACCCCTAGGGGGCTGGATCGCGATATGGCGCCAACATGCGTCGTATCGCGGTCCTCTCCCGGCGCTGGCCGACATCTTGGATGTCGGCCAAGCTTCCGGGATATCCCCCTAATGACTGGCATCATCGCGCAGAGCGCGATGGTGCCAGTTTTTAAATTAACCCCTTGCTGCCACCTATAGTGGATTCCAATGAACCCCCTATCTCCCGATATGTGACAGCTAGGGGTTAATGTTTACTATCATTGGAACGGCCAGAGCATGGCCTTTCCAATGATACCAAACATGACCATGTAAAACGTAAAAATAAAAAAATAAAAAAAATAAAATAAAAAAAATTTATAAAAAAAAGGTTTTGTTTTTTTTTAGATTTATTAGTGCAACAATATTGTTCCCATTTCAATTATAATGTGAACAATGATGCTGCACTAAAGATTTTTTCACTGGGGGGCGTTTGCTAAAAAACACGTAATTTTCCCCAAAAAAAGTAACGATTTCTCATTTCTAATTTTTTTAACAAGCGCACCCCATAGAAAATATAACCGCAAATGATCGCATTTTAAAATGTGAAAAAAAACACTTTACACATTGTAAATTATTGGAAATTCAAATTTTATTGCATTTTTTGTTATAATATACAGACATGACATAACGTATACATATAATAATGACATTTTATGAATCTGCACAGTCTGCCGGAAAGAACGATATATAATATGTCTGGGTCATATATTAAAATAAGGCTTCAAAACGCTTTTAAACAAGATGAGCGAAACCGGTAAAAATTAGCTCAGCACAGAGGTGGGAAAAGGCTCAGCAGCGAAAGGGTTAAGGGTGGCTAGGTATCTTGTGTTGGTCTCTGATGGCAATGTTTCTATACATCCTACAAATCCGCCACTTCACGGGCAGGTTATGGGGACCTCCTAGGCACGATATTTGAAGGAATTTTTATTTTTTATTTTTAACCCTTATTTTATGGAAAACTCACTGTACCTTTAAAAACGTCTTTTTTAACTTTTTGTCCTTGTTTCCTGTCCCCCAGGGCACTACCAGGACCCCCATACACCTTTTACGGCAAATATCTTGCATAAATGCCCTCTCGGAGGGCACTCTAAAAATCGAACTTTTGAGTCCCATTGACTTGCATTGAGTTCGGTTTGAGTTCGAGTTCGAACTCGAACTTTTGAAATTGTTCGAGCTCGAATGCGATCCGAACACGGGGGTGTTCGGCTCATCCCTAATTGGAACATATTTACTTACAAAGTTGATTAAAACACAGGAGGAAATATTACCACATACGAAGCAGGACCAGCCAAAAAGGGGCTTAGAAGGAAATAGTAAAAAATTCTGATGTAATAAAATTAGAGGAAAGTTCCATCACTTCATAAGCACATCGGTACAGGAACACAGATGCAATTAAAGCACCAAGATGCCCAACTTGCCTTAGGAGACATCAAAGAGGACCACCAAATGGGAAACCCATCGATATTTGAGGATTCTAAAATACAGACTGATGTATACTTACTGATATCTAGTATCTAAGTTCTCACACAAGCTTGCAATAAAAAGATGTGTAGACCTTAACCAGGATAAGGTTGACCCATACCTATTTTCAAGGATCTAAATCAAATGAACCTATGATTCAATTCATGCTGACAACATAAGAACCTTTTCAGCTAGAGGAGGACTATACCCACGAAGTCAATATATTGAATCAGTACTTTGAGAATAAAGAGCAAGAATTTTGTGGAATGAAATGCAATATATACAGTTGCAGAAGATGCCGAAAGTTACATTATGATGGACTTGACATTGAATTGAGGTGTTGGAATTGCCACATAATTCATCATATTGAATGTAAGTGTTTTTTCACACATCAGACAGTGGTTAGAGTAGTAGTAGGTTCTGAGAATGGTTTTATTTTATCTGTTCCCTCTCTTTCATTTTCCCCTATAGCAGTTGTAAGTATAGTTGTGCCATGCTGATCTAATGCTTGTCTATACCATTAAAGCTGAAAACCCTACTCATTAGTATCCTGCTGACGCTCCCTCAAACATAACTAACTCCGTGTGTATCCTGAGATGTGATTTTATGTTTCATCTCAAAGTATTAAGCTGTGAAGTACGTTTAGCACCAGGTTTTACAAAAATAAAAGCCTCTGTATAAGTGACGTGTTCGCATTTTTTTTGCTATAGAACTTGCTTATTCTGACAAAATGGCAAAAATGTAAGAAAAGAGAGAATGAAAAAAAAATATGCATAAATATAGAATTATTATTTATTATCTTCCTTATTTAAAAACATATAAAAATAAATAGAAAATGTTGTCAACCATGATGTCAGTCTGGCATTTACAATGAATAAGAAATAAATCATGTGACATCTGTTTTCGTGGCTGTGGTACATATTATTATCTTTGGGATCCAAGAGTCCAATAATTATGAACTTTTATATTCAACTGATGAAGCCCTTTTAAGGGGGAAACGCGTCGTGGTCATTTTATTGTTTTTAAATCCTTTTGCTTATATGCCATAATAAATTCCTCCAAATCATCAGATGGAATTAAGTTATTTCTTGAACGCCACTTGCCAGGCTTCTACTACCTAAGTCCTCACCACGTCCCAGTCTCCAGAACATCAGATCCCCATAGGACCTGTGAACCACTTGGGATCCCTAAGAACATCGGAGCTGTCTGACTTGTGAGTCAATGAGGGCTATTGGGTGGGCCAATCGAAACACCCACAGGCGAAGTCGCCGAGCCTAGTGAGGCTCAAGAAAGTGTGAGTGGGTCTTATCCCTTCTTTTTCTAATATGTAATGTGAATGCTATACTTCACTATTGTGTACTCCCTTCTTTCCTAGGAACACCCTTTGGACGATTTTGTATTTTAAATATACGAATTGGTATATCAGCAGAACATTCACCATATATGTATGTACGCAATTTTTTTAAATTTTATATGCATAGATATAGTCTGCTAGCACGTGAGCGCTGAGTATCCGCCCTTTCCTCCTATTGTTTCTATGGTGTAGTTGGGAACTACATCTGGGTACTTTCAGCGACGGGGCTTACCTAATATCTAAGCCAGTTTGTCTGTTCCCCACATTATTTTTTCTCATTTGCGGAGTCCCGCTGGTGTCAGGAGGAGAAAAAAAATTAACTCGTGGAAACGATTTATCAGATCGTGGGGACGATCTGCTAAATCGTTCCCACGAGTTAATTCTTTTTTCCTTCTGCGTGCGAATGCAAAAGACAGCCAGCCTCTCCTCCCCGAGCCCTCCCACCTCAGCCAGAGCTGCAGCTGCTCACAGCTCTCCCTGGCCGGCTGCAGGGAAGTGTTAAGACCCCTGCCTTACAGTCCAAAGCTGGTGGCTCAGTCCGTTAAGCCCCTGTTTGATAAGCACACGGATCCTGGATCGATTCCCCGTGTGTCCATAAGTTTATTTTGGAGGGCTCGGGGAGGAGAGGCTTTCTGTCTTTTGTGTGCGCATGCAGAAATAAAAAAAAATTAACTCGTCGGTACATTTTAGCAGATCGTCCCCACGATCTGCTAAATCGTTCCCACGAGTTAGTTTTTTTTCACCTCCTGACACCAGCGGGGCTCCATACGTGGCAGCTGTCACAGATAGAAAAAAATAGCAACATAAGGCTACACAGATCATGTGATGTCCTCAGCCAATTATACTATGTGGTTTCTAGAGAGCTCCCAGCATTCCACTGTCCAGGAAGCAGGAAGTGGTTCTGTAGGCTCATTGATGATAGTTAGTGTTCTGCATTACAAAAATGTGTGTTTTTTGCAACTTCCAATCAAGGGTTTTTCATTCTTCTACATGATATGTTTCAAGTGAGAAAAAAAATAATGTGGTTTTATTTACAAGAGTTGTTATAAAATAAGCTCATTTACGAGCACGTAAAGCCAAATCTTTTTTTATCAGAAAGTGGTGGATACGGGCAATGTTTTAAGAGATAATAACAGGATTTGGTAAAAAGCCTTGGAACGCAGAAAAAATTAACTTTGCATATGATTTTTTTCAGTTTTTTATTTTTACACATTACATGTTCATGTTTGTTATCATTGGAAAGATCCGATTCTGACCTTTCCAATGACCATCACTTGACCTTGCGCAGTGTAATAATCGGAGATGCAGGGTTCCAAAATCCAGTGCCGCGGTCTAGGTTGTCGATGAAACGATACGTTATGACATCACCTCCACACATAATGGTAGTGTGGGAAAAGAGAAGGCAACTTAGTGCAGCGTCACTGTTCACTTTATAATTGTAAAGTAAACAATAGTGCTGTGTTAGGAAAAAAAAGAGAAAATATATTTATACTTTATTTATTTGCTATTATATGTTTACATAAACCTGGTCATGTTTGATATCATTGGAAAAGTCATAATCTGGCCTTTCAATTGATACCTTACATGTCCCTCTAGTCTGTAGGACTCCAGAGATATAGGGGTCTAAATCATTCTAAATTGTAATTTTTTTTTACTCTTTTACTTTTTTCTTTAGAGCACATGCCTACTCAGCCCACTTATAAATCCAGCCCTGACGACGTCCAGTTAGAGACAGTGGAGAGACATTCAGTGGCGTGATGAAGGAAAGCAGGAGAGGGATCAGTGGAAGAAAGCTATATTTGTGTGTCATCGGCAAATAGATGGTACTGAAATCCAAAAGGAGCTGATCAGTTTATTTAGAGAGACGACTGAGTTTCTCTGCAGGGCTACCACAAGCCCACACATCCTACCTTGTCTTTAGTGGTCTTGATTGCTACTGACCTGGGAGAAGATGGGTTGTGCTTCTCCCATTGCAATAGGGAGAGAGCTGTGTTTATGGCATAATGGTACCTGCAGGTTGTTGGTGGCTATGAGGGACGAGGCTTTCATTCTTTGGTGCACACACTTTTGTCTCAAGGTGTATGCTCAGTGGAACCTCACCTCTTGTATTGTCATCCCAGTAGTCCAATAACATTAAAAATAGATGCTTGAATGAGGATTAAATTTCCAAGGTGTGGGACCTTCAAGATTATGGATCCTGGAGCCTAGACTACAACAGTAGCCTGGCTGCTTACATGGCCAACTATGACCACATCGATCGGGATGGCTGAAGAACAGCCTGGCACATCCTCTATTTTATTAGAGCAGATTAAATATACAGTATTCCATAAATAAGTCAATAGGTGTGACAAGTGTAACAAAGTCTTAATAGCTAAACAGTAAAAATGAAAAAAGCATTAATTATTTAATCCGCAGTGGACACAAAATCAAAGAAATAACCACATATTGCACATAGCGAAAATACAAACCACAGTGTGTCAAGGCTTCCTCTATCTCCCAACGTATGAGTCCTCACTGATCCCTTCAGAATGGTAAATGACTGTTTCCGAAATGTTATTGTGTGGAATACTTTAATCTGCTCTAATAAAATTTGTATTTATTCTCTGTGGCTGTATGTTGGTCCTATTATATTTATTATTATTAATAATAACAGAGATACTTAACCTATGGGTCAAACCAGGGCTCAAAATTTCAAGTCCCAAGCTACTAGCCAGGCCTTAAGAGTTACTCGCCACTAGTTGCCCCACCTAACCCCCTATCCTGCCCTGCCTGTGTCTGCATTCCCACTCTCCCTCATGTAATTTCCACTCGCCAAATGCGAGCAGGCGAGTGGAAATTTTGAGGCCTGGGTCAAACTATGGAAAAAAATTCCACACCATAACATATAACAGTTTATTTCTACAGAAAACATCCCCAAAACCTCAAATTGCTTTAAATGTCCTGGCTTCAACTAAAATAAATGTAATAGTACTATAAATTATAGTAATTACTGTAATTTTTTTATTGATCTGTTATAACTCATGTGTTTTATCACTGTAAAACGTGAGTTATTACTTGAAACAGACAACTGCAGTGAATGAAGCATCTACACGGTAAACATCATTTTAAAAGTAGTAAACTACAAAGCATAACGGCTTTATGAATTTGTCCTCCGGCATCAGTGAATACCATTATTAGCATTTATTTACAAAGATCAAACAACAGAGTGGATTTACTGCCTTTTTTTAATGCATTATATGAAAAACATAAGATATAAATAAATAGAGACGTATCTGTAATTCTCTTTATTTGCAGATTTTCCATGGATCTCATTCACCTGCAGTCCCTGCAGAAATGGAGTAAAACCAGAGACGCACCGAGATCTCACGGCAAATCCCTGGCTTAACGTTGATCTCGGTGACAAATTAGGAAGTGCATGCACGCACAGGACAAAAATGCAGTTTCGCCTTTGGAAACCATTTTTCTGCATTCCTGATCAATTATGCTGCTACATGATACATTATCGTATAATGAATGATAATAAGTAGCAGCTTCCATTTAATGAAATAATCAGAGTACTGCACGGTGCGATGATACTTGTTATATTGGACTAGCAATACATAATAAAAGACAAGCTTGCTGAAGAGTGAGGAGACTCACTTATGTATTGTAAGCGCAATAAAAAAAAAAGTATCACTGCATTCTATAACACTCTTATTATTTTTATTTCATCATCTGAACTTCTGGGCTAACACAGCTTGTCCAATCTTCCCTACCCCGTACTAATACTTTGCATGATATAAATGTTATGGCAAATTATCTCCAGGTTCCAGATCCTATTCCCCCAGGATCCCCCACAAATTAAACCCTGGTGATACACATTTACCTAACACTATAAAGGTTACTCAATAAGAGCCGAACTTGCTGCCGAATTGCACCAAACGGTGAATTGAACAAGTGCGGTGCAATTTTGTGGCAGTTCGGCTATTCAGAAAGCTGTCAATTCGCCAAATATTGGCACATTACCAGAGAAATATGGTAGTTTGCTTCAGATTGCCGCAATTCGGCGTTCTTTGGCAGCAGTGAAATTGTCCTGTAGAGAAGTAATGGTTAATCTATTCAAAGAATGCCAAACTGGCATGTTGGAAATTTTGTTCAGGAAGATTGGAAAAAGTACAGGAAGATTGGGAATTCAAAACATCCTCAGAGAAGTACCAGGACCAACTCCATATGCTAAACGCAATGTCACATCCGAGAGTGTTGCTAGTGCTTGGTGCCTCTTTGTTGATGATCCAATGTTACGGCATATGATGCACAGAAGATGGAGCAAGAAGGAAAATTGAAGACGACTGGAGTATTTAACTGGAAGAGATCGAAGGCTTTCTTGCTATTCTGTATGGTCGTGGTGCTTATGGACTAAACTCAATGGATTATGATCTGCTATGGTCAAAAGAGTGGGGACCAGCCTTCTTTCCTCAAACAATGGCCAATCTTCCTGTACTGTTCACACCTGGATTGATGACTTCCCAGTTGTTTTCCTTATCTTTGTCGAGCAGTTGTGAGCTGGCTGCAAAGGACTCTACATTGGGGGCTGGATGTTTACTACTGGGTAACCTATTGCCACGGGCCCTGGTGCCTCTTCCTCGGCTTCTAAAAATTCTGCTGATTGAAAGTTCCTGTTTAGGTAAAAGCAATTTCCAGGTTTGCCCTAAAGATACACTAAAAGCAAAACACAGTATGGTATAGAAATTTTTATATCGGTATTTGCCTGAACAAATTTATTCAACTCGTAAACATTTGACATGTGTATTTTAACCCCTTAGTGACCAGGCGGTTTTACGAAAGTCTGTCCGAAAGTGCCCGCCTCTGTTTTTACGTTTCTGCGCTGTTTGTGTTTGGGTCAAATTTTCCTCTTATTTGTTTATGCAACCCACACATATTATATACCGTTTTTCCTGCCATTAAATGGACTTTCTAAAGATACCATTATTTCCATCAAATCGGATAACTTACTATAAAAAATATGAAATATGATGAAAAAATTGAAAAAACACACCTTTTCAAAATTGAATCCCCAAAACCTACAACAGCCAAAAAAGACCACGGCTAAATAGTTTCCAAATTTTGTGCTGAGTTTAGAAATACTCAATTGTTACATGTTTTTGATTTTTATCCCCTTTACTGCTGAGCCATTTAATCTCTGTGCGCTGACTGAGGACATTTTGACCATTTTATGCTCATCAATTTTAAATGCCAGCTTAAGTCCTATTTTATTAAACCCTCCCAGACAATTTTTTTTTAAAAAAAAACAGGCATTTTTTAGCTTTTTTTAGAAAGTATTTTACCAGGAACTATACATTATGATTTCTCTCATTTTCAAATATTTACGTGTGCAGGTTCTGTAGCACCTATGCAGAAAGATGGATTGGACCTGGGTACATGCAGGGAACCAATCCATCGTCTGCCTCTCTGAGACCGATCACAAGGGCAGCCATCAGAGGGTGACAGCCCGTTACATGTTTAGGGGCCCAGTTGATCCAGAGGGCCCTTGCCAAAACATATGTGCACCTTAAATGCCAAAGAGGTAAGGGCCCGTCCATGTCACCCAGGAATGGTCAGTGGTCACCTAAGAGATCTGAAATTTTCCCATTTTCCCAGTGGGCTGGGGCATCTAGGGGCCGGTCAGAGAACTCTGGCTCAAAACAGAAGGATCCAGTAACATGATCTGCACCAGGATCACTTTTTATCCCCCTGCTGGACCACCAGGGTTGTAGCCCATTCCCTGTAAAATAAGGTTTGCAGAAACAGGCAAAATGTTATATTTTTAATAAGCTTATCGAAATGGGCAGCTGATAAAAGGAGGACTTGACCAGTGGTTTTAGTAAGGAGCCCCACAATTTCTGATCAGTCCTGACGATCACTACAGCGAGTGGTCTTAGAAAGGGTGACATCGGCATGCTCTCTACGTGCTGACTGATCTGGTGACCTGCAACCGGGAACTAAAAAAATTCCAGCTGCTGGTAATTCTGGGTGGGGGAACTTAAAAAATTCCAGCTGCTGGTAATTCTGGGTGGGGTAGAGGAAACTCCTAAACCTCACCCCGCAACTTTAGCAGATCTTGGAGACTGGGACGGTGGCGGGTAGAAGGGACGACATTTCTCCCATATTGACCTCTTTAAAATTATAAAATGCTCAGGATGAGTAGAGCATCCCTTTTACATATTCAGTAAACAAAGGAAGGAAGGTATGTAGAAGAAGTAGTTGTAGTTGACTGCCTCAATGAATATTTTTGTTCAGTCTTTACAGAAGAAAGGGAAGGAAAGGGACCTCAGTTAGGAGAAAACACT
The DNA here is from genome assembly GCA_009667805.1 of Leptobrachium leishanense. Classification (NCBI taxonomy): domain Eukaryota; kingdom Metazoa; phylum Chordata; class Amphibia; order Anura; family Megophryidae; genus Leptobrachium; species Leptobrachium leishanense. Next base: position 312,356,503 of record CM019067.1, read on the forward strand.
AAAGAGACATTTACATATGAGTTTCCAGAGGATGAGGTTCTACTTCAGCTGTCTAAAGTAAAGACAAATAAATCAATGGGGCAAAACAATTAACAGATTTATTTAACCAATCCTTGTTAACGGGAGTCGCCGCCGAAGACTGGAAATTAGAATATGTTGTGTCCATTTACAAGAAGGCTATAGGGTGGAATCGGGGAACTATAGGCCAGTTAGTCTTACTTCAGTAATGGGGAAATTAATGGAAACCATGTTAAAGGAAAGGGTTTACAAGATTACAGGGATTAGGGAAAGGGATTACAAAATCAAAAACAACATAGCTTCACCTCAGGGAGATCATGTCAAACTAATCTTATTGATTATTTTAATTTGGCAACAATAATAATAGTCAAAGGGGGTGCAATAGACATTGCTTATTTAGATTTCAGTAAGGCTTTGCATACTGTTCCGCATAGAAGGCTTATCAATAAATTGCAATCTTTGAGCTTGGATTCCAGTATTGTTGAATGGATTAGGCAGTGACTGAGTGACAGGAAACAGAGGGTTGCGGTCAATGGAGTTTATTCAGCATAAGGTCTTGTTACCAGTGGGGTACCTCAGGGGTCAGTACTTGGACCTATTCTCTTTAAATTCTTATTAGTGATATTGCAGGGGGTATTAATGGTAAAGTATGTCTTTTTGCTGATGGCACAAACATTTGCAACTGGGTTGATGTTCCTGGAGGGATCAGCCAAATGACAAATGATTTAGGTAAAGTAAGAAAAATGGTGGGAGTTGTGGCAATTGAGTTTTAATTTGGATAAGTGCAAGATAATGCACCTGGGACGTAAAAACCCAAGGGCTGAATATAGAATATTTTATACATCTGAGGGTTGGGGTTTAGGGGTTATTATTGCTGAAAGTATGTAAAGGGAATCGTCAAGGTAGAGGAAGGGAGTATATTTAAAAGGAAACAAAGTATCAAAACAAGAGGAAATAGTCTTAGATTAGAGTGGAAAAGGGTTAAACGTAGCATCAGGAAGTATTATTTCACAGAGAGGGTGGTGGATACATGTAACAGCCTTCCAGTAGAAATGGTAGAGGCTAAAGCAGTGATTGAGTTTAAGCAAGCATGGGATAGGCATTAGGCCATCCTAAATAAAAGATAAATCCAGGGAAAGGATCCATATAATTGGGCAGACTAGATGGAAAGACAGGTTCTTATCTGCCGACATACTCTAAGTTTCTATGTAAGAATATAAAAAACAATATATACTTTTTCCTACGCTTAAGGTTTGCAGACTCATTGCAATTAATCACGACTTTCTAAAAATGCTGATGTGGGTGTAATCCCATTGCCGTTTTGAGACATTAAGGATTGATAGCCCACCTTACAGACCTAATGTATATAGTTTTAATCGTTTTGTTTGGTCTGTCTGGGACTGAAGAGGAAGGTTGATCGAGCAAAGGTTGAACTTGATGGGGTTGTATCATTTCTCAATTTTTTCGTAAACGTGTTACTGTGTTATGCTCTGACATTTATTTGTTTGTCTCCGGAAAAAAAACTAACGCAACGATTGAGTTTAACCTTTATTCTATATTACATTACAATAAATGTATCAGTTACCTTTATTCAGCAAATCACCCAAAGTAAACTTCACAGTTAAATTGAAAATGCATTAGGGTCCTGAAAACATAAAATCTATGTATCTCCTGTCACATGCTTTGCCAAAATTGACTCTAAATATTATTTTCAGCATTTTAAATGTGCAATATTTAACCCTTCCATTACTATAATAAAAATATCTACTATACTAATATACCATAATAAGAATAAAATATAATGTACAGGTTTGGCACCCCTTAGAATTCAGAAATCTGTAAGACTCTGAAATTGAAATTTGGAATCTTCAGTCTTCCCGCCCTTACTCACCTTCCTGATGCTCCAGACGGGTCCTGCTGTACATAAAAAGACATGTCAACGCTCGTCTGCTGGCTGCAGCACAGCAAGAAACATGCTGGGAGACTCTGTGTAGCTCCAGCGTGTGCCATGCTGCCCATAGGCATGATGGTTCTGTGCAGCATGTCCCAAAAAAAGGCTACTTAGCATCTCTCAGCATGTGCAGGACTGGATTTATATTTCAGGAGCCTGTAGGCACAGACATCTGGAGAGCTCCCATGCATAAACTAAGATAAAGGGATTTTTTTTTACAAATTTTTATTTTAGTTTTAGAGAGAAAAGCGCTCGACACAAGAGGTTCAAATAAAAAAATCTTTCATATATCTCTTTTTTTTTACTATTATAGAACAGAAAAACCTCTGTGGTGAGCACCTGTAGGCACATGCCTACTTTGCCTAATTGTAAATCCAGCCCTGAACATGCATACACGATGGTGCTGCAGCAGGAAGTAGATAATGGCGGATTCCCTGCTCAAATCCAATATCAGATTCTCCTGAATTCCAAAATCTGGAAGAATCCAAATTTCTGGATGCTTGGGATCCTGAGCATTCCGGATACGGGATGCTTAAACTGTAAATAAACCTTTATTTGAAACATGGGATGCATAGCTAAACCTGGAGATTTAGACATGGGTATAGACTGCTATTCATACATACCTAATAATTTAAACTTAAACTGTAGAAGTGTGTGGTCGATTGCATAACGTCGGTGTGTGTATGGTCAGTGGAACAGGGTCAGTGTGTGTGGGTATGGCCAGTGGAATAGAGTCAGTGTCTGTATGGGCAGTGGAATAGGGTCAGTGAAATAGGGTCTGTGTGTGTATGGCCAGTGGAATAGGGTCAGTGTGTGTGTATGGCCAGTGGAATAGGGTCAGTGTGTGTGTATGGCCAGTGGAATAGGGTCAGTGTGTGTGTATGGCCAGTGGAATAGGGTCGGTGTGTATATGGTCAGTGGAATAGAGTCAGTGTGTGTATGGCCAGTAGAATAGGGTCGGTGTGTGTATGGTCAGTGAAATAGGGTCAGTGTGTGTGTGTATGGCCAGTGGAATAGGGTCAGTGTTTATGTATGGTCAGCGGAATTGTCAGGATCCATGGCTGTAGCCATCCTGAAACCCCCCCTGGTGGTTCACTTCCATCCTGTTCCTGCCCTGCAGCCAGCATCCAGCAGTGTAAGAGTTAAACACCAAACACATGTGACTCACGAAATAAAGGGCTTTGCCCCGCACTCACACTTTGCTGGTTCATTACAGCTCCAAGAGTGAACACCCTTGCTATTGTTGCTATCTGCTATCTGCTATCTGCTATCTGCTATCTGCTACCTGCTACCTGATCCTGATCCTGATTCCCCATTTCTGGTTCCTGCAAATTACAACCATCATCCTCTACAATCAACCTGGTTAGTCTTTATTTCCATTCACCCTCCACCATCCATATCCTCTGTTTATCAGTACAGACCACTGCATCCTGGGCTCATACCCCTGCCATCCAGGTGCCATCCAGGTACCATCTCACGTTCCTGACAGAATGAACCAGCCCAATACTAATGAGCCCGCAGTGCTGCACTTTATGGTGGAGTTACTGAAGACGACCTTCCAGGAACTATTTAAAAACCTGGCTGATTCCCTGGTGCAATTGCTGCAAACTATTCTGGACACCTCAACTAAGGTGTGCGCTCCTCCAAATAAACGCCATGATCCCCTGTCTCCTGAAGAGCGTGTCAGGAGACAAAATAGCAATTTGTGCCTGTATTGCGGGGCAGGATCACACTGGATATCGAATTGCCCAGAAAAACCCCCCAGATCAGCGTTTGCCAAGCCAGCACTGGTTTCCAAGCCAGCTGCAACTCCCAAACACGCTCAGGTGCGTAGAGCTCTGAAGCAGGCCCAGGCTTCCAGGCCTGCTACAGCCACTGTGTCTACACCTGCTTCTAAGAGACCTGCTGTCCCTAAGCCGGTACCCCTACCCAGACCGGCCCCCACGAGATTTCCTGAACCCAATCCTGCACCTCGAACAACTCATGCACCTATACCTGTCCCCAGACGAACTGTACCCGCTGTATCCAGGCATGTGACGTCTTTAGAGGTCAGCGACACCCCCATGGACGTTGAAAGTACATCTGTGGAACCAGAAGCAATGGACATTATGCTTACACAGGTTCCAGGTGAAACTACAACTCCCATCACTCCCAGCCAGCACGATCCGCCGCTGTCTTCCTGGGTTTCTTCCCTGTCTGAATATGACCCAGAGGACATCGCTGTCTCTGAGGAGAGCCCATCGAGACAGACAGCCCGACACTCAAAGGGACCCCCAGGTCAACACCAGGGGTCTGACACCCCTATAAAGGCATGGTGAGGCTTCTGTTCTTCATCCAGCGATGGATCTGTATCAGAAAGGGATTGTGGCTGGGAAGAGCAAGAAGAAGAGGACGAGGGCATTAAGTCCTGGCTGTGCGACTATCCTTCCCTTAGTGATGGATCAGGTTTAGAAGGGGAACCGGGAGAAATGGAGAAGATGCCTACTCTGATGCCTTCTTCCTATGTGGGCACCAGGTTCGAGGGTGACTCTACCTCCTATCTCTTGCCCTCTGTCGCCAACACCAGACGTTCCAGGGACATTCCTGTTGCTCCAGATTCCTTACCTGAGGATCCAGCTCCCTATACGGTACAGGGATGTTTTGCTCTACCTACCTTGGTACCACCTGGATACATGGGCACCCTCATTCCTGATGCATCAGTTGACCCATCACCGGAGGACCGAGTCACTGCTTCTAACGGGACTGTGGTTCGTCGCAAAGATCTCGATATCTTTGAAAAGGGGTTACTCCGGCGTAAGGAGATTGAAGGGGGAACGCCATCTGGGTACACGGGTATTCTCATTCCTGTCATGTCTGCTGACCACAAGAAGACCAAGGCACGGCGGCGTCAGAGGAAGGCACGTGCCCAACCCTGTACCACCACTCCTGACCACTGTTCTGCCCTCCAGTGGTGTGACAAGTACTAGTCCCAGCACCCACCAGAGTGACCCGTGTCTGGTCATGGGCAGTCCTGCTGCCATCCTTGGTCACTCGGAGCGTGACCTGAAGGGGGAGGTACTGTCAGGATCCATGGCTGTAGCCATCCTGAAACCCCCCCTGGTGGTTCACTTCCATCCTGTTCCTGCCCTGCAGCCAGCATCCAGCAGTGTAAGAGTTAAACACCAAACACATGTGACTCACGAAATAAAGGGCTTTGCCCCGCACTCACACTTTGCTGGTTCATTACAGCTCCTGCTCACCAAGAGTGAACACCCTTGCTATTGTTGCTACCTGCTACCTGCTACCTGCTACCTGCTACCTGCTACCTGCTACCTGATCCTGATCCTGATCCTGATTCCCCATTTCTGGTTCCTGCAAATTACAACCATCATCCTCTACAATCAACCTGGTTAGTCTTTATTTCCATTCACACTCCACCATCCATATCCTCTGTTTATCAGTACAGACCACTGCATCCTTTACTCATACCCCTGCCATCCAGGTGCCACCCAGGTACCATTCTCACGTTCCTGACAGGAATAGGGTCGGTGTGTGTGTGTATGGTCAGTTGAATAAGGTCGGTGTGTGTGTGTATGGTTAATGGAATAGGGTCGGTGTGTGTGTATGGTTAGTGGAATAGGGTCGATGTGTGTGTGTATGGTCAGTGGAATAGGGTCAGTGTGTGTGTATGGTCAGTGGAATAGGGTTGGTGTGTGTGTATGGTTAGTGGAATAGGGTCGGTGTATGTGTATGGTCAGTGGAATAGGGTCGGTGTGTGTGTGTATGGTTAGTGGAATAGGGTCGGTGTGTGTGTGTATGGTCAGTGGAATAGGGTCGGTGTGTGTGTGCGTATGGTTAGTGAAATAGGGTCGGTGTGTGTATGGTCTAGGGTCGGTGTGTGTATGGTCAGTGGAATAGGGTCGGTGTGTGTGTATGGTCAGTGGAATAGGGTCGGTGAGTGTGTTTATGGTTAGTGGCATAGGGCTGGTGTGTGTGTATGGTCAGTGGAATAGGGTCGGTGTGTGTGTGCATATGGTTAGTGAAATAGGGTCGGTGTGTGTATGGTCTAGGGTCGGTGTGTGTATGGTCAGTGGAATAGGGTCGGTGTGTGTGTATGGTCAGTGGAATAGGGTCGGTGTGTGTGTATGGTCAGTGCAATAGGGTCGGTGTGTGTGTGTATGGTTAGTGGAATAGGGTCGGTGTGTGTGTGTGTATGGTCAGTGGAATAGGGTCGGTGTGTGTGTGCGTATGGTTAGTGAAATAGGGTAGTGTGTGTATGGTCAGTGGAATAGGGTCGGTGTGTGTGTATGGTCAGTGGAATAGGGTCGGTGAGTGTGTTTATGGTTAGTGGCATAGGGCTGGTGTGTGTGTATGGTCAGTGGAATAGGGTTGGTGTGTGTGTATGGTCAGTGGAATAAAAGTTATATTATAGGGACACTTTACTCATCCTGTCTACTTTACATTTATAAAGTGGTCAGGATGTGAGGAGTGCCCCGCTTCTCCCCCAACTAGCTCCACCGATCTGGCAGAAAAACGGGGTGAAGTTGAGGAGATTCCTCACCCCACGAGCATCACCTGCAGCTGGGATTTTTGAATTTCAGGGCTGCCCATCACCAGATCCATCACTAATGATGTCAGCACGCAGAGGGCATGCCAATGTCACCCTCTCTGAGACCAAACGCGGTAGCAATTGGTCTCAGAGAGGCAGCGGATGGATCAGATCTGCTCATGCTCACAGTTCTGATCTATCATTTTTCGCAGGAGCTTCGGAACTTGAAAAACAGAAATAGATTGATAGCGCCCACTGTCTATACGGGTTCAAAAAAGGACCTACTTGTGCAACATATGCAAGAAAAACACCAATCTCCAGGGTTAGGGTGTACAAGAATGTATGTGTTAACACACCAATATACACAGATAGTGCAGTAATAAAAATGATGATGTGGCACCCAAAAAATACAAATATGCGTATATCACCCTTCAACACGTTCCTTGCTGATCGTGGAGTTGCGACAGTACTTCTAAAATAGGGCAGTACTCCAGATGTAGGTATACATGAAAAAAGTACAAAAAATACACATAGAGCAGTACAGTAAAACACATAAATTTGTGCTATGAGTATGTGTGGTATCCAACTCACATGAAGTAGAGTATATCAGGTAGAGGCTCAATGCTTTAGCGTTGGGCACATTCAGGACAGCCCCGTCCTTTACTCCTGCAGTCTCTCAATGCGATTATTCATGTAAAAGATGCAAATGGGAAAACCATAGCGTGTTTCAGTTTAAAATATATAATAGATTATAATGGAGTAGTGGCACAACTCACGTGGTATAGAGACTGCAATACCGATAAGCGATAAGCAATAGCGATAAGCTGGCTCAGTATATAGACATTAGGTATTTTCTGGTAACACCAAAACCTTTCCAGGGTATCCAGAAGTCGTGAAATAGTTTTAAAAAGGTTTATTATAAAAAACAAAATAATAATAGTTATTGTTATTTTGTTTTTTATAATAAACTTTTTTATAATAAACCTTTTTAAAACTATTTCTCGACTTCTGGATACCCTGGAAAGGTTTTGGTGTTACCAGAAAATACCTAATGTCTATATACTGAGCCAGCTTATCGCTATTGCTTATTGCTTATCGCTTATCGCTATATATAATCTATTATATATTTTAAACTGAATCACGCTATGGTTTTCCCATTTGCATCTTTTACATGAATAATCGCATTGAGAGACTGCGGGAGAAATGGACGGGGCTGTCCTGAATGTGCCCAACACTAAAGCATTGAGCCTCTAGCTGATACGCTCTACTTCATGTGAGTTGGATACCACACGTACTCATAGCACGAATTTATGCGTTTTACTGTACTGCTCTATGTGTATTTTTTGTACTTTTTTCAAATGGCCCAGAAAAGGTTCAGGGACTTCCAGGTTTAGGATTCCCTGAGCTGAAGAGGACGCGCTGTGCTTGCGAGGGAGTAAAAGTGAGTAAAGTCTCCCCAAAAGAAAAAAGAAAAGAAAAAATAACTGGGAAATAATTGGGCGGACGCTGTCAGCAGCCTCTGCTCGAGCATTTAAGGGCAAAGAAACAGAAACTCCATTTTTGTATAAAGCGATACTTTAAAAAGCATCTATTATTTTTTAGAATATAGAAGAAAAAAAGCCAGCACACAACCCGTGTATCCCTGCCTATGCACGGAGTGTTTTCTAAAGCAATGTGTTATGAAATGGAAAGCTACACACTTTTAACACACAATATAATACACCCATAGACTTAAACACTGCACACCCACACATTGACAAAGAAAAATAAGTGCACAGCCCATGATTTATGAAACTAAATTAACATAATAACCTATTACATGCTGAGTTAATACAAATCATGCATCATTACTTCACTAATTGTCATCTACAAGGATTTCAGAACAAGGGCTTGCATGCCAAATCATTTTCTCCCATGTACGCGTTTGGAGAACGGATAGAAAGGACCTTCATTATCTATCAGTTCAATGAAAACTGACTTCATAAAACTAAAATAATGTATACACGTGTACAAGACATCTAGCATCACTTATTATATATTAGGAGTGGTTTTAAGTCTACACAAAGTTTAATTTTATTGAAAAAAATATCTGCTAGCAGTTTCAAATTTCATGGGTTATTTTGTAACCGTGTAATGTAAAAGCAAAGACGGAGGTGCACACCGAACTGCAAACTGATTGGACTATCTTGCTAGGTGCTCATGGAATCCAGGGTGGCCCAAACCATTACAGACCATTCAAGTGGAAAATAAAGGATCAATGCATGCCAAAAAGCAGTATAATAAAGGGATTATTATAAAAAGAAAATTAGGAACCTGTGACGTTTCGACTGAAAACAGCCCTTTTCAAGTAAAACTGCAGCATGGTTGACCCACGGCACTCATTACAGTTAAGTTTGCTATACGGACTGCTTTTTAGCCTTTCACCATCAAGCACATTTTATTGAAAAAAGTCGTAACGTAAGGGAAGTCCAAAAGAAAGGTCAAAAATTGATGAAATAATGAAGTTAACTCAAAAGTGTTTTTCAAACAAAGCTTGTTTATTCAGCATTTCTCAACATAATCGCTTTTGTCAACATAGCTTCATGTGTAGTGACAAATGCCTTGAGGTTGGCAGACTTTACATCTTCGAATGTGGCGAGGTACATTTTGGCAACCTCAACTTGAGCAGTTTTTTGTACTGCGTTCAACAAACAAGGAACCCAACCGGTGTGTAAAATAATTATCTTTTTAATTCCTTGCATCTTAAGCACATATGAAAGCTTCCCTTAGTTAACATGCCCTCTTTAGCTCAGTTTAAAAGGCGAGCAAAAAACTTAAGAATGTCCAGACAGCCCCCCCTTCCCCCATTCTAGTTGCTGGGAAGAAGAAGAAAAAAAGATATCTCTTTGTCCTGTCAAGGTATAATCATATATGGTGATTATGTTTTGTGGGTTCAACTATGGTAATTATCTGTGATGTTGGGAATATCCTATTGGCTTGTAAATCTGAGATTTTTTGTATGTCCTATCTTCTATAAAAGGGCTGACCTAACAAAGGAATACCAGATATTTGAAGAGCAAACTCTGTGTATGATGTCTTCATTTATCTCCGCTAGCGTAGCGCTGTGCAATGCCTTACATGATGAAAAAACAGAAATCTTCTAATTTGCATGTCTTGGTAAATATGAACATGTATTTAATTTAACAGAATGCACTGATTGGTGAAGTCCAACTCGTCATGAAGAATGCTTGACATGGTTATTTTTGGATTGAAGCTTTTTAAGGATAGTTTGAGGTCCCTGATCCAGAAATCCCAGCACCTTGGCCACCATGGTCTCATCTGTGGAAATGTATGTCTCCCCCCCTCTCTTGGTTCATCACAAACATCAAAATGTCCAGACTTCAATCTGTTAAACATATATAACATAGAATAATAACAAGAGTGTATCTATAAAAGACAAAAGTATGGCAAACATAGCATAGTACAGCTTCACAAGCATATGTATCAAAATGCACTAACATCAATTAATCTAGAATGCATAACAAGGTGTTACCCATCCTCGTTTTTTTGTGTTTTATTTGTTAGTATATTGTATCCCCATGTTAAATGGACTGTAACAGTGGATCATAAGGGGAGAAAGGGCCTGATCTGTGAGCCGCTCTGCTGCAGGAAGGAGTTATTTATTTATTTATAAAGGATTTTACCAGGAAGGATACATTGAGATTTCTCTTGTTTTCAAGTATGTCTGTAAGGAGCGTCGCCGCCGGCGTAATAAAAAACCTAGTGCTGGCTCATAGTAAGCTTCAGGAGTATTACCAAGACTCACCTCCACCATACAGCGCACAGGTGTTGTGTAATTTAGCTAAATGTTCCATGCTTAAAACCCAGCCACACCTGAAGCCCAATGCTTTTTCATTGCCTTGGAATCTCCAAGCTGGAAGGAGCTAAACCAGTCTTGTCCAGATCACCAGTTTCTACCACAGTTCCCGGTAAGGACCTTCTGCCACAGTTCCTGTTAAGGACCTTCTGCCACAGTTCCTGTTAAGGACCTTCTGCCACAGTTCCTGTTAAGGACCTTCTGCCACAGTTCCTGTTAAGGACCTTCTGCCACAGTTCCTGTTAAGGACCTTCCGCCACAGTTCCTGGTAAAGACCTTCCGCCACAGTTCCTGGTAAAGACCTTCCGCCACAGTTCCTGGTAAAGACCTTCCGCCACAGTTCCTGTTAAGGACCTTCCGCCACAGTTCCTGGTAAGGACCTTCCGCCACAGTTCCTGGTAAGGACCTTCCGCCACAGTTCCTGGTAAGGACCTTCCGCCACAGTTCCTGGTAAGGACCTTCCGCCACAGTTCCTGGTAAGGACCTTCCGCCACAGTTCCTGGTAAGGACCTTCCGCCACAGTTCCTGGTAAGGACCTTCCGCCACAGTTCCTGGTAAGGACCTTCCGCCACAGTTCCTGGTAAGGACCTTCCGCCACAGTTCCTGGTAAGGACCTTCCGCCACAGTTCCTGGTAAGGACCTTCCGCCACAGTTCCTGGTAAGGACCTTCTGCCACAGTTCCTGGTAAGGACCTTCTGCCACAGTTCCTGATCCTGTTAAAGACCTTCTGCTGCAGACCCGTTTAAAGATCTCCTGTTGTCGACTCCTCAGAATCATCAACCCGCTGCCCTGCATCCTGCAGAATCCTCAAACCCGTTGTTCTACGTACCCAGGACCCCTCTACAGATACAGAACCCTCTGCATTCCCCAGGACTCTCAGCCTACAACTAATTCTCTGCTCTTGTTTCCTATTTTTCTTAAGACCTTCCTCCAATATCCATTATCCTAACTAGGTCTCTCCCTATATTCTGCCTATACCTGCAATCTGCATAAATAATATATCCTCCCTGATTCCTTACTAATCCATTGTCATATATGTTATATATATTTCTCCCTGTTCATTATCTGCGTTTGCTTCATTCTTATAGAGCTATTTTATCTTTAGTTCTAGTCTACCATTCCTGCCTATTATTTATCTATAACTTCAGTTACCCATTGATATCCTTTACTCAGTATTCTCCTTATGTTGCATACCCTTCCTATATTGTTATAGCCTTTAGTCATTCCTTTCATGCTCTCAATAAATCTGCTTATATAAATCTGCCTTGTAAGATCCCATTCATTGCATATTGGCTTGACCTTGCTGCCCCGGAACCTGTATCCTGACAATGTCCTGGGTTCAAGAACATTGAATTGTTACAGAAATACAAAGTTAGTTACAGTTACAAGTACTTATACAGCGCCAACAAATTCCATAGCGCTTTACAATGGGGATGCACAAACAGCAGACTTACATGATACAAGAGGAAATAAAACCCTGGTCATCGGATAACTGTCCAGGTTATATAGCACTCCAGAAACAAATGGGAGCAGAGGGAAGGTGAAACTGGTGGTCTGAGGGATTGCATGAAATGGACCAGATTTTTTTGGGCTTAGTAAGGGTAATTAGGGAGAGAAGTGGAGACAGCTGGAAAGGATGCCTGAAATTAGGGACCAGCTCTGGGTGGGCGGGTGGGTTGGGGCCGCAGAGTGAGAGAGTTAATGAGTATGGGCAAGTAGGATTATCAAAGATGGCAACCACAAGATAGATTGCTAGCGATGGTGGTGGCATATTAACAAGATGGCCTAATACAGTCTAAGTCATCAGAGATAGATGCCGGACAAGCAGAGAGGATGTCGGGACTTGTAGTTTTGACCATGGATTTGGGAGATGGATGAATGTCTCACACCGCGGAATGTGATTATTAATCCCCACCTGAGGGAACAGGAAATTGATCTGTTTGGGGACTATTTAAATGGGTGGTGTAGAATATGTGTGTAATATTATTTGTATCAACAAAAATAATAAACAATGGCGCAATTCATGCAAATATCAGTTAACCAAATTTGTACTCCGTCTTTACTTTTGATCTGGAAAAAAAGAGTACATTGCGTAGTATTTTAATAAAAATCATTAACCCCTTAGTGACCGGGCGGTTTTACACGAATCCGTCCGTTCGTGACCGCTGCTGTTTTTACGTTTCTGCGCTCTTAGTGTTTACGTCAAATTTTCCTCTTACTCGTTTATTCAACCCACACATATTTTACACTGTTTTTCTCGTCACTAAATGGACTTTATAAAGATACCATTTTTTTCATCATTTCATATAATTTACTATAAAAAATATTGTGAAATATGACACAAAAATTGAAAAAACACCACTTTTTCGAACTTTGACCCCCAAAATTTCTTATGTATCAACAACCGTCAAAAAAAATTAATTCCTTAGTACTAAATTTAGAAACTACTGAGTTTAGCAATACCCAATGTTTACATATTCCTCGCTTTTTTCCTTATTTTATGCAACAATAAGTGCAAGTAGCACTTTGCCATTTCCAAAGAGTTTATTTTCAAAACTAGTGATAGTGACATTGTAACACTGATATCTGTCACTAAATCCTGAATAACCCTCCACATATACATATTTTTTTAAAGTACACAAATCAAGGTATTAAACTTGGGGTATTTTGACTCTTTCCATGCAAACCATTTTACCACAAATCTATGCCAAAGTTTGAGAAAAAAAAAAATTGATTTTTTTTTTTTTTTTTAACGCAATTTAAGAATACATGTACTGTGAACTTTAAGGTTTACTGCCAAAAAACACCCCAAAATATGTTCAACATCTTCTGAGTAAATTGATACCACCCAAGTATAGGTATGTTGGGTCATTTGGGGGCTAAAAGGCCTTATTTGGGGGGTGCGCATTTCAGTTTTCCAACTTGGAATTTTCACATTTCGTCATCATGCACCCATGTCCTATTTGGGACATTTTTGAAGCCGGCCAAAGTAATTTACCCCCATCAAACCATATATTTTTAGAAAGGGCACACCCTAGGGTGCTTCAAAGAGTTGTATTTTAACACTTTCCATGCACTAGCTCTATGTCAAACTTTCAGGTAGTCACTTTTTGGGTTATTTTTTCACACACATTGTACTTTAGGCATGAATTGTCAAATCCAGTTATGGGTTACTGCCAAAAAACACCCCAAAATATGTTCAGCAACATCTTCTGAGTAAATTGATACCACCTATATATAGATTTGTTCTGTTGTTTTTGGGGTGCTACGCCAATCTTTGACATGTGCTTGTCAATTTTCTAATTTGACATACAGTATCTTCTTTGCTTATCTTCTTTTTAGGGGCCTTTTTACATACCCCAGTTTTATGAACGTGCATATATTTGGTAAGCTAACACCCCAAAGTATTGTAAATGGAGTGTTTTTATGCTATGGATGCATCCGTTTGCTCCAAACAAATTGGATACTGTTTGGTGGTCATTTTTCATTTTCACACCCACATCAGTTTTGGACTGTGATTTAGGAGACACGGTTGTTTGTTACTGAATGAAAACTCTCCAGGTTGTTTTCTGCAAGGTCTCCTGAGTACACCCATGCCCCCCATGCATAGGTTTGCCAGGATTTTGGGAAGGTTCAAATACAATTTTTATGACTTTGTCATTGGAGTTGAAATTGAGATTATTTCTTCAGCTAGGCCTAGCTTTGGTTTTGGGTCTACTGCATACCCCAGTTTGAATTATTGCCAGAAAATTGTTTATATTTGTTATGTTGACACCCCAAGGTATTGCATATGGAGTGCTTTGATGCCATGGATGCAACGGTTTTAGCCCAAAACATTTGAGAAGGTGTGTGGTGTAATTTTTCAATTTTCAGATTTTCACACCCACATCAGTTTTGGACTGTGATTTAGGAGACACGGTTGTTTGTTACTGCATGAAAACTCTCCAGGTTGTTTTCTGCAAGGTCTCCTGAGTACACCCATGCCCCCCATGCATAGGTTTGCCAGGATTTTGGGAAGGTTCAAATACAATTTTTATGACTTTGTCATTGGAGTTGAAATTGAGATTATTTCTTCAGCTAGGCCTAGCTTTGGTTTTGGGTCTACCGCATACCCCAGTTTGAATTATTGCCAGAAAATTGTTTATATTTGTTATGTTGACACCCCAAGGTATTGCATATGGAGTGCTTTGATGCCATGGATGCAACGGTTTTAGCCTAAAACATTTGAGAAGGTGTGTGGCGGTAATTTTTCAATTTTTTTTTTTACGCCCACATTAGATTTGGACTGTGATTTAGGAGACACGGTTGTTTGTTACTGCATGAAAACTCTCCAGGTTGTTTTCTGCAAGGTCTCCTGAGTACACCCATGCCCCCCATGCATAGGTGTGCAAAGATTTTGGCAAAATACAGCACCAATTGTAGAACATAAAATGGTACGAATAAAATGTAAAAGTCTGGTGCAGTAAAAGAAAAAAAAAAACTAAACTGAACTAACTAACTGGAGTGTGAGAGAAAATAGAAAGGAAAAAAAAAATCACAGATCACGCACAGTGTGATATAGCTTGAAACAGTCCCCAAGACACAGACCGGGTTGTCCAGGGCATTCTGGGCAGTAAAAGATTGTGTCTCTCCTCTGCCCCCTCTTGAAACACACCCTGCACCTTTTTTGGGGTTTCTGTTTGCCCTCAGTAGGGGGGATTTTATAAATAAAAATGCGTAGCCCCAACTCTGTCCCCCATCACCGCCCGGGGAGCAGGTGCATCCTGGTACAAAAGCCCCGAAATGACCTGGAGCTGAAACTGTAAAAAGGACAGCGTCACTCCGGGGTTTGCCTTTTTGCAGAGCAAAAAGGCATTGTGGTTGCAATTTGCATCAGGTAAATTGCAACCTTTTTGTACCAGGCCCTTGACTTCCGCATAATCTGGTAGGGCTGGAGCAGCTGATCTGCCAGATCAACCCCACCCATATGCCGGTTATAGGCTTTGATGCACACTGGCTTCCTGATGCGCTCAGCTCTGCCACGTACAGAGACCTCCACAGACCTCTCAGTGTGGATGGTGGATAGAAGGTATACATCCTTCTTGTCTCTGTACTTGACCGCCAACAGCTCCTCTTGGCGCAGAGCTGAGGGCTCCCCCCTTTTTAGCCGGGTGCGGACAAGCTGTGCTGGGAAACCTACGCGGTTCTTGCGCACAGTACCGCATGCTGCTGTATCAAAACAATACAGCAGCTTGAACAAAGGGACACTTGTATAAAAATTATCAACATACAGGTGGTACCCTTTGTTCATCAGGGGAAAAAGTAGGTCCCACACAATCTTGCCACTGGTTCCCATGTGTTCTGGGCAACCTGGAGGGTCAAGGCTACTATCCTTTCCCTCGTACACCCGGAAGGCCTGAGTATACCCACTCTCGCTGTCACAGAGCTTATACACCTTCACTCCATACCTGGAGCGTTTGGAAGGAATATACTGCTTGAATCCCAGCCTTCCCTTGTATTTCATTAGGGATTCATCCACGCAGATATTCCTTCCAGGTGTATAAGCCTCTGCAAACCTGGCGGCGAAGTGGGTAATCAGGGGACGGATTTTATACAGCCTGTCAAAATGGGGATGCTCTCTAGGAGGGCACAGGCTGTTGTCAATGAAGTGCATGAAACGCAAAATGTTTTCATACCTTCTACGTGACATTGATTGGGGGTAAATGGGGGTAGAGCAGATGGGGCTACTGCTCCAGTAGGAACGAATTGAGGGCTTCTTTATGATGCCCATCAGCATAGTAAGTGCCCAGAATTTCAGAAATTCTGGCACATCTAGCGGGGTCCATTGCTGCCTTGCCAAGTAGGAGTCTGGCTTCGCAGCACAATGCTGATGGGCATACAGATTTGATTGGGCCACGATGTGGCCCAACAAATCATCCCCCATAAACACCTGCAAAAACTGTGTGGCGGTAAATCCTGCAACATCAATATTGATGCCAGGATTTGCCGTGAAAGGAGGGATATCTGGCCTCTGGCGATGAGGCACTACCCACTCCTCAGCTGGAGCTGTGCGTCTCCTGCTGGCAGGTGGTGACCCAGGATCTGCATCAGAAACATCACTAGATACATCAGCCAGCGTAGATGATGTATCTAGCGACGTCTCTGAGCAGTTGGCGGGTTCAAAATCAGGGTCAGAGTCTGACGCAGATGCCTCAGATTCTGATGCCAGGATGGCATATGCCTCCTCGGCGCTGTACACCCTCTCAGACATTATTTATAATAGATTATAAAATTTTATAATTATTATATATAATAAGCGGATTGTTGGTTCTTAGAAGAACCGTTGGGTTTCACAAGAAAATACAAATAAACACCTAAATCTCTCTAAATCACTCTAAACCTGCCTCAATTCTTCTAAATCTCCCTAAAATCTCTCTAAATCTGCCTCAATTTTTCTAATCTCACTAAAATCTCTAACCTGTCAAATCTGATCTCTCTCTCTCGCTCACCAAAACACAAGTGAGGAGAGGGAGGGAGAATCACAGAGGTCAGAGCCAATATTTACAAAATATTGACCTGACCTGACAAATTAGAAATTTTATTTTGTTTTTTTTTTACTTCTGATTGGATGTTGCTAGCCTGCCTCTCTGATGAGGCAGGCTAGGAACATCCCACTCAGCCCCAAGATGACCCTGCCCTTAGAAGGCAGCGCCATCTTGGCTGTCAGTTTTCTTTTATTTTATTCATTTTTATTTTTACTTTTTTTTACACTTCTTTTTACTCTGCTGGGTGCCTTGATCCCTCGAGGCACCCAGCAGAGCACCTGATCACTCATGTGATCTTTTTGTACTGAGTGCCACGATACCTCGTGGCACTCAGTACTTCCTGCCGCTACCGGAAGTGATCGCTCGGGGGAGCGATCACTTAGCGGACCGGCGGCAGGTAAGCATATTGCAAGGATGCCTCGATGTCGAGGCATCCCTGCAATATACACAGAGCAGCTGGAAGCGATACCGATCGCTTCCAGCGCTCTCTAGAAGTGCCGGGCACCTCTCCGGTGAAACCGGATGTTGATCGCTCCCGGGGAGCGATCACAAGGTGCCCCGGCACTTCTCACCACCATTGCACGGATGCCTGGACTCCCAGGCATCCTGCAATGGCGTTTGAGCTGCTGGAAGCGATCCGATCGCTTCCAGCGCTCTCTCTTAGTGCCGGGCACCTCTCCGGTAAAACCGGATGTTGATCGCTCCGGGGAGCGATCACATGGTGCCCCGGCACTTCTCACCGCCATTGCACGGATGCCTGGACTCCCAGGCATCCTGCAATGGCGTTTGAGCTGCTGGAAGCGATCCGATCGCTTCCAGTGCTCAAAAAACCGCAGGACGTACCATGTACGTCAGCGGGTCTAAAAGAGACCCGCTGCAATGACGTACATGGTACGTCCTCGAGCCTTAAGGGGTTAAAAATTCTTCAACAAAAAGCTCACTCACATTCTTTCAAGCACATAACAAAATGTGCATATGAACATTTGCCACAGTGGCACAGACCTCCCGAAATAAACATCCGAAGAACATCCAGGATCCACTTCCAAAGGTTCCAGGTCTCCTTGGATTGATTCCAATTTGCACTCCTGATGAAGTGGGACAGACGTACACACAAAACGCGTCGAGTGATTTGTTAAAAAGGATTGGAACATCTGGCAGTGTACCCGGAGACCCCGAGGAGGAACGGATCCGAGGAGACCTAGAACCGTTGCTATGTCTGAAGGATGAGATGATACTAGATATTTTGAGATAAGTTACTGTATTTTACTGTATCTTTTTCTGAGCACGATGGTGGCACTGCTGTTTTTGGTTCAATCTGTTAAACAACCTGTGGTCCTTCTGGAGACTTGGGGCTTCATCACCAAGATGGGTTTGAGGTCTTCAAATCACTTTTTGCAGACATTCACAATGAAATCAGTAAAATAATTCTATGCGTCAACCACCGACACTTTTTGAGTCACCTCACGTCTCCTTGCTATTCTGTGGGGATATTAATTGTTTTATAGTATTAGAAGGATTCCGCTATCCCTTGAAAAAAAATTATCATCGTTATTTCATAGGTTTTATTATGTAGTTTGGACTCTATAGAAACATGTGATTCATTCTCACTTATGTCCTGATAAAGTGGAATGTCTGTCACTACCTGTTCTGTACCATTGGACCTATGAAGGTTGAGTTTGGTTCTTCTCACAGTGGGCTCTATTAAATTCTTCGAGTTAAAACGCTCGCGCAGCGCGTGATTTTTTTGTGCGAAGCGTTAAACGTTAACGCGTGTAAATTAACGCTGGTATTACAATCCGTGCGCATGTTTTCATCCGTCAAAAAATAACGTGCGTAAAAAAGACACGCAAAAATGAGCGCGCATTAACGCTGCGTGCAGAAATCGGTGGGTGGACTGTTTTTTCACGCGATTCAGCCAATCTGAAATAAGAACCACATTTGTCTCACACAAAACACGCATAACTTCTCCATTTTATTGTTTGAGTATGTGTAGAATGTGTAACTATACTGTGCTATATTTTTTTTTTTGCGGGCTGGTGTTTTTGGTTTCGGACAGGATGTTCAGATTTGCCGTTACCACCAGCTTTTCAAAGACGTTAAAATTATGCGCGCAAATGTAGTCCGTTAAATTTTGCGCATAGATTGTAATACCATCCGCGTACCAGCGCTCAAACGCATTTGCACTCACAATGTAAAGTATAGGATGCGCAAAGTACATTACGCTCGCAAAGGGTTCGTGCAGGTCCACCCGCGTTAGATGATAACGCTCATTTTTTTCGCGGACATTGTAATACAACGTTCTGTGCAAAGGGTTTTGACCCTCGCATTAATGCATTTTTGCGCACGCATTAACGTTTGCGCGAAGAATGTAATAGAGCCCAGAGCTTGTTCTTCAAATATCTGGTATTCCTTTGTTAGGTCAGCTCTTTTTTGGATGATTAGGACATACAAAAAATCTAAGATTTACAAGCCAATAGAATATTTCCAACTTCACAGATAATTACTATAGTTGAACCCACAAAATCTATACATTTATATGGTTATATTTTGCCAGGACAAAGATAATTTTTTTTCTTCTTCTGCCCAGCAACATAAATGGGGAAAGGGGGGGCCTGTCTGGACAATGGCTTGTCTGTATTCTACATTCTTAAGTTTCAAGCGAGCAAGCATTTTAAACTGAGCTAAAGGGGGCATGTTAACTAAGGGAAGCTTTCATATGTGCCTAAGATACAAGGAATTAAAAGATAATTATTCTACACACATCAAAAAAATCTATGTCTACAAATAAAATCTGAAACACAACTGAAATCTGAAATACCTTGAACTTAAAGCTAAATGCGCTCCAAAACACACAACCCTCTAAACAAAATATTATTGTTTCGAGCCAACGTTGATCAAACTAAAATCCAGCACTTGTTATTTCAGATAATGTTATCAAGAAATGTTCAGCAGTTCAAACCCTGTTACACATGATATGATGTGCATTCAATCAGCAACTGTTTTTGTTTCCGAGCAAGTATCAAACGTTTAAGGTTTACATCTGTTCTGTCTTGCTTGGAAATACCGTAAAGGCCGTATTTTCTTAGAATTAAAGTCAACATTTATATGAATAATATTGTACCAGATCTCAAGAAAAATAAAAAGCCTCACAATGCCGTATAAAACCAAAATCAGCGCCGTTGACAGCTGGGCTTTAGTTCTCTTGTTGTCATAACGCAAAGACATTACGATGTGATTAACTGTCGGATTTCCACTCGGAGAAATTATCTCGTGTAATGTATTTACTTTTTAAATCCTTTATATACTTACTTAGAAATCCTTTATACACTTATTAACTGAATTCTATGATTTTTTTATTCCTACACTTGGATGAAAAAAATAAACGATTCTTAATTTGTTTTGTCGATAATGCATTCTCTTTGCCTTGTTATCAGTACTGCAGACTATGTAGTTTGCCGTGCAATCACGAATAAACTTAAAGATCTGTTCAGAAAGAACAAAAATTGCGTGCATTTTCAGTGATTTATGTTTCTCCGCATTTTGGCACACATCGAAGATGCAATTTCGCCGAAAATGCGGTGAATTCATTACTTAGTGAATGTTCACTGTATTTTGCTGAAATTGGAGTCGTCCAAGCAGTTATCGGACGTCGGCAAAAACCGCCAAATTGCTTCAAATTGACAACAGCGAATTCCACCAAACTAAAACAATAAAGGAAGTCTCTTATTCTCCTAATAGGTGTTTAAACCAATAAAAATGTAGCAAAAGTTGTCCAAATAATGAATAATGTCCTGTTAAAAAATAATAAAAAGGTCTGTTTCAAAATTAAAAAAAAAAAGACTTAAAAAATAAATTTAAAGAATTCCGTCTAAAAAAACTAAAAGGTCTTCTAAAAAATAAAAACCTTTTTTTGCAAAAATTATAAAGGATAAATGTGCTTTAAAGAAAAAAAATGGTAAAATATTTCACTTATAGCATTGACACTTAAAGGATTCGCCTGTTTAATCATATTGAATTGAAACATCGAAAATCAGGGCTGGAATTTAGCCTGAATTTCAGTGTAATTCGGCGTTCTGGCAATAGAAGACTTGACAGTCTTCTATGGGCCAATTTTAATGCCGCCAAACTGCGCCGAATGCCGTCAAATTGCAGCAAATTGCGGCAAATTGCATCGCATTTCACAGTCAATTCACCTGTATTTGGCGAATTGACAGCTTTTGAATAGACGGAGTGCCCCAAATTGCACCTATACTGTTCGGTGCAATTTGGGGCCAATTCGGAGGTTAATGAAAGACCCCTTTTGAAGACATACAGGTCTATTCAAAGAAAGGTGAAACTCAGAAGAATGACTGGAGAAGTGAAAATTCTAGGTCAAAATAGCCAAACCAGAAAAATTCTCCCATTTATCTCACTTTCCAAATTGGCTATTTGCTCTAGATTGTTCTCTTCTCCTGCCAGTTCTCCTGATTTTTACCTTTCTCTGAATAACCCTGTAACAGGCCCAGGGGCGGACTGACAACTAATGGGGCCCCCAGCGCAAAAGGAGAGCATGGGGCCCCCTTGTGCCCCTAACATACAAACGTCATTCCCACATAAAGCACTGGTAACATACATACAACACCCACATGAGGGTGTGTGTGTGTGTCTGATGACTGAGGGTGAATGTGTGTGTGTGTCTGATGACTGAGGGTGAATGTGTGTGTGTGTCTGATGACTGAGGGTGAATGTGTGTGTGTGTGTCTGATGACTGAGGGAGTGTGTATGTGTGCGTGTCTGATGACTGAGGGTGTGTGTGTGTATTTGATGACTGAGGGCGTATTTGTGTGTGTCTGATGACTGAGGGTGTATGTGTGTGTGTCTGATGACTGAGGGCGTGTGTGTGTGTTTGATGACTGAGGGCGTATGTGTGTGTGTGTGTCTGATGACTGAGGGTGAATGTGTGTCTGATGACTGAGGGCGTGTGTGTGTGTTTGATGACTGAGGGCGTATGTGTGTGTGTGTGTGTCTGATGACTGAGGGTGTGTGTGTGTGTCTGATGACTGAGGGGGTATGTGTGTGTGTGTCTGATGACTGAGCATGTGTGTGTGTGTTTGATGACTGAGGGCGTATGTGTGTGTCTGTCTAATGACTGAGGGCGTATGTGTGTGTGTCTGATGACTGACGGTGTATGTGTGTGTCTGATGACTGTGGGAGTATGTGTGTGTCTGACTGAGGGCGTATGTGTGTGTCTGATGAATGACAGCATATGTGTGCGTATGTCTGATGACTGATGGGCGTATGCGTGTGTGTGTGTGTAATGACTGAGGGTGTATGTGTGTGTCTGACTGAGGGCGTATGTGTGTGTCTGACTGAGGGCGTATGTGTGTGTCTGATGAATGAGGGCATATGTTTGTGTGATGTCTGAGGGCGTATGTGTGTGTGACTGAGAGTGTATGTTTTTGTGAGTGTGTGTAATGACTGAGGGGGGTGTAATGACTGAGGGGTGTGTGTGTAATGAATGAGGGGGTGTAAATAATAAGAGGGGGTGTAAATAATGAGAGGGTGTTAATAATAAGAGGGGGTGTAAATAATGAGGGGGGTGTAAATAATGAGGGGGTGTAAATAATGAGGGGTGTAATGAATGAGAGGGGGTGTAAATAATGAGGGGGTGTAATTAATGAGGGGTGTAATGAATGAGAGGGGGTGTAAATAATGAGGGGGTGTAATTAATGAGGGGGTGTAATGAATGAGACGGGTGTAAATAATGAGGGGGTATAAATAATACGGTGTAATGAATGAGAGGGGGTGTAAATAATGAGGGGGTGTAAATAATGAGGTGTAATGAATGAGAGGGGGTGTAAATAATGAGGGGGTGTAAATAATGAGGGGGTGTAATGAATGAGAGGGGGTGTAAATAATGAGGTGTAATGAATGAGAGGGGATTTAAATAATGAGGTGTAATGAATGAGAGGGGGTGTAAATAATGAGGGGGCGTAACTAATGAGGGGGTGTAAATAATGAGGTGTAATGAATGAGAGGGGGTGTAAATAATGAGGGGGTATAAAAAATGAGGTGTAATGAATGAGGGGGGTGTAAATAATGAGGGGGCATAAATAATGAGGGGGTGTAATGAGGGGGCGTAAATAATGAGGGGTGTAATGAGGGGGTGTAAATAATGAGGGGGTGTAAATAATGAGAGGAGGTGTAAATAATGAGGGGGTGTAAATAATGAGGGGGTGTAATGAATGAGAGGGGGTGTAAATAATGAGGGGGTGTAATTAATGAGGGGGTGTAATGAATGAGACGGGTGTAAATAATGAGGGGGTGTAAATAATGAGGTGTATGAATGAGAGGGGGTGTAAATAATGAGGGGGTGTAAATAATGAGGGGGTAATGAATGAGAGGGGGTGTAAATAATGAGGGGGTGTAATGAATGAGACGGGTGTAAATAATGAGGGGTGTAAATAATGAGGTGTAATGAATGAGAGGGGGTGTAAATAATGAGGGGGTGTAAAAAATGAGGTGTAATGAATGAGAGGGGGTGTAAATAATGAGGGTGGTGTACTGAATGAGAGGGGTGTAGTGAATGAGAGGTGGGTGTAAATAATGAGGGGGTATAATGATTGAGGGTGTGTGTGTGTATGTGTTGAGGCAGAGTGTGTGTGTGTGTACTCGTCACCACTCAGGTCAAGCATTTAATGAGGGTTGTCTTCTGCTGGGATCTGCAGTGCTGCATGATGCATGAAGAAGCTGCATGGTGGCCTCTCAGGGGGCACAGCACTCCCTCCAGCCGCGTGCAGGCAGTCTGGCTCCTCCTGGTTGCTGTCAGCTGAAAGGATGTGGTGTCAGCTGACAGGATGCTGCTGCTGTGGGGAAGATGGTCTGCCATGACTGATCTATAGCAGGGCGTAGGGTTGAGGAACAACCCTATCTTTCCCCCCCGCTCCCCCTCTGCAGCCTCTGCAGAACAGACGTGGAGCGTCCTGAGTGCTGGGGAGGGAATCCCCATGACGCTCCACGCATATCCTGCAGGGGCAGTAGAGCCAATCCGGGCCCCCCTTCCATCCGGGACCTCAGGCAGTGCCCGAATGCCCGATGGGTAAGTCCAACCCTGAACAGGTCTATTCAATAAAGGTGAAACAGGAGAATGACTGGAGAAGTGAAAACTCTAGGTCAAAATAGCCAAACCAGAAAAATTCTCCCATTTATCTCACTTTCCGAATCAGCTATTTAGTCTAGATTGTTTACTTCTCCTGCCAGTTCTCCCGAGTTTCACCTTTAGTGAATAGACCTGTTTGTGAATATAAAAATGAGTGTAATAAGAATTACTGTGCATTTAGACTGTATATATATGTGTAAATACAGAAAAAATGGCGTCGCGCACATACTCACCGGAGCGGCAGCAACTGCCAGGAGTAACAGCCCAGTTAATGTATAAAAACTGAGCAGCTCCAAGCCCCTCCTGCTGCTTTTCAGCCAAGGAGAGGCAGAGATGGTGGGTTTTATTTATACACGCACCAAACACTGCTTTTCAGCTCATAGTGTTTTGTTGTACATGGAACACATAGAAACGAGCGCAGATGACACTCCTTTTCCTTGTTATGTTTTATACATTAACTGGGCTGTTACTCCTGGCAGTTGCTGCCGCTTCGGTGAGTATGGGCGCGACGCCATTTTTTCTGTATTTATGTATATCATGCTTGTAACACCAGTCCGTCGTTCTGCAGCTGTTCCTCTTTCCATGTTTTTGTTTTTGATTCCAAATGGGAAGTGTTTGATGCGTGTATAAATAAAACCCACCATATCTCTGCCTCTCCTTGGCTGAAAAGCAGCAGGAGGGGCTTGGAGCTGCTCAGTAGAGCGGCCTTTTGGTTACATTTGTTAGGTACTCACTCTGTAAAGAGGTGCCGTGAAGTGGCGAGTGAGCTTACGTTGTAATGGCCATTGAAACAAACAAAAACCACATAGTGTTTTGTTGTACATGGAACACATAGAAACGAGCGCAGATGACACTTTTTTCCTTGTATATATATGTGTGTTTGTGATTGTGCATGCTAATGTGTTGATATCTTTGCGTGAGTGTGTGTGTCTGTGTGCTTGTTGATTACAGGTTTAAGGACTAATTTAAAATGATTTAGCATTAAAATACTGGTTCCTGCCAGTGGCTTTGAGGAAAAACACTGTTTTGGTTCGATATCGCTTCAGGTGATAAAGTGCTAAAAATTAGGGGGAACATTAAGGAGACCAATCGCAGTCTAATTTTGCTTGCAAGAAATGAAATTCCATTGCTTTGGTCCAGAATTACACTGCATCGCCTTTACCGAATATTGGTGTTCAATCTTGGCAATGAATGGGTTAAAATAGGGCGCCATCTAAAATGCCGGATGATTTAACTGTCGTAATCTGCTGCTTCAAAGATAAAAAAAAAATACTAATAACGCAAGCCTCCTTGTGGCCCTGGGATCCATAATCTGGCATTGCACTTGCTTGAACATCTGTTATTATTTCCTAATGAGGAAGGACGTGATATGATTCTTCTACTCGATTGTGGAACGTGGTGTCACAAAGAGGCCACGATGAGAGGTTTACTGCCAGAGAGACTCAAAGCATCATAATGTTCCATTCTCCTGGCATACCTTCCCACTTATATACATACCTCACCTCTGTTTATGTGAGCATCGCTTTCATTTGCAAAAAACTTCAAACAACTGGTCACGCCTTGTTGCAAAGGTTATAATGAGTACTGTTACAATGTAATTATGGAATTTGGCTTTACATTTGTGGATTACATGTCTCATCATGCACAACTGCAACGTAATAACAGGCACTCACGCGCACTAAACGCACTATGACATAGAACACAGATTATAAAATACACCTGTTTGGCCTAAAAATTAGACTGTCTGTCTCAGCTATGCCACTCTTTATTCCAGAATGTCCGTAAAGTTGAGTGATGTTTAGATCTGGTAAGTGAAGGCTTTGATGTGTCTTCATCCTGTCGCTCGTTAGCAGCTTTTTGGAAATGGATAACGAATGTATGTGTAAAATGTTAGGCAGGTGCGCAGGCAATAATGTTGGGTTTGTCCGGAATATTTCAATTGCCTGATTAATCGGAATTATCTTAATTAATTAATTAAATATGTCAGAAAGGGTTCAATATATTTGGCTGGGTGATGTATTAAAATATAAAAAAAATGTATATTGTACAAAATTTGAAAAAGACATGAGAATAGCTCTGAAAATGACACACAGGGGGTTATTCAGAGAGCACCGAAATGTCACCGACAAGCTAATCTAGCTGCCACGGATCAGGAGATAGAGGCATCCAAAGGACACTCCTATCTCCACCATAGGGTTTCATTAAGGCTAGGGTCAGACGAACGCATTTTTCACGTTGTCCGTGAAAAAGTACGTTCGAACGAACGTACGTATTTTTTCCCGGAATACGCAATAGCGGTTATACGATGCGCCTTCTCGTCCGTGATTTTGTACGGATCATCAATAAAACACTTTTGGACGTTATGTAGGCCGGACATTAGCAGCGTCTGACGTCTCCTAATCACACACACACGCCGCTATGCGGACGCAGCACACTCTGTACGTCGGTACTAGCGGTTTGACGTTCTAGAAAAAATGCGTTCGTTTGCCACTTGCGTTGTGCGGACGAACTTTCGTGCGGCCGTACTTCGTGTGTTCCCCGGCATTGGACGTCATTTGCTGCTAGCACGGCCGTGATTTCGTGCGGCTAAACGCACGTGACAAATGCGTTCGTCTGACCCTAGCCTTAGGAAATCCCTTGGCAGCTAGGGGTTATTTCTCATACTGACATCATCACACCATATTGCTTGGCACGCTCTTAATTCCGTGTAGGAATCAGACCCTAATTGCTTGATTTCCATATTGATTTCTATCATGTTAGAAAATATTGAAATGTACGGATTGAAGGATCGATCCACATTTTCTTCAATTAAACCTCAGAAAATTAATAACAAGAGCATGAAAAACTAATCATCGGGCTGCATTATTTTTGGAGTTCACTGAGGTCCAAGTGTTCTTCATACAACAAGTTATGTTTCTTTGTGACTTGACCTCGGCAACATGTATTTCCTGAACGCCAGCGCCGCCACACATTCCATTGATTTTGAGAATTGCTTAGTTCACTTTTACTAGTTCTTTTGCATTTTTTTTGTTATTTCCGAGGCAACTGCTCTAAAAACTCCCAACTATTCTGAAACGTTTCCTTCTATCGCAGTCAGTGAGTAGGAGATGGCAACTACGGTTTGCCGTCTGTCATTGCAGTTTGTCCGTGTGAATTGTTCTCACTTTCCTGCTTGACAAATTGCATTGCCAGCTACGTTGCCCCATTGATACTTTGTTTCTAATGCTTTATTTGTTTCAAACTCACACGGCTGAAGTATTAAATGACATGTGTAGAGAACCTGATATAACTTGTTGCAAATATTGTTTAGTGCATTGGAGGCTCGACCATAAGGGCAGATGGGGCAGCGCCCTACCAACCTTTTTTTTTTTTCAATAAAAAAATTAAAAATTGAAACTATAGAATTTTGTTTCTGTTGGTTTTTTAGTAATTTTTGGAACCCCACAAAATAACAATAGTCGAATGTGGGACGAGGAGGTAGTAACAAAGTATAATGCAGATGTAAAACGTAACTTTTAATCAGAAAACTATTTAAAAAATTAAACATATAACAAATAGAATAGACGGGTGTTCTAGAGTGATAGGATAATGGTCCACTTCAAGTACCAACCCAGTCTGTGACTAACAACATATATATATATATATTATATATATATATATATATACCGTAAAAGAAAAAGGCACTTATAATGGTGCTCCAGAATGTAGGGCCAAGTCAATATTGAATCCTAGCGCTTGAACTAAAACAATGGCGGAATCCTGAGTGACAGGTGGAAGCAGACCTTCGTGGGTCTGTGGGAATAGGCAAGCAAGAAAAATAAATAAACACTGAATACACATACAATTGCAAAAATCAATTGCCCAGCAATTAGAGAAGGGCAGCTAAGTTGTGTACCTACTGCACCATTGATGAAAGGTGCTTTATATTTTATACGTCTCTCATGAAGCCAATTCGTTAGTGCTCAGCAGACCAGACAGACCAGACAGTGCCAGTAAAAAAGCGTTGCTGTTGCCAATACTGTCTAATGAAGCATGAGACAAACCTCATTAATCACTCTATGGGGTTATTCAGAGAGAGCCGATCTGGCACTGAAATGGCACCGAACAGTGAATTTCCCCTTTGTGGTGACATTTGGTGGTCATTTGGTTATTCAGAGAGCAGACAGTTCGCCAAATTTTGGTTAACTGCCAGCAAGTACAGTGCCTGTTCGACGGCAGTGAAATCCCCCATAGAGAAGTCTATTCAGAGACGCCGAACAGCAGTGAAAGGTTGCCTAAGTGCCCTGCTGTTCGGTGGTTTCATTTGGCAGGTTTATTCAGGCGAATCCCATAGGCTTCAATGTTAAAAATATTCACGTTTATATTCAATATCTAATAAACCGTTTATTCTTTTAATCTGCAGTAACGTGCGCTACCACCAGATGTGATTTCAGCCTCCCTGTCAAAAAACTACGACGGATGTAGGACAGGGCTACAAAGTGCGATCCTCCATAACATTAACTGCGCTCGGCGAGGGCGTCAGAGTGGAAGGAACGTTCACGGACGTTCCTTCCACTCTGAAGAACACTGGTGTGATCGCAGCCTTAGACAGGCGGTGCAAACTACCCTCGATAAGTGCAAACCGATACAGGAGACACGAATTAACATGCTCAAAAAAAATCAAGGTTTCAAGATGCTAAGGTTTATGAAGTTTGAAATACCCCTAATAACACAATAATCATCAATTTAGAGCTTATTCTGATTCTATAATGTGCAGTCTGGCAGGAAAGAATATGATTCATATCATAATTGCTGTTCGCTACAGATGGATAACGCCATAAAAAAAATTTAAAGGTTTATTCAATAAGAGCCGACCGTGCCATGAAAATTGCCACGAAAGGTGAATTTCCCTGTACGGTACAATTTCATGGCAGTACGGTTATTCAGAAAGCTGGCAATTCACCTAATATTGGCGAATTGCCAGCGAAATACTGTGAAATTCACCTCAGATCGCCACCATTCGGCGACCTTCAACGGCAGTGAAACTGTCCCATAGAGAAGTAATGGTTAATCTATTCAGAGAACACAGAACAGCACCGAAATGTCAGCGAAATGCCCTGATTTTCGGTGCTTCAGTTCGACAGGTTTAAACAGGCGAATCCCATAGAATTTTTTTTCAACCATTTATTCTTTTCAATTGCAGCAAAAAGTCTATTTATTTATTAGATTTTTTCGTCAAAATTTTTGATTCCTATTTTTTTAAATGGTGTTTTTTATTCTGTAACAGACCTTTTTATTATTAATTATAGGATCATTTTTTTATTAGTTTTCATGCATTTTTATAGTTTTAAACACCTTTTTAATGCCAAAAAAAATGCTGTTTTTTAAAAAATTCTTTTTTCCCCCTGTTCAGTGTCTGATTGGCTTTTTTTTCCGGTGCTCTCTGAATAACCCCTCTATTTTTCCTGGACTTCATGTAACTTTAAAGCAGGACTAAACAGAAAAAATAAAATAACACGAAACATAATTAGTGCTTTATAAAGAATTGTATGTTCCTCGTGGAAACTCAGACAACACAAATCCACTTTAAATGTTTCCTAGCAATTTGTATTATTGTAATTGGCTACAAAGTTACATTTGCAATTAGGGTTTCGTTTTTTTTCTTGACATCATATAATAGGCATCATTTTTCCCGCTGATCGTGTTAAATAGAGATCTCTGCCGAAGCGCTGAAGGGTAAATTTTACTTATTATGTTAATTACAATTTGTTATTCGATGAAGCTTGTTGTATCATGATTTTCTATTTTGATTGAGACGGTGAATAATGCAAGCCTGCAAGTACATGCAAGCTGCAGATCGGCTTCACAAATTGTATCCTGTGAGAGAACAGCGCTACTCTACAGCGAGAACACAAAACGCCGGAGGGGACGAGCTCAATTATTGCGCAAAGTCTTACAGGATCTTTTTACGTGAAGCCTGCTCATTTGCACCACAAAACAAGAAATAAAGTTAGCATGTGAACTCTACTCCAAATTTATTTTCCACCTCCCTGTGTCTGCTCCCAAAAATCTACAAAGAAAAGTAACACGAATGTGGGAAACTAAAACACCTCTTGAACACATGAAGGAAAAGGTATTTAGCCCTGCACGGGTCAATATGTGTGTTATTACCTTTTTTGCTGACAAATATTTTCACTTAATTCATTTTAAGTTGTAATTTGATGTCCTTTCTGGAGTAAATGTGCTTTGTTGTGACTCTATTCAGGGATATGTGTCAGGTGCCGGATCCGCCAGGCCGGCGCCTTTTACTCACCCCTCCAGCAAGGCGGCCGACCCAGCCTCCAAGACCCGAAGCAGCACCCAAATCCGCCGGTTTTCCTGGATGCGTCGCGGGCCGCAATTGGCAGCAGTGCCAGCCGGGATCTCAGCTCCGCTGTCATCTGACGTCAGCGTTAGGCGTGGCAGGTCTCAAGGAGCGGCAGCCCAAGGTCAGCTAACCGTGGGGAGGAGTGTTGGAGGTCTGGACACCAAAAGACACAGGAGAGGAGGCAGGGGAGGTGCAGGGAGCGTGGCGAAGTCTGGGCACCCTATTTAAACCCCTTGAAACACTTACTGAGTGCTCAGACGTTCTGTGCTTACCTTGAGTAACTGTGCCTAGTACTACCCTCTTATCTTGATAATTCAAACCTTTTTTGCTTGACTTGGATAATCCTGCTTGCCGCCTGCCTCGACCTCGGAACATTCTAACGACAACTAGTGATGAGCTGAACACCCCGTGTTTGGTTCGCATTCGAACTTAAACAATTTCAAAAGTTGAGATCTAACTAAAACACGAACCAAACTCAATGCAAGTCAATGGGACTCGAAAGTTCAATTTTTAGAGTGCCCTCCAAGAGGGCATATATGCAAGATATTTGCCATAAAAGGTGTATGGGGGTAGTGTCCTTGGGGACGGGAAACAAGGACAAAAAGTAAAAAAAAACGTTTTTAAAGGAACAGTGAGTTTTCCATGAAGTAAAGGTTAAGAAAAAAAAATGAAAAATTCCTTCAAATATCGTGCCCAGGAGGTCCCCATAACCTGCCAGTGAAGTGGCGGATTTGTAGGATGTATAAAAACATTTAAAAACAAAAAAATTACATTTCAAATGACGGTAAATGGTTTTCCTTTAATCTATTCATAAACAACTGCTTGGGGCGGCAGTCTGTATGAAAAGTGGAGACATTTTTGGACACGCAGTACAAGTTTAGTGATTTTTTTGGCTAAATTATGGTGAAACTTATGCAGGCTTTGGATGAAAGTAACAATAGGTGCTTTAAAATTGGGCCTTTAATGTCGGCAACAGTGCCGTCACACCGTAACCCCTCTGTGGTATTGTGGAAGAGTGCAGGGTTGGACTCTGCGGTCAAATATTAAAATGATATGAATCTGGTATAGGCGTCAGTGGCAGTGCACCAAATATTGTGCCTTTGGTGGCAGCAAGTGCCTTCACACCGTAAGTAACCCCTCTGTGGTATTGTGGTAGAGTGCAGTGGTGGAGGTTTTGGTAATGCAGAAGAGAGCCCCGATCTATTCAGCTACATCAGCAGCTAGAACAAACCCGGGTCAGCAATGTTTAGGCACTTGTACTGCGCTGCTGTATATGGTGAGAATCAGCGCACACCAGTAACAACAGGAAGCAAACAGAACAAGCAGGGAATACACAGAGAGAATAGTCAAATGGCAGGCAAAGTCGGCAACAGATCTGGTCCTCAGAACAAGCAGGGTCGGTAACAAGTATACAAACTGATTCGGTAAGCTAGCGATGCGGGAATAAAGGCTGAGACACACTGAGCGTGTAGTGACACACAGCGAAGCAAAGCGAAGAGAAGCAAACATTTTGCATGCTTGACTTCACTCCACTCCGCCTTGCAATGTGTCTACACTACATTATGTTTGCTTCTCACCGCACTGGACAGGAATCCACTAACTAAACTAAAACGTACACACAAAACCATTTTATTTTCACAAAGCACATGTTATATAGGCAAAAAAAGTTTCTACTGAATAAAATACATCAAAAATTACTGTTAATTTAATAGGAATAGTATAAAAATATAAAAAAAGGTAACCCTGATCATATATATTATAGGGACACGGAGCGCCGTGTATAGAGTAGGGATGCATTGATACCACACACAGACAATCTGCGTGTTGATATATATATACGTATATATCAACATGCAGATATATATATACACCCACCCACAGACCTCAGACCATATATACACATACGCACATGGGGGGTGGCATGTGGACAATCTCAACTAAATGCCCCCCCCTATTTGGCTGATCCCTCCAGAAGAAATGTTGAACCCGACAGAGCAGAGAATATATATATTATTCTCTGCTCTATCGGGTTCAACATTTCTTCTGGAGGGATCAGCCAAATGGGGGGGGGCAATTAGTTGCCAAAATGTGTGTGTAATACAAGTCTGGATATATATATTTATAAGAATATAGATATATATCTTATCTATATATACATGTATCATACCTGGCCTTACCTTCGCCTATAAATTTGCTAAAAATATACACACAAGAAAAACAAACCACTGCCTGAGACCCCGCGCAGCCCACATGACACCCCCCTCTACCTGGCTGAATGTATCTAATATATATAATTAAATACATTCAGCAAGGTAGAGAAAGAAAAAAAAAGATTTATTTTATTTTCCCGGGGACATTTAAAAATGTCCTCGGATTTAATTTTTTTTAGAAATGTGCTGCCTTACCTTAGCCTGGTCGTCAGTGGGGGCTCTCTGGATCCTGGTTGTGGGGGGTCTGCCGTGGCCGCAGGTGCAGTGGCTCCCTCCCTGTGCTGCCTGTCTCTGCCACATGCACCCGGGCAGCTAGCCCGCACGGTCGCAGCTCTGTCATCCGGTGGCCGCATGCTCCTCAAGGGGATCCTTTGGAGGCCCCTGCAGGCAAGCCCTCTACAGTGCCTGATTAGAGGGCCATGTCTGCCTGATGTTCTAGTAACAAGAATGTTTTATCCCAGAGGCCTCAATGTTAAAAATATTCCCGTTTAATTCAATATCTAATAAACCGTCGCTTATAATATTCTGCAGTAAAGAGTCTCTTTATTTCTCGAATTTTTAGTATTTTTTATACTTTTTTAAAAAAAATGTTTCTTTCGAACTTTTGGCGAACGTCCCAAAAAGTTCGAAGTTCGCGAACTGTCGAACGGCTGATGTTCGATGCGAACTCCGAACAGATCGAACCGAACAGCTCATCCCTAACGACAACGCCTCTTGGATTCCCCTTTGATACCTCGCCTTGGACTCTCCTTCCTACCCTTGAGTTCCTACACCACTTCGGTATCTCTGATCCTGACGATATGGAACACACTGTCCATAATGTCTTATTAAGGATTATGACAGTAATAGGAAATCCCTCTCCATAAAATATAGAAGGGATGTTCTGATCAAGATTTTCGGACCCCGATCTGGGTTGTGTAGTATTTGAGATCAGCTATAATCTTTTATCGTGCAACCTGTGGCCATACCTGCAGCTCCCTCGCAGTACAGAAAGCCGGGGCATTGGCATTCACTTGCAGCATTTTCCCTACCTGTTTGCGTCTCGTGTAGCTGACAGGGAAGATGCCATGATAAAGTGAAGAGGAACCTGGACTCCAGCTGTGAGACTTATGATCAGGCAGGGGAAATGCCAGGAGCCTCTGAGCTTGAGAAAAGTCTTGACAAAGACTCCTGAGGGTCGAAACATTGTTTCTGCAGCTGATGGAATAAACACTCATTGATTCAATTAATGAAGTGTCAGAGTATTTGATTTTTCTGTATTTTTGGACCTGGGGATGTGGATCCAGTCTTTGCTTTTGGTGAGCACATTAGTTGAGGCTACTTAGCTATATCTGAGCTTGAGAAAGGTTGTTATACCAGCTGAAACATTGCCGATGATTGTCCAATGAACTGACCTTTTAACAGATTGAAATGTTGCATTCCTTCTTCTTTAATTGAATGTGGAGTATTGTTTGGCTGCTCCAAAGTACCTTGAGCACCATCTGACCATGAACTGGCTAAATCTGTGAGATCACAACATTTGTAAGTTGATTACTTACAATGATATTATGACAACAATGTTTCAGCTGCCAAGCAGTCATTTTCAAGTCCTTGAGGCTGCTACACAACTGAAAGATTGGTGTTGCTGTTGTATTCCTGTAAATAATGAATTTTCACTGCAGAGGACTGGTGTGCTTGATCCTTCCTTGCTTTTGTGTGCAGCCACTCCATATCATTGTGTACTCGGTGCATGACTTAACCACTTCACACTGCTGGACATGTTATTCCGTCTCAGTGGCAACGGGTGGGCCCAATGACAGCGATCAGCCGCAGGGAAGGAAGACGAGCCATAGGATTTGCAAGAGAGCCACAGGGTGTGTTATGCCACCCCGCAATGGTCAGACCTGCCTGCCTCCTCTTAGGTCCCCCGGTGGCAATGTTGATAGTTTGAATTTTGTTTGTAAATATTGTGGTATCATTTGAATACCACTTGTGCTGTTTCCTTGTTGTCTCCAGTTTGCCGCGTTGGTTGTTACCGTCCCATATAAGGCTTCTTTTTTACAGTCATCTTGTTATCCGCGATTACTCCTATGCTTTTATTCAAATGAGATAAAGATCGGGTTACACGATGAATCCATTCAGTAAATTAACACGCTCTATCCAGACATGTAAATTAAAACCTCCTTTGTTCAATTCTTTGTAAAATATAAGGTCATGGTTTCCACGGTATCATACTAATTAAACACCCATAGTAATAAATTCCAGAGTAACCTGTTCTGTGAGTCGAAACACAATGATTCCCTTTATGCTCAATAATTGTATGGGAAAAAGAAAGACGACAATGATGAAATCTCAGTGATGGCATTGCGCTCGCAGATAATCTGCCATTAATATGTTAATGATACTATTTAATTTTAAACACAGATTTTATGCAATAACAATTGCGTGTACTCTGATTGCCACTAAGAATGAAATATTCAACATTTTAATAACTAACTTCATAAAGCCAGGATCTGGGGTGAAATCAAACTGAAAATTCACTTTTTTGAACAAGATAACAGCCTGGAAACAGAAGATGAGTTTCTTGCGAGCACTGGTTGTCTGTCCCTGGTTTGGAGCTCGAATCTGGTCATTGCGTTGACAGTTCCTTGTTCATCCTATATTCTTTATGGGAGTTTCCTGACATCTCAACTGGTGGTAACTCTAAAATAGCTGTAATTGTGTTTAAAGACACCAGGCACACATCATATGTTAAAATCTAATCCAGGTTCCACACAGCAAGGACCCAGCCACCATTAGCCGTCAAAGTGGTCAAATGGAAAGAGGGAAAGCCGTTCTAGATTCAGAGTACAGGAATGCAGCATTTCGGCCCGATATTGGAACCTTTATCAAGTTTTTTTATGCTTGAAAAAGGCTCTGTTATTGGGTCGAAATGCTGCATTCCTGTACTCCTGATTTTAATTTTTTTTTATATTGTTTTCTGTGGACCCATTCAGAGCTTCTGGCTTTTCTTCTCTCCTAGTATAACTGTAAGACTGTGCACAGACAGAGAAGCTCTATAAAACGCTTGCATAACCATTTGGAAACCAGATGCCACTTACAAAATTTTGGCAAGTTGAGGGCCACACAATATTCCCCACATTTCATTATAAGCCCCAATTTCATTCTATGCCCCCCCCACACATTTTACACAGACCCACAGATCAGAGCTTTAGATCTTGGGACCAGACCCTACTCACCTGCACTCCAACAATGGATTACTTCACTTCTTAACTCCTCGTATCGATCTTCCTGCCAGTTCTTCGTCAACCTCCACCTTATGGCGAACATTGCTGAGCTCAGACGCTTCCATCACTCCACCCCTCTGCTACCTCCACAAATAAAGGGCAAAATTTCCACTCCAAGAAGAAACCTTGAGCCTGGACAGATTGAAGGGTCCAGCAGACACGGGACATGGGATCAGCAACACTGCTCTATAGGACAGAACAAACAACCATCAGCCAGACTCTTGATGGAATGGGAAAAGCAATATGTTCGATAATGAGCAGAACATGGCCTTTATATCCACCTTTATATGACTTTTTGCTTACATTATCAATATTATCAAGATAACGACGGAGATACTAATCATATTAAGTAGTGATCTCATTACAATCACTTTAAGCGCAACTACCACCAAAAAATGCAATGTCCTTATTGTGTTTATTTGATGTTGCTGATATCTTACATGTGTTTGTTTTTCTCTTGTTTGTTTAGTTAAGAAAATATTTCCCGGGGGGCGTGGCCGGACGTTGCAGCGCGCGGTCGCATGTACGGAAAGCTCTTGAGACCGGCGCTGAATTTTCATTTCTTGCGGCTAAATTACAGCAACCCCGGGGCTGAAACTTCACCCACAGGTGGGTGACACCTCCTGGCCCCCAGATGGTGCCCCCCAAGGCGCAACGAGCATTGGAACCGGCAAAATCGGCGAAAAAAGATCGGGTTCGTGAGGCCCAAGATGGCGGATCTCCCTCCTCTGTTTCCTCTTTTACAATGGAGGCGGCTGCTGCTGGCCCATCCTGCATGTCTGACACCTCACCACCTTCAGAAAGTAGACTACATGCCATGCTGAGAATATCTTACCAGAAAAAAGAGAGATGGGGGACCCACAACAGGAACCCTCAAATTTAGACAATCACCTGACTCTCAACCAAATGAGTGAGAGCAGCACAACCTCTTACTCAGGATTAAACCTGACCTAAATGTATATATATATATATCTCAATAAACCACTTGGCAGCTCAAAAGAGAACCGGCAAATGGCACTGGAGGAGTGGCTACAGAAAAATTAATCTTTATTAGAACGAATATAGACACTCTCAGATGCAAGGAAAAATCAATTAAAAAACATAAATATGACAGCAGACAAAGCAGGGTGTACTGGAATTGACGCCAGTGTATAATGGCTGTGCATAAAAGAGGTGTGGAAAGAGGATTGCAATCAATGTATTAGGCACCATAATAGAATTCCATAATTGCACAAAGGGATTAGCATGAAAAAAGCAAACCATAAATCACCTTCACAATCAGCACGCCAACACTGACCCTTAGCTAGTCGAGCTCATGCTCAAGATTTCTGTCCTCACCCTGCAAATGCTACACACACAACAAATCACGGCTTAAAATCAAAGTTGATACATCAGCTCAACATATGTTTCGCCAACTGAACATTGGCTTCATCTGGCGCAACGAGCATTGGAACCGGCAAAATCGGCGAAAAAAGATCGGGTTCGTGAGGCCCAAGATGGCGGATCTCCCTCCTCTGTTTCCTCTTTTACAATGGAGGCGGCTGCTGCTGGCCCATCCTGCATGTCTGACACCTCACCACCTTCAGAAAGTAGACTACATGCCATGCTGCAAGAACTCCGATCTACTATACAAACGGATCTTAAAGAGGCGCTGCAGGAGCTGAGGCGCGATGTACAAGACCTGGGTGAGAGGACTGACTCTTTGGAGTCTAAGACAGACGATTTATGTTTGGCCCACAATGACTTGGTGGATCGCCACATCGCTTTGCAGACAGCACATGACACCATGGCAACGAAATTAGCCGATTTGGAAGACCGCTCACGGCGTAATAATGTACGGATCCGGGGCATTCCGGAGGCAGTAACCCCTGCTGACCTTCAGCCTTATATTATGGAACTTTTCCAGATCCTGGTACCAACGTACTCGCCACAAGATTTCCAGATGGATCGGGCACACAGACTACCGCGCGCCAAGAACCTGCCGCCCTCAGCTTCTAGAGATGTCCTAGTCCGGGTGCACTTTTTCCACGGTAAAGAAGCGTTAATGAGAGCGTCACGGAAATCTATGCCTCTGCCTTCTCCGTATGCCGAAGTTTCTTTCTACGCAGACCTGTCAACAGCTACCATGTCTAAAAGAAGGTAATTTTCGTCCTTCACGAAAAATTTACGTGACCACAACAAGGCGTATCGATGGGGATTTCCCACAAAGATCTTGTTATGGCGGGAGGGAGTCTTGCACGTTATCCCTGATCCCCTCACTGGCATGCACTTGCTGACAGAATGGAAAGTCGTGTCTGAATTTACTCCCCTCGTGAGGAATCATCTTCGCCGCTGAAAGTTTCTCTGGAGTGGCACCGGGTCCGGCCAAAATGAGGTGCTTTGGCCCTGCATTGTCCCGCTTTCGGGCGTGCGTCTACTCTTCCGTCATGTTGTTTTCCGTCTTTTTGGGCGTTAGAACTCCTTCACGGATACCAAACTGACCCCTACTGATCCACATTACTGGAGGCGCTCCTGGGGGCCTGTTCTTTCATTCGGCTAGCCCCGAGGCCTTCCAAGGGCCTGTAAAGTGGCGCGGTCACCTTCTCATGTAGAGTTGGGACTGTTGTTTTCCCCTACTGGAGTTTTTTCTTGACCTTGTTTTTCTTTTTTTCCTACTTATGCCAATCTACTGTGTTGATTGACTCCACTCAGCTGCGCTCATGGAGTGCAGTTTTTTTTTTCTGATGTTTGGTCGGGTTTTTTTCTTTTCCATTTTTTCCTTTTATTTTTGTTTTTTTCTGGTTCGACCTATGTATGTAATGTATGTACTGTTTGTTTGTTTGGTATGCACTATGATATATAGTTCCAGGCGTTGTTGTGAGCAGGGGAGTCCCTCCATTCTTGCGCGGAGATTGTCTATACTGACCGTTGTGAGATCTAGAGGGCTGGGCGTAACCAAAGATGAGTAAACCTCAATTCCAAATTTATTCCTTAAATGTTCGAGGCTTGAATACTCCGTACAAACGCCATGCTTTATTTCGCGACCTGCATAATTCTCAACCGGCTATTGTATGTTTGCAAGAGACTCATTTTTGTAAGAGGCGCCCGCCGTTTTTGAAATCGCGCATGTACACTGATGCCTATCATTCCACTGCTTTGACGAAGTCCAAAGGTGTCTCAATCCTGTTCCATAGAGACTGGACCTTTGTGTGTTCGGCTCAGTATGTTGATCCGTTAGGCCGCCTTGTGATTCTTGTGGGCACGCTGAACGAATTACCAATCACTATTGCTAACCTATATCTCCCTAATGATAATCCGGTTTCTAATCTGCGGAAATCTTATGGTAGAGTGAGAAAAATGTCTAGTGGTACATTGTTTCTCTGTGGGGATTTTAATTGCACTCCTGACCCTGACGTTGATACCCAGACGAGCCAATCCCGCTCCCCCCATCCTCTAGTAAACAACTACGGGAATTCATGCATTCGTTTGAACTATATGATACTTGGAGGATATGTCACCCCAATACACGTGATTACACATATTTTTCTCATGTTCATTCCTCATATAGTAGAATTGACTTGTGTTTGATACATAGCTCTGCTTTGTCTCGTCTCATGGAGGTGACCATCGGCATCATTACGTGGTCTGACCATGCTCCACTTACGCTTACTTTTGAGGCTGCTTTTCCACCGAGGGGTATGGGGAACTGGAGACTCAACGACTCGTTCATTGTAGATAGGGATGACGTGACGAAAACGCTACAACTCCTTCAGGAGTACTTCACGGCGAACATGACTGGGGATGTTGCAATAGCGTCGATATGGTTGGCCCACAAAGCTGTTATGCGAGGACATTTTCTACAGAAAGGAGCGCAACGTAAACGACGTTTTACTGCTCAGATGACTGCCCTTACACGACGAATCACTGTATTAGAAACCCAGAATAAAACCTCTCCTACCCCTTATATTACCGCTCAGTTGATTTCGCAGCACCGCGAGTTGGAGCACCTTATGCTCCAAGTCACTGCGCGCTCAATTAGACGGCTGAACTATGCTCATTATACCCAAGGGAATAAACCGGGGAAATTGCTGGCATCTAAATTGAAAGTGAAAAGAACGCAAACCAACATACCGTATTTATTGGATGCTAATAACGTAAAAAATTATAACCCAGCCCTTATTACTGATGAATTTGCACGCTATTATGCCTCCCTGTACAACCTAGGATCAGACCACACCGTGCCGACCCCTACCCCGGAAGACATAGATCTCTTTCTTCAGGCGGCGAGTCTCCCCTCCCTCTCTCCCTCTCAGGCTACAGGTTTGCTTGCTGCGTTTACGGAGGAGGAGGTACTTAAGGCTATTAATGCACTTCCAAAAAATAAAGCCCCAGGCCCTGACGGTTTTACGAATCTGTATTACCAGATATTTGCTCCATCACTAGTTCCGACTCTTACCCTGTTTTTTAATGACATTAAGATTACTGGCATCGTTCCTCCGGAGATGCTGCAAGCAACAGTAGTGACCTTGCCTCAACCTGGTAAACCCCCGACACACTGTGCCAACTTCCGCCCTATTTCCCGGTTGAATGTAGATGCAAAACTGTACGCTAAATTACTAGCTACTAGATTGGCTCCCTTAATCCCGTCCTTGATCGCGACTGAACAAACTGGCTTTGTACCGGGCCGTCAAACGTGTGACAACACCCGACGTTTTTATGACATAATCGACTTGGCCCATAGGACTAATACCTCTGGACTCCTGCTGGCATTGGACGCTGAAAAGGCGTTCGATCACCTGCATTGGGGGTATATGTGGATGGTGTTACTAAGGTTTGGTCTCCCAGCACAATTTGTACTTAGTATTATGGCCCTTTACTCTGCTCCATCGGCGAAAGTTTTGGCATCGGGGTTTCTATCCTCCTCTTTCCATATAACCAATGGTACCCGACAGGGTTGTCCATTATCCCCGTTAATATTTATTCTGGCCCTAGAACCCTTGGCGCTGCAGATTAAGACTTCCCCGGCAATCAAAGGTCTGCCGACCCCAAATGGGGAGCACAAGCTGGCACTTTTGCGGACGACATATTACTTTTTTTGACCACACCGGATATTTCGCTTCCTTCCCTGTTTCACCTCCTTGATAGATTTGGCGCGTTATCTTACTATAAAAATAATGTGAGTAAAACACAAGCTCTCCCTATAAATATTGCTGCTTCATCCCTCAGCTCTCTGCGTAGTAAGTACCCTTTTGATTGGCGCTCTACCTCTTTAAAATACTTGGGAATCTCCCTCTCTAAATCGCGAGGCACCATCCTTAAGGAAAACTTCACACCACTATTGAACTCCATAGAGACGCAGCTATCCACCTGGAGCACAAATGATTCCTCCTGGTTGGGCCGTATGGCGGCCATAAAGATGTGTATCCTACCCCAAATTTTATACTATTTCAGAAATATCCCTGTTTTCGTACCGGCGCATTTATTGCTCCGGCTGCAAAAACTACTCCATGCGCATATTTGGAAGGGGAAGCCTCCTCGAGTGTCGGCCTCTACAGTCACTGCGCCGCGACGTAATGGAGGGTTGGGTTTTTTGGATCTACAATCTTACTACAAAGCAGCCTTACTAGCCCAACTGTTGTCGTCAATGCATCTAAAAGAACCACCACTATGGTTGCAGTTGGAGAATGCCATGATTTTCCCATATAGACTTCATGACCTGATGTGGCTTCCATTTCTTCCTAGGAATAGCACCATGGGTCTGCTACCTGCCTCAATGCTCTCCCTCATGTCCTGGCGCCAGTGGGGGCGTCTGTTGGTACGGCCTTATGACTTACTATGTCTCGCCCCTCTAAGAGTTTTGTGTCGCTTTATCCCAGACTTAAACTTAGACTCTTGGTTCTTGTGCGGCTTGACGCATGTGTGGCAGCTCTTTACACCCCGTCACCTGAAACCCTTCCCCGACTTCGTACAGGAGTTTGCCATCCCATTGAGTGACTGTTTCACTTATCTTCGTGTGAAACACGCTTTAACCCAGAAGGGCCTGACTTCTTTCACAGCTACGAACCTTTCAGCTTTTCATAAATTGTGTATGGGGAAGAAATGTCAAATGAAACCGTTATCTCTTTGTTACAATAGCCTCCTAACCCCGACCCCGCCTAAAAAATTACCCTATATGGTTAATTGGGAAAAAGACTTAGCTTTAATACTCTCCATAGATGACTGGTCATATGCCATGGAAACAATATACAAATATTCTAGAAGCACCAATCTACGTGAGGCCCATATCAAACTACTGTGCAGATGGTACTTAACACCGACCCGATTGGCCCATATCTCGGGGAATACCGGCTTCTGCTGGAGATGCCTTACCGGCCTCGGTTCTCTATTGCATACATTTTGGTTATGTCCCACACTGGGGGGATATTGGGAAAAGATAAGCAGACTGATTTCCCATTGTACTTCACTCATACTCCCACTATGCCCGAAATTGTACCTCCTACATATTATACCCATTAATATCCAGATCCGTCATAGGAGGTTTATCTCTATGGTACTGGGGACAGCAAAAACAGTTATAGCGAGACATTGGCATTCCTCACTATGTCCCTCTATGAAAGAAGTTATGATTGCCCTCAAAAGTGTTTTTAAATATGAAGAAATGTTCCACACTGCGAATAACTCAATGTGCCAATTTAATGATACATGGGAGGGATGGAGGGTGTTTGTCGAGTCTGGAACCTTGATATAAGATACTTTAACATGTACGATTGTAGTGCTGCCGTGTTTTATGTTTTATGTTAGTTTAGGAATTTATCTGTTAATGGAAAATGGAGTCCGTACAAATGACCCCTTCTCAGATTACATTGATACTTCATTTGAAATGTTTATTGTCAATGCTGCGAATTTATGTTCTTTCTTTTTGAATTTTCCTTCTTTTTGCATTGTTGTACCAATCTATGTGTGAACTTCAATAAAACTTTTCTATTGAAAAAAAGAAAATATTTCCCTCTATATGTGTCACTGGGTGCATCCATTGTGTGATATTTTCCTCTATATGTGTCACTGGGCGCATCCATTGTGTGATATTTTCCTCTATATGTGTCACTGGGCACATCCATTGTGTGATATTTTCCTCTATATGTGTCACTGGGTGCATCCATTGTGTGATATTTTCCTCTATATGTGTCACTGGGTGCATCCATTGTGTGATATTTTCCTCTATATGTGTCACTGGGTGCATCCATTGTGTGATATTTTCCTCTATATGTGTCACTGGATGCATCCATTGTGTGATATTTTCCTCTATATGTGTCACTGGGTGCATCCATTGTGTGATATTTTCCTCTATATGTGTCACTGGGTGCATCCATTGTGTGATATTTTCCTCTGTTTGTGTCACTGGGTGCATCCATTGTGTGATATTTTCCTCTATATGTGTCACTGGGTGCATCCATTGTGTGATATTTTCCTCTGTTTGTGTCACTGGGTGCATCCATTGTGTGATATTTCCCTCTATATGTGTCACTGGGTGCATCCATTGTGTGATATTTTCCTCTATATGTGTCACTGGGTGAATCCATTGTAGAGGTCGGCAGGGCTGGGTCCTGGATGGACAATATGTTTCACCCCTATTTGGGTTGTGGACCCTTTAAGGGCAACCACAGGGTTAATATTCCTGTCCAGGAAGAGTTTTAAAGCCAGCAACTCCCAGATAGGATTGTGGGAGTTCAGGAAAAGGAAAGTAATCAGTAGAAGCTGTGTGTTTGTGTTCCAAAAGCAGGAGACGTGCTGTGCCTTGCTGGAGAGGCTTCTACATACTGGGGAAAGGATTCCCTAGGTTTGGGACTGTTTAAAGTGTTGGTGAGCCACTATTATTTCTCTGTTTATTTGTGCTGAAGATCAGGACTTTGCTTTAATTTCGCTGAACCAAAGCATGTACTTATTATGTTGCCTTTTTGACTGCCCTGAAAGGGTGAATAAAACTGTTTTGTTTGTGAAAGACATTGTGCACGTGCTCTGTGGACCCCCAAACGTCACAACTGGTGTTTCGAATGCGGGCAATTTGCTACCCCTCACACGCCAAGCAAGAGGAATTTTTGTGAAAAGAAAAAAAAAAAACTGACATTTTAAAAAAGGACAGTGTTCTGATTGCATGTCCTGGGCTAAGGCTGCACTGAATTCCACAGCTATTGAGGAGCTCGTTAAGCAGATGGTCTTTGTCAGTGTGCAGGCCCAGAGAGCTCGCCATGAGAGGCGATGGCTCAGCAGCAACGCCTGGCACAGGCTGTTGCTGCCCAACAAGAAAGCACCCATTTGCTGGCTGCAAACTTGCAGCACAGCAGGTAGCCACACAGACGCAGGTCAATGCCCTGCGGGAGGCCATGCAGCAACTTGCACATGGATGATGCAGTGGTCACTACTGGTAACCATGTCTCCATAAGGGAGTCATTTCCTCCAAAACTGTCTGCCAGTGATGATGTGGAAGCATTTCTTACCACGTTTGAAAGGACTGCTGAGAGAGAGGGGTGCCCCAGACCAATGGGCCGGTCTCATGTGCCCCGTTTCTGACAGGAGACCCTCAAAAGGCATATTTTGACCTGCCCCTAGAAGATGCAAAGAATTATGACGGCTGAAAGCTGAGGTTCTGGCCCGCCTTGGGGTAACTGTTGCTGTCCGGGCTCAACGAGTTCACTGCTGGAAGTACTGCCCTGACCAGCACCCCGGTCCCAGATGCATGACTTAGGACAGCTGGTTAAAAAGTGGTTGCAGCCAGAGACCCTGACTAGAGAGCAATGGTCGAAAGGGTTGTGATGGACCACTACCTGAGGTCTCTACCAAAGGATCTACAGCGCTGGGTCAGCCATGGACCCCAAGACTGCAGCACTGGTAGTCGAGATGGTGGAGAGATACACCGTGGTGGAGGACCTGCTCAGACCAACCAGTCGTCGAGGACCAGTCTTGCCACCGCCTGTGAG
Source organism: Leptobrachium leishanense (assembly GCA_009667805.1). NCBI lineage: Eukaryota > Metazoa > Chordata > Amphibia > Anura > Megophryidae > Leptobrachium > Leptobrachium leishanense. The sequence continues at coordinate 312,401,294 of CM019067.1, forward strand.
GCCTGCTTCAGTTCCTCGGAGGGAAGCGTCACTGGACCTGGGAACCAGCACCCCAAAATCATCTTCCTCGGTTCTGCAGAGGCCTGTCGCTACCCAAACTGCTGGCGATATACAGTGTTGGAGGTGTCGCGCCTGGGGCCATACCCGGGTGCAGTGTCCGCTACAGGAGGAGCCCATGGAGTGTGGATCCGCTCGGAGAGTGTCTTTCTACACCCTCACAACGTGCACTACCCACCTTGACCTAGAGGGGGGTCAGTTTGAATGTACTGTGTGAGTGAATCACCGCCCAGCCAAAGCTCTCCTGGACTCTGGGAGTATGGTCACCCTGGTGCATGCCCGGGTGGTCGGAAGGCTCGGTCCAGTAAAAAGAACCCTCCGGGTTGTCTGTATCCATGGGGATACTAGGGAGTATCCGCTGATCCCTGTCACCATTTCCGCCAGGAACACTTCGGTCACCCAAGAGGTCGGGGTGGTGAGTACTCTGATACATGATGTGATTGTGGGACGGGACTGCCCCTTGTTTGCTGAACTGTGGTGCTTGGCACAAACTGAACTGCCCATCGAACTGGGGAACAATTCAGGGTCACCCCCACCAAACATGACTGTGGACACTGTTGATGAGGAGTTGCTCAAATGTGTTCAAAATAAGAATGTTGTAACTGATGTGAGTGTCCTAGCTCCTCAACCTGAGTTGACACCCAAGGAGGGGGAATCCTCTCCCGTGCCGGTTATGGTAGGAGAGGATGAAGAGGAATTATCCCTGTAGATATTACACTTGGGGTGGATGAGGGGAGGGTTCTTCTTATCCAGTACACCCTGATTTAGATGTGTCCAGAGGTGCATTTGGCAGGGCTCAAATGGGTGACCCGATGTTGATAAATGCTCGCGAACAGGTAACTGTTGTCAGTGGGGTACCTCAAGCACCAGATGCAGAGAAAAGATTTCCTCACTTTGCGGTCAATAATGATCTGTTCTACCGGTATCAGAAATTCGGGGAGAAATTGTGGAACAATTACTAGTACCCCAGCCCTACCAGAGAATGGTGCTGGATCTGGCTCACAATGATGCTCTAGGTGGTCACCTGGGAGCTGAGAAAACCGAGGCCGGATAACAGACCGGTTTTACTGGCCAGGGATCGGTGCCGCAGTTAAGAGGTACTGTTCCTCCTGCCCTGTTTGCCAGTTAACTGCCCCAGCACCCCATTATAGGAACCCCTTGGTGCCTCTGCCAATAATTGAGGTGCCCTTTGAGCGCATCGCTATGGATATAGTGGGTCCCTTAGAGAAGTCTGCTCGGGACACCGATATATCCTGGTGGTTCTTGATTATGCCACAAGGTATCCAGAGGCGGTTCCTTTAAGAAACCCTACATCAAAGGCCATTGCGTGTGAGTTGTTTTTTATGTTTTCTAGAACTGGCCTGCCAAGGGAAATTTGGACAGACCAGGGGACCCCATTTATGTCCCGGGTGATGGCAGATGTGTGCAAGTTGTTCCAAATCAAGCAGTTGCGAACATCTGTTTATCACCCTCAGACAGATGGTCTGGTAGAAAGATTCAACAAAACTCTGAAAATGATGCTTAAAAGGGTTGTGCAGAGAGATGGAAGAGACTGGGATCATTTGCTTCCCGCACTGCTGTTTGCTATTCGAGAGGTTCCTCAGGCCTCCACGGGGTTTTCACCTTTTGAGCTGGTGTATGGTCGCAGACCCCGGGGATTGCTAGATTTGGTGAAGGAGACATGGGAAAGTGAGTCCTCTCCACACAAATCGCTCATTGAACATATCTCTCAGATGAGAGAGAGAATTTCTAAAGTGATGCCTTTGGTACAGGAACATTTGCAGAAAGCTCAGGAGGCCCAGAAAAGGGTGTACAACCGGTCAGCCAAGCTGCGGCAATTTCAGGTGGGGGACCGGGTAGCAGTACTTATACCCGGTGGAAAGTCGGTTCCTAGCCAAGTGGCAGGGACCATATGAGGTGGTTGAAAAAGTAGGGGAAGTAAACTACCGAGTGCATCAGCCTGGGAAAAGAAAACCATACCAGATCTACCACATAAATTTGTTAAAACCCTGGAGAGACCGAGAGGTGTCCGCCATGGTTGGGGTGGGTATAGAGTCTGATGGTGTTGACGCAGTACACATTGCTGCCACCCTGTCCAAACCCCAAACCCAAGAAGTTAAGGAGTTTCTGCAAAGAAACAAAGGCATGTTTTCAGGACTACCGGGACACGCGTCCGGGATTAAACATGATATTGTGACGGAACCCCATGTAAAGGTTCGGGTAAAGCCGTACCGCATCCCAGAAGCCCATAGAAAGGCTGTTTCTGAAGAGGTTAAAAAAATGCTTCAGCTTGATGTCATTGAGGAGTCACAGAGTGAATGGTCGAGCCCCATCGTGTTGGTACCGAAGCCCAACGGCACTCTGCGATTCTGCAATGACTTCAGGAAACTTAACGAGGTGTCAAAATTTGACGCGTATCCCATGCCAAGGGTGGATGAATTAATAGAGAAATTGGGTCCGGCCCGTTATATCACCACCCTGGACCTTACTAAGGGATACTGGCAGATACCCCTGACTAAGGAAGCCAGGGAAAAGACTGCTTTTTCCACTCCAGAGGGTCATTTTCATTATAAGCGGATGCCTTTTGGGTTACACTCAGCCCCGGCCACCTTCCAACGAGCGATGGATAGGGTGCTCCGCCCCTACCTGAGATATACCTCGGTGGATGACATTGTCATCTTCAGTCCAGATTGGGAGTCCCATCTTCCCCGGGTTCAGACGGTTTTGGACGGTTTGAGGAAAGCGGGCTTTACTGTTAACCCTGAGAAAAGTGCGGTAGGGATGGAGGAAGCTAAGTACCTGGGATATGTCGTAGGCAGGGGTCTGGTAAAGCCACAATTTAACAAAGTAGAGGCTATCCAGAACTGGCCACGCCCCCTCACGAAAAAGCAGGTTCGTGCTTTTCTGGGTATAGTGGGGTATTACCGGCGGTTTGTCCCCAATTTTGCCTCTATTGCTGCACCACTGACTGACCTGACGAAAGGTAGGAAGTCAGTGATGATTCAATGGAATGCCAATGCTGAAGATGCCTTCGAGAAGCTTAAAAATGCGTTGTGTCAGCACCCAGTGCTGGTAGTCCCTGATTTCATGAGGGAGTTCATTGTACAGACGGATGCCTCAAGTGAGGGTTTGGGGGCTGTGCTATCCAAGAAGTCAATGGGGAAGAGCACCCCGTGGTTTTTCTTAGTAGGAAACTGACGGCAGCGGAGAAAAACTATGCTGTGGTGGAAGAGAGGGCTTGGCCATAAAGTGGGCCTTGGATTCTTTGAGATACTTCCTGTTGGGCAGGAAGTTCCGTTTAGTGTCTGACCATGCCCCATTGACCTGGATGAGGCAGCACCGCCACGCTAATGCCAGGGTTACCAGGTGGTTCCTGTCTCTCCAGGAGTTTAACTTTGTGGTGGAACACAGGCCTAGGAAACAGCACCAAAATGCTGATGCCCTGTCCCGGATGCATTGTGGGCTGTTTACTGTTGCCTCAAACACCTCCGCGTTGAGACAGAGGGGGGGATATGTAGAGGTCGGCAGAGCTGGGTCCTGGATGGACAATATGTTTCACCCCTATTTGGGTTGTGGACCCTTTAAGGGCAACCACAGGGTTAATCTTCCTGTCCAGGAAGAGTTTTAAAGCCAGCAACTCCCAGATAGGATTGTGGGAGTTCAGGAAAAGGAAAGTAATCAGTGGAAGCTGTGTGTTTGTGTTCCAAAAGCAGGAGACGTGCTGTGCCTTGCTGGAGAGGCTTCTACATACTGGGGAAAGGATTCCCTAGGTTTGGGACTGTTTAAAGCGTTGGTGAGCCACTATTATTTCTCTGTTTATTTGTGCTGAAGATCAGGACTTTGCTTTAATTTCGCTGAACCAAAGCGTGTACTTATTATGTTGCCTTTTTGACTGCCCTGAAAGGGTGAATAAACTGTTTTGTTTGTGAAAGACATTGTGCACGTGCTCTGTGGGCCCCCAAACGTCACACCATTTGTGTGATATTTGTCCTCATATGTGTCACTGGGTGCATCCATTGTGTGATATATTCTCTCTATGTGTCACTGGGTGCCAGTTGTGTGATATTTTCCTTTATTTGGTGTCACTGGTGTGCATGCATTGTGTGATATTTTCCTTTATTTGTGACCACTGTGTGCATCCATTGTGTGATATTTTCCTTTATTTGTGTCACTGTGTGCATCCATTGTGTGATATTTTCCTCTATGTGTGTCACTGGGTGCATACATTGTGTGATATTTTCCTCTATATGTGTCACTGGGTGCATCCATTGTGTGAAATTTTCCTCTATATGTGTCACTGGGCGCATTCATTGTGTGATATTTTGTATTGTAAACTGCCCCCCACCACAGTATCTATACATTACTTGCATTGTGTGGGATGTATTGTAAGGACATCACCAGGGTGTAGATAGATTAGAAGCCTTTTAAGCACCCTGTTTTATCTCATTCAGCTGCCAGCTCTTATCTCAGGTATCCTATACCACCCAATAAACCCCCTGCTGCTTTATCTAATCCTTCTCTCCTCCATCTCATTAACCTGTTAAATACAGTATATTAGATAAGCCACAGAAGTAAAGAAAAACATTTGATAAATGTTGCCTCATGGGAAAATCAACACAGTGGTAGGGAGATAAAAATAAAAACATACTTTATTTTTTATTTTTACATCTAATTACTTCAAACAAAGACAAAAACCCAGCAGCATGTGTTTTATAATGTGGTTTTGTTTGTAATGCACAAGTAATCTAGTTACAGTTTGTGTAAGTGGTCGTGTCCCTTTAATCTCGTTGAACAGGTTTTATCCAGGTAAAGACTCACTACAGACAAACACACAAAGAAGAATTTAAAAACTAATCAAATTATAGACATTTTGCACTCAGAAGCAAATAGTGCAATTAGCTACAGTTTCTTGAAACAGACAGGGTAATTCAAAGAGAATCGAAAAGTCACCGCACGTTCGGTGACTTTTCATTCTCTTCAATTCGGTTCGTTTTGGCGATCCCATTTCGGCAACCCTGCGGTGTATTCAGCAAGCACCACAGGGTCTCCGAATTGCATGGAAAGGCCGCCGCAAACCCGACGAAAACTCACCACAAAACCTGGCGAATGCACGCCGAAAACCCACAAAAACATCTGGATTAACCCACCGAAAACGCCGAAAAAACACGAGCAGGAGCCGATCACATGCAGCGCAGCCGCCGGAAAAAGCTGACACCGTAGATGAATGAAGTGAACAAATTAGAAAAACCGTTTGCTTGAATGTTTGAAAAGTGAAACGCTGTTTGCAAAGAAACTACTGAGCGAAAATGTCTGAATTTTACATATGAGGTCCAGGGAATGATAATAAAGAGGGCTGTTACAGAAAAATTAAGTAAAGTTAAAAAAATAAATAACAAAAAATCTGACCTTTTAAAAAAAAAAAAATCCCGAAAAATGCTTAAAATATCCTAAAAAATCTATAAATAAAGAGACTCTTTACTGCAGAATATTATAATGAACGGTTTATTAGATATTGAATTAAAACGGGAATATTTTTAACATTGAAGCCTATGGGATTCTCCTGAATAAACCTGCCGAATTAAACCATCAAAGGTCATGGCATTTCGGGAACCTTTCACTGCTGGTTTGTGTTCTCTCAATAGCCGAAGCATTGCTTTTCATGGGGTTTTCACTGCCCTCGAACAGGCACCGAACAGGCACCGTATGTGCAGGCAGTTCGCCAGGATAGCCGAATGGCTGGATAGCCGAATGGCCAAGAAAGGGAACCGAACACAGATTTTCAGCGTTCGGTTACCTTTCTCCAGCAATTCGGATCTCTTTGAATTACCCTGAGAGTTTTTTCGCTCGTTACCTTTGTCATTCTCACTTTGACTCGTCTCCGACGCGATCCGCAGTAAATAACTCTGCCGTCACACTTACTCTGTGCTGCGGAAAGGACAACTAATTCCCAGCTAATTGCTGTAGCCCTCGACGACTTCAGAGAAAAAGAGAGAGAGATACTTAACTTTGATTATTGGAATATTCCAGAAATAGCTCCAGGTTCCATTAACCACTTGAATGCTAAGGACGCGCTCAGCGCGTCCTCAGCATTCCCGCTGGTGTGCTGAGGACGCGCTGAGCGCGTCCTCACATCGGGGTCAGCGTTCAGCCGGGTTCCGGCGATCGCTGGCCCCTCCGGTGCGGGCTGACATCCTGGATGTCAAGCCCGGCATCCGGACCAGCAGCCGCCATTATTAGGTGTCATCGCGGGGGCGCGATGACACTAATTCAGGCCCCCCCCGCATGTGCGGAGGAGGCGCCCTGAAGGGAGGGGGGGAGGTCCTTCGGACCTCTCTCCCTCCCGATCGGTGGCTCTGCGGGGCTTAACCCAGGCATCATTTGGAAGGGCACAGCCTGCCCTTCCAATGATGCCTGGCATTAACCCCTGGGGAGCTGGATCGCGAATCGGCGCTGAAAAGCGCCGGTTCGCGATCCTTTCCCGCAGCTGGCCGACATCTTGGATGTCGGCCAAGCTTCCGGGAACTGCCCCAGAGGACTGGCGTCATCGTGCGTAGCACGATGACGCCAGTCCTACAGTTAACCCCTAACTGCCACCAAGTGTGGAGATAGGGAGTTCCAATGAACTCCCTATCTCCCGATCCGTGGCAGTTAGGGGTTAAATTTTGATATGGTTGGATCGGCCAGAGCATGGCCGTTCCAACGATACCAAACATGAAAGTTAAAAATTTTGTAAAAAAAAAAAAAAAAAAATTAAAAAAAAAATTAAAAAAAAAAAAATAACACTTTTTTTTTATTTTTTTTGGTTTGTTAGTGTAGCAATATTGTTCCCATTTCAATTATAATGTGAACAATGATGCTGCACTAACGATTTTTGTATGCGGTGCGTTTGTTAAAAATAGTGTCATTTTCCCCAAAAAAAATGAACGAGACCCCATCTCTAATTTTTTTAACAAGCGCACCCCATACAAAATATAACCGCAATTGCTCGCATGTTAAAATGTGGAAAAAAACACTTTACACATTGTAAATTATTGAAAATACATATTTTATTGCATTTTTTGTTATAATATACAGACATGACATAACGTATACATATAATAATGACATATTATGAATCTACCGAGTCTGACGAAAGAACGATATATAATATGTCGGTGTCATATACTAAAATAAGCCTTAAAAACACGTTTAAACATGATGCGCAAAACAGGTAAAAAATGACCTCAGCACAGGGGCGGGAAAAGCCTCAGCAGCGAAAGGGTTAATGATCACACGGAATGTAACATCAAATTGTGCCAAAAATAAAACAGTTGTCTGAGTTCATTAGATTTTAATTTGATCATTGTAATGTCCTTGACTCGTTACATGTTCTCGCGCACTGCTGAATATTCAGCCAGGCGACATATGCTCCTTAATAACAAACTGTCGGAGGATAAATACGTGCCAGATACTACAGCTTAGGTAAGTCATTCTCAAGTGATCTGAGTGGTGTTTAATTGCTTAATTAGCGTAACATGATGCGTTGTCTGGAATCAAAACAGTATGATGATGGCAATATTGTAAAATGCTGAAAAAACACATTAAATATTGTGCAATTAAAGAAGAAAACACAACAATCTTCGATCTTAAATACTGTTGAAGAGACATGTTACTAGGGGTGATACAATGTGAGCAGGATGTTACTTCGCTGCAGAGGGATTTAGATATATTGGGGGACTGGGCACTTAAATGGCAGATGAGATTTAATCTAGATAAATGTAAAGTTATGCACTTTGGAGTGAAGAACACACAAGCAATTTATACCCTAAATGGTACGGAGGTTAGGGAAATCCAAGCAGGAGAAGGATTTGGGAATAATCATAGACTTCAAACTAAGTAACAATGTGCAATGTCAAACAGCAGCCGCGCCAAGGCCAGCAAAGTACTGGCATGCATTAAAAGGGGAGTTCACTCACGGGAATGAAAACATAATTTTGCCTCTGTATAAATCAATGGTCAGGCCGCACCTTGAATATGCCGTGCAATTTTGGGCACCTGTCTTAAAAAAAGATATTATATCGTTAGAAAAAGTGCAGAGACGGGCAACTAAATTAATAAGGGGGATGGAAGGGTTAAGTTATGAGGAAAGACTAACAAGCTTAAACCTGTTTAGTTTAGAGAAAAGGCGCCTTAGAGGGGATCTGATAACCTTATATATAATATATACGGGGCCATTATCAACCATTGTCTGATAACCTATTCATTAACAGGACTATACACAGGACAAGGGGTCATCCATTTAGACTGGAAGAAAGAAAATTTAGCTTAAAGCATAGGAAGGGTTATTTTTACGGTGAGAACAATCAAGCTGTGGAATTCTCTGCCTGTTGAGGTGGTTGGGTCAGAGTCTGTACAGACTTTTAAAAAACGATGTGATGACTTCTGCAGACACAGAATATTAAGGGTTATAATATTTAATATGTGGGTAAAAGCTTCTTGATCCAAGGAGAAATCTGACTGCCATTCTGGGTCAAGAAGGAATTTTTTCCCAGTATGTTGCATATTGGCAAGCATTCAGACTGGGTTTTTTGCCTTCTTTTGGATCAACAGCAGTAGGTTATGTGGGAGAGGCTGAACCCGATGGACGCATGTCTTTTTTCAGCCTATATAACTATGTAACTACTATGTAACTATGGGTGTGCACGGCTGAAAAATTTGTTTCGTTTTAAAATAATATTGTTTTCGGAATTTCATTTCGTACTTCCGAGCTTATTTCGTTTTGTTTCGGATCGATTCGAAATTTGATATTTCGATTAGATAGTTGATATATCGATTTGAGTTTCGGATTACTAAATAAAACCCCAATTACCGGTAATCAAATTTGGCTGTTAAAAGGCAATCTAGGGTTAGATATGAAACTGTCTCACAGATTTAGTATCAGAGACTAATTAATTATCAGGGACAGAGTGCTTGTGAAAAAGTAAAACAAAATTAATTTATTTCATAAAGTCGTTTGCTGACTGTAGTACTTGTATTGTAAGTTAAGATTAAAATTTGATAGGTGATATCAATTCGATGTCAATTCGATAGTTGATATATCGACTCGAATTACAGATTACTAAAAATAAAACAAAGTATAAAACCCTAATTAATAGACATGTGCACAGCACAAAATTTCGTTTTGAACTAATGGATTAGTCCTAAAATGCAATTTATTTAGTTGCTAAAGAAATTCGTTTTCAGTTCTTTAGTATGAAAACTAATTTCATTCATCCGAAAACCAGTGGATACAATTACTATTGTAGTGGTCCCTCCCTGTATAGAATATCCTCCTCAATTTATACCTTTCTCTGTATAATGTATACAACATCCTCCTGCATTAATACCCCTCTCTGTATAATGTATAGAACATCCTCCTGCATTAATTAATGCCCCTCTCTGTATAGAACATCCTGATGCATCGGCATGTGGAGGGTGCAGAACTTCGGAATGCAATGCTTATCCAGCACAGGAGAGGGAACTTTTACTTAAACTTTGTATCTCTGTGGGGGAGACGGACAGGAATATAAAAGCAGGGGAGAGGGAAAATATTAACGTAAATCGGTCTGAAAGCTCAGAGAAGAGATGACTGGTGCAAATTTTTTTTTATAATAAAATAAAGCACTTTAAATCCAGGGAAAACATTCAAATAAATCACACTGAAGGCTCATAATGACAGAGTAACTGTGAGAGCTGGATACTAAATGTATCAGACATAAAAAACCCTTTATAACAAGCAGCACTGGGAGAGGAAAGGGACTTTATATAAAATGTGTTGTATTATAGATGAGGAAAGGAGGATAGTGCTCCTGGATAATATAAAATGTATCAGACCTAAGCCCCTATTATGCAGAGGGGAGGGGAGATAACACACGTTTTATAAAGTCCCTCTCTTCTCCCATCGCTGCTTGTTGTAAAGGGGATTTTTCTATCCAGCCCTCCTCTGTCATTAGCTTTCAGTGGGATTTATTTGAAGGTTTTCCTTCTCCAGCTGCTTTTATCATCTTGTCTGCCTCATAGACATGCAAGGGTTAAGTAAAGGTTTCCTCTCCTGTGCTGGCTGGCTGTGCTGCGAGTGAGTATTCTGGAGCTCTTTCACTGTCAGATTTTCAGGTAGGGGTCGGGAAGGATTACACATACAAACCTTTTCTGTAGCTTTGCGATGTCGCGCTTTTCATTGCTGGTCTCCTTCACTCATCACTGTAATATCACAAAAATGGACTGAAACTAAAATGTAGTGCACTTTATTTTAGTTTCTTTCGTTTTTTGTACTGAGCAGTTTCGTATCTCTTGAGTCATACTAAAACTAAATTATCCCAAAATTCTGACTAAATCGTTTTAGTACTAAAACGAATGCACATGTCTACTAATTAATCAAATTTTTCTTTTATGATGAAACAGTATAATGAATTAAATTCATTATATACCATTTTGTTTCGTTTCGAATTCAGATCAAATCGAAGTACTTCCGAAATACGAATTAACGAAATTCGTTATGAATTCCAATTCATTACGAAACGAATGCACACCTCTACATGTTTACATCCTGACCACTTTATCTTTTTAAATTGGTCAGGCTATGTGGAGGGCCCACCTCCTCCACCCTTCCTTCTGTTTGTTTTGGCAGGAAATACGGTGTGAAGCAGAGGAGTTTCCTCAGCCTGCACATGCGTCACCAGGCAGCCGGGAGTATGAATTTCCTGGCTGCCAGTCACAAGATCACTGGTGACATCAGCACTCTCTGCATGCTGACATCACCCTCTGTGACACTGCCTGCACTAGATTTCCCCCTTTTACACACACACACATATGCGTGCACACATATACAGTGGCAAGAAAAAGTATATGAACCCTTTGGATTACGTGGAGCTTTGCATGAATTGGTCATAAAATGTGCTCTGATCTTCATCTAAGTCACAACAATTTGAAAAACACAGTCTGCTTAAAATAATACAACACAAACATTATATGTTTTCATGTGTTTATTGAACATAACATGTAAACAGTCACAGTGCAGGGTGGAAAAAGTATGTGAACCCCTAGCCTAATGACTTCTCCAAGAGCTAATTGGAGCCAGGAGTGAGCCAACCTTGAGTCCAATCAGTGTGATATTATTGGATGTGTTGCTGAAAGCTGTCCTGCCCTTTAAAAACACACACCAGTTTTGGGTTTACTGGTTTCAAGAAGCACTGCCTGATGTGAACCATGCCTCACAGAAAAGAGCTCTCAGAAGACCTATGATCAAGAATTGTTGACTTGCATGAAGCTGGAAAGGGTTACAAAAGTATCTCCAAAAGCCTTGATGTTCATGTGTCCACGGTAAGACAGACTGTCTACAAATGGAGAAAGTTCAGCACTGTTGCTACTCTCCCTAGGCATGGTCGTCCTGTAAAGATGACTGCAAGAGCACAGCGCAGAATGCTTAATAAGGTAAAGAAGAATCCTAGAGTGTCAGCTAAAGACTTACAGAAATCTCTGGCACATGCTAACATTTTTGTTGACACATCTACAATAAGGAAAACATTAGACATGTGCATTTGTTTTAGTACTAAAACGATCTAGTCCGAATTTTGGGATAATTTAGTTTTAGTATGACTCAAGAGATACGAAACTGCTCAGTCCAAAAAATGAAAGAAACTAAATAAAATGCACTACATTTTAGTTTCAGTCCTTTTTGTGATATTACATTGAGTGAAGGAGACCAGTAATGAAGCACAACATCACAAAGCTACAGAAAAGGTTTGTATGCGTAATCCTTCCCGACCCCTACCCGAAAATCTGACAGTGATAGAGCTCCAGAATACTCACTCGCAGCACAGACAGCCAGCACAGGAGAGGAAACCTTTACTTAACCCTTGCATGTCTATGAGGCAGACAAGATGATAAAAGCAGCTGGAGAAGAAAAACATTCAAATAAATCACACTGAAAGCTAATGACAGAGGAGGGCTGGATAGTAAAAAACCCTTTATAACAAGCAGCGCTGGGAGAAGAGAGGGGCTTTATAAAACGTGTGTTATCTCCCCTCCCGCTCTGCATAATAGGGGCTTAGGTCTGATGCATTTTATATTATCCAGGAGCACTATCCCCCTTTCCTCATCTATAATACACGTTTTATATAAAGTCCCTCTCCTCTCCCAGTGCTGCTTGTTATAAAGTTTTTTTACGTCTGATACATTTAGTATCCAGCTCTCACAGTTACTCTGTCATTATGAGCCTTCAGTGTGATTTATTTGAATGTTTTCCCTAGATTTAAAGTGCTTTATTTCATTATAAAATTCAATTTGCACCTGTCATCTCTTCTCTGAGCTTTCAGACCGATTCACGTTAATATTTTCCCTCTCCCCTGCTTTTATATTCCTGTGTCTCCCCACAGAGATACAATGTTTAGGTAAAAGTTCCCTCTCCTGTGCTGGATAAGCATTGCATTCTGAAGTTCTGCACCCTCCACATGCCAATGCAGTAGGATGTTCTATACAGAGAGGGGCATTAATTAATGCAGGTGGATGTTGTATACATTATACAGAGAGGAGCCTTTTTTTAGCCCTTTAAATCCAGTGGCTGTGAGCGCTGAGATCGGCTGCTTGTTATATTATCTACTAATAATCAGTAGAATGTATCAGGCTCAGCTGTTACAGTAACTGACTGTAACAGCGCTCAGAGTTTCAGTAAAACAAGGAAATAATATTGTTCTAACCTCTTATATATAAAAATATTATTTACTAGTTTTACTGAAACTCTGAGCGTTGTGATGAGCAGCAGTCAGTTACTGTAACAGCTTTGCCTGACACATTGTGCTGAGAGTGAGAGATACTGTAACAAGCAGCGATCTCAGCCCTCTGAGGAGCCACTACAATAGTAATTGTATCCACTGGTTTTCGGATGAATGAAATTAGTTTTCATACTAAAGAACTGAAAATGAATTTCTTTAGCAACTAAATAAATTGCATTTTAGGACTAATCCATTAGTTCAAAACGAAATTTAGTACTGTGCACATGTCTAGAAAACATTAAACAAGAATGGAGTACATGGGAGGACACCACGGAGGAAGCCATTGCTGTCCAAAAAGAATATTGCAGCATGTTTGAAGTTTGAAAAAGAGCACCTGGATGTTCCACAGCACTACTGGCAAAATATTCTGTGGACAGATGAAACCAAAATTGAGTTGTTTGGAAAAAACACACAACACTATGTGTGGAGAAAAAAAGGCACAGCACACCAACATCAAAACCTCATCCCCACTGTAAAACCTGGCGGAGGGAGCATCATGGTTTGGGGCTGCTTTGCTGCCTCAGGGCCTGGACGGATTGTTGTCATTGATGGAAAAATGAATTCCAGAGTTTATCAAGACATTTTGCAGGAAAACGTAAGACCATCTGTCCGCCAACTGAAGCTCCGCAGAGGATGGGTAATGCAACATGACAATGACCCAAAGCATACAAGTAATTCAACAAAAGAATGGCTTCAACAAAACAAAATACGCCTTCTGGAGTGGCCCAGTCAGAGTCCTGACCTCAACCCGATTGAAATGCTGTGGCATGACCTTAAGAGAGCGATTCACACCAGACATCCCAAGAATATTGCCACACTGAAACAGTTTTGTGAAGAGGAGTGGTCCAAAATTACTCCAGATCGTTGTGCAGGTCTGATCTGCAACTACAGGAAACGTTTGGTTGAGGTTATTGTTGCCAAAGGAGGGTTATTAAGTCCAAAGGTTCACATACTTTTTCCACCCTGCACTGTGAATGCTTACATGTTCTGTTCAATAAACACAAGAAAACATATAATGTTTGTGTTGTATTATTTTAAGCAGACTATGTTTTTCAAATTGTTGTGATTTAGATGAAGATCAGAGCACATTTTATGACCAATTCATGCAAAACTCCACGTAATCCCAAAGGGTTCACATACTTTTTCTTGCCACTGTATGCTCATACATACAAACACACACACGCACATACACACAATATATAAATCCCTTACACTGCACAGTTCTGGTGCTTAGAGACCAGTATACATATCATTGACAAGAAACAATGTAACTCAGTACAAAAATATAGCTCACATCTCATAAAAATAACACAAATAAGCCTTATCACATACATGTCCCCAGATTGCCTTCTTTCCAAGGAGGAATAAAGTCCACTTAATTCATATCCACTTGTACCTCCAAAATTCTTCTTATGTTGCTCGCCTCCAGGAAAAAGTGAAAATACAGCATAAAATCCGACACAAAAGGTGCTATGTGTAAAAAATGAAATTCACAGTTACACTATTCTTGACCATATGAATATCGGCTCAATTTTAATAATTTCCAATGCTCTTCTCTCTTTTGGCACCATTGGGCGGCATTTTTATAAAGGGTTATTCAATAAGTGCCGAACTTGCCACCGAATTGCACTGAACAGTGAATTTCACTGTACGGTGCAATTTCGTGGAAGTTGGTCTATTCAGAAAGCTTTCATTTCATCAAATACTGGCGAATTAACATTGAAATACGGTGCAGTTCGCTTCAGTTCGCCGCAATTTGGCGAACTTTGGTGGCAGTGAAATTGCCCCATAGGGAAGTAATGGTTAATGTATTCAGAGAACGCCGAACTACACCAAAGGGTCAGTGAATGCCCTGTTTGGTGGTTCAGTTTGACACGTTTAAACGGGCGAATCCCATAGGATTCAATGTAAAAAAAATATTGTTTTTATTACATTTCTATTCAACAGTTTATTCTTTTCAGTTTCAGCAACAAGCTTTTTTATTTATTTAAATTTGGGAATTTTTTGGGATTTTCCTGGATTTTTAGGCAAAATTATCGATTTCTGATTTTTTAACCCCTTCACTGCTCTGTGCTGAGCTCATTTTTACTGCTTTTGCTCATCATGTTTAAACGCGATTTGAAGCCACGTTTTATTACATGACCCAGACATATTATATATCGTTCTTTCTGGCAGACTCGGCAGATTCATAATATATCATTTTTATATGTATACGGCATGTCCTGGCTGTATATTATAACAAAAACTGCAATAAAATTTGAATTTTCAATCACTTACAGTGTGTAAAGTGTTTTTTTCCCACATTTTTTCAGATGAGCGTTTGCAGTTATATTTTCTATGGGCTGCGCTTGTACAAAAATTAGAAATGGGGACTCGTTACATTTTTTGGGGGGGAATTACGTGAATTGTAGCAAACGCAACACATAGAAAAAAATCATTAGTGCAGCATCATTGTTCACTTTATAATTGAAACATGAACAATATTGCTGCATTAATAAAAACAACACACAAAAAAATAAAAAATTTTATTATTTTTTTTTATTACTTTTTTGAATTTTTTTGAATTATTTTTTATTTTGGTTTACTTTGAACATGTTATTTTTGGTATCATTCGAAAGGCCATGCTCAGGCCTTTCGTATGACACCATACATGACCCCCGGTTCTGGAGATAGTGGGGTTCAAATGAACCCCGTATCTCCAACAGGGGATTTCTTTAGGAAATCCCCGGGCAGCTAGGGGTCCCCCGGCTATCTGACATCATCGTGCTATGCACGACACATCAGGAGCCGAGCGGGAACCCAGAGGTGGAGCCGCCATCCAAGATGGTGGCCCCACCGGAGCTAGATTGTGATCGGCTGCCGAGTGGCGCCGATAGCGATCTGGCAATTATAGGGTTAAAAACCAGCCACCGCTTTAAAAGGCAGACACTGCCCTTCAATGCAGTGCCTGTTTTTTTGCTGAAAACCCTCCCGATCGGGAAGGAGAGGGATCCAAAAGGATCCCCCCTACCTTTCAGGCGATCTCCCGGCATTGCCGGGGGGTCATCTGGAAATGACGTCATCGTGCAGGCGCGATGATGTCATTTATGTCGGAGGCCGGCCTATAGTCAGCGTCTCGCTCCCCTGAAGCCAGAACGCTGCGGGACCCCGGACAGAGAGGTGAGTATCTCCGCCGGGGCTCCCGCTTGCGGATGACGTGTGGGGCATGTCCTCCGCAAATAGCAGGAGTCAATAAGGACGTTCTCCACACGTCATCCGCAGTGTAGGGGTTAATAGAGTTTTGTTTTATATCTTGTAACAGACCTTTTTATTAATTTTTATAGGACCTTTTTTATTATTATTTCCACACATTTCCATGCATTTTCTATTGTTTTAAACACCTTTTAAAACATAGCCGAGTTACTATTTTGTTCTGCAGTTCGGCAAGCATTCGGCAGTCAGTTCGGAGGTCAGTTCGGCGGTCTTTGGTAGTGTTCGATGGGCTGATCGACTGTCTTCGGCTAGGGTCAGACGAACGCATTTTTCACGTGCGTTTAGCCGCACGAAATCACGGCCGTGCTAGCAGCAAATGACGTCCAATGCCGGGGAACATACGACGAACGGTCGCACGAAAGTTCGTCCGTGCAACGCAAGTGGCCAACGAACGCATTTTTTCGAGAATGTCAAACCGCTACTATTGACGTACAGAGTGCGCTGCGGCCGCATAGCGGCGTGTTTGCGTGATTGGGAGACGTCAGACGCTGCACACGTCCGGCCAACATAACGTCCAGACGCAAAAGGGTTTTATTGATGATCCGTACAAAATCACGGACGAACATACGCATCGTATGACCGCTATCGCGTATTCCGTGAAAAAATACGTCCATTCGTTCGAACGCACTTTTTCGCGGACAACGCGAAAAATGCGTTCGTCTGACCCTAGCCTTAAGCAGCATTCGGTGGGCTGCTCGGAAGTACGCTGTGGCGTTCGGCAGTCTGTTCGTTCACGTTCAGCGGTCTTCGGCTGCTCCACTTTTGGTACACTTTGGGAACTGGAATTGCCGAATTGCACCGAAGTGTGCCAAATGACAGAGCATTTCCCTTAAATTTCGGTGCTCTTTGAATATCTATTATGGTTTTAAGACACATACACACATGTTGCTTTTGTGTGAACATTCTGTATTTTGGGACTTATACTGTTTTCTAAAGTTCACATTTTGTATCAATTGCGATAACTGACAGCGATACATTTTATTTCATCATTCATTTCATTATTTTCACTTTAATCTGATATATTACATTCATATCGAGTCCTCAGCGCAGGAGAATACTACAGACGTTGGCTCGGAGTGTTGAATATCTTCTGACTGCTCAGATGAATGCTAAGATATAATTTACGAATATGTCTGCGAAATGCATTACTAACAAACTGCAGAGGGAGAGAAAATACAGAAAGGTCTGTTTTCATTAAAAGATGAAAAAATAAAAATACATCTTACTTCAGGACTACATCTTCTATAATAATTTGTTACCCTCCTTGCCGTTGGTGCGGTTGTCCCCAGGGAGGCTTTAAATAGGAATGTTACATTATTTTCACTTCTGTGACAACTGAAATACAAATGTCATAAATTACATATAAAAACATATATATAAAACCAGGGGGTTTTGGCGTGTAAAGATGAAAACAATACTAAAATAAATTGTACACCTTTCTTGTATCTCTATGACAAGGCAATATGTTTTCCCTTTGTCTAAAGTAATAATTTGCAGACGCTGTTTGGTCGTGAGAGATGTATGGAACACTCATGCTCTATTCCATACGAGACAATATCCATTGAGCCATAAAGCAAAATAACTTCTCCCAGAGGTGGCTGACATCTTGGATGTCAGGCCAGCCTCCGTGGCCTCTCCCCGCCCACTGATGTCATTGCACATGGGCTTGATGAAGGAATTAACCCCTAGCTGCCCAGGGATTTCCCTATGGAAATACCTATGGTGGAGATTGAGGGATACGGGGGTCCAAATAGCAGCTAGATGGTCATGATTGGTGTTGTTGGAAAGGCCATAGCATGACCTTTCCAATGAAACCAAACATGACCAGGTTATGTGTAACAAATAAATAAATATAAAATAAATAAATAATAAAAAATAAAAATGTCTTTTTTTTATTTACAATGCAGCACTATTGTTCACTTTCCAATTTAATTTGAACAATGGTGCTGCACTAACTCACCTTCTCGTGTTTCATTTTTAGCTAAAATCTAGTATTTTCTTAGGAAAATACAGTAACAGGTTCCCATTTTGATTTCTTTAAAAAGATCACACTGCAGAATATACTGTATAACCGCAAAGGTTTGGATGATAAAATGTGAAGAAAAATAAATTTTCAAGCTGCCAAAGATTGAAATCTGAATGAAAATTAAATTTTTTTACATTTTTTGTTATAGCATTTTGGCGGGATATGACGTATACATATAATAATGACAGGGCTCAAAATTTCAAGTCCCAAGCTACTAGCCAGACCATAAGAGTTACTCGCCACCAGTTGCCCCACCTACCCTGCCCTAAACTCCGCCCCTAAACACATCTTCTTAAATTATCTTATGAAATTACACTGTTAAAGGTTTTATTCAGAATAAAGTTACAAAAATAAATAACATTAATACCCAGGCATCAGATACATGTATACCCAAGCACCAGACCCAGACAAGTAGTTTCATCCATTAAGTACAGACTCCTCTCCAACAGTTTTTAGGACCAAATTAATTTGGGGTTTATGCATCCAATATATCAAGTGGAACCTAATACTCACATTATTCATATGCCAGGTTATCAATAGAAGTTAGAGGACCCCAAAGTCAGGTTTCCCCCTTGGATGCTTATATAGATGAATCCATTAATTTTCGAGTGCGATACTTCCATCCCCATTTTTTCTTTTTTTTGCTCCTTATGTATCACCCATCTCTTTCTTTATAAATAGGATTTATTTTGCATAACCTCAAATGCCTACACCACCATTTCACCAATTATGGCCTCTAGCGGGAGTTGTAGTAGAAGCGCTGGTTCTGGCGTCACTTCAAGCGCGCTGACAGCTTGGCAGCTTTTTACTTTCCCTTAGTTTACACCAGGGGTGGGGAACCTTTTTTCTGCCAAGGGGCCCCCTTTAATTAATTTCTCTCCCCACTTGAATTCATTTCTCCCTCCCTTTAATTTCTTTTGCCCAATTAATTTCTCTCTCCCCATTTATTTAATTTCTCTCTCCAATTAATTTATCTCTCTCCATTTCATTTCTCTCTCACCATTCATCTTTCTTTCCATTTCATTTCTCCCCCATTCATCTTTCATTCCTCTCTCCCAATTCATCTTACATTTCTCCCCCATTCATCTTTCATTTCTCCCCCCAATTCATCTTTCATTTCTCCCCCCATTCATCTTTCATTTCTCCCCCCAATTCATCTTTCATTTCTCCCCCATTCATCTTTCATTTCTCCCCATTCATCTTTCATTTCTCCCCCCATTCATCTTTCATTTCTCCCCCCATTCATCTTTCATTTCTCCCCCCATTCATCTTTCATTTCTCCCCCATTCATCTTTCATTTCTCCCCATTCATCTTTCATTTCTCCCCATTCATCTTTCATTTCTCCCCCCATTCATCTTTCATTTCTCCCCCATTCATCTTTCATTTCTCCCCATTCATCTTTCATTTCTCCCCCCAATTCATCTTTCATTTCTCCCCCAATTCATCTTTCATTTCTCCCCCCAATTCATCTTTCATTTCTCCCCCATTCATCTTTCATTTCTCCCCCAATTCATCTTTCATTTCTCCCCCCAATTCATCTTTCATTTCTCCCCCATTCATCTTTCATTTCTCCCCATTCATCTTTCATTTCTCCCCCCCATTCATCTTTCATTTCTCCCCATTCATCTTTCATTTCTCCCCCCAATTCATCTTTCATTTCTCCCCCAATTCATCTTTCATTTCTCCCCCCATTCATCTTTCATTTCTCCCCCAATTCATCTTTCATCTTCCCATTCATCTTCATTTCTCCCCCCAATTCATCTTTCATTTCTCCCCCAATTCATCTTTCATTTCTCCCCATTCATCTTTCATTTCTCCCCCCAATTCATATTTCATTTCTCCCCCAATTCATCTTTCATTCTCCCCCCCCATTCATCTTTCATTTCTCCCCCCAATTCATCTTTCATTTCTCCCCCCAATTCATCTTTCCTTTCTCCCCCCATTCATCTTTCATTTCTCCCCCATTCATCTTTCATTTCTCCCCCCAATTCATCTTTCCTTCTCCCCCCATTCATCTTTCCTTTCTCCCCCATTCATCTTTCATTTCTCCCCCCATTCATCTTTCATTTCTCCCCCAATTCATATTTCATTTCTCCCCCAATTCATCTTTCATTTCTCCCCCCATTCATCTTTCATTTCTCCCCCCATTCATCTTTCATTTCTCCCCCAATTCATCTTTCATTTCTCCCCCATTCATCTTTCATTTCCCCCTTCATCTTTCATTTCTCCCCCCAATTCATCTTTCATTTCTCCCCCAATTCATCTTTCATTTCTTCCCCCATTCATCTTTCATTTCTCCCCATTCATCTTTCATTTCTCCCCCCATTCATCTTTCATTTCTCCCCTTCATCTTTCATTTCTCCCCCCAATTCATATTTCATTTCTCCCCCAATTCATCTTTCATTTCTCCCCCAATTCATCTTTCATTTCTCCCCCTTCATCTTTCATTTCTCCCCCAATTCATCTTTCATTTCTCCCCCCAATTCATCTCTCATTTCTCCCCCCCATTCATCTCTTTCTCTCCATTTCACCCCCTGCCGTTTATTTCCCCCCCCCCCCTCCGCTTACCTGACCTGGAGAGTAGAATGAGGGGGCGGAGATAATCCTTCACGATGTGCCCAGAAGATAAGGGGCCCAGCGTGAAGGAGAAAGATCCAGCGTGCAGCAGGATGGTCTGGTAGAGGTGCCGCGGCAACCCCCCCCCCTCCCAGGAAATGATTCGGGCAAGTCCCATTTGTTGAAAAGAAAAAAAAGAGCAGATAGGCTGACCCTGAGCACTTCAGCTGGCCTGAAGAAAAAAACACAACATGGCCGCCGGCTGAAAACGCAGCGCAGGCAGCACAATAGACTTTATCATGCTGCCTGCGTCTGCAGTTTTACTCGCCAGCGCTCAATTTCCCCTCGCAAAACGCGAGTATGCGAGTGGAAATTTTGAGGGCTGATAATGATATTTTGTGAGTCTGCTGAACAAAAGGATAAATAATTTGTCTTACAATTAAACATGGCTTCAAACAGCGTTTAAACATGATGAGCACAAAGCGGTCAAAACTAGCTCAGCACACAGAGGTGAAATGGCTCAGCAGTGAAAGGGTTAATCATATGTTTCCTTGATACATCGCCAGAAATACAAGGTATTTCATAATGATACCGTAAAACCCAGCCTAAATGGAACATGTCAACAGTTGTTTGGGGGGCAGATATCTTGGAGATTTCCCACACTTGGCCTGCCAGAAGTTTCAGAACTACATTTCCCACGAGGTTCGGTTAACGTAATGAGCGGCTGAGCATCATGGGAGATGTAGTTCCAAAACAAGGGAGGAAGAGCCAAGGTTGTTGACCTCTTCTATACACACAGGGTTGTGCAGAAGCCACCAGTTAGGCTGTAGCATTCTTCAACAAATCCTGAAGTCACATGACTTTTAGTCATTTTTGGGATAATAATGGAAAGGGATTGAATAACACTATTATCAAAACTCTGGTAGATTTGTTTAAGGTTTCACTGCAAATATGTAAGCTTTCTTTGTAATTACAAGGCCCTTCAATGAAAAAAATAATAATAATTCACGGATTTGTTAGATGTGTTATCATTTCCATATAATGATTTGAAGTGGACAGGGTCAATGATGACATCTACCCAGATACAGCATAACCTGTGGGAGAAAGAGCAAAGGTGTGTCTGACAAGTCCCTATACCGTATCTGCATACGGAAATTACAGTAACACCTTGTATCTGTACTGTGCAGGGTTTTTCACTCATTATAACTCCTTGAATTGTATCCCTGTACAGCACTGAGTGACCCCACAGCTCTCCCTGTATTCTGCCCACTCCCTGACTGCTGTATTGTGGCAGCAAACTTAGTTGAGCTTTTTGTTACAGTGAGGGTGGGAGCTGCTCATTGCAGCTTTTTTACAATAACACAGAGTGACAGAAGCAAGATCTCAGTCAACATAATATTTCCTCAGAGAACACTAATCCTGCACTTAAAAGGTATGGAAGTGAGGCTTTGTGTGTTCATTTTTATTCTTAATTTTGTTCCAACGCAAGATCATGGATATGCATTTTTGGGAGACAAAGGTTTCAAGGCAAACAGCAGCGATTGAGCAAGGGCTCATGGTAATTCTCATCATTGATATCACTGATATCTCTGCCTGTTGAGGTGGTTGGGTCAGAGTCTGTACAGACTTTTAAACAACGATTGGATGACTTCCTGCAGACACAGAATATTAGGTAAGGTATCCTTACCTACAAAACCCTCACTAACTCAGCTCCCCACTACCTGTCCTCACTAATCACCAAATACACCCCAGCCCGCTCCCTAAGGTCAAACAGTGACCTGCGCCTAGCTTCTCCCCGCATCACCTCTTCCCATGATAGACTGCAGGATTTCTCACGCGCAGCCCCCACTCTCTGGAACGCTCTCCCTCGTACTATCAGACTTTCCCCTAACTTCTCTTCCTTCAAACGCTCCCTGAAAACATTCCTATTTAGGGAAGCCTACCACCCAACTCACTGACGCAACCATCAATCACTCTCACCTTGCAGTCCTCTCCTCCTGTTTCCAACCCCAACCCTCCTAGATTGTGAGTTCCTACGGGAATAGGGCCTCATCTCCTCCTGTACTGTTTGTCAAATGTTGTTCAATGTATTGTAACCCTGTCTATACTGTGCCTATTGTACAGCGCTGCGGAATATGCTGGCGCTTTATAAATAAAAAATAATAAAATAATAATAAATAATAATTAAGGGTTATAATATTTAATATGTGGGTAAAAGCTGTTTGATCCAGGGAGAAATCTGACGCCATTCTGGGGTCAAGAAGGCATTTTTTCCCCCAGTGTGTTGCATATTGGCGACAGTTTCAGACTGGGATTTTTGCCTTCTTTTGGATCAATGGCAGTAGGTAATGTGTGAAAGGCTGAATTCGATGGACACATATCGTTTTTGTCAGCCTATGTAACTATATTTGTTCACTATAAGCAATTGACTTTTGTTTGTCTTTATAGTTTAAGAATTCCATGGAAAAGCACTTTTTTTTGCTTACAATTAGAAGTTTTTCTTAAATATATGTATTAGAAATTATCTTAAAGAAACACCTACAGCGTTATTCAGAGAGAGGTGAAAACCAAGAGAATGACTGGAGAAGTGACAATTCTAGCAGGGTTATTCAGAGAGCGGTGAAAACCAGGAGAATGACTGGAGGAGTGAATATTCTAGGTCAAAATAGCAGATTTGGAAAGTGAGATAAATGGGAGAAATTTTCAGGTTTGGCTATTTTGACCTAAAATTTTCACTTCTCCGGTCATTCTCCTGGTTTTCACCTCTCTCTGAATAACCCTGCTTGGCTATTTTAAGACCTCATAACTCCATAAAAAGAGAAAATATGACTTACAGATACCATATAATCTTAAAAAAATGATTTACATATACCTGCAAGTGACACCACAATTCCAGAGTTTACTACCTGCCCCCTGCTGAGCTCTTCAAAATCAAGTAAACACCGCAATCTCAGATATGCTATAAATTGTTTTCTACAGGAGATCAAAGCAAGAGCAATGTTTAAAATCTCCTCAATTGCTGTTAATTTATGTTTGAGGACATACAAACCTGTTAGAAAGATGGCCTTGATCTTTATTATCCCGTTATGGTATATTCAGAGTCTGTGTTTCCATCCAATACTCCATTTCATATGTTTTTTGTTTTGTTTTATTATCATTTGGGCACATGTCACAGACAAGTGAAGATAGCGTATTTCTAGGATCTGAAGAAAAACAACTAGTCTTTCATCAACAACACAGAGCACTTTTCCCAGAAAGATCAGCTTGTATTTATTTTACAGCTTACGTTTCTTAACCTCTTCACTACCAAGCAATATTTGTTGAAAAAAAGTTATACCACAACATTTATTTCAAACATGGGATGCAAAGATAACAATTAAATATAGAGTAAAATAGAAATTTTGCACAGAAATTATTGTTCTGAGATAGCTAAAAGATTTTAATAATGTAACTGTGCTAATTTTTCATGTATATGATTATGCTTTACAGAAATGTTGCTGACATGAAAGGTTCTAGACTCTAGAATTTGTCCTTTATCTTAGACAATTTCAATCAGCGTCTGTGCAATCAGCATACAGGTAGAAATGGCCTTTGTGTCGACTGTCGAATACAGTAAATGTGATGCAGATAATAAAATGGCGAGATCTCCTGCTTTTGGGGATTTGTAGTGATCAGAATGAGATTATTAGCAATGCAATATCTGTATGTGCTGCATAATGCCTGTGTATGGCAATTACAGCAACACCTTGTATCTGTATGTGCTGCATAATGCCTGTGTAATATGCTAATTACAGCAACACCTTGTATCTGTATGTGCTGCATAATGCCTGTGTATGGCAATTACAGCAACACCTTGTATCTGTATGTGCTGCATAATGCCTGTGTAATATGCTAATTACAGCAACACCTTGTATCTGTATGTGCTGCATAATGCCTGTGTATGGCAATTACAGCAACACCTTGTATCTGTATGTGCTGCATAATGCCTGTGTATGGCAATTACAGCTACACCTTGTATCTGTATGTGCTGCATAATGCCTGTGTATGGCAATTACAGCAACACCTTGTATTTGTATGTGCTGCATAATGCCTGTGTATGGCAATTACAGCAACACCTTGTATCTGTATGTGCTGCATAATGCCTGTGTATGGCAATTACAGCTACACCTTGTATCTGTATGTGCTGCATAATGCCTGTGTATGGTAATTACAGCAACACCTTGTATCTGTATGTGCTGCATAATGCCTGTGTATGGCAATTACAGCAACACCTTGTATTTGTATGTGCTGCATAATGCCTGTGTATGGCAATTACAGCTACACCTTGTATCTGTATGTGCTGCATAATGCCTGTGTATGGTAATTACAGCAACACCTTGTATCTGTATGTGCTGCATAATGCCTGTGTATGGCAATTACAGCTACACCTTGTATCTGTATGTGCTGCATAATGCCTGTGTATGGTAATTACAGCAACACCTTGTATCTGTATGTGCTGCATAATGCCTGTGTATGGCAATTACAGCAACACCTTGTATCTGTATGTGCTGCATAATGCCTGTTATAGCAATTACAGCAACACATTGCATCTGTACTGTACAGGGATCTTAAGTCATTATAACTCCCTGAACCTTATCCCTGTGCAACAGTGAGTAACACCAGAGCTCTCCCTGCATTCTGACCTATCCTGGTTAATGTAATGTAGCAGCAAATTGTTTGATCTTTTGTTACAGTGAGGTTTGGTGTTGCTCTTTGCAGCTGGTTTTACAGTATTACAGAAGGACAGAAGAGTGAATTAAATTTCTCTGCAGGGGGCACACTAATAATGGGGTTTTATATGCTAATTTTTGCTTTTCATTATATTACAATGCCAAATCGAGTTAACTCGATTTGACAGGGAAAGGGTTAATTAATAAGAATAGGTTACACTGTGTTTCACCAAATACATGCAGGATGTTGGCTGATAATTTCCCATTCTCATGTCACAGCACTGTGGCAGATACTTTTCTGCTAAGCAAACCCGATATCAGTTTAATCTGATAGGACTGAAAATTTGTCACTATTATTTCAAGGTAGATTGCCTGATTAACCCCTTCACAACCAAGTGATATTCCGAAAAACAGTGTCAGAAACCAGTGGCTTTTTTGTAAAATCATTTTTAATTAACTATAAAGTAAGAAATATTTGAGTTTATACCTATTTTATGTCTTACTGTAAATAATCTATTTTTGGACAGTTGATGGCGTCATCTACTGCCAAATTGAGTTAGAGATTTGAGCGGCTGGTCTATTTTCTTCTTTTCCCCCTGCATCAGCTGCTGAAAGCCCGATATTTCAGAACTTTCATCAGCTGGTTTTACACAGTTTTAGTTATTTGGGCATTATGCCCACATGGCTAAAACTTTGGGGGCACCTTCTGCAGCCCAAAAGCCAATAAAATTAGTTTGCAGCAAACAAATTTCATTTGGTTTTGGGCTGCAGATCAACAGATTGAGATATCTCGATATCAGGACACCAGATGATGCCTTTGAAGTACGAGATATCATGATATCGGTAGTGAAGTGGTTAAGAGGCTACTAAAACATGTACCATACAATGTAATAATGTCCAATTACAGTGACATTTATAAAGTCAAGGAATTATGGCCTCTCTTTAACAAAGAAGCTGACCATGTGAAACCGATTAGAAGCTTTGTTTACAAAGAGAACCTTAAAGTGATGTTGGGTTCTGTCATGGTTGGGTTCTGTATTGTTCTTGCAAAAGGGATTTACATTACATTCTGCATTAAAAAGGCACTTTCCTGTAAAAGATTCTGTCAATCAAAATCATCCTCATCATCATGGGGGTCTGAACAGATGACAATGACATTATGACAGTAACTGCCAATGTGATGGAAGTGTAGATAGCTCTTTGGTATCATCATAGTAATTATTGAGTTCAAGGAGGGGTGTAGGAATAATATCACACGAGGGACAGGGATGGATTTTTCACATCTGTTGTTTCTATAGGCTATGGAATATGTTCCTAAAGTTCCAGTGTGCCGAACATGAAAGCCAAGCTACTTAAAACTCCTTTGGAGACTCATGGCAGTCGTAACTGCATTACCATAAATATTTATTTATAAAGTAATTTACCAGGAAGGATACATTGAGATTTCTCTCGTATTCAAGTACGTCCTGGGTTCAAGAACATTAAAATGTTACAGTTGTTACAGAAATACAAAGTAATAAATGCAAGATATTAAAAAAAACAAACAACACAAATATACAGATTAACAGAAAACAAATATGTAGGAAATAGTCATTATGTTACATGTTTACAGGTGCATTCTGTATATAGTCACTGTGTTACATGTTTACAGGTGCATTCTGTATATAGTCACTGTGTTACATGTTTACAGGTGCATTCTGTATATAGTCACTATGTTACATGTTTACAGGCGCATTCTGTATATAGTCACTATGTTACATGTTTACAGGTGCATTTGTATATAGTCACTATGTTACTTGTTTACAGGTGCATTCTGTATATAGTCACTATGTTACATGTTTACAGTTGCATTCTGTATATAGTCACTATGTTACATGTTTACAGGTGCATTCTGTATATAGTCACTATGTTACTTATTTACAGGTGCATTCTGTAATATAGTCACTATGTTACATGTTTACAGTTGCATTCTGTATATAGTCACTATGTTACATGTTTACAGGTGCATTCTGTATATAGTCACTATGTTACATGTTTACAGGTGCATTCTGTATATAGTCACTATGTTACATGTTTACAGGTGCATTCTGTAGATAGTCACTATGTTACATGTTTACAGGCGCATTCCGTATATAGTCACTATGTTACATGTTTACAGGTGCATATTGTATATAGTCACTATGTTACTTATTTACAGGTGCATTCTGTATATAGTCACTATATTACATGTTTACAGATGCATTCTGTATATAGTCACTATGTTACATGTTTACAGGCGCATTCCGTATATAGTCACTATGTTACATGTTTACAGGTGCATTCTGTATATAGTCACTATGTTACATGTTTACAGGTGCATTCTGTATATAGTCACTATGTTACATGTTTACAGGTGCATTCTGTATATAGTCACTATGTTACATGTTTACAGATGCATTCTGTATATAGTCACTGTGTTACATGTTTACAGGTGCATTCCGTATTGAGGTATGTTAATAGGGAGCTCTTGAGTGACTTTAGACTGGGGGAAGATTTGATGGCGTCTGGGAGGTTATTCCATAACTGCGATGCTCTGTAGGAAAATGAGGACCGAGCCACTGTCTTTTTGTATTGTGGCCTCTGCATGTCAGATAATGCATACAGACACTAAATGCACTGTAATGACATTACAGTGCATTTAGGCTGCTTTGGTAGTCAGTCTGTGTAAAGTAGGTGTGTATGCATGTAAGTGCCTGTTTATCTGTGTTTGTATAGATATGCGTTTGTGTGAGGTATTAGAAGTAAGGAATAATGTAAAGATGTTCTTCGCGCAACCACTGGTTCCTATCGGTGGTTTTAACGAAGACCACTTGTTAGTGAACGGTATAATATAAGTATAGATAAAGTCTAACATTTGTGGCTTGGAACTAACTAAGGGTTGCAAAATAATGTGCAGTCTCGGCGCCACTGATGAAGCTGCATTCAGCGAAACGCGTTTGCCGTGTTTTATTCTGCCTAATTTTAATAAAATCGAGTTGCATATTCCCTACTATTCCACTTCTTATTGGTGATAATGAAGGAAGCCATTGCTTTAAAGAGATCTCCCTAAGGAGGTCATTTTTTGGGGGAACCGGTCTTCCGTTGATTCACCGGCTGTCAAATGTTTGGTGCCACTTTTTAAGCGGCACTAGACCATGTGAGTACCTTTCTTTGTACTGTTTGGATTGTATGAATGTTCAGTCTGCACATTATCTCTCTCTCTCTCTCTCTCTCTCTCTCTCAAACCCGTCTCTACAATCAAATCCCTTTCAATGAGGAATCCAAATATGGATCCGTGAGTGCTAGCGCTAGCGCCAGGAACCACCTCCTTACCACTCTTCGTTGGAACTAACTAACTAAAGGCAGTTTTGCCAAAATGCTGATATGTCTTACTCTGAGATAAAACATAACATTGTCAAAGTAATAAAATGTATGTACTGAAAAGCAACCAGGGTTACAGTGTGTTTGAAAACATGTAATTAAATATTTATTATATACAAATTGTCATGGTCACAGTCCATTTACATATGAATTACTGACATCAAAGCATACTAGCTTCACACAACATCCAATTTCAACTGGCCAGACCAAATCATAACTTTTCAACATACTTTAATCATTCTTACCACTTTTATTGGACAGTCATTCCCACAAGTACTAATTAGCAATATATTTGCAATGACCCGAAGAAACATGTTCCGGTAACAATTCTAGATAAAGAAATTGATGGATGGCATTCTTCCAAGTGTAAGGCACTCTTTCTACGGGCACAGTGGGTAAGATCCAGTAACCAACAGCAGGTTACGGTCCATCTTCTGCATGTTTTCCTTGTTGTATGCATTGATATTCTGTTTAGAGAGGTGAAGGGAATGGACAACAGAATACAACTGAATTTTAAAATCATAATTTATTGCTTATTGGTAAAACTGTAAGTACCCTCTTATCAGCTCATTCATCAGCAAAATGTGCCTCTTCCAAAGAACCAGGGACTTCTTCAGGAGCTTCCAAATCAACTATTGTGTAGTACACGATGTTGGTTAATTTCTCATTTGACAGTGGCCTGGACCAATGCCTTGACTTGGGGAGTTTAGAACATTGGGTTCATTGCATCAAACATTACGTGTTTGGAGTAGGCTCATTGGTACCTATATATCCCTCTGAAGATTTTCTTCAATCAGGTTAACAGGGAAATTATGGACTGGACACAGCCATAACAAGATCCCTTCTACATCATCTCAAATGACGAAAGAAGGAGGAATATTTGAAAAATGGGTTTCCTCTGCTGTAACCAAAAATAAATTAATCTAACTATGGAAGACAGCAAAGTAGGGTGGACCTTAACCGGTTTGATGCTGAGGAACACGGAAAATTACTGTAAACATGATAACATTTTCTTTTAGGTCAAATATAGTTTGTTTACTGATACAATTACAATTACTTATAAAGCTCCAATATATTTCACAGTGCTGTGCAAAAGGTGGGAAAAACCAAATATAAATGTAACCCCTTAACTCCTTCACTACCAGGAACCAGGAACCAATGTTTTTTTTAAAAAAATCGTTTAAATTAATTATACAGTAAGAAATATGTGGAAATGTTCCCAATGTATCTCTTACTTTAATAACCTATTTGGGTGGGAGATGGTGCCATCTACTGGACAAATGGAGTTACAGTTTGAGCTGCAGCACATGGTTCCCTGCATCGGCTGCTGAAAGCCCGATATGTCAGGGCATTCATCAGCTGATTTTAAACAGTTTTAGCACCTCGGGCATTATGCACACAGGGCTAAAACATTGGGGGCACCTTCTGCAGACCAAAAGCAAACAAAATTGGTTTGCGGCAAACTAATTTCATTTGTTGTCCTTCAGAACTGCAGATCGAGATAACTCAATATCATTACCGAATGGTGCCTTCGAAGTCCAGAGTTATCTCGATCTTGGCAGTGAAGAGGTTAACTATAAAGTGATTCCCCACAAAAAAAACCTCTCAGGAACCAATGATGTTTACAAATAATTTTTAATTATTCAGTAGGAAATATTTGGGAATATTCGCAATGTTTTCCTTACTGTAAAAACCTGTTTGGCAGGAAGATGTCACCATCTGCTGGCCAAAAGGAGGTATTGCGGTTCAAGTCTCTGTGCAGGATCAGCTGGGGAAAAGACAGCTAGAAACATTCTCCAGCTGGTATTAAAAAGCGTTAGAACCCCAAGCATTACGTTCACAGTGCTGAAACATTGGGGTGCACCTCCTGGAACCCAAATGCAAACAAAATTAATTTGAAACAAAGATACAGCATAGCTGCACATCAAGTTAACACGATCTTGGGCAGCTGTGTCTGCCACTGCTGTTCATGTATACATAATCATAGTAGTGAAGGGGTTAATAAACAAGTCTTACACAGAAAACGATAGGAAAAGCAGGACATTGTTCAAGTAAACTCATACTCCCTGAATCTTATAAATGAAAGTTGACAGTATTAGCTGGTTACAATGTATAATGTTGCATCTACTTGCTATTAGTAAGGAGAAGACATGGAGATATGTTTCTATGCGGCCACTTCACCTGCCATTGTATATGCAAGTGCAACATTATTTAAACTAGATCTTTAAGAGGTTATTCAGAGAGCTCCGAAATGTCACAAACATTGTTCGCCGCACTTCGGCAAGTTAAATTCGCCAACCCTGTGGTGAATTCAGCATTTTTCAAACCATCGAAAACTGCCAAACTAATCGAAAAACCACCAAAAAACTGACGAATCGATCCACGAAACTGTCGAAAAACTGCAGGATCGAACCAAAAAACAGCTGAATGCATCCTAAAACCGTCAAATCGATCACATACAGGGTTATTCAGAGAGCGTGAAAAGCAGGAGAATGACTGGAGAATGAAAAATTCTAGGTCAAAATAGCCAAACCAGAAAAATTCTCCCTTTCATCTCACTTTCCAAATCGGCTATTTTGACCTAGAATTTTTCATTCTCCAGTCATTCTCCTGATTTTCACGCTCTCTGAATAACCCTGTATATATGCTAGAAAATGCCATATGCATCCGACGATCTGCCGAACAGACCGCTGAATTGATCCAACAAAAATCAACCAGACGCTGACCAGGGGTAAAAGAAAACCAAACAATGCAACTTTTAAAAGGCTTTTTCAAAAAAACTACTGGACAAAAATGCATCTAAATACCATACAGTATGAGGTCCTATGAATAATAGTAAAAAGGTCAGTTACAGAAAAAAAATACCATTTTAAAAAAATCTTGAAAACAATTTTGCCGAAAAAATGCCTAAAAATAAATAAATAAAGAGACTTTTTACTGAAAATGAAAATAATAAATGGTAATGGTTCAATAAATATTTAAGAAAAACGTGGAATATTTTAACATTGAAATCCAAACCTCCCAGATTGTGAGTTCCTACGGGAATAGGGCCCTCATCTCCTCCTGTACTGTTTGTCAAATGTTGTTCAATGTATTGTAACCCTGTCTATACTGTGCTTATTGTACAGCGCTGCGGACTATGCTGGCGCTTTATAAATAAAGAATAATAATAATAATAATAATATGGGATTCGTCTGTTTAAAGCTGCCAAATGAAACCACCGAACATCAGGGCATTTCACTGACATTTCGGTGCTGTTCAGTGTCTCTGAATAGATTAACCATTGCTTCTCTATGAGGGATTTCACTGCCATCAAAGGTCACCACACTTAGCTAACAATTCGCCAATATTTGGTGAACTGCCTGCTTTGTTAATAGCCAAATGGCCATGAACCGTACGGTGAATTTCACAGTTCGGTGGAATTTCGTGGCCAATTCGGGGCCCTATTACATTCTCCGCGCAAACATTAACGCGTGCGCAAAAACGCATTAATGCGAGGGGAAAAACCCTTCGCGTAGAATGTCGTATTACAATGTCCGCGTAAAAAATGCGCGTTAACGTCTAACACGGGTGAACCTGCACGAACCCTTTGCGAGCGTAATGTACTGCACGCGTCCTATACTTAACATTGTGAATGCAAATGCGTTTGTGCGCTGGTGCGGGCAAGGTATTACAATCTATGCGCAAATTTTAACGGACAACGTTTGCGCGCATAATTTTAACGTCTTTTAAAGGCTGGTGTTAACGGCAAATCTGAACGTTCTGGCCGAAACCAAATAAACCAGCCCAAAAAAAAAAAATACAGCAAAGTATAGTTACACATTCTACACATACCCAAACAATAAAATAGAGAAGTTGTGCGTGTTTTTATTATTGCTGCAGCATATATACTCAGATTGATTTTGACAGGCGCAAAAACTGAAACGGAGACAATTGTGGTTCTTAATTCTGATTGGCTGAATCGCGTTAAAAACCAGTCCGCTCACCGATTTCTGCGCGCAGCGTTAATGCGCGCTCGTTTTTGCGCGTCTTTTGTCCGTGTGTTATTTTTTGACGGATGAAAAAATAGGCTCAGATTGTAATACCAGTGTTCATTTACACGCGTTGACGTTAAACGCTGCACGGTAAAAAAATAGCGCTGCGTGAGCGTTTTTGCGCAAAGAATGTAATAGAGCCCTCGGTGTTCTTTGGATAACAACTTAAGTGGATACACCTCTCTGATTCTGCAAAGCAGAGCAGATAAAAAAGAAAATGCACAGTTTATACCAGAAGAATATCATATATTTTTGGCACAAGCACACTCATGCGAGAATTATAAAAAAAAAGGGGTCTTTATCCATACCATATAATGTTCCACGCAGAACGGAACGCAGTGGAAGGATCTGAAAATAATAATTTAATAAAATTCCAATGGAAATATCACATTCTTCATATATTTAATTTTAAGCTTGAATATGCCAGGAAAACAGCTCTTTTTATTTTTTTACTTCTCTAATTCAAAGCAGATAAAATCATAGGAAGCCACGAAGAACAAGGACAGAAAGGGGAAATTGAAAAACCTAATTAAAAGGAAAGTACAGGATAATTATTAAATAATTAATTATTAAGTCATTAGATGAGCTTGCAATGTTCTTACAGAAACAACCACCACAATTATAAAATAACTTAAAGGGACACTAGCACTTACATAAGCTGTAACAAGCTTATTATTTGTGAACTACAAACAAAACCAAATTATAAAACACATTATAAAACACATTATAAAACACATTATAAAGCACATGCTGCTGTTTTTCTTCTTTGTCTGAAGTAATTCCAAGTAAAAAGGAAGAATAAATTTAGTTTTTTTAATGCCTGTTTCCATTCTGTGTGTTTTTCCCACGAGGCAACATTTACAAAAATCTGTGCAAAAGTTCTACTTTACTGCTGTGGTTTCGATTCTACAGTATTAAACATTCAATGAGGTGGAGGATAGGGATGAGCGGTTCGGGTTCGGACAGTTCGGAGTTCGGGTAGATCGCGAACTCCGAACATTTCCGGGTGTTCGGCGCATGTTCGAGTCCACAATGCATCACTATGGCCCACAATGCATTTTCCCACTGGCCTGAAGCTCGTAATTGGCTACAGCCTTGCACCTGACCACAGGTCTGGTGCAAGACAGGTTCACCAGTATGCCAATCACCGCTCAGAGTCCTGATTGGGCAAATTTTGCCCAATCATGGGCTCACAGAGCTAAGTCCCGCAGCACACTATATAACGTTTCCACGCGCCGATTCTGCACGCATTTCAGAGGAAATTTCAGAGGAGATTGTTGTGTGTTGTTACTGCTGGTCTGCCACGCTACTGGGGGGGTCTGGGGGGTCTCATTTCTACAAAATATCAGGGAATTGATCTGTGTGTCTTGTCACTGTGCCAGCAAGTTTTTTTGGGGCTCACTAATTTCTTTAAAACATTTGTGAATTGAGGTGATCTGTGTCTTGTCACACAGCCAGTACCACGCAGTATTTTGGGGCTCCCTAATTTCTACAAAACATTTGTGAATTGAGGTGATCTGTGTCTTGTCACACAACCAGTACCAAGCAGTATTTTGGGGCTCACTAATTTCTTTAAAACATTTGTGAATTGAGGTGATTTTCTGTGTCTTGTCACACAGCCAGTACCACGCAGTATTTTTGGGGTCACTAATTTCTACAAAATATTTGGGAAATGTTATAATCCGTGTGTTCTCACTGGCTGCCACCCATCAAGGGGTCTCACTGATTTATAGGTGGTTTCACTGCCACCCATCAAGGGGTCTCACTGATTTATAAGAGGTTTCACTGCCACCCATCAAAGGGTCTCACTGGTTTATAGGAGGTTTCACTGCCACCCATCAAAGGGTCTTACTGATTTATAAGAGGTTTCACTGCCACCCATCAAAGGGTCTCACTGATTTATAGGAGGTTTCACTGCCACCCATCAAAGGGTCTCACTGATTTATATGAGGTTTCACTGCCACCCATCAAAGGGTCTCACTGATTTATAGGAGGTTTCACTGCCACCCATCAAAGGGTCTCACTGATTTATAAGAGGTTTCACTGCCACCCATCAAAGGGTCTCACTGATTTATAGGAGGTTTCACTGCCACCCATCAAAGGGTCTCACTGATTTATTGGAGGTTTCACTGCCGCCCATCAATGGGTCTCACTGCATTTTAGGAGGTTTCTGCGAATTGTAATCTGTGTCTTGTCACTGTCGCCAGCTATCAGGGGGTCCTATCAGGGGCTCTCACTGACTTGTAGCAGACTTCTGCGAATCTTAGTTTGTGTCTTGTCACTGGCACCCATCAGGGGGTCTCAATGATATATAGGAGGTTTCTGCGAATTGTAATCTGTGTCTTGTCACTGGCTGCCAGCAATCAGGGTGTCTCACTGAGTTATACCAGAGTTCTGTAAATCTTTAATCTTTATACCAGAGTTGAATCAGAGTTCTGTATATATTTAATCTATATATCACTCACCATGTCTGAAAGAACAAAAAAGGACAAGCAGACGCTCCCAGACACAGATAAGAGGGCAAGCAGCAACCGTGTCAGGAGGCTATGCCTCTGGTCGTGGTGGACGTGCTGCCTCCTCTGCAGGGGCACACTTGTCCTTTATAACTGGTGCTGGCCGTCTTCTTAGGCTAGGGTCAGACTAACGCATTTTTCACGTTGTCCGTGAAAATGTGCGTTCGAAGAATGGACGTATTTTTTCACGGAATACGCAATAGCGGTCATACTATGCGCAGTTTC
This sequence comes from Leptobrachium leishanense, assembly GCA_009667805.1. NCBI lineage: Eukaryota > Metazoa > Chordata > Amphibia > Anura > Megophryidae > Leptobrachium > Leptobrachium leishanense. Next base: position 312,436,854 of record CM019067.1, read on the forward strand.
ATCCGTGATTTTGTACGGATCATCAATAAAACACTTCTTGCATCTGGACGTTATGTTGGCCGGACATTAGCAGCGTCTGATGTCTCCAATTCACGCACACACGCCGCTAGCGGACGCAGCGCACTCAGTACGTCAGTACTAGTGGTTTAACGTTCTCGAAAAAATGCGTTCATTTTCCACTTGCGTTGCGCAGCCGGACTTTTGTGCGACCGTACATCGTATATTGGCCGTCATTGCCCGGCATCTGCTGCTAGCACGGCCGTGATTAAGTGCGCCAGAACGCGCGTTCGCACTGCCTCAGTCTGACCCTAGCCTTAACCTGCAGCAACATACAGAGGATTTGGTGGATTGGCTAGCCAGGCCATCCTCATCTTCCCCCGAGTCCTCTGCCAGCCAGGCTTCTAGTGCTTTACAGTCCACCTCAGTTGTCAAAGCATCTAATGCAGCCTCCATGTCCACAGCTACTCCTGCCGTAGCCTCGCTATCACACACGGAGGAGTCAGCTGAATTGTTTGACTACAATGACAGTGACATGCTGCTTGAGGATGAGCAGCAACTAAAGTGCTCTGATTCAATCTCTGAGGTTGAGCAAGGGAGTATAATCAACCTAGAGGAAGGGGGTGCCAGTGATGACACACAAATAACTGGCACTCATGTTGCCCCAGCAGCTGCAGCATACTGCCAAGTTGGCTCCAGTGACGAGGAGATAGGGGGTGAAGATGACATTGATGATGAGGTCACTGACTCCACCTGGGTGACAGATCGAACTGAGGAATCAAGTGAGGAGGAGGTGGAGGAGGAGGCACAGCAAACACGAGGCACAACATCCTCTGTGACCAACCATAGCACTAGCCAGTCCAAGGCATCAGATGTCAGAGCTGCTCTGGTGCAGAGCGCTGTTGTCTCAAAGAACACATGCAGGAACTCTGCTGTCTGGGAGTTCTTTAAGAAATGTGCAGCAGACCCCACCGTTGCTATTTGTAATCTATGTCAGAGGAGGCTGAAGCGTGGGATAAACAACGGACACTTGGGTACAACGTGCTTGAGGCGACATATGACCACCCGCCACGCATCCCGTTGGCGCAAAACTTTGCGTAGGTCCTCCTCCTCCTCATCTGCCTCTACCCCCACTGTATGTCCTGCCATGTCATTGCCTACAACCTTCACTGACAGGGATGATGCTACAGTAATGGATGTACCAGGTCCTTCCTCACAATGTGACAACCTCCCAGCAGCTGAAGATTTACGCAGTCAGATTACGTTGCCGTAGCTGCTGCAGCGTAAGAAAAATATAGTCCCAACCATCCCCAAGCACAGCGTCTAAATGCCATCTTAGCAAAATTACTCGCATTGCAGCTGCTGCCTTTCCAGCTGGTGGACTCTGCTCCCTTCCGTGAATTTGCTGAATGTGCTGTACCACAGTGGCAGGTTCCAAAACGCCATTACTTTTCACGCAAGGCCATTCCAGCACTATACCAGCACGTGGAAGACAATGTTAAACCAGTCATTGGGAAAGGCAGTCAGCAACAAGGTGCATGTGACTTTAGACACGTGGTCCAGCAAGCATGGACAGGGTCGTTACATTTCCTTCACGGCACACTGGGTAACTCTGATTGCAGCTGGGAGGGATCCAAGACGGGGCTCTGTGCTGGAGCTTGTTCATCCACCACGCCTCCAGAAAGCTGCTTGTATGAGGTCTGTCTGCTCCACCACCACCACCTCTCCCTCTTCCTCCTCCTCCTACTTCTCTGTCTCTGGCGAAGTGGCAGTTAAACCGACGCCTGATAGGGTCTACACAATGGCTCAAGCAAAAAGAAGCCATACTGTGCTTGAGCTGGTTTGTTTAGGGGACAGGAGCCACACCGGGCCAGAAATTCTGTCAGCTCTGCAGGGCCAGGTGCAGAGATGGTTAACACCACGCCAGCTTGAGCTGTGAATGATCGTCTGTGATAATGGCAGCAACCTTCTCTCCGCCCTACGCAAGGGTAAATTGACGCATGTACCATGCCTAGCACACGTCCTAAATCTAGTGGTACAGCGTTTCCTAACCAAGTACCCAGGGCTGCCAGAGCTTCTCATCCAGGCCAGAAAAGTCTGCAGCCACTTCAGACGTTCATTCCCAGCAAGCGTTCGCCTGGCAGAAATTCAAAGAGAATTCCACCTTCCCACAAACCATCTGATCTGTGACATGCCCACCAGGTGGAACTCGACATTAGCAATGCTGCAGCGTCTGCACAAGCAGCAGAGGGCCATCAACGAGTACCTGTGTGAGTATGGCACAAGGACAGGTTCAGGTCAAATTGTTTTTTTTCCCCCCCTGCAGTGGCTGATGATCAAGGATGCATGCACTGTACTGTCATCATTTGAGGAGGCAACAAGGATGGTGAGCAGGGACAGTGCATGCATCAGTGACACAATTCCTTTAGTGTTCCTGCTGGAGCACACTCTGCGGGGAATTATAGATGTGGCTCTAGAGTCAGAGCAGCGGGTGGAAGAGGAGGCCTTCCCTAGCTCTCAAGGCCACAGTCTTTCCACAGACAGCATTCCAGCGGGTCCTACTCAGATCAGACAGGAGGAGGAAGAGGAGGAATATTTAAGTAGTGGGGACATTGAAGGTGGGGATTCCTCAAGAAAGGGTTTTGTGTGCCCAGAAACAGAAGGTTGCGTGGCTGGGAGGAGGAAGTGCACGATACGGTCATCCTCATTGACCAGGAAGACTCAGAAGCTAATGCCACCTCCAACCTACGCTGCATGGGCTCCCTAATAATGCAAAGCTTGCTAAAGGACCCCAGGATTCGTGCTATCAAGGAGAGGGATCATTACTGGTTGGCAACCCTTCTTGATCCACGATACAAGGGTAAAGTTGCAGAGCTCATCCTGCCCGCACAGAGGGAGCACAGGATGAAAAAACTTGAGGACGCTCTAAAGCGACACTTGTGTAACACCTTTCCAGGCACTGGTAGATTACCAAGTGCTGACACAAGTGCTTCTGAGGCTGCGGATGATCAGAGGAATAGTGGTGAAGGCCAGGGCCGCTTGACTAATGCATTTTTAAATTTTCTTAGTCCACGACGCCCAGGGACGTCAAATGTAGGCTAGGCTTGTGCACCGATTTTTTTTTTCGGTTCGATTCGGTTCGATTTTTCGGATTTTTAAACTTTTCGATTCGGCTCGTTTCGACCGATTTCTGTTTCGATTCGGTTCGGCTCGATTCGTTTTTCGTGTACATTTTTTTTCGGAATATCGACCATTTTTCGTATTTTCGTGTCACTTAGCTAGTTTTTTGTATCGACTTTTCGTGATTTCGGAAATTTTCGTTTTTCGGAATTGTACATGTTTTCGGAATATCGACCATTTTTCGTATTTTCGTGTCACTTTGCTCGTTTTTTGTATCGACTTTTCGTACTTTCGGAAATTTTCGTTTTTTCGGAACGTCTGTTCTCCTCGTTTCAAAGCAATAAATTTCGATTTGACACATTTCAAGTCCATTCGAAAATTCCGAAAATATTTCGTTTCGGCTCAGAAAACTTTTCGGATCTGCCATTTTCGGATCTAAAAATTTTCGGAAATTCGGCCGCATCCGAAAACACGAATCGGGAAATTTCGTGAAAATTCCAAAATTCTGAAACCCTAATGTAGGCACCCATTGCCAGCGTCTTCACCATATGGTGCAGGACTACCTAGGGGCAAGGGCAGACCTGGATACCTTTCCAGCAGATGATCCACTGGCTTACTGGGTGTTGAGATTGGATTACTGGCCAGAATTTAGCCAATATGCTATGCAGCTACTAGGTTGCCCTTCATCCAGCGTGCTTTCCGAAAGGACGTTCAGTGCCGCTGGAGGTTTTGTCACAGACAAAAGAGTGCGTCTGTCCACCGACTCTGTAGACCGGCTGACATTTATAAAAATGAATCAGTCTTGGATCAGCAGCTATCAACCCCCTGATGCTGACGTAACGGAATAGATCGGGGATGTCTTCTGCATTCACAAAACCTCCAGCACTGAACTCTTCCACAATACCACAAAAGGGTTACGGTATGAATACACTAGCTGCCATGAAAGGCGCAATATTTGGCTGCACTGACGCCTGTGCCAGATTTGTATCATTTACATTTTTTGAACAGTAGGGTCCAACCCTGCACTCTTCCACAATACCACAAAAGGGTTACGGTGTGAATGCACTTGCTGCCATGAAAAGCGCAATATTTGGCTGCACTGACGCCTGTGCCAGATTTATATCATTTTAATTTTTTGAACCGCAGGGTCCAACCCTGCACTCTTCCACAATACCACAAAAGGGTTACTGTGTGAAGGCACTAGCTGCCATGAAAGGCACAATATAGGGGTGCCCTGACGCCTTGACCAGAATCATATCTGTTTATTATAGGACCACATGGTCCACCCCTGCATTCTTCCACAATACTACAGAGGGGTTACTGTATGATGATACTTGCTGGCCTGGCACCAAAGGCACAATATCTGGGTGCACTGACGCCCATTACCAGATAAAAAACTTTTCAATATAGGACCACATGGTCCACCCCTGCATTCTTCCACAATACTACAGAGGGGTTACTGTATTATGATACTTGCTGGCCTGGCAGTCTTGCACCAAAGGCAGAATATCTGGGTGCACTGACGCCTTTACCATATAAATATCTTTTTAATATAGGACCGCAAGGTTCACCCCTGCATTCTTCCACAATACTAAAGAGGGGTTACTGTATGGTGATACTTGCTGGCCTGGCAGTCTGGCACCAAAGGCACAATATCTGGGTGCACTGACGCCCATTAACAGATTAAAAAAAAAACTTTTCAATATAGGACCACATGGTCCACCCCTGCATTCTTCCACAATACTACAGAGGGGTTACTGTATGATGATACTTGCTGGCCTGGCAGTCTTGCACCAAAGGCACAATATCTGGGTGCACTGACGCCTTGACCAGAATCATATCTTTTTAATATAGGACCACATGTCCACCCCTGCATTCTTCCACAATAACTACAGAGGGGTTACTGTATGATGATTAGGGATGAGCTGTTCGGGTTCGGAGTTCGGCCTGAACTTCGGCAGTTCGAAAGTTCGCGAACTTCGAACTTTTTGGGTGTGTTCGGTTCTAGTTCAAAAAAATTTTTTTGAAAAAAGTATAGAAAATGCTTAAAAAAATACTAAAAAATCTAGAAATAAAGAGACTCTTTACTGCAGAATATTATAAGCAATGGTTTATTAGATATTGAATTAAAACTAATGTGTACGTGGAAAGATTATCAACTCTAAATTACCTCTGTTCATAAACGGGCATAACACCAGGTGTTTTTAGTCTGGTAATCAATTTGATACATTGTACACTATACTGAGGGGGTTTCCCTCCTAAAACATCCTAATATGCTGCATTTAACTGGTGTTTTAAAAAAATTCAAATTAACATATAAAGCAATGTTATTTTTCACCTCGGGATTAAACATTCACAGGGTTATTCAGAGAGCGGTGAAAAGCAAGAGAATAACTGGAGAAGTGAAAATTCTAGGTCAAAATAGCCAAACCAGAAAAATTCTCCCATTTAACTCACTTTCCAAATTGGCTATTTGGTCTAGATTGTTCTCTTCTCCTGCCAGTTCTCCTGGCTTTCACCTCTCTCTCAGGGTTGTTCGGAGAAAGGTGAAAACCAGGAGAATGGCAGGAAAAGAGACCGAAAGTGCGTCCGAACGCGTTGCCATATTTTTTCACGGAATGCGTGAAAACGGTCATACGATGCGCATTTTTGTGCGTGATTTTTTACGGATCCAAACCAAGAAACTTTGGGTGTCTGGACGTTATGTTGGCTGGACATGAGCAGGGTCTGACGTCTCCAAATCACGCACACATGCCGCTAGTGGACGCAGCACACTCTGTATGTCCGTACTAGCGGTTCTGCGTTCTCGAAAAAATGCGTTCATTTTCCACTTGCGTTGCACAGCCGGACTTTCGTGCGACCGTACTTCGTATATTGGCCGTCATTGGCCATCATTTGCTGCTAGTCCGGCCGTGATTAAGTGCGCCTAAACGCACGTTAAAAATTTGCTAGTCTGACCCTAGCCTAAATGGGAGAATTTTTCTGCTTTGGCTATTTTGACCTTGAATTTTCCATTCTCCAGTCATTCTCCTGCTCTTCACCGCTCTCTGAATAACCCTGACAGGGTTATTCAGAGAAAGGTGAAACTCAGGAGAATGACTGAAGAAAAAATTCTAAGTCAAAATAGCCAAACCAGAAAAATTCTCCCATTTATCTCACTTTCCAAATCGGCTATTTGGTCTAGAATTTTCCATTCTCCAGTCATTCTCCTGCTTTTCACCGCCAAAAAATAAGTAAACTTTTTCTGCATGTCCGAAAATGTCTCCTCTTTTCATACAGACTGCCGCCCCAAGCAGTTGTTTATGGATAGATTAAGGCTAGGGTCAGACGAAAGCATTTTTCCCCGCGAACGTGAAAAAGTGCGTCCGAACGCATTGACGTATTTTTTGACGGAATGCGCAAAAACGGTCAGACGACGCGCATTTTCGGGCGTGATTTTGTACGGATCTTCAATAAAACTCTTTTTGCGTCTGGACGTTATGTAGGCTGGACATTAGCAGTGTCTGACATCTCCTAATCACGCAAACACGTCGCTATGCCGCAGCTGCGCACTCAGTACGTCAGTACTAGCGGTTCAGCGTTCTCAAAAAAATGCGTTCAATTTCCACTTGCGTTGCACGGCCGGACTTTTGTGCGGCCGTACATCGTATATTGGCCGTCATTGCCCGTCATCTGCTGCTAGTGCGGCCGTAATTATGTGCGCCAGAACGCACGTTAAAAGTGCGCTGGTCTGACCCCAGCCTAAAGGAAAAGCATTTACCGTCATTTGAAATGTCATTTTTTGTTTTTTACATATTTCTATACATCCTAGAAATCCGCCACTTCACGGGCAGGTTATGGGGACCTCCTAGGCACGATATTTGAAGGAATTTTTCGTTTTTATTTTTAACTCTTATTTCATGGAAAACTCACTGTCCTTTAAAAAGTTTTTTTTTAAAACTTTTTGTCCTTGTTTCCTGTCCCCCAGGGCACTACCCAGACCCCCATACACCTTTTATGGCAAATATCTAGCATATATGCCCTCTTGGAGGGCACTCTAAAAACCAAATTTTCAGCCCCATTGACTTGCACTGAGTTCGAGTTCGGGTTCGGATCCGAACATTTGGAAAGTTCGGGTTCGGCTCCGAACCGAACTCGGGGAGTGTTCGGCTCATCCCTAATGATGATACTTGCTGGCCTGGCAGTGTTGCACCAAAGGCACAATATCTGGGTGCACTGACGCCTTGACCAGAATCATATCTTTTTAATATAGGACCACAAGGTTCACCCCTACATTCTTCCACAATACTACAGAGGGGTTACTGTATGATGATACTTGCTGGCCTGGCACCAAAGGCACAATATCTGGGTGCTCTGACACCCATTACTAGATAACAAACTTTTCAATATAGGACCACATGGTCCACCCCTGCATTCTTCCACAATACTACAGAGGGGTTACTGTATGATGATACTTGCTGGCCTAGCACCAAAGGCACAATATCTGGGTGCACTGATGCCTTTACCAGATGCATATCTTTTTAATATAGGACCGCAAGGTCCAACCCTGCATTCTTCCACAATACCACAGAGGGGTTACTGTATGATAGTACTTGGAGGCCTGGCACCAAAAGCACAATATTTGGGTGCACTGCCACTGACGCCTGTATCAGATTCATATCCTCAGAGGGGTTACGGTGTGACGGCACTGTTGGGGATGCTAAAGGACCAATTTTGAAGCACCTATTGTTACTTTCATCCAAAGCCTGCATAAGTTTCACAATAATTTAGCCAAAAAAATCAGTAAACTTTTTCTGCGTATCCGAAAATGTCTCCTCTTTTCATACAGACTGCCGCCCCAAGCAGTTGTTTATGGATAGATTAAAGGAAAAGCATTTACCGTCATTTGAAACATCTTTTTTTTGTTTTTAAGTGTTTCTATACATCCTACAAATCCGCCACTTCACGGGCAAGTTATGGGGACCTCCTAGGCACGATATTTGAAGGAATTTTTCGTTTTTATTTTTAACCCTTTAAAAATGTATTTTTTAAAACTTTTTGTCCTTGTTTCCTGTCCCCCAGGGCACTACCCGTACCCCCATACTCCTTTTATGGCAAATATGTAGCATATATGCCCTCTTGGAGGGCACTCTAAAGACCGAATTTTCAGCTCCATTGACTTGCATGGGGTTCGGGTTCGGACACCAACCTTTGGAAAAATTCGGGTTCGGGCCCGAACCGAACTCGGGGGGTGTTCAGCTCATCCCTAGTGGAGGAGGGAATGTTTAGATAAGGCAGCAGGGGATGTATTGTGTTCTATAGGTTACCTGAGATAAGAGCTGGAAGCTGGATGAGACAAAACAGTTTAAAAGTTTTCTAATCTACTCCTGGTGATGTCCTTTGAATACATCCCACACAATACAATGATGTGAGTCGGTGACTGATCTATTCACTGCATTCTATGGTCAAATCCACACAGTGAGGAGCAAGTGATGGAAAGATTCTGGGGTGCAGTTTACAACACCAAAGATCACACAATGGATGCACCCAGTGACACATATAGAGGAAAATATCACACAATGGATGCACCCAGTGAGAAATATAGAGGGAAATATCACACAATGGATGCACCCAGTGACACATAAAGAGGAAAATATCACTCAATGGCTGCACCCAGTGACACATATAGAGGAAAGTATCACACAATGGATGCACCCAGTGACACATATAGAGGAAAATATCACACAATGGATGCACCCAGTGACACATATAGAGGAAAATATCACACAATGGATGCACCCAGTGACACATATAGAGGAAATTATTTTCTTATCTAAACACACAAGAGAAAACCAAAGCACATGTAAGATATCAGCAACATCAAGTAAACACAATAAGGGCATTTCATTTTTTTTGGCCCTTTAAATCATACTGTAAGAAGTAATCCTCCCTGCCCTTTACTAGTTCTTTGTAAAAAAACAAAATGTAGAGGAATCCAATGGTACGTGGAACTGCTAGTTTTACTACAGTCTTTCTTTTTATTAACTTTTTTAAAGTGCAGTTCATTACACAACAGGATGGCATAAGTTACAAATCTTTAAAAAGCCCTGCATGCATTTTCATATAATAAGTACATGAATCCAAGAGGAAATGCAGAGAGAGGAAAAATAGGAAATGGTGAAAGAAGAGATGGAAAGACAGAAAAAAGAAGAGTAAAACAACTTTCCACCACCGTGTAACATAGTACAAAAGGCAGAAAATGTGACTAGAAGCACGGGAGGAGAAATAATCCATGTATTCTACAAATACACTCAGTCATAATGTCTTCTTAATCCCTTCACTACCAAGTGACATTTCAAAAACCCACTGTCAGGAACCAGTGTTTTTTTTTTAAAATCATTTTTAACATTATAATTAACCAATCGGCTGCTAAGGACGCGCTCAGCGCGTCCAGCCAAGTGGTTCTCCAGTGCTATGGATGCGCTGAGCGCATCCTAGCAAAGGAGGCAGCAATCAGCCAGGATTCCGGCCTATTGCTGCGCCCCCCCGCAGTGCGGGCTGACATCTTGGATGCCAGCCCGGCACTCCGGGACCCCGACGGGGACAATAGGTGTCATTGCGCTAGCGCGATGACATCTATTTCAGGTGCCCCCCGCCAGTGCGGGGAAGGTGCCTGAAGAGGAGGGGGAGGTCCTTCGGCTGGGGGCAGCAGTTAAAGGCAGGCACCGTTTGGAAGGGCACAGCCTGCCCTTCCAAGAGTGGCTGGCTTTAACCCCTTGGGAGCCGGATCGTGATTCGGTGCTTCTCCCGGATGTCGGCCAAGCTTCCGGGATCTTCCCCTGATGACTGGAGTCATCGTGCATAGCGCGATGACGTCAGTTCTGGAGTTAGCCCCTAGTTGCCACCAATGGTGGAGATAGGGGTTCCAATGAATCCCCCTATCTCCCGATCCGTGGCAGCTAGGGGTTAATATTTGGTATCGTTGGATCGGTCAGAGCATGGCCTTTCCAAGAATACCAAACATGACGATGTTAAAAGTTTACAGAAAAACAAAAAAATGAAAATAAAAAAATATTTTAAAATAAATAAATACAAAAATTAAATATACAGTTTATTTTTGTTTTGTTTTGTTAATGCAGTAATATTGTTCCCATTTTGATAATGTGAACAATGATGCTGCACTAAGGATTTTGTATGGGGTGCGTTTGTTAAAAATCGTGTAATTTTTCCACCAAAAAATGTAACGAGACCCCATTCCTAATTTTTTTAACAAGCGCAATTCATAGAAAATATAACCGCAAATGTTCACATGTTTAAATGTGAAAAAAAAACACTTTACACGTTGTAAATTATTGAAAATTCTAATTTTATTGCATTTTTTGTTATAATATACAGACAGGTCATGACGAATACATATAATATTGATATATTATGAATCTGCTGAGTCTGCCGGAAAGAAAGATATAATATGTCTGGGTCCTATACTAAAATAAGCCTTCAAAACGCGTTTAAACATGATGAGCGAAACCGGTTAAAATGAACTCAGCACACAGGCGTGAAATGCCTCAGCAGCGAAAGGGTTAAGAAATATTTGGGAATATTCCCAGTGTATTCCTTACTGTAATAACTGGTTTGGCAGGGAGATGGTGCCATCTACCGGACAAGTGAAATTACTACACTTACAAATTCAGGTCGCGATTTAGGACTCTATTACATTCTTCACGCAAAAGCGCACGCAGAACACGTGAATTTTTGCGGCAGCGTTAAATGTTAACGCGCATAAAACAACACTTGTATTACAATCCCCGCACATTTTTTCATCTGTCAAAAAAATAACACGCGTAAAATGGACGCGCAAAAACGCGCGCGCAGCAACGTTGCGCGCAGAAATCATTGTGCGGACTTTTTTCACGCGATTCAGCCAATCAGAATTAAGAACCACAATTGTCTCCAGTTAAGTTTTTGCGCCTGTCAATCTGTGCATATATGCTGCAGCAATAATAAAAACACGCACAACTTCTCAATTTTATTGTTTGGGTATGTGTAGAATGTGTAACTATACTTTGCTGCTTTTTTTTTTTTTTCAGGTTGGTGTATTTGGGTTCTGCCGGGACGTTCAGATTTGCCGTTACCACCAGCTTTTCAAAGTCGTTAAAATTATGCGCGCAAAGGCTGTGCGTTAAAAACTGTGCATAGATTGTAATACCATCCACGTACCAGCGCACAAACGCATTTGCGCTCACAATGATAAGTATAGGACACGCGCAGTACAGTACGCTCGCACAGCGGTCGCACAGCGTTCGCGCAGGTTCCCCCACGGTAGACATTAACGTGCATTTTTTGTGTGGACATTGTAATACGACGTTCAGCGCAAAGGGTTTTGCCCCTCGCGTTAATGCGTTTTTGCGCACGCGTTAACTTTTACCCGAAGAATGCAATAGAGCCCTGAGTGTTTTATCAGCTAGTGGAAAGGGCTGTTAGACCAGTGGTTCCCAAGCCTGTCCGTGGGACCCTCAACCAGGCCAGATTTTAAGGATTCCCTTGGGGAAACGCATACTGATCTGCAATCGCTGAGCAGCATATTGTATCACTTGTGCTGTGCTTCACATATCCTGCAAACCTGGTGTGTCAGCGGGTCTTGAGGACAGGTTTGGGAAACACTGTGTTAGACACATTCCTAGCTGTTTTTAAACAGTTTTAGCACCTTGTACATCAAGCCCACAGTGCTAAAACTCTAGGGGCACGTTCTAGAGCCCAAAAGTAAATGAAACCTTTTTGCAACAAACAAATTTCACTTGCTTTTGTCTTGTCAGCTGCATATCGAGATAAGTCCATATCGGGCACCTGATGTGCCTTTAAAGACTCAAGTTATCTAGATTTCGGGAGTGAAGGGATTAAGATGTCACCATCTACCCATAAAACCTTGTTTCATTATTTTGTGCAGCTCGCCTGAGAACCAAGAAGCCTGCTCTCCTGCAGACCATTCCGTACCAAATCTTTAACCTTTATTGGACTCCGCTATTACTCTTGATTCAAAGACTCCACTATTGCCTTCAAAGACCCCTTACTGCTATTTGCCAAATACCCTGATGTTGCCTTCAATGACCCCTTACTACTGTTCACTAAAGACCCCAATGTTGCCTTCAAGGATCCCATTCTGCTGTTTACCGAAGATCTCGATTTTGCCTTCAAGGATCCCCTACTCCTGTTTACAAAAAACCCCGATGTTGCCTTCAAGGGTCCCCTAATGCTGTCTACCAAAGACCCCGATGTTGCCTTCAAGGATCCCCTACTGCTGCTGTCTACCAAAGACTCCTCTGATGCCTATAAGTACCCCTACTACTGCCTCCTAAAGATTCCACTGTTGACTCCAAGAACCCCTTTGTTATTCCAAGACCCTCCGCTACAGATCCTACTCCAGATCTCTGTACTTTTCAGCTCTGCAACCAGTATTACTTACCCTTTAGCCCTATCCGTTATCCAGCCCTTTTCCTGTCTATCCAGTGTCTGTAAGTTCCCTCTGTGTATATCTCTTTCTTACCTTGCCGTGGTGTTTTTACAGTCATCCCTCTTCCTGTCATTCCCCTGTTTCTATTTGGTGTTCTGTGTAGTCCTTAGTCAACCCCATTCATGTCCTGTCTCTCTGTGCTTTTTGTCTGTATTTAGTTTGCCTTATTCGTGTCTCATCCCTCACTTATATTATCCTTTACATATTGATAAACCTGGTTTAAACTAGATCCAATGTCTGCCCTTTTAGTCACCGTATATTGGGTTCATTCATCCCCATGGTCTGGCAAACCCTGACAGTCTGCCACCACTGATTGTGTGTACATGATAACAGTAGTGAATGGGGTTAATCTAGGATTTTTAGGATTTCTATGAATATTATTGGTATGTGCAAAAAAAAACCTTTCAATGGTTTAGATCAATGGACTATCCCCAGGACATACTTGAAAACGAGAGAAATCTCAATGTATCAATGCTGGTGAAATACTTTATAAATAAAAGTAAAAAAAAAAATTAGCAATGGTAGATCGAAAAATGCAGCTTGAAAAATGCGTATCCACTGAGACCCAAAATGAGAGTTGTGAATGTAACACCACCGTAAGATTAGGGGATCACACTTATACAAAACTAGAATTTATATGGACCAGTTGTAAAAATTTTTTTTAAAAAAAGTGCTTTATCAGGGTTATTCAAAGAGATCCGAATTGCTGGAGAAAGGTAACCGAACACTGAAAATCGGCGTTCGGTTACCTTTCTTGGCCATTCGGCTACCCAGAGAGCAGGCAATTCGCCAAATCCTGGCGAATTCCCTGAACATACGGTACCTGTTCGGTGTCTGTTCGAGGGCAGTGAAATCCCATGAAAAAGCACTGCTTCGGCTATTCAGAGAGCACAAACCAGCAGTGAAAGGTTCCCGAAATGCCCTGTCATTCGGTGGTTTAATTCGACAGGTTTATTCAGGCGAATCCCATAGGCTTCAATGAAAAAATATTCCCGTTTTAATTCAATATCTAATAAACCGTTCATTATAAAATTCTGCAGTAAAGAGTCTCTTTATTTATAGATTTTTTAGGATATTTTAAGCATTTTTTTTTTAAAAGTCTGATTTTTATTTTTTTAACTTTACTTCTTTTTTCTGTAACAGCCCTCTTTATTATCATTCCCTGGACCTCATATGAAAATTTCAGACATTTTCGCTCAGTAGTTTCTTTGCAAACAGCGTTTCACTTTTCAAACATTCATGTAAACTGTTTTCCTAATTTATTCACTGCATTAGTTTGCGGTGTCGGCTTTTTCCGGCGGCTTCGCTGCGTGTGATCGGCTCCTGCTCGGGTTTTTCCAGCGTCTTCGGCGGGTTAATCCAAATGTTTTTGTGGGGTTTTCGGCGTGCATTCGCCGGGTTTTCGGCGGGTTATCGGCAGCTTTTCCCTGCACTTCGACAGCCCTGTGGTGCTTGCTGAATACACCGCAGGGTCGCCAAAATGGGAAAGCCGATTTGCACCGAATTGAAAAGAACGAAAAGTCACCGAACGTGCGGTGACTTTTCGAATCTCTTTGAATAACCCTGTATGTGATATTTTCTGCATATGTATTTAATTAGTACCATAAGAAATGTCATTATTTGATATTTGTGGGAAGTTAGTATTCCTACCTGTAACCACATTATCGAATGCCAAGAGAAACCATAAGCTCGTTTTTCTAAAAGTCACTTGGAATGAAAGTTTAGCTTCTTGCTCAAAAGGTCAAATAAGACAGTTTAGAGTGACCCAGAAAATGAAGCAAGATTAAATTTTCTGTCTGACCTCATAGCTGCAAAACCTGAAATTGCACTCGCGGAACATAAATCAGACGGAGATGCTGCACGAAAATCGTCCTGCTCTTTCCCTGCAAATTCTGTTCACGGAAAAAGAAAAAATAAATACATTTTTCCGACTGTCTCATAAAAGTCATTAGAAATGTCATTGTTTCTAGAAATATATGTTACAGATTAAACAGAAACGTTTCGGTGACAGCCCGTATATGTCTCACCAGAGAACATGGCTCGCAGGCAACATGGTACATTTCCACGTGTCGATAAATCAAAGATGGAATGGACTTCAAGATGGCATTCAAGGGAAGATCTGTCCTGGGATGGAACCGTTTGATGAATGTTTGGTTCAGCACTTCTTACAAACCTTACATTTTAGATATGGTTATAGCTGGAGTGTCTATTCTTCTACCCACAATGTACACAGGATGATTTATTATAGTTTATTGCTATAGCAACATCAGATTGTGATGCATAGAGTAATATGTGGCACGTTTTCATGATAGATGACATATGATGGATAACGTGTTATTATCGGAACTAATACTTTATCAAGAAGTATTAAAATAGTCAGAAAACGGAGAAGTTAATAACAAATATGTGCAATCGAGAGGGGAAGTCGCAGCCAGTAGAGAGAGTTAGTCTTGAAGTCTTGTCATTTCCTTCTCAGAATGCATACATCCTCCCAACTGGTCCAGAATCAAGATGCCAATGGGTGAATGAATCCGAGTTTAACCACATTTATTTATTTATTTATAAAGTATTGTTACCAGGAAGGATACATTGAGATTTCTCTCATTTTCAAGTATGTCCTGGGTTTAAGAACATTGAATTGTTGCAGTCGTTACAGAAATACAAAGTAATACAATGCAAGATATTAAAAAACACAAATCTACAGATTAACACAGAAAATAAACATGTAGGATATCTAGTCACTATGTTACATGTTTACAGGTGCATTCTGTATATAGTCACTATGTTACATGCTTACAGGTGCATTCTGTATATAGTCACTATCTTACATGTTTACAGGTGCATTCTGTATATAGTCACTATGTTACATGCTTACAGGTGCATTCTGTATATAGTCACTATGTTACATGTTTACAGATGCATTCTGTATATAGTCACTGTTACATGTTTACAGGTGCATTCTGTATATAGTCACTATGTTACATGTTTACAGGTGCATTCTGTATATAGTCACTATGTTACATGTTTACAGGTGCATTCTGTATATAGTCACTATGTTACATATTTACAGGTGCATTCTGTATATAGTCACTATGTTACATGTTTACAGGCGCATTCTGTATATAGTCACTATGTTACATGTTTACAGGTGCATTCTGTATATAGTCAGTGTGTTGCATGTTTACAGGTGTATTCTTTATTGAGGTATGTTAATAGACATCTCTTAAGTGACTTTAGACTGGGGGAATATTTGATGGTGTCTGGGAGGTTATTCCATAATTGTGGTGATCTGAAGGAAAATGAGGATCGACCCACTTTCTTTTTGCATTGTGGTATTGCAAGTAAGGTGCTGGTCCTGGATCGGAGGTTATAGGATGAGGGAACTGCTAGGGGAAGCAGTCTATTCAGGTAGGGTGGTAGTTTCCCAGAAAAACTCTTAAGCACCAGGTTGGAAAGGTGAAGGGTGCGTCTGGATTCCAGGGACGGCCAGTTTAGCTCTTTTAACATGTCACAATGGTGGGTCATGTAGTTACATTGTAGCACAAAGTGGCAGATAGAGTTATACAATGTAGTATCCGGGTCTGGTGACAGCCCATTATTTTTCAGGGGCCCAAGTGAACCAGGGGGAGCTGGCCCTTCCCAAAACCTTTGCAGCTTGTCTAATTTCAACAGGTATAAGGGTCCCTCCATGCCATCCAAGACTGACACACCAAGATACCATCAAATTTCCCGGTGGGCCGCAGCATCTGAGGCCAGTAAGGGCACTCCGACTCATCACGTAGGGAGCGTTTGAACGTTGTCCCACCACAGAAACCTTTTTATCCCCTTGCTGGAGGGGAAGAGGAGCCAAATGGTTTATTATAATTAGTTTATTGAAATGGGCAGCTGAGGAAACCGGGGCCCCTACCATTGGTTTAGTAAGGGGACCCAAGAATTCTAATGGCAGCCCTGACCACATAAATAGTAATGCTGGCCGAGTTATAAAATGAACAGCAATTATTGCAAAGACAGTCCAGTGTGGGCGGAAGAAGGTAGTCCGTCTGGTCCAAGTCTGGAAGTAGCATTGTGAATAGCTCAACGTGCTTCGCCAGGTTACTGAACTTTCTAACAACATATTGCACAAAGTCCTTTTTTACCATTTCCCTTTAGGACCACAAGTGTGACCTCCTAATTAGGGATGAGCCGAACACCCCCCGAGTTCGGTTCGGATCCAAACCCGAACCCGAACTCAATGCAAGTCAATGGGGCTGAAAATTCGGTTTTTAGAGTGCCCTCCAAGAGGGCATATATGCTACATATTTGCCATAAAAGGTGTATGGGGGTCCGGGTAGTGCCCTGGGGGACAGGAAACAAGGACAAAAAGTAAAAAAAAAAACGTTTTTAAATGGACAGTGAGTTTTCCATGAACTAAGGGTTAAAAATAAAAACGAAAAATTCCTTCAAATATCGTGCCTAGGAGGTCCCCATAACCTGCCCATGAAGTGGCGGATTTCTAGGATGTATAGAAACACTTAAAAACAAAAAAATGACATTTCAAATGACGGTAAATGCTTTTCCTTTAATCTATCCATAAACAACTGCTTGGGGCGGCAGTCTGTATGAAAAGAGGAGACATTTTCGGACACGTAGAAAATGTTTACTGATTTTTTGGCGGTGAAAAGCAGGAGAATGACTGGAGAATGGAAAATTCTAGACCAAATAGTCGATTTGGAAAGTGAGATAAATGGGAGAATTTTTCTGGTTTGGCTATTTTGACCTAGAATTTTCTCTTCAGTCATTCTCCTGAGTTTCACCTTTCTCTGAATAGCCCTGCAGGGGAATGACTGGAGAATGGAAAATTCTAGGTCAAAATAGCCAAACCAGAAAAATTCTCCCATTTAGGCTAGGGTCAGACTAGCGAATTTTTAACGTGCGTTTAGGTGCACTTAATCACGGCTGCACTAGCAGCAAATGATGGCCAATGACGGCCAATATATGAAGTACGGTCGCACGAAAGTCCGGCTGCGCAACACAAGTGGAAAATGAACGCATTTTTTTGAGAACGCAGAACCGCTAGTACATAGAAACATAGAAACATAGAAAAATGTTGGCAGATAAGAACCTTTCGGCCCATCTAGTCTGCCCAATTACATGGATACTTTACCTGGATTTATCTTTTGTTTAGGATAGCCTTATGCCTATCCCATGCCTGCTTAAATTCAATTACTGTTTTGGCCTCTACCACTTCTACTGGAAGGCTGTTCCATGTATCCACCACCCTCTCAGTAAAATAATGCTTCCTGATGTTACTTTTAAACCTTTGCCCCTCTAATCTAAGACTATGTCCTCTTGTTTTGCTTCTTTGTTTCCTTTTAAATATACTCCCTTCCTCTACCTTGTGGATTCCCTTTACGTATTAAATGTTTCTATCATATCTCCTCTGTCTCGTCTTTTTTCCAAGCTGTACATGTTAAGATCATTAACCCTTTCCTGGTAACTTTTCTCCTTCAAGCCGTACACCATTTTAGTAGCCCTTCTCTGAACTCTCTCTAAGATGTCTATATCCTTCTGGAGATACGGTCTCCAGTACTGCACACAGTACTCCAAGTGAGGACTCACCAGTGCTCTGTACAGTGGCATGAGCACTTCCCTTTTCCTACTGCTAATACCTCTCCCTACACAACCAAGCATTCTGCTAGCATTTCCTGCTGCTCTATTACATTGACTACTTACCCTTAGATCCTGTCAGGACCCCTGTCTGGAGCCCCCCAGCACCCCACGTAAAGCCCGCCGTAAACGGAAGAAATGCAAACCTGGAGCTGCGTTGTCCTGACTGCAGGGCAGCACTTCTACAAGACGGCGTAGCCTATGTCCCACCTTGCTCTCAGCACTGCAGGCCTAACAGGTGCCTCTAATCCACGCAGAGACTATTTCCCTATTTAAGGGTGGAGCACCCAGAAGGCAATGCTTCAGCATTATGGTTCCTGAGCCAGCAAGCGAAGTACACAGATCCAGACGCTATCCTGTGCTTACTCTCTGCATCAAGTCTCCCGAGCCACCCAGAGACTTCATCCTAGACCCCTGCATCCTGGTTTCCCGCTGATCAACTGTCTCCTGATTCCTCAGCTATCAAGAAACCATTCCGCCCTTTTCCTGTCCTGTCTTGTATCCCCAGTAAGTCTCCTACGTGTGTCTACCCTCTGTGTCTCCTTGTATTGTGTCTCCTGCATCCCTTTGTGTCCACCAAAGATTGCATATTCCATTGGTCCCTCTCCTTAAGTTCTGCCCTTCATCCTGCATAACCTGGACTTATTATTTATCTGAATCCTACAAATAAACCCCTGTTTTCCCTAACCTGGTCTCCGTGTGTCACTGCATCCTGGGTTCGGAACCTTGCCTGTCACGCTGGTGCCTTACAGATCCTCTGAAATAATGACCCCAAATCCCTTTCCTCAGATGTTGAGGTTAGGACTGTATCAAATATTCTATATTCAGCCCTTGGGTTTTTACGTCCCAGGTGCATTATCTTGCACTTATCCACATTAAAACTCAATTGCCACAACTCCGACCATTTTTTTTAGTTTACCTAAGGCTAGGGTCAGACGAAAGCAGTTTTAACGTGCGTTTAGGCTAGGGTCAGACTGAGGCAGTGCGAACGCGCGTGCAGCCGCACTTAATCACGGCCGCACTAGCAGCAAATGACGGGCAATGACGGCCAATATACGAAGTACGGTCGCACAAAAGTCCGGCTGCGCAACGCAAGTGGAAAATGAACGCATTTTTTCGAGAACGTGAAACCGCAGGTACTGACGTACAGAGTGCGCTGCGTCCGCTAGCGGCGTGTGTGCGTGATTAGGAGACGTCAGACGCTGCTAATGTCCGGCCAACATAACGTCCAGACACAAAAAGTGTTTTATTGATGATCCGTACAAAATCACGGACGAAAATGCGCATAGTATGATCACTATCACGTATTCTGTGACAAAATGCGTCCATTCGTTCGAACGCACTTTTTCACAGACAACATAAAAATGCGTTCGTCTGACCCTAGCCTTAGACGCACAAAATCACGGCCGTGCTAGCAGCAAATGACGTCCAATGCCGGGGAACACATGAAGTACGGCCGCACGAAAGTTCGTCCGCGCAATGCAAGTGGCAAACTAATGCATTTTTTTCTAGAACGTCAAACCGCTAGTACGGACGTACAGAGTGCGCTGCGTCCGCTAGAGGCGTGTGTGCGTGATTGGGAGACGTAAGACGCTGCTAATGTCCGGCCAACATAACGTCCAGACACAAAAAGTGTTTTATTGATGATCCGTACAAAATCACAGACGAAAAGGCGCATCGTATGACCGCTATCGCGTATTCCGTGAAAAAATGCGTCCATTCGTTCGAATGCACTTTTCACAGACAACGCGAAAAATGCGTTAGTCTGACCCTAGCCTCAATCATTTGGCTGATCCCTCCAGGAACGTCAACCCTGTTGCAAATCTTTGTGTCATCAGCAAAAAGACATACTTTTCCATTAATACCTTCTGCAATATCACTAATAAAAATATTAAAGAGAATGGGTCCAAGTACTGACCCCTGAGGTACCCCACTGGTAACAAGACCTTGTGCTGAATAAACTCCATTTACCACAACCCTCTGTTGTCTGTCACTCAGCCACTGCGTAATCCATTCAACAATATTGGAATCCAAGCTCAAAGATTGCAATTTTTTGATAAGCCTTCTATGCGGAACAGTATCAAAAGCCTTACTGAAATCTAAATAAGCAATGTCTACTGCACCACCTGTGTCTATTTTTGTTACCCAATCAAAAAAATCAAGATTAGTTTGGCATGATCTCCCTGAGGTAAACTCATGTTCTTTCTGATCCTGTAATCTATGTGTTTTTTAGATGTTCAACAATCCTTTCCTTTAACATGGTTTCCATTAATTTCCCCACTACTGACGTAAGACTAACTGGCCTATAGTTCCCCGATTCCTCCCTACTACCCTTCTTGTAAATGGGCACAACATTTGCTAATTTCCAGTCTTCTGGGATGACTCCCGTTAACAAGGATTGGTTAAATAAATCTGTTAACGGTTTTGCTATTACATCACTGAGCTCTTTTAATAATTTAGGGTGGATCCCATCAGGCCCCATTGACTTATTTGGCTTTACTTTAGTCAGCTGCTGTAGAACCTCCTCCTCTGTAAACTCATATGTAAATGTCTCTTTAGTGTTCTCTCCTAACTGAGGTCCCTTTCCTTCCTATTCTTCTGCAAAGACTGAACAAAAATATTCATTGAGGCAGTCAGCGAGACTTTTATCCTCTTCTACATACATTCCTTCCTTTGTTTTTAATCTAACTAATCCTTGTTTTACTTTTCTTTTCTCGTTTATGTATCTAAAAAAATGTTTTGTCCCCCTTTTTTACTGACTGAGCTATTTTCTCTTCTGCGTGTGCTTTGGAAGCTCTTATAAATTGCTTTGCCGCTTTCTGCCTAATTTTATAGGTTTGCATGAATTTTTTTATAATTATTGAATGCTATCTTTTTGTTCTTCACTATTTTGGCCACTTCTGCAGAGTACCACAGTGGTTTCTTCCCTTTTGTTTTTGCTAACAAGCCGAATGCAATTTCCTGTGGCCTTCAATAATGCTTCCTTTAACCACTTCGATGCTGAGGACGCGCTCAGCGCGTCCTCAGCATTCCCGTTGGTATGCGGAGGACGCGCTGAGCGCGTCCTCCCATTGGGGTCAGCGTTCGGCCGGGTTCCGGCCGATCGCTGGCCCCCCCGGTGCGGGCTGACATCCTGGATGTCAGCCGCGCATCCGGGACCACAGCCGCCGGAATTAGGTGGCAGCGCGATGACACCTAATTCAGGCGTCCCCCCCCGCATGTGCGGAGGAGGCGCCTGAAAGGGAGGGGGGAGGTCCTTCGGACCTCTCTCCTTCCCGATCGGCGGCTCTGCGGGGGTTAACCCAGGCATCATTTGGAAGGGCACAGCCTGCCCTTCCAAATGATGCCTGGCATTAACCCCTGGGGAGCTGGATCGCGAATCGGCGCCGGTTCGCTATCCTTTCCCGGAGCTGGCCGACATCTTGGATGTCGGCCAAGCCTCCGGGAACTCCCCCTGAGGACTGGCGTCATCGTGCGTAGCACGATGACGCCAGTCCTGGACTTAACCCTTAACTGCCACCAACGGTGAAGATAGGGGGTTCATTGGAACTCCCTATCTATCTCCCGATCCGTGGCAGTTAGGGGTTAAATTTTGGTATGGTTGGATCGGCCAGAGCATGGCCGTTCCAACGATACCAAACATGAAAGTGAAAAATGTTGTAAAAAAAATGAAAAATAAAAATAAAAAAAAACACTTTTTAATTTTTTTTGGTTTGTTAATGCAGCAATATTGTTCCCATTTCAATTATAATGTGAACAATGATGCTGCACTAACTATTTTTGTATGCGGTGCGTTTGTTAAAAATAGTGTAATTTTCCCCAAAAAAAATGTAACGAGACCCCATCTCTAATTTTTTTAACAAGCGCACCCCATACAAAATATAACCGCAATTGCTCGCATGTTAAAATGTGAAAAAAAAACTTTACACATTGTAAATTATTGAAAATACATATTTTATTGCATTTTTTTGTTATAATATACAGACATGACATAACGTATACATATAATAATGACATATTATGAATCTACCGAGTCTGACGGAAAGAACGATTATATAATATGTCTGGGTCATATACTAAAATAAGCCTTCAAAACACGTTTAAACATGATGAGCAAAACCGGTAAAAATGACCTCAGCACAGGGGTGGGAAAAAGCCTCAGCAGCGAAAGGGTTAAATAATCCCATTTCTCCTGGACTCCCTTTAAACTCCTCCAGTCTGATAATGACTCCTTCACACAAAATCTCATTTTAGAAAAATCTGTTTTTTTTAAAGTCTAAAACTTTTGTTTTTGTTTGGTGCGGCTCCATCCCTGTTCTTATATTAAACCACACTGACTGGTGATCACTAGATCCCAAATTTTCACCTACAACAACGTCCGGTACCAAACCTCCATTTGTGAGTATTAAATCCAATATGGCCTCTTTACGGGTCGGCTCCTCAACTACTTGTGTTAGAGATAATCCCAGTAAGGAGGGTGCACCCAGCTATTTTGGTTTTCCAGTTCACATCAGGAAGATTAAAGTCCCCCATGATAATAACTTCCCCCTTCATTGCCATTTTGGCTATTTCCTCAAGCAGCAGATTATCTAGCTCTTCTACTTGTCCAGGGGGTCTATAGATCACACCTACACGAGCTACTGTATGATTGCCAAATGTTAGTGTAACCCAAACTGACTCTATGTTCACCTTGCTCACTTTTATTTGGTTCGTTTTTATGTTTTTCACATACAGGGCCACTCCTCCTCCTTTCCTACCTTCTCTGTCTTTTCTATATAAAGAGTACCCCGGTATTGTTATGTCCCAGTTATTTTTCTCACTGAACCATGTCTCAGTAACCCCCACTAAATCTACTTTTTCAGCTGCCAACATTGCCTCCAGTTCATTGATTTTATTGACTAAACTGCGAGCATTTATAGACACGACTCTGAAATTGTCATTTTTTACCTCGCATGTTGCTTGCACCCTCCGATTTAGTTTTGGGGGACAATCGGGCATATTGTTTTTTACCCTTTTGTCCCCCCCTCCTAGTTTAAATATTCCTTTGTGAAACCTTTGAACTTCTCACTGAGAACATATGTTCCCCTATGAGTAAGATGCAAACCATCTTTTTTATACAGTTCCTTTCTGCTCCAATTAGAGCTATCATGGGACACAAAGCCAAATCCTTGCTCCCGACACCATTCCCGAAGCCACAAATTGAATTCCCTATTGCGCATCTGCCTATCTTGAATGTTATGCACAGGCAAAACTTCAGAGAATGACACAGTGGACGCAATCTGCTGTATTTCACCTCCAAGAACACAATCTTCCTTAATCTCAGAAACCTCATTGCTAGCCAAGTCATTTGTCCCTAGATGGACTAGAACGTCCACTTCCCCTTGTTGCTCTGCTTGTTTGACAATATTGAGAATACGTCTCTTGTCTCTACGAGCAGTAGCCCCAGGAAGACAACTCACCAAACCACTACTCTCCAGCTCAACACCTCTTATGATAGAATCACCCAGCAACAATTGCCTTCTATCAAGTCCCACCTTTTCCTTTTTGTCCTTGGTTGCAGTCCTGCATACCTTAGGCATAGTGGATGGTGGTTCCTCAACTATGGTGTCTGAGCCTACATCCGTCTCACCACTACACTCTGAAAGTGCCTCAAAAGAATTAAGAAGAGCCACAGATTGTGGGACATGCTTTCTATCCACAACGCTAAGTCTACCAGATCCTACAGTAGTCCATCTGCCGCTCCTAGGAGGCCTCTGTGGCAGTGGCTTTGTAACAGTCATAGCCTGAGTTTGTCTAACAGATAATTTACAAATCTCAGACTTCAAACAGGCAATTTCCTGCTGCAATAAAGAGAACTGCCTACATATCAGGCACACTCCAAACCTCGGATCTAAAAACAAATGCATGACAGCTCTTACACTGGATCAAGCCTGCCATTATAAAAGATTGGATTTAAAACAAGCAAATCTTAACTTTTTGTAGGTTTTCTACCTCCTGTCAAACCTCAGACTATCTCCAGAAGATCTCTAAGTGTTCACTTTGAAGGAAGATCTCCTCTAAGTGTTCACTTTGAAGGAAGATCTCCTCTAAGTGTTCACTTTGAAGGAAGATCTCCTCTAAGTGTTCACTTTGAAGGAAGATCTCCTCTAAGTGTTCACTTTGAAGGAAGATCTCCTCTAAGTGTTCACTTTGAAGGCTTCACTTAGAAGCTGCGTCCACTAGCGGCATGTGTGTGTGATTTGGAGACGTCATACCCTGCTCACGTCCGGCCAACATAAGGTCCAGACACCCAAAGTTTCCTGGTTTGGATCCGTAAAAAATCACGCACAAAAATGCGCATCATATGACCGTTTTCGCGCATTCCGTGAAAAAATACGGCAATGTGTTCGGACGCACTTTTTGACGGTCACTGTGAAAAATGCGTTAGTCTGACCCTAGCCTTATCTCACTTTCCAAATCGGCTATTTGGTCCAGATTGTTCTCTTTTCCTGCCATTCTCCTGGTTTTCACCTTTCTCTGAACAACCCTGAGAGACAGGTGAAAGCCAGGAGAACTGGCAGGAGAAGAGAACAATCTAGACCAAATAGCCGATTTGGAAAGTGAGATAAATGGGAGAATTTTTCTGGTTTGGCTATTTTGACCTAGAATTTTCATTTCTCCAGTTATTCTCCTGCTTTTCACCACTCTCTGAATAACCCTGTGAACGTTTAATCCCGAGGTGAAAAATAACATTGCTTTAGATGTTAAAAGCGGGCAATAAGGAAATTTTGTATTTTTTCACACAGCAGTTAAATGCAGCATATTAGGAAGTTTTAGGAGGGAAATTAACACTCACTCAGAACAGAAGCAGACACCCCACACCTTCATTCTACATAAAATGTATCAAATTGATTAGACCAGACTAAAACATCTGTTGTTGTAATGCCGTTTGAAAAAAAAAAAGGTCATTTAGAGGTGAGAAGAATCTTTGCACGAACCCATTAGTTTTTAATTCAATATCTAATAAACCGTTGCTTATAATATTCTGCAGTAAAGAGTCTCTTTATTTCTAGATTTTTTAGTATTTTTTTAAGCATTGTTTATACTTTTTTCAATTTCTTTTTTTTTTCGAACTCGAACCGAACACGCCCAAAAAGGTCAAAGTTCGTCAACTTTTGAACTGCTAAAGTTCGGGCCGAACTCCGAATCGATTGAACCCAAACAGCTCATCCCTACTCCTAATCTTACAAGGACACAATCATATAGACAAATGCAGGCACATGTATAGACCTTCAAAGAAACCCAAACAGACAGTAACAGATACATACAATAAGGAGCATACCTAGAACTTTTTGCACCCGGGATGGATCCTATATTCTACCCCCCCCCCAAATTTAAAATGTAAAAAAATAAACACTGTTTTTTATTATGTTTTCAAAAATATTTATTGCACAAATTGTATGTCAGCTCACAGTAATATGCAGTGTAGGAGCGTATCCTAGAGCACCACAGCAGTAAAACTCACAGTAATGTGCGGTGTGTATGAGTTGCGTATCACAGAGCTCCACAGCAATAAAACTCACAGTAATGTGCAGTGTAGATGAGCCTATCACAGAGCACCACAGCAGTATAACTCTCGCGGTAAAGGCAGTGAGTATGAGCGGACACAGGAGCCACAGAAATAAAACTCTCATAAAAGCAGTGAGATTGAGCACACACAGGATCTACAGCAATAAAACTCTCATAGTAAAGGCAGTGAATACAAGCGCACACAGAATCCACAGCAATAAAACTCTTATAGTAAAGGCAGTGAATATGAGTGCACACAGGATCCACAGCAATAAAACTCTTATAGTAAAGGCAGTGAATATGAGCGCACACAGAATCCACAGCAATAAAACTCTCATAGTAAAGGCAGTGAATATGAGTGCACACAGGATCCACAGCAATAAAACTCTTATAGTAAAGGCAGTGAATATGAGTGCACACAGAATCCACAGCAATAAAACTCTCATAGTAAAGGCAGTGAATATGAGTGCACACAGGATCCACAGCAATAAAACTCTTATAGTAAAGGCAGTGAATATGAGTGCACACAGTATCCACAGCAATAAAATTCTCATAGTAAAGGCAGTGAATATGAGTGCACACAGGATCCACAGCAATAAAACTCTTATAGTAAAGGCAGTGAATATGAGTGCACACAGGATCCACAGCAATAAAACTCTTATAGTAAAGGCAGTGAATATGAGTGCACACAGAATCCACAGCAATAAAACTCTCATAGTAAAGGCAGTGAATATGAGTGCACACAGGATCCACAGCAATAAAACTCTTATAGTAAAGGCAGTGAATATGAGTGCACACAGAATCCACAGCAATAAAATTCTCATAGTAAAGGCAGTGAATATGAGTGCACACAGGATCCACAGCAATAAAACTCTTATAGTAAAGGCAGTGAATATGAGCGCACACAGAATCCACAGCAATAAAACTCTCATAGTAAAGGCAGTGAATATGAGTGCACACAGAATCCACAGCAATAAAACTCTTATAGTAAAGGCAGTGAATATGAGCGCACACAGGATCCACAGAAATAAAACTCTCATGGTAAGCTGCGAGCACTCCTTGGGCCTCCTTGAATCTCCCAGGTGCTGTAAGGGCGGGCTCTGTCTCGGCCACACTCGCGCCATCAGGTGTGGCCGAGATCGAGAGCCGCGCGTGCACTTTACGAGTGACACGTCTGCTGCGAGAAGCTGCCTGCAGCTCAGTCGCGGCCTCCCTCACAATGCTCAGTACGCCCGAACTGGATCGGATTGCAGCGCAAGACCTCGGCAGGGGGTCTCTTCCAACCTGCGGACCCGTGGACAGTGCCCTAAGGGCCAGTCGGCCCCTGAATGGCAGTGGTGCCCCCTAATTAGTGGTACCCGGGGCGGTCCGCCACCCCCCATATACAAACCCATACAAACAAGCAGACGAGGACAGATGCAGGTACATATAGAGATGAACACGCAGACACTCCAAGATAAACCCATACCAATACTAACAGTTACGTATTACATACAAATAGACACCGATAGATATGCAAACAGATACACAGAGACAATGACAGCTATACACAGATTATAATATATTTAATAATGTAAATCCATATATAATTTTTTTATTTTTGTTTGGAAGAAAAAGAACAGACGGGACTATCGTTTAAATTCAGTATATTGCAGCGATTGTCTCTTGGAAATATCTTTGTAACGAAGTTGGATTTGTCAACAAATAAGCATTTTGTTTCAAATACTTTAAATGCAGAAAGTGTTTTGACATGGATATGTGCACATTTTAAACCTGGGTTACGTCGATTGGTGCGCCTGACAATAAATTTAACAATCTCTGGCAGATTGCACTTTGGTTCTTTGCACACATTTATCAAAAGTGGCAGGAAGACAAACTTGACTCACAGTTGATCATTTTAAAGAAATGCATTACTGTCTTACAGTAAACTGTACGTAGCATTTAATTCTGTCTGGTTGCTGGGAGCTAACCCAATTAGATATCTGGGGAAGAAAAACTATATATTAACTGAATTGAAAAGCTGGTGCTGTCATTTATAACCGACTGTGTAATAAAGCCTTTCCATGTCTCTGCAATATTTTACGGATCGCTTTAGGAGAGTTAGAATGTATGCATTGCGGGATCATTAAATATTGATATATGCAAACATAAACCAAAAATTATTATTTTTTTTCCCCCTTTTATTTTGATATTCTTTTTATACTCATCATTGATGTAGCATGAACCTTTTCTGCAGAGAAAGCGGGGAGTCCGTCTAAAAAAGTTATTGCAAGTTTAGAAAAGAGAAACAAGAGAACGAGAAGCAAAAACATTAAAAATATTGCTTTGAATTTGTTTCATTTGTAAACTAATTTAAAATGTGCCAATAATCTTGTAATCGGTGTCTTGGAAAAAAATAAGCGGATGCCCCCTCCTCCTAAAAAAAAGTCTCCAAAAATTTAAACTGTTAAAGTCACTTTAAAAATAGATTTTAATTAAAATAAAAAATTTGAAATATAAAACAAAAGTGATTTAGTTATTCCACAAGGTGCTCTATTTTTTTTGTAAAATCTCTCTGTATACATAGTCCTGCAGGAATAAAAGTATATGGAGGTCGATATTGCATTGATCTTAACCTCTTTACTACCACGGTCAAGTATGCTCAATGTTCAAAAGAGTTTGCAAGAGCCCAACATGGAGTAAACTCGATCTGCTCTTTTCCTGGCGCAAAGGAATTCCATTTACTGCAAATAAATTTGTTTGCAGATGGGCTCCGTGTGTCCCCAAATTTTCAGCACCTTGGACATATCATCCAAGGTGCTGAAACTGTCTGAACAGGTTAGAGTTCTATGCTTATTTTACAGAAACGCCAGCTGTATTCTTATACATGTAGTGGCACTTTTTGGATAGCAGGGGGAGCCCTCTGCCTGTCAAATAATCTTCTCGTAATGTATTGCATTGCAGAAATGAATGCATAGAGACTGCATAAATTTTTTAAAATTTTTGTAATGGAAATTGATTTTCTATAAAACCACTGGGTCCTGACAGTAGGTTTATGGAAAATCACTTGGTGGTGAAGATAACTGCTATTTTATGTATCTCTAAATGAAACAGACTTTTTAATTTTTAAAATTTTTGGTTTTTAAGAAATGTTTGTTTGTTATTTGTTTTACATCTTATACATCTCTATAGCCTGTAGTTACTGAACAAGCCTTTCACATCATCACTGTCTCTAAAATGTTTCTAAAGTGTATGGGTATAGGTCTTGGCAGTGGTTTTATGGGGAAAAAAATTGCTAGTGAAGGGGTTAAGTTTACACCTGACAAAACCTAACTCAATGTTCAGACCATATAAATACAAAAAAACCAAAAAGAAACACAGACAAGAAAGTAATGCTTAAAAACATTTTGTGGGAAAATAGTAAGAGTGTATATGTGACGGTTAAAGTCTGAAGTGTGGTTAATAATCTTTTTTAATTTATAAATTTTTTATTGAGAGATGTACATTACATTCCTGTATCCGGAATAGTGCACACATTAACCCTATACGAAATATCGTAATATGTAATACCAATTTGACATGAGGTCTCGGATCTCCCAAATTTTCCAAAATGAGATATAAGGAAGGGGTTAAAGGGGTAGGAAGGCGGGGTTACGAGGGTCCACCAGGGTCACTGCTGGCTAAGCTAGCTGCACTAAACCTCAAAGTGCGGTTAATCTTATGATTACCTGGGCAATCCTGACATTACCCAAGAGTTGTTAGCAAAAGTCTGATGTGAAATGAAATTTTGGACTTTATCCGGGTAATCTGCAAAGTATCCAAAGGCCTCTGGGTACTCCGGTTTTCTGCTGTGTTTTACCTGGGTAAAACGCACATTACCCTGGTGTTGTTGGATAGAGTGCAATGTGCAATGAAACATCAGACTTTATCCGGGTAAAATGCAAAGTATCCAAACGCCTCTGGGTACGCCGCTTTTCTTGGGTTTTCAGCAGGTTACAGTTGACTGAATTCCAAGGATTACCTGCAAACTGCAAAGCTGCAAACTGTCATCTGACAGTTGACAAAATATTTTTTTTTGCTTTAACCAAATTGTAGCCACAGTTACATACCACACTAAGGGCCGAATTCCAATCTTCCAATCTTTTAACCAAACGGGGTTGGATAGTCTGCAGATCATCCGGGTAAAGTGCAAATTTTTCAGCTCTTCCAGACTGTTACCCAATGGCAGTTGGTTAGTCCTAAAATTACCCGGGTAAAGTCCGAATTAATCATTTTTTTGCAGCTTTACCCAGCGGTTTTGGGTAATGTCAGGATTACCCGGGTAATCTTAAAATTAACTGCACTTCGGACTTTAGCCGTAACATATACAAGTATTAATTTTCATTTTATTACTTACTTACCAAGGGGTTTCTCTTTATTCTCGTTCATCTGTAGGATAATCACTCACGTTTTAATGTTAGCTACTTAATTATTTTCAAACATACTGACGTGAACACAGAATGCAGAAACAGACAATATTATTATTTCCCTGATGTTTTTAATTTTAATATGAGCATTAACAATCCCCATTTACTAAGCATGAAGTATTAAATGCACACACTTGAAAAAAGACACACGAGTACATAAAGTGCCCACAAGTTCACGGCCTTTAAGGAAAATGCTCTCTGGAAGAAGTGAAAAGGAAATGCACTTGAAGCATATTGGATGCCGTTCAATTGGCGAGTGCATTCATGAATGGAAACATAAAGCGATATTATCTGGAGTAGAAGGAGGATGGCTAGAATCAGGACATGTCTAATCCTATTTATGACAGGATGCATTGCCTAGAAATTAATCAGACTCTTCTACATTTACAGGAAGAGCTGCGCTCTTGCTTTCCTTGTCCTTGGAAAACTTGGACAAATTCAACTTATAATAACAATCATTTTTGTTTTACCAAGAAGGAAATTCTAAGATTCTCTCCAATTTTTTAATATGTGCTGCTATAAACAGTTGTTTTTATCAACTTTATAAACTTGATCCCTATAGTGTTGACAAATTACTCTGCTGGAACCAAATGATCAGCCTCGCTAGTTCATTTTATAAACTAAACACACCAACTCACCACCTTTTCTCTGCAACCAACAAACCATACCAAAGCAACTCACACACCAACTCACCACCCTTTCTCTGCAACCAGCAAACCATACCAAAGCAACTCACACACCAACTCACCACCCTTTCTCTGCAACCAGCAAACCATACCAAAGCAACTTACACACCAACTCACCACCCTTTCTCTGCAACCACAAACCATACCAAAGCAACTCACACACCAACTCACCACCCTTTCTCTGCAACCAGCAAACCATACCAAAGCAACTCACACACCAACTCACCACCCTTTCTCTGCAACCAGCAAACCATACCAAAGCAACTCACACACCAACTCACCACCCTTTCTCTGCAACCAGCAAACCATACCAAAGCAACTCACACACCAACTCACCACCCTTTCTCTGCAACCAGCAAACCATACCAAAGCAACTCACACACCAACTCACCACCCTTTCTCTGCAACCAGCAAACCATACCAAAGCAACTCACACACCAACTCACCACCTTTTCTCTGCAACCAACAAACCATACCAAAGCAACTCACACACCAACTCACCACCCTTTCTCTGCAACCAGCAAACCATACCAAAGCAACTCACACACCAACTCACCACCCTTTCTCTGCAACCAGCAAACCATACCAAAGCAACTCACACACCAACTCACCACCCTTTCTCTGCAACCAACAAACCATACCAAAGCAACTTACACACCAACTCACCACCCTTTCTCTGCAACCACAAACCATACCAAAGCAACTTACACACCAACTCACCACCCTTTCTCTGCAACCAGCAAACCATACCAAAGCAACTTACACACCAACTCACCACCCTTTCTCTGCAACCAGCAAACCATACCAAAGCAACTCACACACCAACTCACCACCCTTTCTCTGCAACCAGCAAACCATACCAAAGCAACTCACACACCAACTCACCACCCTTTCTCTGCAACCAGCAAACCATACCAAAGCAACTTACACACCAACTCACCACCCTTTCTCTGCAACCAGCAAACCATACCAAAGCAACTTACACACCAACTCACCACCCTTTCTCTGCAACCAGCAAACCATACCAAAGCAACTCACACACCAACTCACCACCCTTTCTCTGCAACCACAAACCATACCAAAGCAACTCACACACCAACTCACCAACCTTTCTCTGCAACTAACAAACCATACCAAACAAACTTACACACCAACTCACCACCTTTTCTGTGCAACCAACAAACCATACCAAAGCAACTCACATGCCAACTCACCACCTTTTCTCTGCAACCAGCAAACCATACCAAAGTATGGTAGGGATGTGCGTGTCGGGTTTCGGAATTTTGGAATTTTCATGAAATTTCCCGATTCGTGCATTCGAATTCAGCCGTTTATCCTAAAATTTTCGGATCCGAAAACGGCAGATCCAAACAAATTTCCGAGCCGAAACGAAAACTTTTCGAATGGACTAGAAATGTGTAAAATCGAAATTCATTTTCATTCTATACGTGATTTCGGCTCCATTCCTGATTTCGGTTACATTTCAGTAATTTCGGACATTGTATTTTTCGGTTATATCGCGGATTCTGTAATTTTGTATGATTCCCATCTCAATGTATCTTTCCTGGAAAACCAGAGAAATCTCAATGTATCCTTCCTGGGAAACCAGAGAAATCTCAATGTATCTTTCTTGAAAACATGAGAAATCTCAATGTATCCTTCTTGTAAAACATGAGAAATCTCAATGTATCCTTCCCTGGAAACCAGAGAAATCTCAATGTATCCTTCTTGTAAAACATGAAAAATCTCAATGCATCATTCTTGTAAAACATGAGAAATCTCAATGTATCCTTCTTGTAAAACATGAGAAATCTCAATGTATCATTCTTGTAAA
This sequence comes from Leptobrachium leishanense, assembly GCA_009667805.1. NCBI lineage: Eukaryota > Metazoa > Chordata > Amphibia > Anura > Megophryidae > Leptobrachium > Leptobrachium leishanense. The sequence continues at coordinate 312,469,617 of CM019067.1, forward strand.
ACATGAGAACTCTCAATGTATCCTTCTTGTAAAACATGAGAAATATCAACGTATCATTCTTGTAAAACATGAATCTCAATTACCCTTGTAAAAACATGAGAAATCTCAATGTATCCTTTCCGGGAAACCAGAGAAATCTCAATGTATCCTTCTTGTAAAACATAAGAAATCTCAATGTACCCTTCTTGTAAAACATGAGAAATCTCAATGTATCCTTCTTGTAAAACATGAGAAATCTCAATGTATCCTTCTTGTAAAACATGAGAAATCTCAATGTACCCTTCTTGTAAAACATGAGAAATCTCAATGGCAGAATTATCGTATCGACAGAAATATCGGATCCGAAAAACCATTAGTTTACGTCAAAACGAATAGACACTTTGAAACGAGGAGAACAGACGTTCCGAAAACACGAAAATTTCTGAAATCACAAAAAAAGTCGATACCGAAACGAACCGAACCGAAACGGAAATCGGCCGAAACGAGCCGAAATGAATATTTACAAAATCCGAACGAACCGAACCGAACCAGAAAAAAAAAAAAAATCGGTGCACAAGTCTAGCAATAAATTGCGCTCACAAAGGGTTTGCGCAGGGTCACTAGAGTTAGACGTTAACGTGTATTTTGTGCGCAAATGTAGTAATATGACGTTCAGCGCAAAGGGTTCTGCCCCTCGCATTAATGCGTCTTTGCGCGCGTGCACAATTGTGCGCGAAGAATGTAATAGGGCCCAAAATCTTTAAATATTTAAACTAAAAATAGAAAAGTTGTTACGGTAATTGTTTTTTACAACTAAACCTCCCGTCATCCTGTCTATAAAACATGTTACTTTATAGCAATGCTCTCAAACCCCAGAGAGAACAACAGAACCCCCCCCCCAACCTGAACAGGGAGGTAAAGGGCAGAAAGCTGAGCCTGCAACAATATCCCAAAGGCTGTGGAACGAATATAATTAACTCCTTGTGGCGTGGGCAGTAAAAAAACAAATTGGTTTTGATTGCTAAAATCTTTCTATTACCAGAATACATTTATTAAGACTTTACTTTAAAATACAACTGGATGGCCCTTTAAATAAATGCATTTGAAACAGCTTACTTCTCTTCAATGGGTATATAGAGGATTATGTGAAAGAAGCAAAATACATAAAAATCACTAAATACATAAAAAATACACAAAAAAATCACACCACTAGCTAAGATCTACAATTTTCATCAGTTTGAGTTGCATAGATTGCTGACACCTCCGCAAAACATTCAGCAGAGTGAATGGACTCATATATCCTATTGTTCTTCACAATAACAATACAAATATCTGTATTGTTCTAAAAACAAACATCATGAGACTATCACCAGAATAAATACGATGCTAAATAAAATGCAGACAAAAAAAACAATAAGCTAAAAAGAATGAAGTCTCTTTGGTAATGAGCGAGGACTTTAATTCTTTCAATGTAGTTAATACATTGTTTTTTGCCAGTGCTTAAGTTGCTAATTAACTGATATTTAAGTAGTCATAAAACCTTGCCTCATTTAAATCAAGCTTTATGGAAATACAGACCTAAATCTTCCCGATTCATTGTGAACTAATTATAAAATTTCAAAATGCGAATAATAACCTTAAACATTTAAAAGGAAATTAAACTTTTCTCCCACCTATCTATACGCAATGTTTTAATATACATAATATATTAGAGATAAATGCTTTCATTACGTGAAAATGAATAATGAAACCAGATGTATTAGCAATACTGCTAAATTTTCTAAGGGCAATATATCCAGGCACATAAAACATCTGAACAGGTGTCTCAAAACAAATGTGGTACTTTCAGCCGGCTGCCCTGTGACATGTGTCACTTTGGTCTTGGGGTACATGGCCCTAGAAATGTATTTGGAAGATGTGGGCCTGATGTTTCATATTGTTTCCCTGCCCATTCCTTTGTCAAAGTCACCCTGTATCTACAATTTTAGATGCAGGGTGTTTGTTTTTTCTGTACCCTATTCCCTGATATCTGTGTTATATTAACTTCCCTTGTGGACTAATTTTTGGGAAAAACCGCGTCTAAAAGCAGTCTATTTTTTTTTTGCCCCCCCTAGCGGCATCCCGAGTGTGGCTCTGGGTTAAATTCCTATGTTGGAAGCTTTAACCCCGAGCAACACTCGGGATGCCGCTGGATACATCACCTCTCCCTGCGCTCCCTCGATGTCCCCAGCTGCCTCCTCTGGCGATCGCGACCTCATTACTTCCTGGTTCCCTCCTCGCGAGAAGGAATCCAGGAAGTAAAACACGCGATCGCCGGAGGAGACTGCAGAGATCATCGAGGGAGCGCAGGGAGAGGTAATGTATCCAGTCCGAGTGTGTCTCGGGGTTACCGCTCTCAGCAGTGAAATTTAACCCCGAGACAGACTCGGGAACACCGCCAAGGAGGTTAATATTCCCTTATGTATTTATTGTGGAGTCTCCTGTGGTAAATACTGTGGTGGTTTTTTCCTATGTGTATTTGTGAGTAATGAATTCTTTTGTCTGGCCATGCTTGCAACACCCTTCCCCCAGGAACTAGCTTTAACCAGATCACTACTATCTGCTACTTCGTGATCCTTTGATTAAAAACTGGGTGTGTTTCCATTGTCTTATACCTCCCCGTGTGTGTTTTTTCCCAATTATAAAAACTGTAAATAAAGTAAATCCCAGTTTGATTTTAACCCTGCAAGGATCTCCTGTATTGAGTGGGCTTGGGTCAAAACCAGTATTTACCTTCGGGATACTGGCGGAGAGGGGAGCATTCTCCACGTGGTCACAGGACCCCCAAGTTACATGGCCAAAAACTGAAAATATGGCGGATGCTCTAACAGGAAGTGGCATGTTATTTCTTGCTTCCACTTACTGCAATCATCAAGATAGCATGAATTCTAACCAGCATTTATATTTATCAGATCTAGGAATGATTCTACTGGAATGGATAGTTCCGGATCAAATCAATCTGAAAAACGTTTGTGAATCAGTTTGATTACAACCTAAACATAATCCAATCAATTCAGATTGATTTGGTTGACCGATAAAAAATTGCACTCATTGTGCACTGCCAATTCCCTAACCGTATCCACAATCATAAAACAAACAGAAATAGTAACTTTACCCATAGCCCTAACCCTACAACAAGCAGAAATAGTAACCTTTACCATAACCCTAACCCTAAAACACGCAGATATGGTAAAGTTAACCCTAAAAGTAACCCTAACAGGGACCCTAAAACCTAACCCAAACCCTAGCCCAAAAAGTAACTCTGCCCTTAGCCCTAAACCTAACCCTAACCCCATGACTAAAAGTAACGTTAACAGTAACCCTAAACCTAACCCAAACCCTAGCGCAAAATGTAACTCTATCCTTAACCCTAATACTAAAAGTAACCGTAACAGAAACGCTATTTTCCAAATATGAATTTTCCAAACTGAATCGATACCAGATAGGTCATACACTATATTTTCTGGTCGAATCAAAATTCAGGAAATTTTAGAATTTAAGGAGTACCCACATTTTTAGCTGTGCATGTGTCTAATGGGTAGACTCTCCACCAAGCAAATATGGACAAACACATAAAAAATGTAATTTGTATTGAATTTTTTTTTATTTCCATGAGTGCTTCACTTGTATTTGTCACGATCAGCCGCTATGGCGGTACCCGGCATGCGCCAAGTAGGGCCCAGGTATGAGGAAAAGCCGCTATATGCAGAGATGCGTGACACAATGATCTGGGATATGTGAATAAACCACAGGAGACACTGGGGACCTCTGCACGGCTAATACCGAAGGAGCCCTATACTGATAGATCGGTCCTTAGAGTGGCCGAATCTGCACTAATGGAAAAAAGATACCTTGTAGCCGTGCAGAGTCCTGGGAAAAACACAGACACCTAAAGGAGATATACTCAATAACTTGCAGGGAAGGACTTCAATAAACTAAAGCCGTGGTCTACAGGGATACACAACATATAATACGATAAGCACAGAACCGCTAGGGATGTCCAGAAGAGTGGTCAATGAATAAGCCAGGGGTCAAAACCAAAACATATACCTTGAGCCAAAGCGGGGATATAGCACCAGAGAAAATCCGTCAGCCAGGCCAGAGGGTCAATACCAGGAAGTCAATCAGAAGCCTAGAACTCAGACAAGGGGGAAACACTGAGAAAGCACTAGGATAGAATGACAGGGAGCTCTCAGGAACAAATCTGTAGCTGAAGTGAACCAGGATGCAAGAGCATGGTGATATGGACCCATGGCTTTATATAGGGGAGTAATCAGCCCATATCACCAGCAGAAGCTCAACGAGCAAAGAACTTAACCCCTGAGCTGCATGTCAGGGAAAGCAGCACAGGGAAACACAGACATAAGGAATACAGAGGGCAGGGAGACAGGGTTGGAACGTGGGAACGTGACAGTATTACCACCAAATTATTATCCAGTAATTGAATCTTGCTTAATTCTTCATGCAATGATGAGGAAATAATCCAACTAAACAATATGGCGTTTCAGAAAAACAAAATAGCACTGGATTCATTGTCGTCTTTGTGAAACATACGTAACAGGGACACAATAGACTAAATATGGTTTACTTTGTTCCGTCAAATGAATTCAAGAAATTCCTACCATGGAGGTTTCCCAATTCTTATTGGTGGTTCATTCACAAGGAGAAATCCTCTTCAATCTATTCATACAGGATGTATCCAAAAAGAATAATTGTTTCTAATTTCTAATTTTTCGATATACTACTAATTCAATTCCACCAAGTCTTCATGAGAATCCTTGATGAATTTTGCCAGCATCTTTCTCCCTCACACAGGAAGGAGAGTGAGGAATAAATTTACACTGTGTACTGTACATTTCCCTCATTACAAAGACTATAGATAATAATACTGACTTGGATATCACACTTTACCATTTAACTTTGCATCATATAAATAAAAAGAGTTGTCATTTCTGCTTAGCACAGTTACAATAGCATATAAACCCATATTCCGAGTCTTCTGACTATTGTGACAATTAGAGGGTAAATCCACTACTAACCAGTAATGAAAATGTTAATATTTTAATTGTGTATCACAGGGTATCCTGTGGTGAATATCACCAGGGTATCATAGCGAGTGTGAATACAAACAATGAGATGATTAAAACACCAAATCGACACCTTTTATGGGAGCAATCAAATTTTTATTTTGGGGGGTATCAGTGTGCTTTCTGGAATTTATCAAAATTTTGGGCTAGGACTATTTTAATGGTTAGGGTTACTGTTAGGGGTATGGTCTGTATTAAGGTTAGGGTTTGTAGTTTGGGCTAGGATACAATTTGTGCTTGTTTTAGAGCTAGGGTTCGGGTTAGTTTTAGGGTTACTATTAGAATTACATTTAGGGGTAGGGTTACTACTAGGGTTAGGTTACTATTTGTGTTTATTTTAGGGTTTCATTTAGTGTTAGGGTTGCTTTTAACCCTAAACCCCAACCCTAGGATTCTGATATTATGTTTGCTTAATTTTTAGACAACAGATCCTGCTGCTTCTAAAAAACTGCCACCACTGATATCCTCTCTGTACTCCATAGGACTCCATGAAGATGCACAGGAGTCCTGCTTTACACCAGCTTTACAACAGCCGCACTTTAAACCTTTCCTGCCCCGGGGTGTACTAACCTCCCTGGCGGTCTAATTTTTTCAAAATTTCGTGCCTAAAAGCGTCTCAACTTTTTTTTAAAGGAAACATGTTTTTGTACATAGTTAACCTGTAATAATTAGGAATCACGCACTGAAAGCCGTGCAATCAAGAGTCCTTACTGGTAAAATCCTTTATAAATAAATAAATAAAAAATAAATAGTAAATACACTGAGTCCGATAAAGTTTGAAACACGAAATAATAATTTATTATCCCAAAAATAATTATCCAAAATAATGCAAATAAATGATATTCAATAAAATACAGCAAAAAACACTGAAGTCTGTCTGCAAACAAGGGTGAGAGGATGTATGGTCTATTTCCTATCCTGTACTGCCACCTAGTGGCCGTTCATAAACATTACACTGTATAATCCAAAATGTAAACTGTAAAAAAGATTTATTTTATGCTGATCCCGCCCACCCTGCATCGTGTGACTCGCAGGGAGCCTTCCAGGAAGCAGCTCGCCGCGATCACACTGCGGGGGACAGCGAGGGAGCCAGGAGGAGGTGAGTAAACATCCAGCCCGAGTGTGGCTCGGGGTTACCGTTCGCAGTAGCGAAATTTAACCCCGAGTCACACTCGGGAATACCGCCAGGGAGGTTAAGCCATCTCCACGGCAGGTGGGCCTTAACGCAGCATAGTACACCCCGCTAGTGTCTCAACGACCACTAATCCCACCCACCACAACTCAGGCTGTCCACCTGCAGCCAATGACGCACGCCACACGTCAGCTGCGTAAGGCTGTTTGGAGGAGGATCCTGCCGCAGCAGCTGGTTAGCCCCCCAGGTGTTATCGCACAACCCAAGCACATCTCTCTCAACTCAGGCAGTTCCCCTGCACCCAATGACAGTGATTGGCTGCTGGGAAGAGAGGCGGGCTGTAGGAGTTGCCAGAAGCTGCGGGGTGGACTTTGTGGCTATGCAGCGTTTAGGCACGCCCGCCACCAGGACGGCATAGTCAACCCCACGGTGTTAAGGGGTTGAAAATGTTAAAAAATATATAATTTGCAAGGCTATTCACCAATTTAAAAAAGAGTGGGATAATGCGGTTTGGTAGGAGAAAGAATGTTATTATTTTTATTATTTAAAGTACAGTTTAACACTAAAGGAATATCTCATTAAAAAACCTGTTACAATAAGTGTGGAGGGCCTTGCTCAAGTGAGCTTACAATCTACAGTACATCATTATCTTTGCCGGTAAAGTTCATTGCTGTATCACGTAAGATTAGATAATGTAGTATTTTAAAATTATTAATTTAATTGTAAGCAATTACATATAAATGACATAATTGCACATAAGTTTCGTGATGCATTTGATTACGGAACTGTTTAATCACCCATAACGTTTTGCTCTAAAATGTACTCATTCAATTCTCTATCAAATAGCTCGAAACCTCCAGTACAATACAACAAAGTGTTATTAAACAGCATTTTTATTAAGGATTGTCGACAGCAATCTGCAGGGAATCATTTCAAAGTCATTAGATGGCGATCTCGCTTTCCTGACATATGCGCGTCACAGTCAGATTGATAGAAGCTAATTGATCTGCGTAATGGATGGAGCTTGAATAGAATGGACGAAACTTTCACTATTCACTATTGTTTTTTTGCCGTATTAACCCCTCAATGACCAGGCACAGATAAATTCTTAGTTTTGGCCAAAGTTTAACTGCCCATCTTTATAGGTTCAGCCTTTTCTTCCCTGTTGGTGATGACCTCGTGCAAATTAATGATCACATTTGCACTTGATTGATTTTGTTTTAACCAATTCACTACCATGTGAATTTCCAAAAACCTAGGGCTCTATTACATTCTCTGCGCAAATTCGTCCGCACAGCGCAATTTTTTTGCGAGCAGCGTTAAACGTTAACCCGCGTAAATTAACGCTGGTATTATGATCCGAGCGCATTTTTTCATCTGTCAAAAAATATCGCTCGTAAAAAAGACGCACAAAAACGCACGCGCATTAATGTTACGCGTAGAAATCGGTGTGCGGACTGTTTTTTCACGCGATTCAGCCAATCCGAATTAAGAACCACAATTGTCTCCCGTTCAGTTTTTGCGCCTGCCAAAATCAATCTGAGTATACAGTATATGCTGCAGCAATAATAAAAACATGCACAACCTCTCAATTTTATTTTTTGGGTATGTGTAGAATGTGTAACTACACTGTGCTGTATTTTTTTTTTAATGGGCTGGTGTATTTGGTTTCGGCCAGGACGTTCAGATTTGCCGTTACCACCAGCTTTTCAAAGACATTAAAATAATGCGCGCAAACTTCATTTGTAAGGCTGGGGTCAGACTAACGCATTTTTAACGTGCGTTCTGGCGCACTTAATCACGGCCGCACTAGCAGCAAATGACGGGCAATGACGGCCAATATACGAAGTACGGTCGCACGAAAGTCCGGCCGCGCAACGCAAGTGGAAAATGATTTTTTAGAGAACGCTGAACCGCTAGTACGGACGTACAGAGTGCGCTGCGCCCGCTAGCGGTATGTGTCTGTGATTTGGAGACGTCAGACCCTGCTCGTGTCTGGCCAACATAACGTCCAGACGCAAAAAGTTTCCTGGTTTGGATCCGTAAAACATCACGCACGAAAATGCGCATCGTATGACCGTTTTCGTCTATTCCGTGGAAAAATACGTCAATGCGTTCGGACGCACTTTTTTACGTTCGCGTGTAAAAATGCTTTCGTTTGACCCTAGCCTAAAAGGTTGCGCATCGATTGTAATGCCATCTGCGTACCAGCGCACGAACGCATTTGCGCTCACAATGTTAAGTATGGGATGCACGCACGTACTTTCGCTCGCGCAGGGTAACTCGCGTTAGACATTAACGCGCATCGTTTGCGCGAACTTCGTAATACGTCGTTCAGCGCGAAGGGTTTTGCTCCTCGCATTAATGTGTTTTTGCGCATGCGCACATTTTTGCGCAAAGTGTGTAATAGAGCCCCTACTGTCAGGAACCAGTGGTATTTTTGTATAATTAGTTATACAGTACAAAATATTTGGGAATGTTCCCAATGTATTCCTTACTGTAATAATCTATGTGGCAGGGAGAGGTCGCCCTCCTCTGGACAAAATGAGTTAGTGCAGTTAGAACTGCAGCTCGTGGCTGGTTTTAGGCAGCTTTAGCACCTTGGGCACTATGCCCATATGACTAAACCTTGGTGACGCCTTCTGGAGCCGAAAAGTAAACGAAATTAGTTTGCAACAAATAAACTTTATTTGCAATCATACAGCATCGCCCCAGATGGTGTTTACATGATCTCGGGCTGCTGTGTCTTCTGTCGCTCATCGTATATACATGATCACGGTAGTGAAGCGGTTAAGAATGAAATTCCCATTTTTAATCTATTCCAGGTTTAGAAGAGGAAAAGTGTTTTATTTCCCATCTGCATAGGGAGCATTTTGATATTTCCTGTTTCAGAGAGGTGTTTTTTTTTGTTTATCACCATTTTTGCTATTCTGGAAAGCATTACATGTTTTTTAAATCCTTCACTACCATGATCGAGTACTCAATGCCACATTACACTCTTGGTGCTAACGTTAGTGCTCACCTGAGTGAGCGTTAATGTTAGCCCTGGTGGCCACAGCACATTACAATCCAAACGCTAACGGGTTAAGTAACCCGTTAGCGTTTGGTACCTTGTGCTTTTCAGCGCGAGGTTACTGTACTTTGTGCTCCCTATACTTAACATGGGGAGCGCAACGTGTTAATCAGCGTTAGGATTACAAAGTCTAACGCTGATTATCGTCCGGCTGCGGTTAACAAAAAGTTAACCACGGCCAGGACTTGGTGCTAACGGATTCCACTTCTGCAGAATCTGTTAACACCAGCCAAAAAATAAAAATAAATAGTCAGATAATCACCTCCTATCCCTCGGCGAGGACCGCGGCTCCATCCGCCTCCACCGTCCGGAGGGAGCAGGGAAACACTGGGGGGAAAAAGTCCCCCAGTTTCTACCTGCGGATCACTACGTCGACCTGCCGGATCTTGTGAGGCGAGATCCAGCAGGTCATTTGACCGGCCAGGAGAAACTCAATGGAGTCCTATGGACTCCATTGAGTGGATGCAGCGGCGGCGTTTAGTGCTGCCGCACACATCCCGGGGCCTAGCGCCCGCTAACAATGCAGGCAACTTTTTAAGCACCTACATTGTAATCTCCCATTAAATCGGGGGCACTAGGGAGAAAACTGCAGGTGCAGTTTTTTTCTCCCTAGCGCCCCCGTTTTAACGGGAAGATTGTAATTTAGCTCAATGTCGTCTATTTCGATAGCAACGCAATCTATGCTGATTCCGCTCCATTTTTATGGAAGAAATGCAACGCGATTCTGATCTATTTTTAAGGAACAGATTCTGCTCCATTTTTAAGGAACAGATTCTGCTCCATTTTTTAAACCCTTCACTACCATGAATCTGCACACCTGATGTTCAAAAGCTCTTGCAGGAGCCAAACATGGAGTAAACTTGATCTTCACTTTTTCTGGAGCAATGCAAAGGAATTTTATTTATTGCAAATGAGATTCATTTGCATATGGTCTCTAGAACATGTTCCCAAGGTGTAGCATACCAAACACTGAAGTTGATGTGTGGCAGCTCAGGGAAGGTCTCTCTGTGTCTTTAACAGACATAGAATCTATCTGCAATCCTCTCTTGGACACAGGCCGCAGTTACAAAATTAAACCAGCAGGAGGAGTCCTCTATCTTTCAGATGAGCTTACGTTAGTGTGTTGTATTGCAAAAATGGATGTATATATACTACAAACATTTATACACTTTATGTGATGGGAAAATCCAGCTTTTACGGAAAAATCAAGTTTTATTTAAAATTACCTGGAGGTTAAAGGGTTAAGACTCCATAATCAAGCTGAAACTACAGCTGGACATTCTGCATCCCAATTTGTGTTTGTGTAATGAAATTCCTTTGCATATGGTCTTCAGAACATATTCCCAAAGATGCAGCATACCGTAAATTGCAGTCGATCTGCTGCAGCTCAGGAAACTTCTCTCTGTGTCAGTAACAGCCGAAGAGTCTATCTGCCTGTGTTTCACAGGCATATGCTGCAGTAGTGACATTTGAACAGTAGGGGGAGCCCTATCCCTACCAAAATGAGCCCACTCTATTCATACATTTCTACAATACAATATGCTAGACACTAGACACACCCTGGCCACACACACAGTCACCAGACCTCAGAAATATACAGTTGCAAGAAAAAGTATGTGAACCCTTTGGGATTACGCAGAGTTTTGCATGAATTGGTCATAAAATGTGCTCTGATCTTCATCTAAGTCACAACAATTTGAAAAACACAGTCTGCTTAAAATAATACAACACAAACATTATCAGGGTTATTCAGAGAGCGATGAAAAGCAGGAGAATGGCTGGAGAATGGAAAATTCTAGGTCAAAATAGCCAAACTAGAAAAATTCTCCCAATTATCTCACTTTCCAAATCGGCTATTTTGACCTAGAATTTTCCATTCTCCAGTCATTCTCCTGCTTTTCACCGCTCTCTGAATAACCCAATATATGTTTTCATGTTTTTATTGAACAGAACATGTAAACATTCACAATGCAGGGTGGAAAAAGTATGTGAACCTTTGGACTTAATAACTAGTTGACCCTCCTTTGGCAGCAATAACCTCAACCAAACGTTTCCTGTAGTTGCAGATCAGACCTGCACAACAATCGGGAGTAATTTTGGACCACTCCTCTTCACAAAACTGTTTCAGTGTAGCAATATTCTTGGGATGTCTGGTGTGAATCGCTCACTTAAGGTCATGCCACAGCATTTCAATCGGGTTGAGGTCAGGACTCTGACTGGGCCACTCCAGAAAGCGTATTTTGTTTTGTTGAAGCCATTCTTTTGTTGAATTACTTGTATGCTTTGGGTCATTGTCCTGTTGCATCACCCATCCTCTGCGGAGCTTCAGTTGGCAGACAGATGGTCTTACGTTTTCCTGTAAAATGTCTTGATAAACTCTGGAATTCATTTTTCCATCAATGACAACAATCCGTCCAGGCCCTGAGGCAGCAAAGCAGCCCCAAACAATGATGCTCCCTCCGCCTTTTTTACAGTGGGGATGAGGTTTTGATGTTGGTGTGCTGTGCCTTTTTTTCTCCACATATAGTGTTGTGTGTTTTTTCCAAACAATTCAATTTTGGTTTCATCTGTCCACAGATTATTTTGCCAGTAGTGCTGTGGAACATCCAGGTGCTCTTTTTCAAACTTCAAACGTGCTGCAATATTATTTTTGGACAGCAATGGCTTCCTCCGTGGTGTCCTCCCATGTACTCCATTCTTGTTTGTAGTTTTCCTTATTGTAGATGTGTCAACAAAAATGTTAGCATGTGCCAGAGATTTCTGTCAGTCTTTAGCTGACACTCTAGGATTCTTCTTTATCTCATTAAGCATTCTGCGCTGTGCTCTTGCAGTCATCTTTACAGGACGACCACGCCTAGGGAGAGTAGCAACAGTGCTGAACTTTCTCCATTTGTAGACAGTCTGTCTTACCGTGGACACATGAACATCAAGGCTTTTGGAGATACTTTTGTAACCCTTTCCACTTCATACAAGTCAACAATTCTTGATCGTAGGTCTCCTGAGAGCTCTTTTCTGCGAGGCATGGTTTCACATCAGGCAGCGCTTCTTGAAACCAGTAAACCCAAAACTGGTGTGTGTTTTTAAAGGGCAGGACAGCTTTCAGCAACACATCCAATAATATCACACTGATTGGACTCAAGGTTGGCTCACTCCTGGCTCCAATTAGCTCTTGGAGAAGTCATTAGGCTAGGGGTTCACATACTTTTTTCACCCTGCACTGTGAATGTTTACATGTTATGTTCAATAAAAACATGAAAACATATAATGTTTGTGTTGTATTATTTTAAGCAGACTGCGTTTTTCAAATTGTTGTGACATAATCCCAAAGGGTTCACATACTTTTTCTTGCAACTGTATATATACACAAACCAGACCTCAGATACATATACAAACACACACACGAGACCTCCGATACATGTATACCCACAATATTTGGCGAACTGCTTGCTTTTTGAATAGCTGAATGGCCACGAAAATTGCACCGTATGGAGAGATTCACCATTCGGTGCAATTTCGGAGCCAATTCGGCTCTCTTTGAATAACCCCTTTTGTATCAACAATGTCATTTTAAAACGTTCCTAAATAGCTGGCACTTTTGATATTGTAAAGCAGATGGAAGACTATCCGAGATAACATTATTAACGTTTTCATCTGTTCTCAAGTGAAAACTAATGTCGCCGTAATGTTATCATTTGTTTCTTTAACGTCTCTGTAAAATTACCGCGTGATTCTGTATTTAAGAGCTGAAAATCTTCCAAATGAGACAATAAATAGTACAGCGCGTTATTGAACAGCATGTTTATTAAGAATGATCAGCTGTATTCTGCAAGGATTCATTTTAAAAACATTAGCAAACTCTATACATAAATGAATATAAATGTACCAATAAATACAAAGTGTCTTGAACATATTGAGTAAATCTACAGCTTAAGTTGATGACTATTGCATGCAATCCAACTGTCTGTGTCGAATCAGTGTGTTTATAGTGAGACCATTATCAGCCAGTGGCTCAAAAAGAGGATTATTTCTGTAGAACAGTGTTTCCCAGCCCTGGTCCTCAGGGACACCTAACAGGACAGGCTTTAAGGATTATCTTGGGGAAATGCAGACTGAATCCTGCAATCACTGAGCAGCAAGCAAATCATATCTCCTGTGCTGTGCTTCACATATCCTGCAAGCTGGCCTGTTAAGGGGACCCAAGGACCAGAGTTGGGAACCACTGAAGGGTTCGATATAATTCCAGCAGTCGTTTTTCAGAAACAATATCGTCGCGTTTCAAACGATACTATTTTTTTAAAATACCAGCTAATTAAATCAATCAAAATAATTCTGCTCGTCTGAAAAAACGTAGGCAGGTTAAACTAGAATAAGCATATTTTTGGTGGGCATCATATTGATTTTTGTTATTAAGCATAATCTCAGGGCTCAAAATTTCAAGTCCCAAGCTAATAGCCAAGCCTTAAGAGTTCCTCGACACTAGTTGCCCCACCTAACCCCTATCCTGTCCTGCCTGCCTCTGCATTTCCACTCGTCCTCATGTAATTTCCACTCGCCCTCATGTAATTTCCACTCGCCAAATGCGAGCAGGCGAGTGGAATTTTTGAGGCCTGAGCATATATTATGTACCTATTTTAAAAATCAGATGTTTTAACAAAGGTGATCAGTCTGATTTTCTTTGTTTTCGGTCTAAAAATAGTTTTGGTTGCAAAAAAATTTGAAAAAAAAACCCATACATGGGACAATGAGTGCGGCCACTAACTAATATGTATAACCCCCCCCCTTTTATTTAATATACTTCTATCCTAGATACACTGCCTGGCCAAAAAAGTAATTCTCCACCTGGATTAATCTCAGCCAAGAGGTGTGAGCCTTCCATTGGATAATTGCTGCAGTGATTAATATGTTTCGGCATAAAATGAGGTCATGTGACTCCCTGAATATACTGAATGAGCAGGTTTTTCCATCAATGGGTTTTTTCTCCCCTGATTACACAGCGGGCATATTCCAAGATGGCAATGCCAGGATTCATCACGCTCACATTGTGCAAGAGTGGTTGAGGGAGCATGAGACATCATTTTCACACATGGATTGGCCACGGCACAGTCCAGATCTTAACCCCATTGAGAATCTTTGGGATAATGTGCTGGAGAAGACTTTATGCAGCGCCGCGACTCTCCCATCATCAATACAAGATCTTGCCACAAATTAATGCCACACTGGATGCAAATAAATGCTGTGACATTGCACGAGCTTATTGACACGATGCAGGGCAGTGTATTCATTTGTTGATGGGATGATTGGATGAAGTGATAAATTACACAAATACATGCAACATGTACAAGGGATGAGTCGCTAAATCAATAAAGATAACTAGTAAGCTATGATCTAGCAATTTCTGTTTTAAGACAGGCAATTCCTCTTCATACACTTATAAACCAGCCAATTAAAGCAATTAAAAAAATAGTAAATAAATAAATAAATAATGAACACACTATGCCGAATAGAAAAAATATTCCTTGAGTCCAATATTTAAAGCAGAGATGACAATTATGTGACATTGCAATTATTGTTGAGTCGGATCCCATATTAACTTCAACCTATATGAGGCTAATTGAGAGTGACGACTGCTCTACGAGGACCGTAGATACTGAACAGAATACGGCAAACGCCGCCGCGAGGAACTTCATTTCCTAAATGATAATTAGTGAGAATTAATTCCCACCTCCTGAGCTGCAGGTCATTCTAAGGTATTATTTATTTATATGTTTCAGTAATTATTAGGATATTAGAATTATTAATATCACCTTCACTTGTTCTTGGCAGAGAGACTGTTCCTTTATTGATGTGAATACCATTACATCCTTCTCGGTTGAACTATAGAGAGAGAATAATGGGAAGGGGTCTGATCAAACCGAATGTCATTACTGTCAGACTATTGTTTTTGTTACAAAGTTCCAAGTATCGGCAGGAGGAGGTAAGAGACTTGATGTGGGGGATAAAGGAAAGAGCAGAGGGAAGTGTAACTCCAAGACAGCGAACTTGGTTTGATGGGGAGATGGTGATACCCTCCACCGTGATAGAGAAGTCAGGAGGTGGGGAGGCATTGGAGGGAGGAATAAGTAGGAGTTCAGTCTTTGACATGTTGATCTTTAGGTGGTGGGAGGCCATCCAGGAGGAGATGCCAGATAAACAGTCGCTGACTTTTGAAAGGACAGGGGGAGAGCGATCAGGGGTAGAGAGGTAGATCTGAGTGTCATCAGCGTAGAGGTGGTAATTAAAACCAAAGCTGTTGATGATTTTGCCTAGGGAGGAGGTGTAGATGGAAAAGAGCAGAGGACCAAGGACAGAGCCTTGAGGTACACCAACAGATAGAGGCAATGAAGAGGAGGAGTTACCAGCAAAGGACACACAGAAGGACCTGTTGGATAAATAGGAGTCAACCCAAGCAAGTGCAGTGTCACCGAGACCCAGAGAGTTGAGGGTCTGTAGAAGGAGGGGGTGGTCAACAGTGAAAAAAGCAGCCTAGAGGTCAAGCAGGATGAGAATAGAATAGTGGCCGTGTTTTTTAGCAGTTAGGAGGTCGTTGGTGACTTTGGTGAGGGCAGTTTCAGTTGAGTGTAGGGGACGGAAGCCAGATTGCAGGGGGTCAAGTAGGGAATTGGAGGAAAGGAAGAGGGAGAGGCGGTTGAAGACTAGTTTTTCTAAGAGCTTAGAGGTAAAGGGAAGCAGGGATACAGGGCGGTAGTTGGATGGAGAGTTGGGATCGAGGGATGGTTTCTTTAGTAAAGGGGTAACTAGCGCGTGTTTGAAGGCGGATGGAAAGGAGCCAGTGGAGAGAGATAGGTTGAAGATGTGTGTGAGAGCAGGGGTGAGGGAGGAGGAGACGGAGGAATTAGATGTGAGGGAATGGGGTCGAGCGGGCACGTGGTGAGATGTGAGGAGGACAATAAGGAATTGACTTCCTCCTCAGTGGCTGGGAGGAAGCGGCAGAGGGTGGCAGAGGGGACCTGTGGGAGTGGAGGTGGCAGATAACTATCTTGTGTTGGGATGTTGCTTCTGATAGTTAGAGTTTTACTGAGGAAGTAGTCTGCCAGGTCTTGAGCGCTGAAGGCAGCTGAGGGGCGAGGTGCAGGTGGGTAGAGGAGGGTGTTGAAGGTGGACCAGAGCCGTTTAGGGTTGGAGGACAGCGTAGATATAAGAGATGAGAAGAAGGATTGTTTGGCCAAGTGGAGGGCAGAGGTGTATGACCGGAGAATAAACTTGAAGTGAACAAAATCAGCTTCAGAGCGGGATTTCCTCCAGGCACGCTCTGCAGTGCGGGAGCATCTTTGCAGGTAGCGAGTCTGGAGGGTGTGCCAGGGCTGAAGCTGGCGGCGGGGGGCCTTACAGAGTCGAAGAGGAGCAGGAGTGTCTAGAGCAGAGATAAGCGTAGTGTTGTAGTGATTAGTGGCAGCATCAGGGCAGGTGAAGGATGAGGTATGAGGGAGGTGGTGAAGTAGGTTGGAGAATTGATGGGGGTCCACAGCATGTAGATTTCTGCGAGTGTGTGTGCGGGGTGGGGGAGCAGGGTATTTAGGAAGTCCAGATAGGTTGAAAGAGAGAAGGTGGTGGTCAGAGATGGGGAAAGGGCGACAGTTGAACTCAGAAATGGAGCAGAGGTTGGAAAAGACAAGGTCAATAGCGTGACCATCGCGGTGGGTTTGGAGGAGGGAGGATTGTGTGAGTCCAAGGGAGGACGTGAGTGAAAGAAGTTTGGAGGCAGCAGGGGCGGAAGTATCATCAATGGGAATGTTGAAGTCCCCGAGAACTAGGCATGGAAGATTAGAAGACAGGAAGTGAGAAAGCCAGGTAGAAAAGTGGTCAAAGAACTGGGAGGTTGGTCCCGGTGGGCAGTAGATGACTGCAAACCCTGAGGGCCAGAGGAGAGAACAGGCGGATGCAGTGTGTCTCGAAGGAGGAGAAGGAGAGGGATGGGGGTGGAGGGAGATGCTGGTAGGTGCAGGTGGGAGAGAGCAGGATTCCGACCCCGCCACCATTTCTCTCACCCGGTCTGGGGGTATGGCTCAAGTGTAGACCGCCATGTGAGAGAGCAGCAACGGAGGCCGTGTCAGAGGGAGTTAGCCAGGTTTCAGTTAAAGCTAGGAGGTTGAAGGAGTTTGAAAGGAAGAGGTCATGGATTGCTGTGAGTTTGTTGCACACAGAGCGAGCGTTCCAGAGGGCGCAGGAGAAAGAGGACAGGAGCTGAGGGATTATGAGAATGAGGTTGCTGGGCTTGCAGGGAGGTGATTTATGTGCGATGGAGATAGGATGAGAGGGAAGTATTGGATGTGTTGTGGGGCCAGGGTTAGGGGATATGTCACCTGAATAGAGTAACAGCAGGAGGGTGAGAAAGAGAAGGTGGGAATGGGATTTGTGGGATTGGGAGTGATTGGCAGCATGAGAGATAGAGGGAGACCATGTTCTGAGGAAACAAAGGAGCTCATGCGAGGCCATCATGTGGGACGAGAGGAAGGAGGGAGAGATGCAGATAGTTTAGGGGTCAGTGGTAGAGGGGCAGGAGTTCCATTTAAGGAGAAAGGTAGAAGTAAAGAGCAGAAGCGTGAGAGAAAGCATGATATAGACGTGTGTTTACCCAGAGTAAAAAGTGGGCCTTGCAGTTCCTTCATCCAGTCCCGCAACTCCAGGAAATCAACTCTAAACGTCCACTTAGGATGCCACTGAACTCCAGGAAATCAACTCTAAACGTCCACTTAGGATGCCACTGAACTCCAGGAAATCAACTCTAAGCATCCACTTAGGATGCCACTGAACTCCAGGAAATCAACTCTAAACGTCCACTTAGGATGCCACTTGGGAATGTCACTGGAGCCAAGGCTCAATGGAGCCACTCTTAGCTGTTATATAGGGCAGACTGATTGCATTCAGGCAGTTAAAAGGTAAACACCTGATGCTGTATGGGCTGTGTCAATAGGGCAGGAGATTCACATGCTAATTAGCAAAGCAAATGGTGCAGAAAGGAGACAAAAATAAATAAAATAAAAAAAGAGACCAAGGTAACGTTACAATGTGGGTGCCTGCGAATACTGGGTGATGGGGGTCCTACCAGCAAAAGTATGCAGGGGATCAGTTGAGATGTGGGTGTCTGTGGATAATGGGTGAAAAAGTCTTACCAGCAAAAGTATGCAGGGGATCAGTTGAGATGTGGGTGTCTGGATAATGGGTGATAAAGTCTTACCAGCAAAAGTATGCAGGGGATCAGTTGAGATGTGGGTGTCTGTGGATAATGGGTGATAAAGTCTTACCTGTGGAGAGAGGAGACACAGGAATTAGGGATCGTGATGGTGGATGGCATAGGGGATCTTGGATAAAACTCCAGGAAATCAACTCTAAACGTCCACTTAGGATGCCACTTGGGAATATCACTGGAGCCAAGGCTCAATGGAGCCACTCTTAGTTGTTAGTTCCTTGTACCTGCACCCACAAATCTCACCTTCAGGATTTCTCCCAAGCTGCCCCTTTTTTTATGGAACTCCCTCCCCCACAAGATCATAGAAACATAGAAACATACAAAAATGTCGGCAGATAAGAACCTTTCGGCCCATCTAGTCTGCCCAATTACATGGATACTTTACCTGGAAATCAGACTCTCCCCGTCTCTCCAGTCCTTCAAGAAGTCTCTGAAAAAGCATTACTACACAGGTCAATTCATAAAATGCCATGTTCTCCTGGAATTTTGGCATCACATGTTCATCATATTAAAATAATAAAATCTCAGTAGTTATCACAATCTATTTATTTAAATTACAAATAAGTTGACACAATGAGTAATATTTTTCTTATTTTGATTTTATTTTAAGTTTGAATTACAGTTAAATTCTAAGGAATTTAAAAAGACAGAAAAATTTAACTCTAGAAATAACTGAAGAAGTCAACCCTATGAGTATTTCTCTCCCTTAATATACTGAAAATATGAACATAAAAAACAGTGTCCTATGGAACGGATGCAGTGAAAAAAGAATCAAAAAATTAAATGGTTAAAATGTTACGTCTTCAAAAAAGACGCTCTAATTTGTCTGCGCCTGAATTGGAAGCTCCAGATTTAGTCGAGAATTCCCTGATTTCTAACAGGAACCTTAACCCTAACTTCTAAACCTCACTCCAATTCCTAACCCTAAACTTAACCCTATTTTCTAATCTTTACCCTATTTTCTAGAGCAACGCTAATGTGTAAAACTAACCTTATCCCTAATTTCTAACCATCACTCCTATTTTTAACCCCTTTGCTGCTGATGACGTGTGGGCACGTCCTCATTGACTCCTGCTATATGCGGAGGATGTGCCCCACACGTCATCCGCTTGCGGGAGCCCCGGCGGAGATACTCACCTCTCTGTCCGGGGTCCCGCAGCGGTCTGACTTCAGGGTCCTCAGACGCTGAAGTTAAGTCCCTCCCAACGTCAATGACGTCATTGCGCCATGCGCGATGACATCATTTCCAAACGACCCCCCGGCAATGGGAGATTGACTGAAAGGGAGGGAGTGGATCCGTTCAGATCCCTTCCGATCGGGAAGGAGCAGCGCCAAAAGCCAGGCACAGCTTAAAAGGGGAGAGTCTCCCCTTTTAAGTGGTGCCTGGCTTTAACTCCTCAGGCACCGGGTCGCACTTCAGCGCCTTGCTGCGCCAAATTGCGGCCTAGCCCCGGTGGGGGCCACCATCTTGGATGGCAGCTCCACCCCTGGGTCCCCCCTTGCTGCCCGACGTCATCGCGCATAGCGTGATGATGTCAGATAGCCGTGGAACCCCTAGCTGCCTGGGGATTTCCCAAGGAAATCCCCTGGTGGAGATAAGGGGTTCCTTTGAACCATGATATCTCCAGAACCGTGGCAGCTAGTGGGTCATGGGTGTCATTCGAATGATACCCAACATGACCATGTTCAAAGTAAAAAATTAAAAAGTAAATAAATAAAAAAATAAAATAAAATAAATAAAAACATGTTTTTTTTGGGTTTTGTTTTTATTAATGCAGCAATATTGACATTTCAAATATAAAGTGAACAATGATGCTGCACTAATGATTTTTTTCTATGGGGTGCGTTTGCTAAAAATCACGTAATTCCCCCCAAAAAATTTAACATGTCCCCATTTCTAATTTTTGTACAAACGCATAGAAAATATAACCGCAAACGCTCATGTGATAAGATGTGAAAAAAAACACTTTACACGCTGCAGATGATTAAAAATTCAAATTTTATTGCATTTTTTGTTATAATACACAGGCAGGACATACATAAAATAATGATATCATTTGAATCTGCTGAGTCTGCCGGAAAGAACGATATATAATATGTCTGGGTCGTATAATAAAATGTGGCTTCAAATCGCGTTTAAACATGATGAGCGAAAGCGGTAAAAATGAGCTGAGCACACAGCGGTGAAATGCCACAGCAGTGAAGGGGTTAAGCCTAAGGCTAAGGTCAGACTAACGCAGTATTAACGTGCGTTTAGCCGCACTAAATCACGGCCGTGCTAGCAGCAAATGACGTCCAATGCTGGGCAGCATACGAAGAACGGCCGCACAAAAGTGCGGCCGCGCAACGCAAGTGGCAAACGAACGCATTTTTTCGAGAACGTCAAACCGCTACTACTGACGTACAGAGTGCGCTGCGTCCGCTAGCGGTGTGTGTGCGTGATTAGGAGACGTCAGACGCTGCTAATGTCAGGCCAACATAACGTCCAGACGCAAAAAGTGTTTTATTGATAACCGTACAAAATCACGGACGAAAATGCGCATCGTATGACCGCTATCGCGTATTCCGTGAAAAAATACGTCCAACGGGCAACGCGAAAAATGCGTTAGTCTGACCCTAGCCTAAACCTAACCCTATTTTCTAACCCAACTCTATTTTCTAAACCTAACGTAACCCTATTTTGTAAACCTCACTCCAATTTCTAACCCTAAACTTAAAGTAGAGGTAACATCACTGCTCTGTGTGGAGAGAGCCTGTGGAGACACAGGTTCGATCCCGGCAAGAGCACCTCTCCAGTAAGTGTCCTTGGGCAAGACACCTAACGGTACATACTCGCCACCCAGGGCGCACTTGAAAACGAGAGAAATCTTAATGTATCCTTTCTCAAGAAAACCCAACTTAATTCTATTTTCTAACCCAACTCTAACTTCTAAACCTAACCTTCACCCTATTTTCTAACCCTACTTTCTACCCCGTGCGATGGAAATTGATTCTCCTTTTTGGTCCGGAGCATCCAATTTAGGCATGGCCAAAATTGTCTGTGGCCGAATTGTAAGGGTGTCCAATATATTGAAGAATGGACACACCCATAGGGTAGCATCTTCTTCGTATTTTTTATGCAACAGTTTATTAATTTACATTTTACATTTTTATTATTCAGTATTGAGAACTCGGGAGTCTATTTCAAAGCAACTTTTTACCGCGTCATTTTTTTGGCACAGCTTTTTCGTGGCTTCTGCCTTAGAGTAAAACCCATAAATTCTAGGAAATGATGTCATAAGCGACTCTCAATGGAACCAATAATGATTTTGTAAAATACTATCGAGGTTATTCAGAGAGCACCGAAATGTCACCAACATTTGTGTGCTCTCCTGTTCTCCGCACTTCGGCAACTTCGATTTGCCGATCCAGCAGTGAATTCAGCCCGTCGACCCGAATTGACCAGTTGAATGCAAACCTGCAGAAACACCACTTTAAACCTACCATACGCATCCGAAAGACCACCACAAAACAGCCGAGTCGAATCGGAAAACCGCCGCAAAACCGCCGATTCAAATTGGGGAAACGTCGAAAAACCGCCGAATGCAGACAATGATCTGCCGCAAAACCGTAGAACCAATCCGAAAAAAGCTGACTACCCAGGGAACAGACCCCCGACCAGTCACCGGAGAAATCTGACAAGCCGCCGAATGGGGAAAGAAAAAACCTGAAACTTTTAACCCTTTCGCTGCTGAGCCTTTTCCCACCTCTGTGCTGAGCTCATTTTTACCGGTTTCGCTCATCATGTTGAACCGCGTTTTGAAGCCTTATTTTAATATATGACCCAGACATATTATATATCGTTCTTTCCGTCAGACTCGGCAGATTCATAATATGTCATTATTATATGTATACGTTATGTCATGTCTGTATATTATAACAAAATATGCAATAAAATTAGAATTTTCAATAATTTACAATGTGTAAAGTGTTTTTTTTCACATTTTAAAATGCGATCGTTTGCGGTTATATTTTCTATGGGGTGCGCTTGTTAAAAAAATTAGAAATGAGGAATCGTTACTTTTTTTGGGGGAAATTACGTGTTTTTTAGCAAACGCCCCCCATAGAAAAAATCGTTAGTGCAGCATCATTGTTCACATTATAATTGAAATGGGAACAATATTGTTGCACTAATAAATCTAAAAAAAAAAAGAAATTTTTTTTTTATTTTTTTTTTACATTTTTTTTTTTTTTTTTACTTTTTAGATGGTCATGTTTGGTATCATTGGAACGGCCACGCTCTGGCCGTTCCAATGATAGTAAACATTAACCCCTAGCTGTCACGGATCGGGAGATAGGGGGTTCATTGGAACCCCCTATCTCCACTATAGGTGGCAGCAAGGGGTTAATTTGAAAACTGGCGCCATCGCGCTCTGCGCAATGACGCCAGTCATTAGGGGGATATCCCGGAAGCTTGGCCGACATCCAAGATGTCGGCCAGCTCCGGGAGGGGACCGCGATACGGCGCATGTTGGCGCCATATCGCGATCCAGCCCCCTAGGGGTTAAAGACAGCCGCCGCTTGGAAGGGCAGGCTGTGCCCTTCCAGGCGGTGCCTGCCTTTAACCGCTGGCATGCACGGATGGGAAGGGGGAGAGGTCCGAAGGACCCCCCCCCCTCCCATTCAGGCACCTTCCCTGCAATGGCGGGGGGGTGCCTGAAATAGACGTCATCGCGCATGCGCGATGACGCCTATCGTGCCCGCCGGGGTCCCGGAGGTTGGGCTGACATCGATGATGTCAGCCCACACCGGGGGGCCGAGCGATCAGCCGGAATACCGGCTGATCGCGGGTTGCGAAGGGAGGACGCGCTCAGCGCGTCCTCCGCAGCCAAGTAGCAATGCGGTTGGACGCGCTGAGCGCGTCCACCGCATTGAAGTGGTTAAAAGACGTTTCCAAAAAAACTACTGCATGAAAATGCCTGAAAATAATATATAAGATCCTATAAATAATAAGAAAAGGTCTGTTACAGAAAAAAAAGCCATTTAAAAAAAATAATAATAATCGAAAATAAATTTGCCAAAATATCCAGAAAAAAACCCCAAAAAATGCCTAAAAAATCCTAATAAATAAATAAATAGACTTTTTGCTGCAATTGAAAAGAATAAATGGTTGAATAAACATTTAATAGAAATGGGAATTTTTTTTACATTAAAACCTATGGGATTCGCCTGATTAAACCTGTCGAATGAAAACACTGAACAGCAGGGCATTTCACTCACATTTCTCTGCTGTTTGTTGTCTCTGAATAGATTAACCATTGCTTCTCTATGGGGATTTCCCCGCCACCGAACTGCATCATATTTCGCTGGAATTTGCCAATATTTGGCAAATTGACAGCTTTTGAATAGCCGAATTGCCACGAAATTGCACTGTATGGGGAAATTCACTGTTCGGTGCAATTTCAGGGCCAGTTCGGCTCTCTCTGAATAACCCTCTAAATGCTTATATATATTAAAGAACGAATGTGTTCAAAAAGATCCAGCCAGCGTAAAATGGGTTAAATGGAAAATCCCTGGAGCTTTAATCTCCCGCTATACAGGTCGAACCATAATAGGAAGGAAGATAAAATAAACATATTTGCGGAACACGCCTGAAGACACAATAATACAAAATGCATTCTAGAGTATCTTTTGAAATAAAATAAAAACAATCTTGATCTTTCATTATTCCTATATGCAAAATGGCAGTGACGCACCTCCACCCGCCATGTTTATACCCAATAATATGAATTCCTCGTGAGTCACATAGGAGGTTTCCAATATTCTGCAAATAAAGGCAGCATTTGACAAATAAGTGCCCTCGTGGGCAGTGAATATGTTTTCTTGGGTCACATGGACAGTTATGACTCTATAGATTCCTACATATAATATATGGAACGGAGCTGCACGTGCAGAGCCGATCATTTGGCGAACTCTCTGAGACTGCTCACATCCAGCCCACTTCATGAATAAAACATAACAAGAAAAAAGGGTTGTCATTTGCACTTACCCCTATGTGAAACAAACCAGAGGTTTTAGTTTACTGTAATGGCCATTAAAGTGTTAAGCCCGCCCACCATTATTATTTTTGTATATCCCCAGCCAGGTCAATATTTGCTGCTTTCCCATTCCGTGTTTTCTTTTTCAATCCTAAAGTGGAAATGTTTTTGGTGAAGGTATAAAAATAAACCCACCATTCTGTCTCTTGGCAGAGAAGCAGCGGGAGGATGGGCGGTTGCCGGTTGGCAATTTTTGGTTTCATTAGGTTATTATTATTATTTTTAATCTTTATTTATAAAGCGCCAGCATATTCCGCAGCGCTGTACAGTGGGCAAAATATTAACAGGGTTACGATACATTGAACAATATTTTACAAACCAGTACAGGAGGAAACGAGGGCCCTATTCCCATGGGAACTCACAATCTAGAAGGGTTCGGGTTGGGAACAGGAGGAGAGGACTGCAAGGTGAAAGTGATGGACTGCAAGGTGAGAGTGATGGACTGCAAGGTGAGAGTGATGGACTGCAAGGTGAGAGTGATGGACTGCAAGGTGAGAGTGATGGACTGCGAGGTGAGAGTGATGGACTGTAAGGTGAGAGTGATGGACTGCGAGGTGAGAGTGATGGACTGCAAGGTGGGAGTGATGGGCTGTGAAGTGAGAGTGATGGACTGCGAGGTGAGAGTGATGGACTGCAAGGTGAGAGTGATGGGCTGCAATATGAGAGTGATGGACTGCGAGGTGAGAGTGATGGACTACGAGGTTAGAGTGATGACTGCAAGGTGAGAGTGATGGGCTGTGAAGTGAGAGTGATGGACTGCAAGGTGAGAGTGATGGGCTGCAAGATGAGAGTGATGGACTGCGAGGTGAGAGTGATGGACTACGAGGTTAGAGTGATGGACTGCAAGGTGAGAGTGATGGACTGCAAGGTGAGAGTGATGGACTGCAAGGTGAGAGTGATGGACTGCAAGGTGGGAATGATGGACTGGTTGTGTCAGTGAGTCGGGTGGTCAGCTTCCCTAAATAGGAATGTCTTTAGGGGAAAGTCTGACAGTACGAGGAAGAGCGTTCCAGAGGATGGGGGCTGCGCGTGAAAAATCCTGCAGGCGCAGGTCACTGTTTGATCTTAGGGAGCGGGTTGTGGTGTATTTGGTGATTAGTGGGGACAGGTAGTGGGGCGCTGAGTTAGTGAGGGTTTTGTAGGTAAGGATAAGGATTTTGAATTTAATTCTGCAGTGGATGGGGAGCCAGTGAAAGGACTCGCAGAGGGGAGCGGCAGAGACAGAGCAGGTGAGGTGGATGAGCCTGGCAGAGGCATTCAGAATGGATTGCAGGGGGGAGAGAGGGAGAGAGGGAGACCAGCTAAAAGATTATTGCAGACCCACCTTAAGAGGTTGCCTTGACGTGGCCGGTGGGCTTAACACTTTAATGGCCATTACAGTAAACTAAAACCTCTGTTTTGTTACGCATGGAGTCATAGGGGTAAGCGCAAATGACAGCCCTTTTCTTTCTCTCTATATGGTTTATTCCCTATATATGGGATCGTCCACATATTGTTGTAGGTAGTAGTGCCATGTTGACATATTCCTGCTCATGATTAAAAACATTCATGTTTCTAGTCTGGTGCCCAACCAATTTGAAATGTCACCAGCCTCAGCCACCACTGCTCACAAGGGCTATTAAGTCCCAAATATTTGAGACATGATATTTTTCTTTATGTTGTTTCTCAAAAACTGAGTGTGGAAAAAAAATGTAATTTATTTTCTGCTCTTGTTCACATACTTTTCAGCCACCTAGTGTTGATGAAAATGTACATTTATAGATGTTCGATCCTGTGTTGTGATACGAGTTATTTTATGCAACGCATTTCCCTAATTTCCTAGAGATAATGACCAGGCATTCATTCTCCTGGGCCAAGCCGGATATTTTGAATCACATTTTCAGTTACAAACACGTAGATTAAAATCGCTCTCCTCCCGTGATTTTTAGCAATTAGTTATTTGGTGTGAAAGCTGTATTAGGATCAGAAATGTTCATGCCGCTCTATTTTGTATTCTCTTCCTACCAAAGATAATTTATCCTGTCTGATACGTTGATTTCATTCCATCTCAAGGAGACCTTTGCCTTTTTATGTGACCTTTCCAAGAAGATGAACATCCCTTTCAATTTGTGCTAATGAACAAATAAACCAAAAATGGTTTAATGGTGCTCTCCAATAAATTGATAGTTTGTAACAATGACTGCAGTAACTTTAACAGGCATTGTGTTTGCAGAAATTGTGCACAAAAATTCAGCAGCGCCTTGTACCTTAAAGGGCCACTACCACCAAAAAATCAAATGTCCTTATTGTGTTTATTTGATGTTGCTGATATTTTACATGTGTTTGTTTTTCTCTTGTGTGTTTAGATAAGAAAATATTTTCCTCTATATGTGTCACTGGGTGCATCCAGTATGTGATATTTTCCTCTATATGTGTCACTGGGTGCATCCATTGTGTGATATTTTCCTCTATATGTGTCACTGGGTGCACCCATTGTGTGATATTTTCCTCTATATGTGTCACTGGGTGCATCCATTGTGTGATATTTTCCTCTATATGTGTCACTGGGTGCATCCATTGTGTGATATTTTCCTCTATATGTGTCACTGGGTGCATTCATTGTGTGATATTTTCCTCTATATGTGTCACTGGGAGCATCCATTGTGTGATATTTTCCTCTATATGTGTCACTGGGCGCATCCATTGTGTGATATTTTGTGTTGAAAACTGCCCCCCCCCCCCACAGTATCTTTCCATCACTTGCTCCTCACTGTGTGGTTTTGGCCATATGTGAATGGGTCAGTCACCGACTCACATCATTGTATTGTGTGGGAGGTATTCAAAGGACATCACCAGGGGGTAGATTAGCAGACATTTAACCCCTTAAGGACCCCTGACATACCCTGTACGTCCTGTCCACAGGTCTCCCTTAGACCCGCGGACGTACAGGGTACGTCAGCGGTGCCTAATCCCCCTCCCGCCCGATACTCACCTCCCTCACTGGATCCCACAGCGATCTGGCAGGGAGGAAGCCTGCCCATGTGATTTACATGGGCAGGCGAGGCTGATGACGTCGCCACGCTGCGTGGTGACATCATCAGCAGGCGTCCCCATGCAATTCAATGGAGGGGAGGGGGGGGCTCCTTCGGAGCCCTCTATCTCCCCAACCATTGAAGCTAGGGAGATGCCGTTTGCACTGCTGGAGAGGGGAGAGTCTCCCCTTTTCAGAGGTGTATGACATTAACCTTTTCGCTGCCGAATCGCGTTTCGGCGCTAATTGGCGCCAAAACGCGATTCGAACCTGGAGGGGGTTGACATCTTGGATGTCAGCCAAGCCTCCAGGTCCCCCCCCCCCACCCACTGACAATCTCACCATATGTGTGAGGATGTCAGTGGGCCAGTTAACCATCTAGCTGCCATGTAGAGATAAGGGGATCCTTTATCTCCCGATTCATGGCAGCTAGATGGTCATATTTGACATCATTTGAAAGGCCTGATTATGGCCTTTCCAATGATACCAAACATGACCAGGTTTGGTTTTAAATTTTTTTTAAAAAAAGTAAAATAAATAAAAAAAAATAATAAAAAAATTAAATAAAATAAAAAAATATATTTTTTTTAAAAGTTTTTTTGTCTGGGGGGTTTAATTAAATAGGACCTAGGCTTTCATCTAAAAATAATTAGCACAAAATGGTCAGAATGAGCGCAGCGCACATAGGTGAACTGTCTCAGCAGTGAAGGGGGTAAAAAGCAAACGCATGTAAATATTGGGTATTTCTAGTCTCGGGACAAAATTTTTAACCTATTTAGCCAGGGTCTTTTTGGGTGGTTGCCAATTTTGGGGATTAAATTACGAAAAAGTGTGTTTTTACCATTTTTTTCATCATATTTCATATTTTTTTTATAGTAAATTATTGGATATGATGGAAATAATGGTATTTCTAGAAAGTCCATTTAATGGCGGGAAAAAGGGTGTATAATATGTGTGGGTTGAATAAACGAGTAAGAGGAAAATTTGACCTAAACACTAACAGCGCAGAAACAGCAGCGGTCACTAAAAGACGGATTTGTGTAAAACCGCCCGGTCACTAAGGGGTTAAACTCCCTTTCTTATTTCATTCAGCTGCCATCTCTTAGGCTAGGGTCAGATGAGCGCAGTGTTCACGTCCGTGTTTTCCCGCACATTTGTACGTCCGTGGTAGCATAGCATTCTGACCAATGGAGCCGCACACACGAAGTACGTCCGCACAGAAGTGCGGGGGCTGACGGACGCTGCAAACGGACGCAGGTTAGGCAAGAACGTAATACTACTAGAACGGATGTGCGGAGTCCGCCATGTCCACAACGTCCGCATAGCTTTGTATGTGAGTGATGGAGCGTGGTCAGACAGACTGCATTTATACGTCCAGCATTTTTGACGGACAGAATGTTTTTTCATTGTAATTTATTTTCCCTGCTACATCAGTCAAAAAATACGTCAGTGAAAAAAACCGACTGTGTGGCCACTACCTTGTTGTCAGTCAGTAAGTACGTCCGTACTGCACGGACGCACAGTCCGTACAAAATGCGCTCATCTGACCCTAGCCTTATCTCAGTTGGCCTGGAGAACACAATATGTACACTGCCGACTTTTATAAACTGTTACATCCTCAGCCCCTGCTGTGTTGCCTGGAGGTTCTGGGCATAGTTCGGTGTCACTGGCTGGTCGTTTGCCAGTACCTTGTAATGGCCAAGCAGCCTCTGAAGGGATGGGGCCTGGCATGGTCACAAGGAGCCACAGGGTTTAAAGCAGGGCGTGAGGAGTTGCCTCGTCGCCCTGACGTGGAGTTGATCCTGATTTTGACCCTGCTTGTTTTCTGACCATTCTGTTGCTTCCACCATTAGCGTTCGCTAGTATTGGGCTCTGGTGGATTAACCCTATGTTTGCTGCTGGGGCTTTCACTCGCTATAATAATCTGGGATTATTCCCATCTCGCTCTGGGGTATCATTTGTGGCCTTGTCTGGTTACTATTTAAGACCCAAGGTGTATGTTTCATTGCTAAGAGCATATGTACAATTCGCGGTAAAGAAATACTGTGTATATACCGCATATGATCATTGCATCCTAACCGCTAAATATACCCAGGTCTGTACCAACTGTATACCCACATGTGTGTCAGCCACCTCTGATAATTGTAAGGTACTTCTTACCCGCTCGAGTTTATCAGATAACGCTAAATCTGTACATTTGTTGACTGCCCTGCGTCCTGCACATTTCATTGACTGTCAAGAAAATCATTGTGTTTCTGAAGGTGCTCTAAGTTGTCTGTCGGTCTTGAAACCTTTGGAACTTAGTGGCAAATCAGTTGTTCTTTGGTGCTCCTTGGCTTTGGAGTACAAGTCTGTTAATATCGAGTATTTGGTAAAAATCAAGCAGGTATTTCTGTCCAAAAAGATCTCAAATTCGTTACTCCTGTGTGAGTGCTACGGTGCTCGTTACATAAACATTCCCTCCTCCACCTCATTAACTGTTAAATACTTATTGCATTGAACAAATAAGAACCACAAAGCAAAGTTTTTGGTAAATGTTGAGTCATGGCAAAAAAAATACACAAAATGGAAACAGGAGATATAAACCTCTCTTTATTTTTCCATTTTACATGCGAATACTTCAAACAGAGAAAAAAAAAACAGTAGCATGTGTTTTTTAAAGTGGTTTTATTTGTAATTCACAAGTAATCTAGTTACGGCCTATGGAAGTGGTAGCGGCCCTTTAAGAAACAACCAGTTTTAGGATAATAATACATTTAATAACGTTAACCGTTACATGTCCACTTATGCCCACTGACTTTTAACGTTGGCTTTGCCACATTGATCTGTGGTCCCTTGGCAGGAGGCCAGCATCCACACTTCTCCAACAGGTACAGAGACTGTATATAGTGTGGGCAAGGGTAAAACTTGTGCCAAAGAGGGTGAGGGCACAAAGGTGAAAGGAGTTTTTGTTACAGTATGCAAAGGACATCACCAAGGAGTAGATTAGATGTCTTTTATGCTTCTTGTTCTATCTCATTCAGCTGCCATCTCTTATCTCAGGTAGCATACACCCCACAATAGTCCACTGCTGCCTTATCTAAACCTTCACTCCGCCACCTCATTGACTGTTAAATCTGCAAAAGCAATGCAACAGCTGTAAAGTAAAAGTCACCATACGATTTTTGATAAATGTTGAATCATGCCGAAAATCCACAAAATAGTAACAGGAGCCGGGAGGTGTGCCTTTAATTATGATTTCAATGGTTGTTAATTTCAGTAATTTCACAAAAAATTATTTACCATGAACGGAGGCAAATACAGGCTGGAATTCTAAAATCCGGAAGACTGTTTAAAACATAGATTTCAGAGTCCTTCAGATATCATTTTTGCCTACCTCCTTGACTTTCCTTCTAGATTCTCTTTCCCTCCATGGCTCCCCTGTTGGCTGCAGCACTAGCAAGGGATACACTGGGACATGCTGTTCAGCTCCAATGTATGACATGCTGTGCAGGGCCAGAGAAGAATGTCCCTCGCAAGTGCTACACAGTGTCTCCTAGCGTTTACCACGCTGGTGCTGCTGAAGCATGTACCTTGCAGCTACTTTGCTACATTCCCCCTCCCCTGCAGCTTCAGAATCCGGCTGGTTTCAGAAAACAAGAAAACTTCGAAATCCGGAATCCCGAACATTCTGGAAAAGGAGTTGCTCAACCTGTAGATTAATATTTTCACTTTTGTATCAATGCTTTGGGAAAGAAACAACGTTCTTTTCATATTGCTACCGGTCAGTAATAATTCAGTATAAACAATTATAATAAATGCAAGAAATGGCCCTGGTCTCTGCGACTAACCCTTCATGACCCCCTCCGCACTTCCCCCACTTCCGTTTTAACCCTTTAAAAACTCTCCTGTATCCAGTGCTGGTCTCCATTCCTCTTCCTCTGATCTCTGCAAGATGAGACACCCTTCTAGGTCAGCATGTCATGTGACCACAGGGGACCTGAGTGCACCAGCCAATCCAGTTACTCTCACTGTAGGAAGACTTTGATCCCATTGGTCAGGGATGATATCCAAATTACTCTAAACCCAGGAAGCCTGAGCTGAGAGATTCATGAGCTGAGGGTCTGGGCGGGACAAAGCCTCGGCATTTGGATGGCTGAATCAGCCCTCTAAACCCCCTTAGAGGGAGGAGAGTTAGCAGTGAGAATGGTCAGATAAAATTGAGAGCTCACACTGTGTAGATTGTCGCTTTAAGCTTCCTCCTGTTTGTGAGTAGCTACATTGTATCATTTATCATTAGCATTACCATATGCATTAGCATTACTTTTTGCATCACCATATGGGCTGTGATTGCATTTTTTCCCTTTTTAACATCAGGATTGTTTGAAGAGTCAAAAGCCATAAGGTAAAAATAACTCTACTTGCATTCTTTGACATTGCAATGCAACCTAAAAATGAGGAGTGTTTAGGAGCGGCTGAATAACAGGAGGATAACAATGTAGTGTAAAGCCAAACTCTGAGAGCCAAGGTCAGTCAATAACTAGACAAGAAATACTCAGATAACGTGATGGAAACCTGTATTTTAAGACGACGTGACAAATTTCATGGATATGGGATTTCAGCAGCAGGTTTGTAAAATTCAGCTCCATGAGGGAGGCTGTAAATACATTGCATTTATTTATTTATAAAGTATTTTACCAGGAAGGATACATTGAGATTTCTCTCGTTTTCAAGTATGTCCTGGGTTCAAGAACATTGAGTGGTTACAGTCGTTACTGAAATACAAAGTAATAAAATGCAAGATATTAAAAAAGAACACAAATATACAGATTAACGCAGAAAATAAATATGTAGGAAATATATTCACTATGTTACATGTTTACAGGTGCATTCTGTATATAGAATAAAAGCAATGTGGGAGATATTCGGCGCTAAATTACAATTATAAATTGGATATTATAACAGTGCTGCTCAATAACACTATGTTAACCCCTAACAATATTCAAATGAAAAAAATTGGGTATGATACCCAGTGTGAGCGCACTTAACTTGCAATAGTAGATCTTTCAGACAATGATCCTAGAGAATTTTGATACCAGAGTCAGAGTGATGTAGACCTAATATTGGGAAATAGAGACAACTCCATGGTGCAAATAACGTATATACATATACAAATAGTAAAATTGAAAGCCATGATATGATGACAAACTCACAAGGGTAGAGCCCTAATCGGCTCAAATGGTGTGCGCCTCTTGACCACTCTGGGGGGTCACACCCCTTGTGAAGAAATCTTCTAATATTCAGGTGTATGGATATCTTCAGAAACAAAAGGAAAACTCCATTGCGCAGTAGAAAAGTATCTTGAAGATATAATAACAGATGTGTACTCACGATCACCAGAGCCTCTGATGGTAGTGGCTCAGTAAATAGGCATATGTGGGAACCAAGTCTCAGACAGGAACTTTAAAAGACGTAATTAAAACCAAAATAGGTTTATTAAAAATCAAATTTAAAATAAAGTATAAAGAGACGCGTTTAAACGTAGTCTTTGTTTAAAAAAATTATTATATCTTCAAGATACTTTTCTACTGCACACCATTTGAGCCGATTAGGGCTCTACCCTTGTGAGTTTGTCATCATATCATGGCTTTCAATTTTACTATTTGTATATGTATATACGTTATTTGCACCATGGAGTTGTCTCTATTTCCCAATATTAGGTCTACATCACTCTGACTCTGGTATCAAAATTCTCTAGGATCATTGTCTGAAAGATCTACTATTGCAAGTTAAGTGCGCTCACACTGGGTATCATACCCAATTTTTTGCATTCTGTATATAGTCACTATGTTACATGTTTACAGGTGCATTCTGTATATAGTCACTATGTTACATGTTTACAGGTGCATTCTGTATATAGTCACTATGTTACATGTTTACAGGTGCATTCTGTATATAGTCACTATGTTACATGTTTACAGGTGCATTCTGTATTGAGGTATATTAATAGAGATCTCTTAAGTGACTTTAGACTGGGGGAAGATTTGATGGCGTCTGGGAGGTTATTCCATATTTGCTGTGCTCTGTAGGAAAATGAGGATCGAGCCACTTTCTTTTTGTATTGTGTTATTGCAAGTAAGGTGCTGGTCCTGGATCGGAGGTTATAGGATTGGTGAACTGCTAGGGGAAGCAGCCTATTCAGGTAGGGTGGTAGCTTCCCAGAAAAGCTCTTAAACACCAGGCTGGAAAGGTGAAGGGTGCGTCTAGATTCCAGCGACGGCCAGTTTAGCTCTTTTAACATGTCACAATGGTGGGTCATGTAGTTACATTGTAGCACAAAGCGGCAGAATGATTTATACAATGTAGTAAGTTTCTGAAGGTGTGTTTGCGGGGCGGCGGCATACACTACATCTCCGTATTCAATAGCCGGCATAAGCAATTGTTGTACAACCTGCTTTCTTACCGCAGGACTCAGGCAGTATTTGTTTCTGTACAGGGCACCTAGTTTGGGGTAAAGTTTAGATGAGAGTTTTTCGATGTGGGCGCCAAAGGATAGATTTGGATCTAACCACATACCTAGATATTTGAGAGAAGTGACTGTGGTCAGCGTGCCATTTGATTTTGTCCTGACACATAGATGGGAAGTTTGCAATTTATGTAGTTTAGGTGCTGTTCAAAATAGCATGGATTTGCACAATTAGTACCCAAAAACCCAGGAAGAGAGAAAATAATGGTGCTTGGCGGGTCTATGGAGTTTTATACAGACTGTTAATGGTCTGTTATTTTATATTCATGAATGTTGACGCCTCGCTCAGAATATTTGACTTTGCAAAAATTAAAACTAAACATTTGCAGTTTGTGAAGGTTTTTTAAAATAATATAAAAACCCACTTTTAAGCTATGGATTGGCTTCTACTGATATCCTTGACTTATGGATCTAAAAATTGTGGCTCCCTGCGGCTTCCTCATACTACGATTTCTTAGAATTTATTTTTCTCTAGGTCAGAAAGTTAAGCTTTTTCCTCGAGTCAGAATTCACATGAGATCTGCAGCAAAGTCACATATGAAGCGGAGCATAATATCCTGCTCTCATGCAAATGTGTCAGTTAATTACATTTTGTGAATAACAGCTGGTATGCAAACACAAGGGACCCGAATGAACATTTACCTGCTGATTGTTTTACCTATTAGTGATTTTATTAGCCGTCCCATGCGCTGTTGTAATTTAAGGCATTTGATCCTGGATCATTTTTTTGCAAGCATGTTACTCCGTGTAAAATCAGCCCTTCCCAATAATGGAATAAATAAACATACAATTTTTGGAGATGGAGATTTCAGAGTTTTAGTTTGCCTTTATTTCTTATTTCCCACTTGACATCAAACTAAGGGCCCTATTCAATCTGAGCCGGTAATACGGAGCCGGTAATGGAAAACTGATGCATTTACCCATTTCGCCTTAAATCAGAATATGGGCCCATTGTCTTGTATTTAACCTAAGAAAAGCAAGATTAGGGCTATTTCTTGCCATTATGTCTATTGGCCATGTGATCCCTAGGACTCAGAACCCTATGAATATATACATATTTACATTTTTAAAGGGACACTACCACCAACATAAACTGTAACTAGATTACTAGTGCATTACAAACAAAACCACATTATAAACCACATTATAAAACACATACTGCTGATTGTTTTTAATTTGTTTGAAGTAAATGCATGTAACTATAAATTTAAATAAATTTAGGGGTTTTTATCTCCTGTTTCCGTTTTGTGGATTTTTCCCATCATGCATTATTTACCAAAAGCTGTGCAAAGTTGTTGTTTTTTTACTGCTGTGGCCAGGCCCGTCTTTAATATTGATTGGACCCTGGGCAAACATTGTCTTGGGCCCCCCCTGAAAGCCTGCCCACCGCTTAATTTTGCTCTCCACCCCCAAGATCCCAAAAAAAACACAACACAAATACATCATGGACTTGTCTCAAAAAGCTTTAATAATGGAAAAATAAAGAACTGGCTCAAAAACAAGTCATTAGATTGATCTGTAACGGTTCGTACATGCCAATTATAGCCTCTTCTAGGCTCTTTCTCATCATATATTTCTATTAACAGTTACATGTTCTTGGGAGAAAAGGCATGTTAATATCTTAATAACTTTCAGTAATAAACATTATTATGTTTCAAGTGTAAAACAAATAGCTATATAGTCTAGTAATAACACAAAAATAAGAAGTATATGTACCCAGCAGAGGCACCCGGAATTCTATGTACCCAGCACAGACCCCCCAGAAATCTATGTACCTAGCGCAGGCCCCCAGAAATATATGTACCAAACACAGGCCCCCCAGAAATTTATGTATCCCGCACAGGCCCCCAGAATTATATGTACCCAGCACAGAACCTCCAGAAATATATGTATCCAGCACAGGCCCCCGGAAATATATGTATCCAGCACAAGCCCCCCAGAAATATTTGTATCCAGCACAGGCTCCCTGAAATATATGTATCCAGCAAAGGCCCCCAGAAATATATGTACCAAGCACAGGCCCCCCAGAAATTTATGTATCCCACACAGGCCCCCCAGAATTATATGTACACAGCACAGACCCCCAGAAATATATGTATCCAGAACAGACCCCAGAATTATACTTACCCAGCACAGACCTCAGGATCAGGTGACCTGCGTGTTCCTCCAAGTGCCAGCATTTTGCTCAACATGGCCGCTGGCTTCTGGAGGCTGTGACACGCTCTTGCGAGATCTTGCCAGTAAGCTACGTCACAGCCTTCACAGGACAGAGGCTGCACGAGGGAGCACACTGGCGCTCGCAAGAAGACACGGCCAGTCGGGAGGGCTGCTAGCAAAATGCTAATAATGCATTCCGCTAGCAGCAGAGGCGGTCGTCCATGGTTTACGCGGGCCCAAGGGGCAGCTGCTTTGAGCCCCTCAACAATGACTGGGCCCGGGGCAACTGCCCCTTTTGCCCTGCGTTAAAGATGGTACTGGCTGTGGTTTATCTAATCTATAGTATTTAACCATTAATGAGGCAGAAGAGGGAAAGTTTAAGGCAGCAGGTGGTCTATTGTTTTCTAAGATACTCAAGATAAGAGATGGCAGCTAAATGAGATAAAACAGGGAGCTTAAAACACTTCTAATCTACCCCATGGTGATGTCCTTTGAAAACATCCCACACAATAAAATTATGTGAGTCGGTGACTGACCCATTCACTCCATTCTATGACCAAATCCACACAGTGAGGAGCAAGTGATGGAAAGATACTGGGAGGGGGGCAGTTTACAACACAACATATCACACAATGGATGCACCAAGTGACGCATGTAGAGTAAAATATTTTCTTAACTAAACATACAAGAGAAAAAACAAAACACATGTAAGATATCAGCAACATCAAATAAATAAGGACATTTCATTTTTTGATGGTAGTGACTGTTTAAATATGCCCTGTCTGAAGACAGGCAGACGTCCTTGAAAAAAAGCAGATGGCGCTCAGAAATTCTGCGGTATTGAACAGTAATGACATGTTTAGGATGGTTAGTGATCCTGAATCTTTCTACTGATGGCAGGCACTCTGTAAGGTCTGCGGTGGATGAGTAAATAAGCTCTCTTTTCCCCTCCTTCTGTGAATGCATTTCTATTATTGAGCAGTAAAAACTGAAAATTATACAGAGTTACATTACTGTGTTTGTCTTTTCCCAACAGTGTCCCTGCTTCATGTTTTTGGATGCTGATATGATCAAATTTCCCCAAATAAGTTCAGTAAGCCATCTAACCTCTATACACAACGGAATGTGCAAGGATCTGCATGTGTAAAGAGTTAAACTGCTCATTTTTTGGACAGTGTCTTTTGTTAAGGGCTGCTGTATGGTGCGTTGTTATTTTAAAACATGACCAAGCAAATGATTTTCCAAAAATTATTTCCTTTTGGTTTTTTTGAAAATTATTTTTAATTAATTATACAGTAAGAAATATTCTTACTGTAATACCTTATTTGACAGGCAAACGACCCCGTCTGCTGGCCAAAAGGAGTTACTGCAACCCGGGATCAGCTGTGGAGATGTCAGTTTGAGACATTTCCCAGTTGTTTTACAAAGTGTTAGCACCGGGGGTATCATGCCTACAGTGCTAAACATTAGGGGCATGTTCTGGAGCACAAATGCAAAAAGCGTCAGATAGAGATAACTTGATGAACACCAAAAATTGGGATATATCTGAAATAACAAGTGTAAAAACCATACAGGTCTATTCAAAGAAAGGTGAAAATCAGTAGAAGAGAACAAGCTAGACCAAAAAGCCGATTTGGAAAGTGAGAAAAATGGGAGAATTTTTCTGGTTTGGCTATTGTAACCTATAACTTTGACTTCTCCAGTCATTCTCCTGAGTTTCACCTTTCTTTGAATAGACCTGATAAGGTAATATCCCACATGAACAATGTAGTGCACTAATAAATTCTAATAAAGGGATGAAAGAATGTCCGGCTCAACGCGTTTCTTCCCGATGGGGACTTCCTCAGGAGCGATAATAATGCCATTATTATCGCTCTTGAGGAAGTCCCCATCGGGAAGAAACGCGTTGAGCCAGACATTCTTTCATCCCATTTGGATCCAGTGCTCGCTGTGTTGTTTTTACGAATTTGAAGCGTGAGTTAATAAATACTCTGTGATTTTATACATTTGATGATGTTCAATATTTTTTGCTCTGTGTTATTTATAATGAGATTCCCTGAAGTGACTGGGTTGACGTCAGTCACAGTAAATCATTGGAGGATGATGAGAGTATTTACTACCATGCTCTTGTGAGTGGCGAATTTATTAGCGCACTTCATTGTTCATGTGGGATATCACCCTATGTTTTTTTGCACCAGAGATAACTTGATATCAGGCAACTTATGGTGTCTTTGAAGATCTGAGCTTATTGCGATCTGAAGAGTGAGGGGGTTAAGGAAGTATATATTCGTTCCACCATTCAGTCATACACTCGGTGTATCAGGTTGGGATCCAGAGAAGCCAGTTACCAGATTACCATAGAACATCGACTGCCATCTTTGAACTATACAAGCATCAATTATATCCCCAAAGTAGCTCATGGAGTAGTTTGAGCAACGGAACTGTTGAGAAGGGTGTGCTCTTGGCTACATACACAACAGAAACAAAAAACAAACAAACAAAAGCCTCTCATTGGCCAATAGAAACGCGCCATTCCTTTTTGGACGCAGATGCTCCACTTTGTGAACTTTCCAGGAAGATGAGCTGTGTATGATTTGTCAGGTTGATACTAGTAACCCAGGATTATATATCTTCATAAAAAAAAATGTCATCCTAACTCTCTTAAACTCCTACGTGATTTAAACTGTGCGGAATAAAAAGGAGAATAATAATTTTCCGCATTCTTCTGCTTCTTCTTGTAATTGAATAAGCTGTTTCTTTCATTAAAATTCAATTATATATAACATGTAATCAGGGCCGGATTAAGGGTATCATGGGCCTGGTGCTGAGGATTTCGGTGGGCCTATTTTTAGATACTTAGGCAACCATCGATCCGCGTTGCTTTGCTTATCTGAAAGAATATTTACACCTTTTTTAAAAATTTACTTATAGCACTACAACGGAACATGACTTAGGCTGACTGTCCACTGGGTCCATATTCTGACGTCCAACGTGGTCGTCAGACTACGGACAACCTAGGTCGTACGATGGCAGACTTCCTGGGTTGTCTACTGCAAGTGACTATGGACAACCCAGGGTCCCAGCCAAATGCTGCCGGACTGACAGCCGAACGCCACTGAAGCCCGCTGGACTGCAGACAAAAACAATAAATGGAACTACACTATTCTTGTATTTAAACCAATAAAAATGCATTAAAATGTGTTTAAATGATAAAAAAGGTCCCATAAATAATAAAAATATCTGCTGCAGAAAAAAAAAATCATTCATAGGAGTGAAAGTGACCGAATGTGATGTGAATGGGGGCTATGCGTCATAGAGATTGATGAATGTGTGTGGCTGGAGTGAACTAGGAGTGGATTTGTGGCTGGGCGACTGACGTAGGAGTGCGTTAACAGAAGGGGTTATTCACTAAGCCCCGAACTTGCCACCGAACGGTGAATTTCACCCTATGGTGCAATTTCGTGTCAGTTCGTCTATTTACTAAACTGTCAGTTCGCCAAATACTGGCTCATTGACAGCGAAATACGGTGCAATTCGTCAAAATTCAACAATCTTCAGTGGCAGTGAAATTGTCCTATAGAGAAGTCATGAATAATATATTCACAGATGAGCGTATCGGAGCTCACACAGCAATAAAACTCACAGTAATGTGCAGTGTATGAGCGTATCACAGAGCTCCACAGCAATAAAACTCACAGTAATGTGCAGTGTATGAGCGTATCACAGAGCTCCACAGCAATAAAACTCACAGTAATGTGTGCTGTATGTATAAGTAGTATCTCTCATTTCTGTGTACTCTTTCCCACCCCTGTCACACATCTTTGAGTCCTTCCTCCGTCCGTCTCTCTCTCTGACTCCTCTGTGACTCATCTCTCATTCATCCCTCTATGTGACTCCTCTCACCCCTCTTTCTGTACTCCTCTCTCATCCCTCGCTCTCTCTGTACTCCTCTCTCATCCCTCGCTCTCTCTGTACTCCTCTCTCATCCCTCGCTCTCTCTGTACTCCTCTCATCCCTCGCTCTCTCTGTACTCCTCTCATCCCTCGCTCTCTCTGTACTCCTCTCATCCCTCGCTCTCTCTGTACTCCTCTCATCCCTCGCTCTATCTGTACTCCTCTCTCATCCCTCGCTCTCTCTGTACTCCACTCATCCCTCGCTCTCTCTGTACTCCTCTCTCATCCCTCGCTCTCTCTGTACTCCTCTCATCCCTCGCTCTCTCTGTACTCCTCTCATCCCTCGCTCTCTCTGTACTCCTCTCATCCCTCGCTCTATCTGTACTCCTCTCTCATCCCTCGCTCTCTCTGTACTCCACTCATCCCTCACTCTCTTTGTACTCCACTCATCCCTCTCTCTGTACTCCTCTCATCCTTCGCTCTCTGTACTCCTCCCTAATCCCTTGCTCTCTGTACGCATCCCATCCCTCACTCTTTCTGTACTCCTCTCTCATCCCTCACTCTCTCTGTACGCCTCTCTCATCTCTCGCTCTGTACTCCTCAATCATACCTCGCTCTCTCTCTGTACGCCTCTCATCCCTCGCTCTTTTTGTACGCCTCTCTCATCCCTCTCTCTGTACTCCTCTCATCCCTCTCTGTACTCCTCTCATCCCTCTCTGTACTCCTCTCATCCCTCTCTGTACTCCTCTCATCCCTCACTCTCTTTGTACTCCTCTCATCCCTGTGACTCCTGTCTCTCTGTGACTCCTCTTCCATTCCCCCTCTTTCACCCCCTTTCAATCCCCCTCTTTCATTCCTTCCCTCTCTTTCATCCCCCTCTCTCCCTCTCTTTCATTCCTTCTCTTTCATTCCCCCTCTCTCATTCATCCCCCCTCTTTCATCCCCTCTCTCTCTTTCATCCCCTCTCTCTTTCATCCCCCCTCTTTCATCCCCTCTCTCTCTTTCATCCCCTCTCATTCATCCCCTCTCTCATTCATCCCCCTCTCTCATTCATCCCCTCTCTCATCATCCCTCTCTCATTCATCCCCTCTCTCATTCATCCCCTCTCTCTCATTCACCCCCCTCTTTCATCCCCTCTCTCTCTTTCATCCCCCTCTCTCTCATCCCCCCTCTCTCATCCCTCTCTTCATCCCCCTCTCTTTCTTTCATCACCTCCTCTCTTTCTTTCTTCACCTCCTCTCTCTTTCTTTCATCACCTCTCTTCTTTCTTTCATCACCTCCTCTCTCTTTCTTCATCACCTCCTCTCTTTCTTTCATCACCTCCTCTCTCTTTCTTTCATCACCACCTCTCTCTCTTTCTTCACCTCCTCTCTCTTTCTTTCATCACCTCCTCTCTCTTTCTTCATCACCTCCTCTCTCTTCTTTCATCACCTCCTCTCTCTTTCTTTCATCACCTCCTCTCTCTTTCTTTCATTCACCTCTCTCTTTCTTTCATCACCTCCTCTCTCTTTCTTTCATCACCTCCTCTCTCTTTCTTTCATCACCTCTCTCTTTCTTTCATCACCTCCTCTCTCTTTCTTTCATCACCTCCTCTCTCTTTCATCACCTCCTCTCTCTTTCTTTCATCACCTCCTCTCTCTTTCATCACCTCCTCTCTCTTTCATCACCTCCTCTCTCTTTCATCACCTCCTCTCTTTCTTCATCACCTCCTCTCTTTCATCACCTCCTCTCTCTTTCTTTCATCCCCCTCTCTCTCTGTGTCTGTGATCCCTCTTCCTGTCTGTGTCTTTACAGTCCCCCCTGCATGCTGCCCCCCCCCCCTCCTTCCGAATGAGTTCAGAGGGAGAGCTGCGGGGTGGGGATAAGGGGTGAAGGTAAATTACAAAAAAAAAGCTGCCCGGGTGAATCATCAGCTGGGGAAGCTTACCTTTCTCCCTGGCTGCTGCTCAGCTGCTCTCCTTACCAGTCGCCTTCCTTCCACATGGCTGGAAACAGGAAGAGGTGCTGGAGGATGGGGAGGAGCCGTGTCTCACAGAGCAGCTGATGAGTGACACCTAGTGGCTGCTCTGCCCCAAAATACTCCTGCACATTTTACAACACGGTGGGGCCGCTTGAGAGGATCGGCTTCATCACGGTGTGTGTGTGCTGTGTGTGTGCGCGCGTGTGGCAGATCTGTCGGACGGCCGGTGGCTCCTCTATTCTTGGGGCAGCTGTGGGCCTATTTAATGGAAGGGGCCTGGAGCTGCCGCTCCATCCGCCCCTACGTTAATCCGGCCCTGCATGTAATTTATGGGAAAAAAAACAATTTTCCATAATTTTTTTTATCCATTATGTGATTTCTGCCTTCTGCGTAATTGTATTTATTCTTCCTTTGTATAATTTCGAGCAAATTTCAGTTTTTTTCCCCCCTTTCATACTGTAATTATATTTGCCTGACAATAGTTATTATTCTATTATTAGTTCCGAAAACAAATCAATGAAAGAAATCCTCAGAGAAACTATTTATGGAAGATAAACCTTATGCATGGAATTATGAAGAGTCTGATAGTTATATTAACCCCTTCACTACCAAGTGATTTTTTTTGTTGAAAAATGTTTTTTTATCATAGCATTTATTTGAAACATGGGACGCAAAGTTAAGAAGTAAAGGGGTTATTCAGAGACCATCGAAATGTCACCGAAATGTGCTCTCTCGTTCCCCGCACTTTGGGGAATCAAATTCAGCATTTGCCACAGGGTCCCCGAAATGCAGGGAACAGATCGGAAAATCTGCCAAAAATCCACTGAAAAAATCACAGAAAGTCCACCGAAAACCCCCGAACCAAAATATCGTATCTATTCGAAACGCCACAGTAAACCCACCGAACGTATCCGTAGATTCGCCGCAAACCCACTGAACGTGTCGGAAAAAAGCTGACGATCTGCCGAACACAGTGCCGACCAGCTGCCGGAAAAAGCTGACAAGCTGACAAACGGGGTATAGTAAAAAAAAAAAAAACGATTGAAAGTTACTTTTTTTTTGGGGAAATCAAAGTTTAATAGAGAAGAGTGTACAGGTAAAGAAAGTATAACAATACGAGAAGAGCAGTAAGGAATATTATAAACATACCATTGGCGACATGCTCAGATTTCATATTACTCGAACATTGTAAGAAAGCTTCAAAATGATAAACGCTGATTGCAAAAAAAAAGTACTGGACAAAAATGTCAGGAATTAACATATAAAGTCCTATGAATATCAATAAAAAGGTCTGTTAGAGAAAAAAAAGAACGCTATTAAAAAAACGGAAAAAAAAATTTGTGCTGG
This sequence comes from Leptobrachium leishanense, assembly GCA_009667805.1. Classification (NCBI taxonomy): domain Eukaryota; kingdom Metazoa; phylum Chordata; class Amphibia; order Anura; family Megophryidae; genus Leptobrachium; species Leptobrachium leishanense. Next base: position 312,513,123 of record CM019067.1, read on the forward strand.
AAAAATCCCGAAAAATTACTAAGAAATAAAAAAAATAAAAAAAATACAGAGACTTTTTGCTGTAAATTAAAAAAATAAACCGTTCAATAGATATTGCATAAAACCGGAAATATTTTTAACATTGAAACCTATGGGATTCGCGTGAATAAACCTGACGAATGAATCCACCGAACAGCAGGGCATTTCGGCAACTTTTCACTGCTGTTCGGTGTTCTCTGTATAGATTAACCATTGCTTTTCTATGGGGATTTCACTGCTGCCGAACAGCACTGTAATTTGCTGGCGATTCGCCAATATTTGTCGAACTGTCTGCTTTTTGAATAGCCGAATTGCTCCGCAATTGCACCGTACGGGGAAATTCAGTGGAAGCAGGGGTCAATTTGAGGGGGAACACATGGGAAAGCAGTTCCTGCACTATTTTTGCATTAGACAAATAAGAGGGATAGTGACAGTATTGGTCAGAGAGATCACAGTAGTGGTGTTTGGGTTGGAGTGATCTCAGCATTGGCTGCATGACTGTAAATAACCAATGCGGCCACTAGATGGCACCATCTACTGCTAAATTGAGTTACAGAGGTTTGAGCGTCTGGTCTGTTTTTTTTCCCCTGTATCGGCTGCTGAAAGCCCGATATTTCAGAGCTTTCATCAGCTGGTTTTACAGTCTTAGCTCATTGAGCATTATGCCCACAGGGCGAAAACTTTGGGGGCACCCTCTACAGCCCAAAAACGAACAAAATTAGTTTGCAGCAAACTAATTTCATTAGCTTTTGGGCTGCAGATCAGCAGATCAAGATATCTCGATATTGGGGCACCAGATGGTGCCTTTGAAGCCAGAGATATCTCAATCTTGGTAGAGACTGGGTTTTAAAAGCACCTGCCGGTGCCCTGATAAATGCAAAGAATTATTTTAAAAATATATTTAAATTAATTAAAAAAAGAATAATTTGCAATCCAGCTGCAGAATGTTTTTTTTTCTACGTGTAACCACGAGCTTCAAGCTCAAATGTAAATGTAGTAACACTTCTTGGCCAGCAGAAGGAGCCCTCTGCCTGTCACATAGAGTCAGTTTACCTACAGTGAACATATTCAGTGGAACAGCTCTGTATATTTATTTACTGTGTGCGTAATGAAAAGCATTTTTCCAATGAAAAAATAAAATCACTGCATTCTGCCAGCCAGTTTATGAAAAATAACTTAAGGGGTTATTCAGGGAAGACCGAACTTGCCACCGAGCGGTGACTTTGACTGTATGGTGCAATTCGGTGATCTTCATAGGCAGCAAACTTGTCCCATAGAGTAGTAATGGTTAATCTATTCGCAGAACGCCGAACTGCACCGAAATGTCAGTGAAATGCCCTGATTTTTGGCGTTTCAGTACGACAGGTTTATACAGGCGAATCCCATACGATTCAGGCTAGGGTCAGATGAACGCATTTTTAACGTGCGTTTAGCCGCACGAAATCACGGCCGTGCTAGCAGCAAATGACGTCCAATGCCGGGGAACATACGAAGTACGGCTGCACGAAAGTTCGTCCGCGCAACGCAAGTGGCAAACTAACGCATTTTTTCTAGAACGTCAAACCGCTACTACTGACGTACAGAGTGCGCTGCGTCCGCATAGAGGCGTGTGTGCGTGATTAGGAGACGTCAGACGCTGCTAATGTCCGGCTAACATAACATCCAGACACAAAAGGGTTTTATTGATGATCCGTACAAAATCACGGACGAAAGGGCGCATCGTATGACCGTTATCGCGTATTCCGTGGAAAAATACGTCCATTCGTTCCAACGCACTTTTTCACGGACAACGTGAAAAATGCGTTCGTCTGACCCTAGCCTTAATGTAAAAAAAAATTATCAGGGTTATTCAGAGAGCGGTGAAAACCAGGAGAATGACTGGAGGAGTGAAAATTCGAGGTCAAAATAGCTGATTTGGAAAGTGAGATAAATGGGAGAATTTTTCTGGTTTGGCTATTTTGACCTAGAATTTTCACTTCTCCAGTCATTCTCCTGGTTTTCACCTCTCTCTGAATAACCCTGTATGTTGTTTTTTTTTTTTTTTTTTATTCAGCCGTATAGTCTTTTCATTTTCAGCCAAAAAGCCCTTTTATTCATTTATCAAAACACCTTTTTGTATTTTTTAGACAAAATATTTGATTCCGAATTTTTTTTCAAGACTTTCTTTTTTTATTCTGTAACAGACCTTTTTTATTACTTATAAAAATACTTTTTTTTATTATTATTTACACACATTTTAATACATTTTTATTGGTCTAAACACCTGTCAGAAGAAGAGCAGAGTTAGATTTTTTTTCTGCAGTTCGGCGGTCAGTTGGGGGGTCGACGACTCCATCTTCGGCGGAGCACTTCGGTGACCCTGCGCTGAATAGTGAAATGAAATCGTCGAAGCGTACCGAAGTGCGCCGAACTAGAAAGCACCGAAATTTTGATGCTTTCTGAATAACCTCTTTAGTTTTTAGAGGCTTTAATAATACTTGAATCAAAAGTATTGTTCCTGGTTCCTCGGATGCTCCATTGGGGGCTGCCAGTGGATTTATGGAAAATCAGGTGGTATTGAAGGGGTTAAGGTGTATACGTTAATTTGATGGTGTTGTCCTGTCCCTTGTGGTCCACATACATTGATGGAGCATTCAAAGCAATTTTGAAAACATCTGGAGCAAAATGAGGCCCAGAAATTGTTGTGCTTCTGCTTACACACACACACACACACACACACACACACACACACACAGATACACACACACACACACACACATACACACACACACACAGATACACACACACAGATACACACACACACACACACAGATACACACACACATACACACACACATACACACACACACAGATACACACACATACACACACACACACATACACACACAGATACACACACACACACAGATACACACACAGATACACACACACACACAGATACACACACACACAGATACACACACACAGATACACACACACACACACAGATACACACACACACACACACACATACACACACAGATACACACACAGAGATACACACACAGATGCACACACACAGAAACACACGCACAGATACACACACACACACACACAGATACACACACACAGATACACACACAGATACACACACACACAGATACACACACACACAGATACACACAGATACAGTTATACACACACACATACACACACAGATACACACACACATACACACACAGATACACACACACATACACACACAGATACACACACACACACTATGCCCTTTGAAAAATGCTGTATTTTTAATCTCAAGCTACTGATCCTTTTGCAATAATTTTAGGGTGTACCTGTTAAGCCTTTCTAACAATTTCCCATGTGATGGTGATTGATTGTCATTGAGCAGTAATTCTGTTTTGTCAGTGACAGACATTCAGGTTTTCGATCCCCAGACGAAGACATGTCGGTAGAACTGGTTTTGCTCCTAGAGAGATGTGGCTGCTTTATCCCTGTGAACTACAGATCACATGCCATTATTTTGTCGTCCTCTCCCTCCTGTTGTGACCCCTTTCAGACCATTCAGGTGTCTGCTTTTTGTGCATTTCTAATATTTCCTGTAGGAAAGGAGGTTGGGGCATTGAAACATTCAGTGTTATTCAAAGAGCTCCGAATTGTGGATGAAAGGGAACCGAACAGTGAAATTCAGCGTTCGGTTTCCTTTCCTGGCCATTCGGCTATCCAGAGAGAAGGCAGTTCGCCAAATATTGGCGAATTGCCTGCACATACGGTGCCTGTTCGGTGCCTGTTCGAGGGCAGTGAAATCCCCATAGAGAAGCAATGCTTCGTCTATTCAGAGAACACAAACCAGCAGTGAAAAGTTGCCGAAATGCCCTGCCATTCGGTGGTTTCATTCGGCAGGTTTATTGAGGAGAATCCCGTAGGCTTCAATGTTAAAAATATTCCCGTTTTAATTCAATATCTAATAAACCATTGATTATAATATTCTGCAGTAAAAAGTCTCTTTATTTTTAGATTTTTTAGGATCATTCCGGCATTTTTTGGGATTTTTTTGCGAGAACATTTCTTCCTTTTTTTTTTAATCATTTTTTCTTTTTTCTGTAACAGCCCTTTTTATTATCATTCATTGGATCTTATATGTAAATTTCAGACATTTTCGTTCTGTAGTTTCTTTGCAAACAGCGTTTCACTTTTCAAACATTCAAGCGTACTGTTTTTTTTTGTTCACTCCATTCGTCTGCGGTGTTGGGTTTTTCCGGCAGCTGCTTTGCGCTGTGATCGGCTCCTACTCGGGTTTCTCCAGCGTGTTCAGCGGGGTTAATCCAGATGTTTTTGCGGGTTTCGGTGAGCATTTGCCTGGGTTTTGCGGTGAGTGTTCGGCAGGTTTGTGGCGGCTTTTCCCTGCACTACGACGGCACTGTGGTACATGCTGAACACCGCAGGGTCGCCGAAATGGGAATGCCAAATCGCACCGAATTGAAGAGAACGAAACGTCACCGAACGTGCGGAGACTTTTCGATTCTCTTTGAATAACCCTGATTGTATTTATTTGTTTCATTCCTTTTTTCTTATTACATCCAAAACACACACACACTTTCTCTCTCTCCCAGAATTATTTTAATGCAATAGATGGCCAGGGAATCATGGGAGTTGTAGTTCAGAAACATCCGGGGGGGGCTAGAGTTTGACAGCCCTCTTTTAAATAGTTGCCCCCAGATCATCAAAATTGTTCTCACCCCCAAAATCCACACCCCAAAATCCACGAAAAGCCCCTGACTTGTGAGCTATGGGCATATTGAGTGCTACATTCTCCCTGCAGTCCACTTCTACACTGTGTGTTGTTTATAGTACAAATAATGAAAGGTTGCGTTTACGTAACGTTAATATTTGTAAATATATATGTAAATGAGCAGGCAGCACCCGCTAACCACCCTTGCATGAGAATTACAAAGGAGATTTTTGCTCTATGACGCCCTTTCTATTCATTCATGATTATTATTCTGTACCTAAACCCTTCTCTCCCCTTGACATTTCCCTCACCCTCCCTCTATTGTAGGTGAATGTTTTGGGTTTTTCTTCCTTACGCTTTACAATGCTTGCAAGCTGCGGATTTAAGAATAATTTAATTCCAAAAACTTGAAATCTGGAAAAAGCCTCGCAGCGAAAGCATGTCCTAAAAACCTGTTACGCAATGTTTTAATTTCCAATTAATTTTGTTTTTCCCAACACTACCTGAGCGAGGAACACTTCGTCAGTACTTTGTAGTTGCTACTGAACATGTTTGCAATTAAGTGTCAGGTTTGGAATGTTGCAGGCTTGTCAGAAAAACCTCACACAGTTTTTTATTTTACCGCAATTTCCATTCAAGGTGTTGTTTGCATAGTTGGCACCAAGGATGACTTGAACTCGAGTGCATCAAACCCTTAACATCTTGTATCTTCTAAAATGCTGCTCCATCTTTTGGCAGTTTTTAAAGGGTTGTAGGAAATATCAGGAGTATTAACTCCTTCACTACAAGCACTTTTTGTTTTATCATAACTTTGCATCCCATATTCAAAATACTGTTATGAATTAAATAAAGGGTAAAATAGAAATTTTACAAAAAAAAAAAAATTGGTAACGCGGCACTAAAACAGTCTATTGAATAGGGTTGCTGCTTTAATACCCTTAGGGTGGTCTGATAACAATGGTAGAGGACACATAACAGTCTAGTATCCGTGATCAATTCTTAAGGAACCCAAAAGAACCTGAAAAGAGATTTGTCGTATAAACAGTCATAGCAGAAAAAGGTTCAACCACTTAGCTTATGAACCTTAAAGATGGAATATCGCCATCTTGTTCGTATGGCTGAAAGATATCACTCCCACCAAAAACTTGATGGGTGCGTTTCAAAGAACAATATAAATTTTGCAAAGAAATTATTGTTTTCAGATAGTTTAAATTTTTAAATAATGCAACATTTGCTCATGTATTGCTTAATCCTTTAAATAAATATTGCTTCGATGAAAGGTTCTAAACTCTAAACAGAAGGTGTCCCTTATTTTAGACAATTTGAAGCAGGGGTCTGTATTAACAGCATACAGGCAGAAATGGCCTTTGTGTCAGATGCAGTAAATGTGCTGCAGACAGATAATAAAATGGTGAGATCTCCTGCTTATGGGGGTTTGTAGTGATTATAATGAGATCAGGGCTCAAAATTTCCACTCGTCTACTCGCATTTTTGCGAGTGGAAATTAAGTGAGGGCGAGTGGAAATGCACACACAGGCAGCACAATAAATTATTTCATGCTGCGAATTCCAGTGGTGTCACTGTGCAGCTCCCCTTTCCCCAGGCTGCACGGTGGCAGGGATCAGCTGCCTAACCTGACCCAGCTCATCTCTGTCACTGACAGGGGGTGGAGAGGAGCTTCCCTACCTCCTCGCTCTGCTCACACTGGGCTCTGATAACTGGTTATACAGGTATCTGGGGTGATGTCTGGGTATTAATGTTATTTTTGTAACTTTATTCTAAATAAAACCTTTACCAGTGTAATTTCATAAGAAAATTTAAGGGGGTGTGTTTAGGGGCAGAGTTTAGGGCTGGGTAGGGGTTAGGTGGAGCAACTGGTGGCGAGTAACTCTTATAGCCTAGTTAGTAGCTTGGGACTTGAAATTTTGAGCCCTGATGAGATTATTAGCAATGCAATACCTGTATGTGCTGCATAATGCCTGTGTAAGACAATTACAGCAACACCTTGTATCTGTCCAGTACAGGAATTTTCACTCATTATAAGCCCCCTGAATCTTATAACAAAACAGCAGTGAGTGACCACAGAGCTCTTCCTGTATTCTTCCCTCTCCCTGGCTGTTGTACTGCAGCAGCAACATTTCTGAGCTTTTTTGTTACAGTGAGGGTGGGGGCTGCTCCTTGTAGCTAGTTTACAGTAGTATGATAGGGTGAAAAGGAGAGAGATAAGATAATAAGTTTTATTTATCCACAGGCACAGGGGCCATACTAATTTACCCTCACCTAGTGTGTTACCCCTCTAGTGTGTTACCCCTCTCCTCTTAGATTGTAAGCTCTTGAGTCGGGTCCCCTTTCCTACTGTTCTATATGTTTAATTGTATGTATATTTGTTATTTTGTCTCACCTATTGTAAAGCGCCCCAGAACTTGTAAACGCTTTATAAGTACTTGTAACTGTAACTAAATGAGAATGTTTTCTAAGACGAAGAGGATCTATATACACAACATTTCTATGTGGAGAACAAGACAACTATAGGGGTAATAACCATAACCAGTGAGTGGTGGCCCATGGAATATACTACTGCTAGGAAGAAAAGAACTTGGAAAGATATAGTGCACGTGCTAAGTTATTATAAACAGTAGACAGGTTCTAAGGCGACCACAGGGCAGCAAACCCACAATGCATACAGTTCAAAAACGAAGCTGGTCATACCATCAGTAAGACAACAAGGGAGAAGTTTTTATTGCTACAATGTTTCATCTTCTTCTCGGAACAATAACATCAGCTCCATTATTTGCTTACTGGTGATGCAACCGGCTTCACTTTGGAACTTTAAGAGCAAAACACTGGCTTTTACTCTATGAACTAACATCAGAAGTGGCAGCACATCTATTCTGGAATTCCATGAGTTTCTATTGTGTTACTGCAAAACTATGGAGGTTATTGACGGCGAATTGCCAGCAAATACGGTGCCTGTTCGACGCAAGTGAAATCCCCATAGAGAAGCAATGGTTAATCTATTCAGAGACACCGAACAGCAGAGAAATGCCAGAAATGTCCTGATGGTGGTTTATTCAGCAGGCTTAATCAGGCGAACCCCATAGGTTTCAATGTTAAAAATATTCCTGTTTTTATGCAAAATCGAATAAATCTTTTATTCTTTTAATTTGCAGCAAAAAGTCTCTTTATTTATTTACTTTTTAGGATTTTTTAGGCATTTTTTGGGATTTTTTCGTCAAATTAGCTTTTCCTATTATTTTTTTAAATAGCAGTTTATATTTTCTGTTACAGATCTTTTATTATCATTCATCGGACCTTAGATGTAAATTCCAGGCATTTTTGTTCAGTAGTTTTTTTGCAACAGCATTTCAATTTTGACACTTTCAATTGTATTTTTCTTTTTTTACCCGGTTTGTCGGCTTGTCAGCTTTTTCCCGTGGCTGGTTGGTGCTGTTTTTTGCAGATCGTCGTTTTTTTTCGGACGTGTTCGGTGTGTTTTTTGCAGCGGTTCAAACTGATCCGACACTTCCGATCATATCAGCTGAATTTTTTCAGCGGCTTTTCAGCTTTTTTTAACCAATTTTTGGTGGTTTTGTGGCGGATTTTTGGATTCGTTAGCTGCACTCACGGGACCCTGCGGTGAATGCTGAATTCACTGCAGGGTGTGGGAATTTGATTCCTCGAAGTGCGGGGAACGAGAGAGCATTGAAATGTTGGTGACATAACCCCTAAAGTGTGCAAAGGAAATATTTATTTATACATTTCAATCAAAATATTTAGAACGCGAACGCGTTATAAAACAGATTGTTCTGTAAGATTTTCTCAGAATTGTTTTCTTTCTTCTTTTTTTTTAAATTTAGAAAAATCTCCCCTGGCAAGAATTTTCAATATCAGGACCTGAGATAAAAAAAAAGCAGAAAAAACCCTCCGTTCTTTCCTGTTCACTGGCACATGAAACTCCTCCATTAGGCTCATAATGGAAAACACTGCAGCCCTCATATCTATCTGCATAAAATTAACAGCTGCGTCTTTTGGCCTGCTGCGAGGTACACAAGCGCCTTCCCGCTCGAAGCATAATATGGTTTTGATATCAAAAAGCCTATTTAGTTTCTATTAGTTTAGTAATTTAATTACCCTAATCGCATTTTTAATTCATTTTTAAATTATTTCTGAAATATTTTCCCGCTCAAGCTAAGATATGTTTTCCTTGGCTTTGTTAAACTCCTCTTTTCCGTCATTTCGTTTCAGAGTTCTCGCGTATGTGTAGCAGAGCTGCCAAATCTACGTTTTGTTTTCTCTTTTCTTCAATATGTAATCCATAGTCTCAAGTATTGTCTTCCAAAATTCCAAAATAGGTCAGAGAAGGACACCTGCATATTGGGGAATGTCGCTTGAGATGATGCAGGAGAATGTGAGATGTTTTTGATGACTTCATGACCAATCAGGACCATTTACATAAAATTAAAAGTGATTTAGACCAAGATTGAATTATTTTATTCTCCACCAAGTAATCTCTAACGACAATTTGTTGTTGTTCTTAGTTGCAAAGTCGTGTCCAACCCATCACGACCCCATGGACAACGTTCCTCCAGGCATTCCTGTCCTCTACCATCTTTTAGAGTCCATTTAAGCTCATGCCTACTGCTTCAGTGACTCCATCCAGCCACCTCATTCTCTGTTGTACCCTTCCTCTTTTGCCCTCAATCTTTCCCAGGATTAGGTACTTCTCCAGAGAGTCCTTCCTTCTCATTACGTGACCAAAGTATATGAGTTTCATCTTCAGGATCTGGCCTTCTAAAGAGCAGTCAGGGTTAATCTCCTCAAGGACTGACCGGTTTTATCGCCTTGCTGTCCAAAGGACTCGCAAGAGTCTTCTGCAGCACCATAGTTCAAAGGCCTCAATTATTTGGTGCTCAGCCTTTCTTATGGTCCAACATTGCAACTGGGAAAACCATAGCCTTGACTACACGCACTTTTGTTGGCAGGGTGATGTCTTTGATTTAAATTCAGCTTAAAGACTCATTGCTTATGAGTTTTATTGCATTGATGTCTTACTAAGCAGACATGCACACCAACGCCCATCGTCTGTTTCCCCTTTATTATAACCTCCACCTTCCGTGCATGGATTGGGTCAGACGGCTGGATACTGGCATGTCCACCCTTTAGCAACTGTAGCAACCACCAGTGGAGTATTAAAGCAGATGGAGGCCCTTGGGAGACCCAAACTCATTCTCACAACAAAGTCTCATTCTCTTCTTTTTTACTTAACGAAAGAGGAGATTGATGAAATTTTAGCATTGACAGTTTCTTTTGAGCTTTTTTTAATGCAAACTTAGCTATTATATCGTTAAAATCAGAGAGTTGTAGCTGGTCGTTCCTATGCAGAGAACGCTTAGATCAGACAACCGAGCTTGGGTCATTGTTGACGGTAGTTCATTCTTTATCCTTTTTAGTCTAGAAAATATATTTTTCACCAGTACAGTTAGTTACCAGTAAACCAAGGAACATCAGAGAATTGTTTCCACATTTGGAGAAGCTGTCCATATTTTCTTGGCAAGAGACCTTGGCCCCCCTAGATTATATTCCAGGACTGCAGCTCGTTCAGTTTATATGTAAATTTGGCCCTGTACCCACCCGATGACCAGCTAGCAGTTTATTATCATTAATGGGGAGCAATGGCTGCTCACTTGCTTATGTTTAAATCCAGCAGTACTGGAAAAGTAGTGTCCTGCAGCTAATGGCTGCTCAACATTTAGGCGATAGCACTCCACTAGACATGTGCACAACACAAAATTTCGTTTTGAACTAATGGATTAGTCCTAAAATGCAATTTATTTAGTTGCTAAAGAAATTCGTTTTCAGTTCTTTAGTATGAAAACTAATTTCATTCATCCGAAAACCAGCAGATACAATTACTATTGTAGTGGCTCCACAGAGGGCTGAGATCGCTGCTTGTTACAGTATCTCTCACTCTCAGCACAATGTGGGCCATATTACATAGTTGGTGCTAACTTAACCAGAGCTGTTGTAAACTTCCCAGAGCCATTATAGCCTATGGAGGTTTTCAGTTTACAACAGCTCTGGTTCAGTTAGCACCAACATTGTAATACTGCCCCGTGTCAGGCAAAGCTGTTACAGTAACTGACTGCTGCTCATCACAGCGCTCAGAGTTTCAGTAAAACCTGTAAATAATATTTTTATATATAAGAGGTTATAACAATATTATTTCCTTGTTTTACTGAAACTCTGAGCACTGTTACATTCAGTTACTGTAACAGCTGAGCCTGATACATTGTACTGAGAGATAATGTAACAATCAGCCGATCTCAGCTCTCACAGCCACTGGATTTAAAGGGCTAAAAAAAAGGCTCCTCTCTGTATAATGTTTAGAACATTCTCCTGCATTAATTAATACCCCTCTCTGTATAATGTATACAACATCCACCTGCATTAATTGATACCCCTCTCTGTATAATATATAGAACATCCTCCTGAATTAATTAATGTCGCTCTCTGTATAGAACATCCTCCTCAATTTATACCTTTCTCTGTATAATGTATAGAACATCCTCCTGCATTAATTAATGCCCCTCTCTGTATAGAACATCCTACTGCATTGGCATGTGGAGGGTGTAGAACTTGCGATGTTGCGCTCTTCATTGCTGGTCTCCTTCACTCAATGTATATCACAAAAAGGACTGAAACTAAAATGTAGTGCATTTTATTTTAGTTTCTTTCTTTTTTTGTACTGAGCAGTTTCGTTTCTCTTGAGTCATATGAAAACTAAATTATCCCAAAATTCTGACTAAATCGTTTTAGTACTAAAACGAATGCACATGTCTACACTCCACCACCTTCATGTTGCGAAAGGGCATAAGGTAATAAGGGGGGTCATTTTGACCCCATGTGCTTTTAGTTTTCCCTTTTTTTTATGTTTACAGTGGGGGACTGTTAGTAATCCATGTGCTGCCAGTGGGCTTTTGTGCTATGATTTGTTTAATTTGAAACATATTTAATAATAACCAACAAGGAAATCAGCACCCTGTGGTGGTTTGGGTGAGTGATCCAAGGATCCCTCAGTCCCCAAGTCAGTAGATATACAAATGGTGGTCAGGAAACACCAAAGCTTAAAACTATGAACTTATATTCCACCCAAGTGGACTTTTTTTTTTGAGAAAGGATTTTACCAGGAAGGATACATTGAGATTTATCTCGTTTTTAAGTATGTCCTGGGTGGCGAGTATGTACCATTAGGTGTCTTGCCCAAGGACACTTACTGGAGAGGTGCTCATCGTGATCAAACCCATGTTTCCACAGGCTCTCTCCTTGCAGAGCAGTGATGTTACCTCTACTCCACCCAGCCGGTACAACGTACAGCTTGGCAACGGTTCACCTCGGCAACGTCTTGACTCAGATAGAGCCAGAGGCGTGATAAAGAGTCGAAACGATGCCTGGTCAACTTGGGTGGAATAAAAGATCTCAGTTTTAAGCCTTGGTGCGGTGTGACTATCATTTGTCTGTCTGAAACACATTTAATGTCCAATGGTCGGATGAACCGAATCACATCATGAATGATATTCGAGAACCAAATCGTCTGAAATTTGTGGATGGTTTGATTAGTTTGAACTATATTTTTATGTGGTGCACAAGCCCACTCTTTGTTAATCAAAAGGCTGGTGGCGCACGAGCGTTTTGAGAGAGAGGAAGGAACGTCCGTGAGAGGATCGTGCTTTGTATCCCTGTCAGCGTCCATCCAGCTTTTTGATGGGGAGGGCCTTTTCACGTCCGGTGGTTGACCCTCCCGGTCAAAACGGCATGGACGCAGGGAAGTGCATGGTGCACACAAGCATTAAATGCATTCGTGTGCCGCCAGCCTAAGAGACAATTCAATCCAGGGTGCTCACAAGTCACGATGTGTCACAAATGTCCATTCCTAATGGTGTGGAAGAGTTATGGCGCTCTCCATACACTGCATTATCTCCAAGCTACACTAATGGGTCTGCTATAGTGTGATCTGGTTGCTGAATAACTCTCTGGAGATCCAAAGTAGACATTGTACCATATCATTAATCTGTACTTCACTAAAGCCGATACGACTTCTAGAATTTCTAACTCTGCCAAGAGTCTGAATTAGTCACACTACATGATAAGGTTGAGGAGAGTTCCTTGGATGCTATCGGTCTGACTCTATTATTATTATTAAAAAAAAGATGGATCTTTGATGACCTTTATGATAAATGAACTTTTACGTACCATTAAACCGGCACTAGATATTATATTTCTTGGCTTCATTAGCCTTTGAAATGTTTTAATCCTTCAAGTGGACAGGTTTTGAGTCTCATATAAGGATAAGGGATAAGGAGTAAGGTTATTCCTTTTCCAGCATCTTAATGAACGAAGAAATGTTCACACTTTTGCTCTTTGTTGCTTTCACCATAGTTACCTGCTGTCTTATCTCGTGTAATATATATGCAAAGTATTTTTCTCGACCCTCTACGTTTTGTATCTTTTTTTTCTGATCCTTTGGCAGAGGTCTGTGAGATTGAAGGTGAGAGTACTCACACGTCTTCACATAAAAGTCCAACCTTTATTGTAAAAGCATCAACGTCTCGGCTCGTTCGAGCCTTTGTCAAGACAATACAAACATATACAAACAAACTTAAATAGAAACTATTACATACACTCAGCAAGCAGCTCACTTGCTCCACCTCCCGTGCTGGAGCCCAGCCAGTGTATGTTCCCTCCCCCTTGTATTGACTTGATGTCGCACACCTATGACACAGTAATCAAGTTACCATAGTAACCAAAAGCTATGCATGTCACTACTATCCAGTTTAGGTCTCTTAACCACATTAAATATTGGAGCACAAATGCCCACCGATAGCATATATATATATATATGCATATACAATATATATGGCCTGTCCAAAATAAAGTCACACACTGTAATATTTGGTTGTGTTGCCTTTGGCTGTGATTGCGGCATGCATTCGCCATGGCAACATTTCGATAAGCTCATGCGATGTCACAACATTTATTTGCATCCAGAGTGGCATTAATTTGTGGCCAAGATCTTGTATTGATGATGGGAGAGTCGCAGCGCTGCGTAAAGTCTTCTCCAGCACATTATCCCAAAGATTCTCAATGGGGTTAAGGTCTGGACTGTGCGGTGGCCAATCCATGTGTGAAAATGATGTCTCATGCTCCCTGAACCACTCTTGCACAATTTGAGCACCATGAATCCTGGCATTGCCATCTTGGAGTATGCCCGCTGTGCCATCAGGGGAGAAAAAAAACCATTGATGGAAAAACCTGCTCATTCAGTATATTCAGGGTGTCACATGACCCATTTTTTGGGCACATAATGTTGCTGAGCCTAGACCTGACCAACTAAAGCAACACCAGATCATAACGGGCTTGTTCGACAGGTGGTGACTTTTTTATTGGCCAGGCACAGGAAGTGTATATATATATATATATATATAAACAAAAACCTTGAAGGATGCGCTTGAGAACTTTAGATAAAATATTGAACTTTTTTAGGTTCCCTGGTGGTCTGATTGTGTTAATATTTTTTAATGTCAAACCGGAACATTGTTTGCGTTGTATTGTGTGTGTCATGATGTGTTTTACTTTACACCCTCCTGCATTGCGGCACTTGCAGGGAAGGGAACCTGGAAGACAGATGCCGACATCGGCCGGAGGACACAGCAGGAGGACATCGGGGGGGGGGTCACAGGGACAAGGTGAGTTACACTATAGGGTAATCCCGAGTGTTGCTCTGGGTTACCGCTTTTGGTACTGAAAATTAACCCTGAGCCACACTCTGGATTACCACCAGGGAGGTTAATAAGGATTCATGCCATAATATCTCTGTTGGTCTTGGTGTACCGTAGATACTCGAGTATAGCACGACCAGAATATAACATTATGGATGGAGATTTATTATGGAAATGAGAGAGTACTCAAGACTCGAATATAACGCGAGGAGGAAAAGTATACTGTACCGGCAAACAATTAAAATCCTTCCAGGTTCTCTTAACACAGTCAGGCTGCCCCTCAGGTCAGGGTGCTCTGCTCTAGAATGATTGCAGTTGTTACTAAGTATGAAGCTGCTGGTCTTCTGTCTTCTTTACTAATGATTAGATGGCCGGCGGAGGTGAGCGAGGTGAATGATTGGCTTAAACTGAGCGTGCCCTCTGGCCATGATGGATCCCACCTCTCCCGAATCTGGGAGTTCCTGAAGTATTTGCAAGCATCAGGGAGCCCGCATTCACTACAGCAAGACTACCAGAACTTCCGGGAGACTTGGGATCCAGAGAAAGGCAAGTTTTTTTATAAAAAAAAAATTACACGCGATGCAGATGTCTCGAATATAAAGCGACCCCTCCAATTTTAAGATAAATTTTTGTCACCAAAATCTAGCGGTATACTCGAGTATCTAGAGTAACCTGTATATTGGCTGATATGTAACAATATAGATTGTAAACTCTTGAGCAGGATCCTCTCTCCTACTGTTCTGTGTGTTTAAACTATATGTGTAATTGTTGCTGTATGTCACCCATTGTACATCGCTACAGAACTGGTTGCGACTTTATATATACTTGAAATTCTAAATTTAGGGACATATTCTGGAGATAATTGCAATGATGGAAAAGTAAAAGTAGTTCCAAAATGCTGGAGAATATGTATACAGAGAGGTGTTATGCCAGCAAACAGCTCCTAAACACAATGAATCTGTGTCTGTGTGGTAAGGAATGCTCTATATTGAGCGTGATAAGTCCTGTTTGTATTATTTCCAGTATTCACACTTTGTTCATCTCCAATGATCTGATATTTTTCTTCTTTAGGAGCAGTTTTCGCAACTTTCTGTATTCACTGACTTGTCTTTAAACGAAAGAGAAATCATTTTGCAGTTGAGCAATACGAAACAGTTGCCACATAAAAAACAAATGTATCCACATGATTTTATGATTGAGCAATTGCTTTTCTGAAACTGTAGCTTGGCAGAGCAGATCCTCTGTCGCGGCCACAAGCTTCTTTCACAATAAGCATATTTTCCATCCCACAACACACAAATGTGCATTTTTGCTAGCTGAGAGATCGCTTATGTTTTCCAGCCTCATTTAACACACGCTTTCCGTGATTATCTCTTCCTTTGGACTCTTTTAATGTTTGATGCTTCGTCTGTGAATTAATGAAAACACAAATTTTCGCAGCGTGGTTACAAAAATGTTTAAATCTGCATACAGGTTATCCAAAACCATGTTCAATATTATATCATAATGTGCATAGTTATATTATACAAACCAAAAACTCTGTTTAAAGTGAACTTGTGATAAAAATGTTTACTTTTTCATAGTATCATATTAAGCCATACATCATTGCTTAGGGAACTTCCTGATATACAGCCGCCCCACAAACACACCTTCATAAACTTACTACACTGTATAACTCATTCTGTCGCTTTGTGCTACAATGTAACTACATGACCCACCATCGTGCCATGTTAAAAGAGCTAAACTGGCCTTCACTGGAGTCTAGACGCACCCTTCACCTTTCCAGCCTGGTGTTTAAGAGCATTTCTCGGAATTTACCCCCCTACCTGAATAGGCTGCTTCCCCCAGCAGTTCCCTCATCCTATAACCTCCGATCCAGGACCAACACCTTACTTACAATACCACAATACAAAAAGAAAGTGTCTCAATCCTCATTTTCCTACAGAGCACCGCAATTATGGAATAACCTCCCAGACGCCATCAAATCTTCCCCTAGTCTAAAGTCACTTATCAGATGTCTATTAACATACCTTGATACAGAATGCACCTGTAAACAAGTAACATAGTGACTATATACAGAATGCACCTGTAAGCATGTAACATAGTGACTATATACAGAATGCACTTGTAAACATGTAACATAGTGACTATATACAGAATGCACCTGTAAACATGTAACATAGTGACTATATACAGAATGCACCTGTAAACGTGTAACATAGTGACTATATACAGAATGCACCTGTAAACATGTAACATAGTGACTATATACAGAATGCACCTGTAAACATGTAACATAGTGACTATATACAGAATGCACCTGTAAACATGTAACATAGTGAATATATACAGAATGCACCTGTAAACAAGTAACATAGTGACTATATACAGAATGCACCTGTAAACATGTAACACAGTGAATATATACAGAATGCACCTGTAAACATGTAACATAGTGACTATATACAGAATGCACCTGTAAACATGTAACATAGTGACTATATACAGAATGCACCTGCAAACATGTAACATAGTGACTATATACAGAATGCACCTGTAAACATGTAACATAGTGACTATATACAGAATGCACCTGTAAACATGTAACATATAGTGACTATATTTCTTACATATTTATTTATTGTTAATCTGTAGATTTGTGTTGTTTTTTTAATATCTTGCATTTACTACTTTGTATTTCTGTAACGACTGTAACATTTCAATGTTCTTGAACCCAGGACATACTAAAAACGAGAGAAATCTCAATGTATCCTTCCTGGTAAAACACTTTATAAATAAATAAATAAATAACACATAATTTTTAGTGATTTAACACACCTGTTTCTAAAACCTCTCCAGTGGTATAGGCACATCTTGGATGCCAAGTCAAGCACCTCTGGCCCCTCATAATCCTTTCCCGTTTTAGGGCCCTATTCCATAGTTGACGCTAACATGGAGATGGTAAGCAGGATAATGTGAACTTGCAGATATTCCCTTACCGTCTTCGTGTTAACGTCGTATTCTGTGGAATCTGCCATCTCAGTACCTTGCCCCGGGGTGCAGCGCTAACCTCCCTGATACCCTCAGTAGTGCTTCCGTGCCGCCGTGAGTACCAGCTCCTGGAGTCCATAGGACTACATACTACATGAAGGCTTGCGCTTCCGGCCCGCAAGCTCTGCACGAGCTCACTCTCACGAGATCGCGCAGCACTGAGGAGTGAATGTGGAGGGAGACTCGGGATGGGCTTTAATGGGGGGGTTTCGAGTGTGTTAAATGATTTTGCGTTGGACAAGACATAATGATATGTTTGTCGCTACCTCATAATTATCACATATATATATATATAAACAAAACCAGGGAGAGAGCACTCCAGTCAAACACATTCAAAAAACCTGCAACAACAGCTCCATGCATGGGTTCATTATACCAGCTTTTACCACATGTTGAAAAAAAAATCTAAGCTTTGTTGAATAAAATGGTGGAAAATTAGTTCGCAATGAACGGCTGTGAATTGCTTAAGCCTGCTAAAAGCGTCAATGTAATCCACCCTCTGGCAGGTCCTACTCTGCAAACCTAATGACTGCCCATAATGGGATAAACTCACTTACTGAGGAACAGGTCCCTTCATGGAGCTCCCGCAGATCAAGGTTAGATAGAACCTGGAGGAGGAGTACCTGTGGCAGGGAGGGGTGCATACCCAAGGGATTCATATAGAAAAAGCATAGATTTAAGAATTTTTCACCATGTGGTAAAAGCTGGTATAATGAACCCATGCATGAAGCTGTTGTTGCAGGTTTTTTGAATGTGTTTGACTGGAGTGCTCTCTCCCTGGTTTTGTTTGTATTTTATTTCTGAGATGCACCTGCACTGACTGCTTAGTTTAGGTTGAGTGCTACCCCCCCCATGTGTTTTATATATATATACAGTTGTGTTCAAAATTATTCAACCCCCACTGAAATTGAGTGTTTTGGCCAGTTTGACATTGATTTTGATCATTCAGTCATCTTGCTTACAATTAAATCAAAGAGGCACGTGTAGGTCAGACAAATATAACATAACATTTATAATGAAATAACCACAAATGTCTTTTCTGTGCTCACATCATTATCAGTTTTATTCAACCCCCAAGTGACATTCAATCTTAGTACTTAGTACGACATCCTTTTACAGTTATAACAGCTTTTAAACGTGAAGCATAGCTTGACACAAGTGTCTTGCAGCGATCTACGGGTATCTTCGCCCATTCGTCATGGGCAAAAGCCTCCAGTTCAGTCTCATTCTTAGGCTTGCGCACTGCAACTGCTTTCTTTAAGTCCCACCAGAGGTTCTCAATCGGATTTAAGTCAGGTGACTGCGATGGCCACTCCAAAATGTTCCAGCCTTTAATCTGCAACCATGCTCTAGTGGACTTGGAGGTATGCTTGGGATCATTGTCCTGTTGAAAGGTCCAACGTCTCCCAAGCCTCAGGTTTGTGACGGACTGCATCACATTGTCATCCAATATCTCCTGGTACTGAAGAGAATTCATGGTACCTTGCACACGCTGAAGCTTCCCTGTACCTGCAGAAGCAAAACAGCCCCAAAGCATGATTGACCCCCCGCCATGCTTCACAGTAGGCAAGGTGTTCTTTTCTTCATAGGCCTTGTTCTTCCTCCTCCAAACATAGCGTTGATCCATGGGCCCAAACAGTTCTAACTTTGTTTCATCAGTCCACAGAACACTATCCCAAATCTTCTGTGGTTTGTCCACATGACTTTTGGCATACTGCAGTCGACTCTTCTTATTCTTTGGAGACAGCAAGGGGGTGCGCCTGGGAGTTCTGGCATGGAGGCCTTCATTACGCAGTGTGCGCCGTATTGTCTGAACTGAAACTTCAGTACACACATCTGACAAATCTTTTCTCAGTTCCTCAGCAGTCACACGGGGACTTTTCTCCACTCTACGCTTCAGGTAGCGCACAGCAGTCGAAGTCAGCATCTTCTTTCTGCCACGACCAGGTAGCGTTTCAACAGTGCCCTTTGCCTTGAATTTGCGAATGATGCTTCCTATGGTCTCTGTTGGTATGTTTAACATCTTTGCAATCTTCTTATAGCCATTGCCCTTCCTGTGAAGAGTAATCACCTCTTCTCTTGTCTTCCTGGACCATTCTCTTGACTTCACCATGTTTGTAACCACACCAGTAAATGTCTAGAAGGAGCTGAGTATCACAGTCATTTTAAAGCTGCCTAATTGGTGCTTATTATGCTTTATTGCTGCTCCGTGACATCCACAGGTGTTTTCAATACCTGATTGAAAACACTTGAATGAACCTCTGTTCTTCAGAGTGGTGGTCTTTAAGGGGTTGAATAATTGTGTCAATGAAGAATTCACAAAAGAAACATTTACTACTGTATTACAAAACCAATTGATGTCATTTTAGTTGCATATGGTTCTTTAAAAAGTCCTTGTAGGATTTCATTCTGAATACAATTACAAATGTACACTAAATTCCCTAAAACCCTTTACAGCATTGGGGGTTGAATAATTTTGAACACAACTGTATATATATATATCCCATATAGATTGTAAATTACCTTGGGAACAGAGTCATTCAATCATACTGTGTCTTCCTTGTTAAGATATTTCTGTTGTAAAGTATCCTCACCTTGTGGGGAATCTGACGGCCCTACAGCAATATTAAGTGTTATTATTATTTATTACCTATAGTCACTATCTGATCTCATGCATTCAAAGTAATTTCCTTTTTTTTATTCATTTAAAATGCCCTGATTTTATATTCTGAATTATGCTTTATTTTGCAATTCTTTCTTCACAAATCAAATCAAATCAAAATCAAATCAAAATAAGCTTTATTGGCAGGACCAAATACATTTTAGCATTGCCAAAGCATATGGGGAGGAGGGGGGTAGTGGGACATATATATGGGGGGGAATGGGCAAGTCCATGGACATTATCAGGGGTAAGGGATAATGTGAAGGGGGATGGGGGCGAGTCCGTGTTGGGGATTTATAAGTCCAGGATCTCTCATGTTCCTCTCAGTCTGTGACGTATTGAGCAGATATTTTCACCGCCGGCTCCTCTTCTCCCAATATGATGTGGAGTTTCCTCGTCTCTTCTATAGAGGTGAAGTCTGGGATGAGAGCGGAGAGTCTTTGGAAGTGAGTTTCCCTCAGTGCTGAGTACTTGGGGCACTGTAGGAGGAAGTGGACCTCATCTTCCAGGGCCTCCTGGTCACAATGCTGGCACAGTCTATTCTCCCTGGGCTTGTAGGTCTGTCTATGCCGCCCTGATTCAATTTCCAGGCTGTGGGCGCTCAGTCTGTACCGGCTCAGGATCTGTCTGTCCTTGGGGTCTTGTAGTACCTCCAGGTATGGGGCCAGTTTGTATTCCCTCTGTAAGGATTGGTAAATGGTGAGTTTCTTGGAGTTTGCTATATCATGTCTCCATTCTCTGATATAGTTTTCCCTGGAATCGTTAATTAGGGCCTTTATTTGATATTTTGTCAGGTTGCCTTCATGGGGGTTTTGGATGATCAGGGTGGATATGAGTTGTTGCAGCCCACATGGTTTTGGATGGTCCTTGTTGGCCAGTAGGGCTTTATGGTGGTATGAGTTGAGGCTGCTGATGTTTAGATTGTCCCAGTATGATAGCGCCCTCTTCTGTACTGCAAGAAGTAAGGGGAGTCTGCCCAGCTCGGCCCGGCAAGCATTGTTAGAGGTACTCCGATGGACTTGGAGGAGGTGCTTGCAGAATTCCAGATGGAATATTTCTGTTGGGCTGGTGTCCCATTTGGGTTGGTCAGGGTAGGTGATGGGGCCCCATACTTCACTGCCATAAAGGAGGATTGGAGTGATGACACTATCAAAGATTTTAAGCCAGACTCTTACAGGCGGTTTTAGTTTGTAGAGGTTTCTCCTGATGGCATAGAAGGTTCTACGCGCCTTGTCTCTTAGGGCCTCTATGGCTGGTTTGAAACTTCCTGATCGGTTTGTTTCTAGGCCGAGGTATGTGTAGCTGTTGGCTTCATCAAGAGTGCAGTTATTAAGTGTGAAACAGGAACTCTTGGTTTTTGCGTTCTTCCTTTGGAAAACCATGACCTTTGTTTTCTTTTGGTTGATGGTAGTGCCCATGCCGCACTGTATTTTTCCAGCACTTCCAGGCTGTCTTGTAGACCTCTCTCTGTTGGTGACAGTAATAGGAGGTCATCTGCATACAACAAGAACTTCACCTCGGTGTCATGTAGAGTTAGTCCTGGTGCTGAGGAGGATTCTAGAGCTTCAGCCAGTCCATTGATGTAGATGTTAAAGAGGGTTGGACTTAGGCTGCAGCCTTGTCTGACTCCACGAGCCTGCCGGAAGTACTCTGTTCTCTTCCCATTCACCTTTATGCTGCAGAAGTTCTCATTATATGAGCTCTTGATGACGTCATATGTTTTCCCTCCTATTCCACTCTCCAGTAGTTTGAGGAAAAGGCCTGGGTGCCACACTGAGT
Organism: Leptobrachium leishanense; assembly: GCA_009667805.1. Classification (NCBI taxonomy): domain Eukaryota; kingdom Metazoa; phylum Chordata; class Amphibia; order Anura; family Megophryidae; genus Leptobrachium; species Leptobrachium leishanense. The sequence continues at coordinate 312,535,138 of CM019067.1, forward strand.
CAAAGGCCTTCTTAAAGTCCACAAAGCAAGCAAATATTTTCCCATGTTTTGTATTGTGGACATGGTCCTTGATGAGACTGTGCAGGGTGTAGATGTGATCTGTAGTGCGATGGTTTGGCATGAATCCTGCTTGGCTTCTGTTGAGGACGTTATGCTGTGTCAGGAAGCTGAGGATTCTTTTGTTCTGGATGCTATTGAACAGTTTTCCCAGTGTGCTGCTGACACATATCCCTCTGTAGTTGGCTGGATCATATTGGTCTCCACTCTTATGGATGGGTGTTATGAGGCCTTGGTTCCATACTTGAGGGTAGAATCCAACACTCAGGACCAGGTTGAAAACTTTACATATTGCGGTGTGTACTTCTGGAGAGCCGTGTTTAATCATCTCTGGAAGAATTCCATCCATCCCGCTGGCTTTTTTACTTCGCAGATCTTGGATTTTTTCTGCTACTTCTTGGGGTGTAATGGGTGTATCTAACGGGTTTTGGAAATCCTTGATTTTTTCCTCCAGTTCATGTAGTCTTCTGATGATGTGTTCCTGTTCCCCAGTTAGCTCCTCTTTGGGAATGTCTTTGTACAGGCTCTTGAAGTAGTTGAGCCAGATGTTGCCATCTTCACTTTTAAGTATTATTCAAAGGGAGTCGAATTGGCTACGAAATTGCACCGAACAGTGGATAACCCCGTACAGTGCACTTTCGCCTCCAAGCGGCTATTTAAAAAGCAGGCAGTTCACCAAATATTGGCGAATTTTAAGTGAAATACGGTGCCTGTTCAATGGCAGTGAAATCCCCATAGAGAAGCAATGTCAGTGAAATGCCCTGATTTTCGGTGGTTTCATTCGGCAGTTTTAATCAGGCGAATCCCACAGGTTTCAATGTAAAAAAAAATCATTTTATTAACTATTTCTTAAACCGTTTATTCTTTTAATTTTTCAGCAAAAAGTCTTTTATTTATTTATTTTTTTAGGATGTTTTAGGCATATTGAGGGATTTTTTGGCGAAATTTCTTTTTCAGATTTTTTTAAAAATGGTGTTTTATTTCTGTAACAGTCCTTTTTATTATTATTCATAGGATCTTATATATTAATTCCAGGCATTTTTCGTCCAATAGTTTTTTTTGCAAACAGCTTTTTAAAGTTGCAGTGATTTTTTTGTGGGTTTTTTGCTTTTTTTCCTTACCCTGCTCGTCAGCTTGGAGGCTTTTTTTTTCTGGCGGCTGGTCGGTGTTCTGTTTGGTGGATTGACAGAATTTTCAGATGCGTTCGGCGGTTTTGCAGTGAACCGTTGGCTGCTTTCGGCTTTTTTTTCAGTTTTGCAGAATTTTTTCATTCGAAAAAGGTCGTTTTACGGAGGCGTTCTGCGGCTTTTCCCTGCACTTCGGGGACCCTGCAGTGAATGTTGAATTCATTGCAGGGTCGGGGGAATTTCATTCCCTGAAGTGCAGAGAAATTAAACGAACGTTCCGATGAAATTTTGGCGCTCTTTGAATAGCCCAGGTAGTCCAGATTTGCACTTACAGGCAGTGAAGACGTCCGATGCGTCTTTCATTATTGTAGTTTATTAACAACAATTTGCTGCTCATCATTTTCAATCTACATTTTTCAACGATGTTGTCAATTCATCAGAATACATTGTGGATTGATTAAGGCTAGGGACAGATGAGCGCATTTTCTGCGGCCACCGTCAAAATGTACGTCGATGCGTGCGCACGCATTTTTTCACGGAATACGCTTAAGTGGTCAGACGATGCGCAATTCTGGACGTATTTCATGACGATGGGGTGAAAAGAAGTCTAGGGAAATCCGGCTTTTTGAACGTTATGTTGGCCGCACACTAGCAGCGTCTGACATCTCCTAATCACGCACACACGCTGCTATGCGGCCGCAGCGCACTCTGTACGTCAGTACCAGCGGTTTAACGTTCTCGAAAAAATGCGTTCATTTTCCACTTGCGTTGCGCGGCCGGACTTTTGTGCGACCGTACTTCGTATATTGGCTGTCATTGCCCGTCATCTGCTGCTAGTGCGGCCGTGATTATGTGCGCCAGAACGCGCGTTCGCACTGCCTCAGTCTGACCCTAGCCTAAGATCACACTTTTGCCGAGCAGGCGCTCCAAACCCTATGGTATCTCACATTTTTTATCGTGCTATGATATCGTTTTCCTAGGAACACCTTGACAAACACTGAAATAAGAAAACAAGTTCACAAGATTCACTGTCACTTCTCGAGAAATTCATTGCTTCTTATGAAATGCATAAACACAGGGTTATTCAGAGAGAGGTGAAATCCAGGAGAATAACTAGAGAAGCAAAAATTCTAGGTCAAAATAGTCGTTTTGGAAAGTGAGATAAATGGGAGAATTTCTCTGGTTTGGCTATTTTGACCTAGAATTTTAACTTCTCCAAAAGTTCTGCTGGTTTTCACCTCTCTCTGAATAACCCTATGAGCGTTGAGAGACAAACTATCAGGTCTATTCAAAGAAAGGTGACAATCTGGAGAATTGGCAGTAGAAGAGAACAATCTAGACCAAATAGCCAATTTGGAAAGTGAGATAAATGGCAGAATTTCTCTGGTTTGGCTATTTTGACCTAGAATTTTAACTTCTCCAAAAGTTCTCCTGGTTTTCACCTCTCTCTGAATAACCCTATGAGTGTTGAGAGACAAACTATCAGGTCTATTCAAAGAAAGGTGAAAATCTGGAGAATTGGCAGTAGAAGAGAACAATCTAGACCAAATAGCCGATTTGGAAAGTGAGATAAATGGCAGAATTTTTCTGGTTTGGCTATTTTGACCTAGAATTTTAACTTCTCCAAAAGTTCTGCTGGTTTTCACCTCTCTCTGAATAACCCTATGAGCGTTGAGAGACAAACTATCAGGTCTATTCAAAGAAAGGTGAAAATCTGCAGAATTGGCAGTAGAAGAGAACAATCTAGACCAAATAGCCGATTTGCAAAGTGAGATAAATGGCAGAATTTTTCTGGTTTGGCTATTTTGACCTAGAATTTTAACTTCTCCAGTCATTCTCCTGAGTTTCACCTCTCTCTGAATAGATCTGTACGAATCGTCACATTGCTGACTGTAAAGAAAATCTAAATGTATCTTCAATTATCACCTTGATTAAATAATCCCAGTGTGAAGGCATGATCAAGGAAACGAACGCGAGCAAAGGCTTCTTAATCTTAATGCAGATAATCCATTCCAGACAGGCACATGCTTTGCGTTTAGGGCTCTCCTGGAGCTCGTGCTTGATATGTAGCAGACCCCTGATAATTGAATCACGCGAGTGACAAAAGATGATTAAAGCTGAATCAGTGTATTTCATTCTCGCTGCGCACACTTTCCGCACGGGGGTGAGAAGAGAGTTTGCTGCTTCACAAGCAAACATGAAATGAATGCACTCATCTTAGTGTTGATGATAAAAATGGTCTCTTCACTAAACTGTAAAGTATAAATTGACAGGAGGAAAGCACGATGTAAGCCCAGTAACTCCAAAAACCAACCCCTCATTTTATTTTTAGTTTCAATATTTGGCCAATGAAAATACAATCATGCTATGTTTTACACTGACAAACACTCTGTATACACAAACACAGACAAACATTCTATATAAACAAACAGAGACAAACACTCTGTATACACAAACACAGACAAACATTCTATAGAAACAAACACAGACAAACATTCTATATAAACAAACACAGACACACTATACACACACATACACACACAGACATTATAGCGGTTATTCAATAAGCGGCAAACTTGCTGCCGAATTGCACCGAACAGTGAATTTCACTGTATGGTTCAATTTCACGGCAGTTGGTCTTTTCCAAACGTGGTCAATTCGTCAAATATTGGTGCATTGATAGCTGGGTGGAGTAGAGGTAACATCACTGCTCTGCATGGAGAGAGCCTGTGGAGACATGGGTTCAATCCCAGCCAGAGCTCTTATCCAGTAAGTGTCCTTGGGCAAGACACCTAACGGTACTCGCCACCCAGGACATACTTGAAAACAAGAGAAATCTCAATGTATCCTTCCTGGTAAAATCCTTTCTCCAAAAAAAAAAATGTGGTGCAGTTCGACGGCAGTGAAATCCCTATAAAGAAGTAATGGTTAATCTATTCAGAGAACAACGAAATGTCAGTGAAATGCCCTGATTTTTGGTGGTTCAGTTCGACAGGTTTAAACAGACGAATCCCATAGAATTGAATGTAAACAAATATTTTATAATACTGCATATTATTGTTTTTAGTATTTTTTCTATTAAACCGTGTATTGTTTTAATTTACAGTAAAACGCCTTAGGGCCATATTACATTCCTCGCGCATCGGTTTTGCGCGCACGCAAATGCGCATTTGCGCGAGGAGAAAACCATTTGCGCTTAACGTCGTATTTCAACGTTCGTGCAAACGATGCGCGTTAGCGTTTAATGCGGATGGACTTGCGCGAGCGTGATGAACTGTGCGCGTCCTGTACTTAACATTGTGAGCGCAAATGCGTTAAGCGGATGGTATTTCAATAGATGCGCATCTTTTTATGAACGACGTTTGCGCGCATAATTTTAACGTCATTGAAAAGCTGGTGTTAACTGCAAATCGGATCGTTCTGGCTGAAACCAAATACGCCAGCACAGTATAGTTACACATTCTACACATACCCAAACAAAACAATTGTGAATTCGTGCATATTTTTATTATTGCTGCAGCATGTATACTCAGATTTATTTTGGCAGGCGCAAAAACGTTAGTGAGTCAATTAAGGTGAATTGATGTCAATTAAGGTTCTTAATTCTGATTGTCTGAATCCCGCGAAAAAAACAGTTCGCGCACTGATTTACATGTGCAACGTTACTGCGCGCGTATTACACTTCGTTATGCGCATTTTTTTTACTAACGCTATATTTTGACGGATGGGAAAATGCGTTCGGATCCGAATATCACGTTAATTTTCGCGCGATAACGCTGGACAATGCGTGCAAAAAAAATTGCGCTGCCCGAACGCAATTGCGCAGAGAATGTAATATAGCCCATATTATTTATTTTTTCGAATTTTAGGTCATTTCGGCGGCACTCGGTGGTCTGTTCGGCAGTCTTCGGCGACGTTCAGCATGCTGATAGGTAGTTCGGCGGCGGTCTTTGGCAGTTCCACATTCCGCGAACGTCTGGGACCCTGCGGTGAATAGTGAATTCACTACAGAATCAGCAAAGTGGAATCCCCGATTTCTGAATAACTCCTTTTATATATACAGTATATAATCGATCAAAATGGGATACACTCAAAGACTTGAAAAATGTAACTTTTGTTCTGTGCACATTATCAAAGCTTAATCAGGCCTTGATTAAGGTTCTTAAAGCTAAAATGTACTCACAAACAAGCACACAAAATATATACACAAGACGTTTGGGAAGATTAAGTGCTGGCTTTTTGGATACTGTATATATGATAGTACAGTAATTCCACTGATGTCATACACACACTTTATTTATCTATCAAAATTTGAAGTCCAAATCTTCCGAACACCACAGATAAACCCTCCCTTTGACTGCCAAACACCACATCTATGCCAGAAAAACTCCACCCATCACCCAACTTCGTTTCCACGTTGGTTATCTTCTGAGAAACAACTCTGTGTTCATTTATTTATTTAATGTATTTTTATTTTAAATTAAGAGATATATCTCTAAAAATAAGCAATGTTCATTCAACAATAAATCCAGAAGTCATATTGCATAATAAATACTAAGAACAATGTGCCTGTGTTCCATTTTCCCACTCTGTCCCCCTGACCCCTGTTGGTCCCTCACTGTCCTACGAACCCACATCTGTCCCACACTTCCCGTGGGCTGCACCTCTGTCTCTACCTGCTCTTCAGGAACATTTATGTCCCTCTTTGTACATGTGCATCACAACTACCCCTTTTTTCCCCTGAGCCTGCCATCTATCCCTCTGTGTCTCTGGGTCTCATGTGTGTCTCATTCTGTTCCTGTGTCCCATGTCTTACTCTGAGCCCCATGTCTATTATTATAATTATTATTATCCTTTATTTATACAGCGCCACATATTCGCTTTACAAGATCTACGTATGTACAAGGGGTTGATACATTGGAATATCACACATGGATGATGACCTGATTCAGGGGAACCTGTTCCCAAGGGAACTTACAATCTATGAGATGTACAAGTATTTTGTGAGGTAGGTGCCTCCATATCATTCGGTGTCTTGTCCAAGGACACTCGCTTTTGGTGTCTTCTGAGGGGGATTGTAGAGCAGCGACCCGGTGGTTGCGTTGAAGCCGCTTCTCATAAAGTCGAGACTTGCTTCTCCACAGTTGTATTGGAGGGATGTGCTGAACGGGATTTGTCTTGCTTCTCCACAGTCGTGGTAGAGACGTTACCACTGGACTCCACAGCCGATATTGTGTGGTAGCTTAGGTGTCTTGCCCAAGGACACTTACTGGAGAGGTGCTCTGACCTGGCCCGAGATGTCTATCCCATTGTGTCCTTGTGCTACATGTTTGTGACAGTATCCAATTTTGTTCCCATTCTCAAGCCACTTGTCTGTCCTTGTGTCCCACATTTGTCACTGGACCCCATGTCCATCTCATTTTGTCTCTGTCAGGGTGCTCCTTGTCTGTCCCTCTGTTTTTCTTGGCCTTTGTCGGTCTCATATTCTTTAAACCATCAGGGTTATTCAGAGAGCAGTGAAAAGCAGGAGAATGACTGGAGAAGGGAAAATTCTAGGTCAACATAGCCAATTTGGAAAGTGAGATAAATGAGAGAATTTTTTTGGTTTGGCTATTTTGACCTAGAATTTTCCCTTCTCCAGTCATTCTCTTGCTTTCACTGCTCTCTGAATAACTCTGCATATATTCGTAGTACAGGAGGAGCGGGGTCACGCCTTTTTCCCGATGGGGCGACTGCAACCACCAAATGTATCCAGCCCAGCAACATGTATAAAACATAACGAGAAAAAATATATTCCATATTCCAAATATATACCATATATTCATTGGCATTTGTTTTTATTGGTTTTATTAAAAGGACCATCTTGCCACCTTGACTATTTAATGTATTTTAAAGCATCATGTGTAGCTGAATGCTCCCTTCCCATCCCATCAGATGCCCCATCAGGCTGAAATAGCCTTCTGAACCAGAGCGCTATCCTCCACTCCAATGGCTGCCAATCACTCCCCCCACTGGACAGCCTTCCAGGGATTAGGTTGGCAATGGACAACTCAGTGCAATGCCGACTTCCCATTGTTGTACAGTGCAGATGCATTGAGAGACATTGCATGGGATGGATGTTCACTGGGGGCTTCAACCCACTGACAAATCTGCTTCTTCTGTTAAAGCTATAAGTTGATTTTATAATGATACTTTTTGGTAAATAAAAACAGAATGGAGGGTCGGGAGGGATTAATATTTAACCCATCAGTTTTTCTCCCCATCCCCCTCTTTTTACCTTAGCGCGAGAATGTTGCACTCCTGCCCTTAGATTCTGATGACTTACAATTCCCAGAATTCTTGGAAAAAAAACAGATAATCATGGGAGTTGTAGTCCAGCAACATCTGGCATGCTGGAGTTTGACATCCCTGTTATCTGTGATGGGCTTCGGATGACCCAGAAAACATTGTTACATTCTGTCACTTACGAAACTGAATGAAAACCAGGCAAGACTCTTACTCTACCTTTTCGTTAAATTACGCTTGATAGCATCTCCATTACCTCTGCTCCAACCACTAAACACGTTACAGACGGAGTCACATGAAATAAGCAAACTTTTTCTTAATGTGATTATATACAGAGAGAGCTCATAAAATAACCATTACAGCCTGTGTTACTACAGGTAAATGACGACGTGAAAATATCCTGTGTTTTTAAAGCAGCAAGATGGACCATTCTGTAGCTCGAGTGCTTCGAAGAAATTTTGGGTCATGTTGTATTAACCCTTTCGCTGCTGAGGCTTTTCCCGCCCCTGTGCTGAGGTCATTTTTACCGGTTTTGCTCATCATGTTTAAACGTGTTTTGAAGGCTTATTTTAGTATATGACCCAGACATATTATATATCGTTCTTTTCGTCAGACTCGGTAGATTCATAATATGTCATTATTATATGTATGCGTTATGTCATGTCTGTATATTATAACAAAAAATGCAATAAAATATGTATTTTCAATAATTTACAACGTGTAAAGTGTATTTTTTCACATTTTAACATGCGAGCAATTGCGGTTATATTTTGTATGGGGTGCGCTTGTTAAAAAAATTAGAGATGGGGTCTCGTTACATTTTTTTTTGGGGAAAATTACACTATTTTTAACAAACGCACCGCATACAAAAATCGTTAGTGCAGCATCATTGTTCACATTATAATTGAAATGGGAACAATATTGCTGCATTGACAAACCAAAAAAAAGAAAAAAAAAGTGTTTATTTCTTTTTTTTATAATTTTTTTTTTTTTTTTTTTTACAACATTTTTCACAGTAGTGTTTGGTATCGTTGGAACGGCCATGCTCTGTGTTTGGTAACCCCTAGCTGCCACGGATCGGGAGATAGGGAGTTCCAATGAACTCCCTATCTCCACCGTTGGTGGCAGTTAGGGGTTAAGTCCAGGACTGGCGTCATCGTGCTACGCACGATGACGCCAGTCCTCAGGGGGAGTTCCCGGAGGCTTGGCCGACATCCAAGATGTCGGCCAGCTCCGGGAAAGAATCGCGAACCGGCGCTTTTCAGCGCCGATTCGCGATCCAGCTCCCCAGGGGTTAATGCCAGGCACCATTTGGAAGGGCAGGCTGTGCCCTTCCAAATGATGCCTGGGTTAACCCCCGCAGAGCCGCCGATCGGGAGGGAGAGAGGTCCGAAGGACCTCCCCCCCTCCCTTTCAGGCGCCTCCTCCGCACATGCAGGGGGGTGCCTGAATTAGGTGTCATCGCGCTGCCGCGATGACACCTAATACCAGCGGCTGCGGTTCCGGATGCGCGGTTGACATCCAGGATGTCAGCCCGCACCGGAGGGGCCAGCGATCGGCCGGAACCCGGCCGAACGCTGACCCCAATGGGAGGACGCGCTCAGCACGTCCTCAGCACAGCAGCGGTAATGCGGAGGACGCGCTGAGCGCGTCCTCTGCATTGAAGTGGTTAATGTATAATGATTATATTTCCTACATATTTATTTTCTGTGTTAATCTGTATATTTGTGTTTTGTTTTTAATAACTTGCATTTTATTGCTTTGTATTTCTGTAACGACTGTAAAATTTCAATGTTCTTGAACCCAGGACATACTTGAAAACGAAAGAAATCTCAATGTATCCTTCCTGGTAAAATACTATGCAAATGAATAAATAAATAATTTGACCTGAATCTATTAAACGTATTCTCATATTATAGATGGGGGAAGATGGCTATACATGCTAAATGTTGGCAGCAATATATCATAAATATATATCATTTTAACCCCATTAACACCCAAAGTCGAGTTATCTCGCTTCTGCATTGTAATGTATTAAAAAGCACTCATTAGCATATCAGAAAAACATTTTCAAGCCTTTTAAAAGCAAGACAAGTGTGTCCCCTGTGGAGAAACAAAATCCTTTGTTTTATGTCTCTCCAAGCACCCTGGAAAGACATAAAACCAGCTGCAAATGGCAGCCGTAATCCTCACTGTAACAAAAAAATTCTAATAGATTACTGCTGCGTTACAACAGCCAGGGAGAAGGCAGGATATAGTGAGAGCTCTGGGGTCACTCACTGTTGTACGGGGATAATATTCAGGGGGTTATAAGTGTTACTGTTATCTCTATATACAGGCATTATGTCATATACAGATTTCATTTTTATATTCTGTTGGTATTTTTTGGAAGTTGCATTGCTAATAATCTCAACAATAATCTCAACAATTACAAACTCTCAACTAGAGATGGAACAAACTATTAATTTATATTGCTGGGAGGTGTCTTTGTGTTTTTGATCCACCCTCTGTATGTGAAATCTGGATCCGATTCAAGGGAAAGAGTTTCACAACTATTTACGTTTGGTAATTACAAATACAATACATAAATCAAGTTGCAAGCACAGAATATGTTGAATGCAAGGGTGATATGTAGATTCGAGGAGCCCCAATACCACTCTACCACCTTTCTAGTTTTTGAGTTTTTTTTCAGTAAAGATGGGTTAGAAACAAACTATGATTATTTAAATTACACATAGATGACATATTAAAACTATTTTAAAAAAGTGAAATAATTTAAAAAAAATAATAATGATGATAAATTCTAGACTTATGCAGCGCTGAAAAGTCATCTTGGTCTGGTTTGAATTGTTTCGTAATCTGAAAATATTAGATTCGGAAATAATCAGTATCAGCCGATTCAGAACATAGGAAGAAACCCGAAATTTCGGTATCTCACCAATTTGGAATATCAGAAATGTCTGATATATTCGATCATGTCACATTTTCCCCAGTTTTGGCCGCGTCCCCTGGTAGTGAAGGGCCTCCATGTCTGTTCTGCTCGGTTTTGTGTTTGGCTGTGCTTTCTGGGGCTGATCTGGGGTTCTGTTGTGATCTCCTGGTCTGGGGTCACATGGCTCGATCACACAGACCCACTCCCTATATATATCCCAGCAGCACAGAGCCTCAGTTAACCATTTGTAGAGTTCCATGGTGGTTCTGATTCATGTGTTCTGTTCATAGTTCATGGATCACGCGTTGCTGTAAAGCTTCAAGTCTAGCATCTGGTTTTGACTCTTGGCTTTCATTTCTGGACATTCTCTAGTCTATTTCTCTGTACCCTGTATCGAGCATCTTGATATTCATGTGTATGACCTCAGCGTGTTCTCTGGATCTCTCTATTGCCTGTTCACTGTATTATTGTATGCCAGTTCAGTTGCCAACCTCTGCTAGTTTTGACCATTCCGATGTTTCATATTTTATGTATCTTGTTTATCTTAGTTTAGCATACTCAGAGACTACTTACAAGGACCTCTTCAGTATAGGATTTTTGTCTGTCTTGTTAACCCTTGCCCTTCTTGTCCCCCTTGCTCCGTTATTTCTTTGTGAGAGTTTCTTAGATAGAAATAATTTCCAGCATCGGGATTCCTTTAGTTTTCTTCCTGGCCCTCCTGTCCCTTGTGTCTCAGTCTGGTTTCTTGAAAGCCCTGGAATCTGTATTATTGATCTGTCCTGTATCAAGTCAGCAGCTCATCTGCCTAAAGGGCTACACTCCTTGTTCCTCACCACCACGATGGCCCAAGTGGGCGCCAATCGTTACAGATCATTTCCGCTATTGAGAACCTATATATATAATGTGTTAAAAAAAATGGTCAGAGGGGGTCAAGGGTCAGAGATAAGGTGAGGTTTAGGGATAGAGTTAGCTTAAGTTTAGGGCTAGAGTTAATATGTCTGTGAGACATATAATTGGGCTCAAGGCCAGGATTAGGTTAGGGCTAGAATTAGGTTAGGGCAATGCCTATGGTTAGGGTTAGGGCTGGGTTTAGTGCTAGGGATAGGTTAGGATTAATGTTTCTGGGTGTCATATGATTAGCGTTAGGATTAAGTGTAGGTTTATGGTTACCGTTTTTCCTATTTTTTTTTAATCTGATTTAATCCACATTTTCTGACTATGTTCAGACCTGTGGGATTATAATCAAAAAAATTCATACTGATTTTAATTTTTTTATTCAGAAATTGATTTGGTTCCAACATGATCCGAATTGTTGCTATTTCGGACCATTTTCGAATAGGTCTGAACCGAATCGCACGTGTCTAATAAATTCTTTACAGAATTTCCATTTAATTTTCCATCACTAAGCATATATTTGAAGCAAGATATGAAAGAATTTGTGTTTTTTTTTACATTTCGCCTATGCAATGTATGCAGAGTTTAATGCATTCACTTATGATGTCTCTTCACACATCACAAAAAAATTATCTAATGGGGAGAACTAATTACTACCACCTGCAACATGCATAGGATTAGACAACATCAGTGGATATCCACATAAAAAGATTTAATTTACATAATTTATTTAATAATGTATTAACTTCATAATTATGATATTTGCATCATTTTCTGACTAAGCTTATGACTTTTTTCTTGACATTTTTCTAGACATGTCACATGACTGGGTCAGGATGTAATTTTTATTCACACATCGTTTTGTCACCGGCATTTTGACGCATGGTTAAAATGAAGCGTCATTCCAGCAGTGAACTCTTTTCAAACCAGAGAAATCAAGGCAAGTTGTACATCCAAACCTAGGGTTTTGGTTTTAAAAATACTTTTTTTTTCTGTTACTGCACAAGAAAGTCAGTGTTTTACATAATTCATAAGCCTCATAAAACCCAATGGCGGCTGGTGACATTTCAAGTTGGTGGACTGGAAACATGAATGTTTTTAATCGGGTTTGGGTCGAAATCCCTACAACCAGGTTCCCTAATGCCAAAATCCCGATGGCCAACTTCCCTACACAGACAACTCCCTGACGACCAACTTCTAGACATCCAAAATCCCAGCGGCTAACACTAACCCTATTCCCTAACCCCCTAAACCTAGCCCTAACCCCCTAAACCTAGCCCTAACCCCCCAAACCTAGCCCTAACCCTAACCCCCAAACCGAGCCCTAACCCTAACCCCCTAAACCTAGCCGTAACCCTAACCCCCCAAACCTAACCCTAACCCCTAAATCTTGTCCTAACCCTAACCCCCTAAACCTAGCCCTAACCCCCTAAACCTAGCCCTAACCCTAACCCCCCAAACCTAACCCTAACGCCCCTAAATCTAGTCCTAACCCCCAAACCTAACCCTAACCCCCCTAAATCTAGCCCTAACCCCTCTAAATCTAGCCCTAACCCTAACCCCCTAAACCTAGCCCTAACCCCCTAAACCTAGCCCTAACCCCCAAACCTAGCCCTAACCCTAACCCCCAAACCGAGCCCTAACCCTAACCCCCTAAACCTAGCCGTAACCCTAACCCCCAAACCTAACCCTAACCCCTAAATCTTGTCCTAACCCTAACCCCCTAAACCTAGCCCTAACCCCCTAAACCTAGCCTTAACCCTAACCCCCCAAACCTAACCCTAACGCCCCTAAATCTAGTCCTAACCCCCAAACCTAACCATAACCCCCCTAAATCTAGCCCTAACCCCTCTAAATCTAGCCCTAACCCCCTAAACCTAGCCATAACCCTAACCCCCTAAATCTGGCCCTAACCCTATCCCCCCTAAATCTAGCCTTAACCCTAACCCCCAAACCTAGCCCTCACCCTAACCCCCTAAATCTAGTCCTAACCCTAACCCCCAAACATAACCCTAACCCCCCTAAATCTAGCCCTAACCCTAACCCCCTAAACCTAGCCCTAACCCCCTAAACATAGCCCTAACCCTAACCCCCTAAACCTAGCCCTAACCCCCTTAAACCTAGGGTTAGGGTGTTAGTATTAGGGTTAGCCGCTGGGATTATGGATGTCTGGAAGTTGGCTGTTTAGGGAAGTTGGTATGTCTGGCACTTGTTCTGTCTGGAAGTTGGCCGTCGGGATGTTGGCATTAGGGAACCTGGCTGTAGGGATTTTGTCCAGCACCCTTTTTAATCATGAACAGGAATATGGCTGTGCTGCCTCCATTAAAGGGGTCTATCCCATATATAGGAAATAATCCATACAGACATATTCCTATTAATGAGGCAAATAAAATGGCCATAAATTCAATGATTACAAATGTAATCCAGAAAATAGCCACAAGATGGATACATAAAACACTATATAGTATAAAAAAGTGATTTTATTATTATTTGCTAAAAATAGAAATTGAACGCAGAACTCATCCTTTTTATTTTAAATAACTCTGAGCATACAAAACTTCAGTGTATAAAAGAAAGAAATCCTGTTTACGGCTGCACATTTATTTTTGTATATATTTATTTTATTATTTATTTTATTATTTGCATTTAGCATATTAAGGCAACTGTTGGGTGCATTAAGGGGTTACGACAGGCACCTTGTGTGTAGCAGAAAAAAATCATCATTCCAGCCTCAGCCAGGGCTTGGTTTGGGCAGCTTGTTTGAGGCCCGGCAGGCCTCAATTACTCAGCAGCAGGAAGTGCCATATTAAACAGCTTGACTATCATAATCTAAGAAACTCAATCTTGTCTTATTCTGGCGCAATGTATAAGAATTTTTGGCATGATGAACGAGTTGCTAACACTTTTTGAAACAGGCTGGGGAATGTCTCTGACATCTCCCCAGCTGATCCTGCACAGAGCTCAGAACTGCAGTAACTCCATTTGTCCAGTAGATGGTGACTTCTACCTGCTAAATAGGTTATTACCTATTAGGTATGAAATGCATTTGGGAATATTCCTAAATATTTCTAATCGTATAATTAACTAAAAATGATTTTCCCAAAACAACACTGGTTCCTGCCAGTGTTTTTTTAGAAACCCATGGGATTGAACGAGATAACCAACTACAGAGTAATATAAAATAATTTTTATGCCATTTTCACAATAAAATTCAATATACACTTAGAAAATGTATTAGGCGGCTATAAATATTGATTATAACAAAAATGCAAATATATTAAAGTAATTACTCTTTAACGAATACAAAGTCAAACACACATTTTGGTTGATTTTCTGGATTAAATGCAGCACATTGTTACTGTAGAAATACGTAGAATAACAGCAGAATCAGGTGCAATACTTTGTCCAAAAGGTGTCGTTCTGCTTTGAAAATTCAGCTGGAAATGAAAATGGCAATTTGTCAAGGTGAGACGGGGAATCTTTACATTGTAACTACACGTGAAGCAGACGTGCTCCGGTAAAATTGCTTTAATGTCAGCAATATTTCACCCAGCAAGGACAAACACTCAAGTTCCACGTACTTGTAACAAAGACTGCTGGAATGGATCGTGCTTTTAAGGGTCATTAAATGCTACACAGAATGTTGTCATTATGCAAGATTAAAGCCGCAAATACAATTTCATCTTGCTAATATAATTAAGTATGAAATATTGCCGACGTCCCGAGCAGCTTAGTCCAAATAGGTTT
Source organism: Leptobrachium leishanense (assembly GCA_009667805.1). Lineage (NCBI taxonomy): Eukaryota > Metazoa > Chordata > Amphibia > Anura > Megophryidae > Leptobrachium > Leptobrachium leishanense. The sequence goes on from CM019067.1 coordinate 312,550,180, forward strand.
AGGTCTATTGATATGGATATGATGTCCTTTCACACGCAGTAGAGCTATGCTAATAGAAAATCCATTTTCCTCCCTGCCAGACTCTTCTGTCTCAGAGACGGAACAATGATACATGTTTTTTCTTAATCAACTGCATTTGACTATTTTTAATGCTTGTACCTTCCAGTGCTGCTGGTATCCATCACCTTAAACCTAACATATCAAACATTTTTTGTTACCAAAACACTTTTAGGGTTATTCAAAGAGATTCGAAAAGTCACCGCACGTTCGGTGACTTTCGTTCTCTTCAATTCGGTTCCTTTTGCCGATCCCATTTCGGTGACCCTGCGGTGTATTCAGCAAGCACCACAGGGTCCCCGACTTGCAGGGAAAAGCTGCCGTAAACCCGACGAAAACTCACCGCAAAACTCAGCGAATGCACGCCGAAACCCTCAAAAACATCTGGATTAACCCGCTGAAAACCACAGAAAAACCCGAACAGGAGCCGATCGCAGCCCTGGACACAGCAGAAGAGGCAGTGAATAAATTAGCAAAACAGTTTGTATGAATGTGTGAAAGTGAAACGCTGTTTGCAAAGAAACTACTGAGCGAAAATGTCTGAAATTTACATATGAGGTCCAAGGAATGATAATAAAGAGGGCTGTTACAGAAAAAAGAAGAAAACTTTAACCACTTCGCTGCAGAGGACGCGCTGAGCACGTCCTCCCAAAGCAGCCTGCGATCGGCCGGATTCCGGCCGATCGCTGTGCCCCCCGGTGCGGGCTGACATCTTGGATGTCAGCCCGTCAATACGGGACTGCCGCGGGCACAATAGATGTCATTGCGGCGGCGCGATGACATCTATTTCAGGCGCCCCCCGCGTGTGCGGAGGAGGCGCCTGAAAGGGAGGGGGGAGGTCCTTCGGACCTCTCTCCCTCCCGATTGCCGGGGTCCTGAGCTTAATGCCAGGCACCGTTTGGAAGGGCACAGCCTGCCTTTCCAAATGGTACCTGGCATTAACCCCATGGGGGCCGGATCACGAATCGGCGCTGAAAAGCGCCGGTTCGTGATCCTTTCCCGTAGCTGGCCGACATCTTGGATGTCGGCCAAGCCTCCGGGAACTCCTCCTGAGGACTGGCGTCATCGTGCATAGCACGATGACGCTAGTCCTGGAGTTAACCCCTAGCTGCCACCAATGGTGGAGATAGGGGTTCCAATGAACCCCCTATCTCCAGATCCGTGGCAGCTAGGGGTTAATGTTTGCTATCGTTGGATCGGCCAGAGCATGGCCTTTCCAACGATATCAAACATGACCGTTAAAAAAGTTTTTTAAAAAATAAATAAAAAATAAATAAATAATAATAATAATAAAAAAAAAAAGTTTTTTATTTGTTTTGTTAATGCAGCAATATTGTTCCCATTTAATTTATAATGTGAAAAATGATGCTGCACTAACGCACATGCGAGGGGGCGCCTGAATTAGGTGTCATCGCGCTGCCGCGATGACACCTAATTTCATCAGCGGTGGTTCCGGATGCTGGGCTGACATCGAGGATGTCAGCCCGCACCGGGGGGGCCAGCGATCGGCCGGAACCGGCCGAACACTGACCCCAAAGGGAGGATGCGCTCAGCGCGTCCTCCGCACAGCAGGAGCCATGTGGAGGACGCGCTGAGCGCGTCCTCCGCATGGAAGTGGTTAAAAAAGAAAAAAAAATCCGAAAAATGCTTAAAATATCCTAAAAAATCTATAAATAAAGAGACTCTTTACTGCAGAATTTTATAATGAACGGTTTATTAGATATTGAATTAATACGGGAATATTTTTAACATTGAAGCCTATGGGATTCTCCTGAATAAACCTGTCGAATTAAACCACCGAATGGCAGGACATTAGGGGAACCTTTCACTGCTGGTTTGTGTTCTCTCAATAGCCGAAGCAGTGCTTCTCTATGGGGATTTCTCTGCCCTCGAACAGGCACCGAACAGGCACCGTATGTGCAGGCAATTCGCCAGGATTTGGCGAATTGCCTGCTCTCTGGATAGCCGAATGGCCAGGAAAGGTAACCGAACGCTGATTTTCAGCGTTCGGTTAGCTTTCTCAAGCAATTCGGATCTCTTTGAATAACCCTGTTTGTATGTAACTCCTCTCCTTACACCCGCACTCTATGGCTGTACAGAAATGTTTGAGAGTACGAACAAGTTACAAATTTTATTGTAAAGTTACAAAAACAAAACAACAATACCTTATCTAGTAAAATTAGGGCAGTGTTTGGCATTTTGACGTTTTTATTATATATTTTTTACACATTTTACAATTATGTGTTGATATATTCAAATCAATCGTAAACACAATATATAAACATAAAACACATACAAAATTTGCCAGCTATATATTTGAATTATATATATATTTATTTGCAACTTCCTTTTTTTATCTATATTCTTCATTTTGAAGCTTGTCAAAACAAATCAATCAGAGACAGCAACAAAACAAAAAACGTGCATGTGTCAGCAGGTATCAAGAGCACAAAAGGGGGGAGGGTGGGGGAAGAAAAAGCAGAGATGAGATGGAAAAAAAAAACACAAATGGGGGAGTAAACTTAAAATAGAAAAGTGGTGCTCAGTGGCTCACCCATAAACCCCTTAGAGGAGAAAAGGGCCAAAAGGGAACGACAAGGCATGGCCCAACGCAGGGCCGATGGAGCAGCGAGAGCCTAGGTGACTGCCCCATCGCTCACCAGATGCAGAACCCTACCTCCACATCCATCTGGGGGAAAAAATGGGGAATTACAGGGAGGGGGGGGGAATACACTAGGATCAGGGTCAGCAACCTTGGCTCACTGATGTTTTGGGAACTACATCTCCCATGATGCTCAGTTACCCATTAGGCTGACTGAGCCACATGGGAAATGCAGTTCCCAAAACATCAGGGAGCCAAGTTTGATGACCCCTGCACTAGGAGATCAACGGAGAACCAATAATGCAGTAAAAGAAAACCTGCAGGCGCTGTATTTTCTCCTTTGCGTCCCTGTTTTAGCGGGATGTTTGTAATATGGGTTTGAGAGTTTAGAACCTTTCACCACAGCAATATTTCTTTAAAGGATAAACGAATAAACAAAACATTAAAAATGAACAAATTTACATTATTTTATCTTTGAATAATAATCTTTATTCAAAGTTAATATTTTACCCAACATTTAAATGTTAACTATCTATCCCATGTTTCAAATATTTATCGTGAAGATATTATAGTAAAAAAACCTGCTTGCTATTTAGGCTGGGGTCAGACGAGCGTAGTGTTCACGTCCGTGATTGCACCTAAGGCTAGGGTCAGACGAAAGCATTTTTCCCCGCGAACGTGAAAAAGTGCGTCCGAACACATTGACGTATTTTTTCACGGAATGCGCAAAAACGGTCAGACGACGCGCATTTTCGGGCGTGATTTTGTACGGATCGTCAATAAAACTCTTTTTGCGTCTGGACGTTATGTAGGCTGGACATTAGCAGCGTCTGACATCTCCTAATCACGCACACACGCCGCTATGCCGCCGCAGCGCACTCTGTACGTCAGTACTAGCGGTTCAGCGTTCTCCAAAAAATGCGTTCAAATTCCACTTGCGTTGCGCGGCCGGACTTTTGTGCGGCCGTACATCGTATATTGGCCGTCATTGCCCGTCATCTGCTGCTAGTGCGGCCGTAATTATGTGCGCCAGAACGTAGGTTAAAAGTGCGCTGGTCTGACCCAGCCTTAAAAGGGGAAACAAAACTTTCTCTGCATTTGTTATGAAATATCTGTATTATATTTAGCCATTTGCGTTTGCCTCAGTGTTTTTTTTTCTATTGATCGACCGATTAGCTGTTCCTGGACAACGCACATTATTGTCAACCCGCGAAAGACCAAGAATTGATCAGCTCCTCGAGAAAAGAATTCGACTTTTGACGCCAGAAATAAGTCCTCTGTCCTGTATCCTTCATTGTAAGATGCTGCGGTGATTCTTGCAGCTGGTGATATTTTCAGATTGCGTGCAGTGCGTCTGAATAGAGTTATAAACCTCACGGAGATTAGATTCTTTGGAGGTTACCAAAGGTTAATTGGTATCTATGTATCTGATGCAGTGGTGACCATCTGGGATGAAATAGTTTATGTATTCTATTAATTTTATACAATTTCTAGTCTTGTCGTATATAAATCTTTGTTCTGTGTCTAAATTCAGGACAGGCTTGGGGATTCGGGGGTATATATCATCTGCCTCGGCAGTACTGTTACAGTCGGTTTCATTCTTCAGAGATGAACAAATTCCGTAATATTGCAGAGCAAAAATATGATCAGTAAAGCAGAAATGAGCAGATTTTTTTCTATAAAAGCATTCGCGATTAATCAGTTGGTCATATTTAGTTTCAGAAATTACCCAGCTGCCCCGTGTCCTTTTTCATATTCAGCTACTCAGCACAGCTATAAATCAGGTAGAGGTATCTCTGCATCAGAATACTAACATTTTTTTTGGCCTGTCAGCGATGAAAGTGAAGACATGCATTACTCTGAGACATTTTTGGAGTTAACCCCTTCATTACCAAGATCGACTATACTCGATCTCTAAGACATCCCAAGGTGCCCTGATACTGAGTATAGTCACTCTAGTGTTTGTTTGCATTTGCACTGCAGGAGCTGCCCCTAATGTTTTAGCATTGTGGACATCATGCCAGAGGTGCTAATGTTTCTTAAAACCACTTGGGCATGTGTCTGGATGACATTTCCCCAACTGATCCTGCAGGGATCCCAGAACTGCAGTAATTCCATTTGGCCAGCAGATGGCGACATCTGCCTGTCAAATCGGTTATTTCCTTAACCCTTTCGCTGCTGAGCCTTTTCCCACCTCTATGCTGAGGTCATTTTTACCGGTTTCGCTCATCATGTTAAACCGCGTTTTGAAGCCTTATTTTAATATATGACCCAGACATATTATATATCGTTCTTTCCGGCAGACTGTGCAGATTCATAATATGTCATTATTATATGTATACGTTATGTCATGTCTGTATATTATAACAAAATATGCAATAAAATTAGAATTTTCAATAATTTACAATGTGTAAAGTGTTTTTTTCACATTTTAAAATGCGATCGTTTGCGGTTATATTTTCTATGGGGTGCGCTTGTTAAAAAAATTAGAAATGAGGAATCATTACTTTTTTTTGGGGGAAATTACGTGTTTTTTAGCAAACGCCCCCCATAGAAAAAATCGTTAGTGCAGCATCATTGTTCACATTATAATTGAAATGGGAACAATATTGTTGCACTAATAATCTAAAAAAAAAAAAAAAAATTTTTTTTTTTTTATTATTATTATTATTATTTTTTTTATTTTTATTTTTATTTTAAATTTATACATGGTCATGTTTGGTATCATTGGAACGGCACGCTCTGGCCGTTCCAATGATAGTAAACATTAACCCCTAGCTGTCACGGATCGGGAGATAGGGGGTTCATTGGAACCCCCTATCTCCACTATAGGTGGCAGCAAGGGGTTAATTTGAAAACTGGCGCCATCGCGCTCTGCGCGATGACGCCAGTCATTAGGGGAATATCCCGGAAGCTTGGCGACATCCAAGATGTTGGCCAGCTCCGGGAGGGGACCGCGATACAGCGCATGTTGGCGCCATATCGCGATCCAGCCCCCTAGGGGTTAAAGACAGCCGCTGCTTGGAAGGGCAGGCTGTTCCCTTCCAGGCGGTGCCTGCCTTTAACCGCTGGCATGCACGGATGGGGAGGGGGAGAGGTCCGAAGGACCTCCCCCCCATTCAGGCACCTTCCCTGCAATGGCGGGGGGGTGCCTGAAATAGACGTCATCGCGCATACGCGATGACGCCTATCGTGCCTGCCGGGGTCCCGGAGGTTGGGCTGACATTGATGATGTCAGCCCACACCGGGGGGCCGAGCGATCAGCCGGAATACCGGCTGATCGCGGGCTGCAAAGGGAGGACGCGCTCAGAGCGTCCTCCGCAGTCAAGTAGCAATGCGGTTGGACGCGCTGAGCGCGTCCACCGCATTGAAGTGGTTAAGGAATACATTGGGAATATTTCAAAAACTATTTCTCCACTGGCTCCTGGCTGTGGTTCTCTGGAAAATCCCTTGGTGGTGACGGGGTTAAAACAGAAAGAAAAGGAAACAGCAACTAAGAAAGTAAACTATGAATGTCCATGTTTCAAATTTGAATTACTTATTTCCTTATTTATGACTAGAACAGATTCCAGTTACCTTATAGGAAGAAGCAATCAGTGTGCATGTGAATGTAGACGGTTTGCAAAATTGAAAAGGTTTCCTCATATTAACCTCTTTACTACTAAGTGATTGTCCAAAAAACGATTGTCAGGAACCAGTGCTTTTTTGAAAAATAATTGTTAATTAATTATACGGTAAGAAATACTTTGTCATATTCCCAGAGTATTTCTTACTATAATAACATATTTCACCAGTAGATGGCGCCAACTAGTGCCAAATTGAGCTACAGCCGTTACAGTTGCAGTTCATGTTCCCTGCATCGGCTGCTGAATGTCCGATGTCTGGGCATTCTTCAGTCGATTTTACACACTTTTAGCTCTTTGGGCATTCTGTCCACAGGGCTAAAACTTTGGGGGCACCTCCTGCAGCCCAAAAGCAAATAAATTTCATTTACTTGTGGGCTACAGTGCTGCAGATCGATATATCTTGACATCGGGGCACCAGATGGTGCCTTTGAAGCCCGAGATACACTATACTGCCAAAAGTATTCGCTCACCTATCCATATGCGAGTCAAGGCAGGTGAGTGAATACTTTTGGCAATATAGTATATCTCGATCTCGGTAGCGGGGGGTTAAGATGCATGGCAACAAAAAAGTTATATTTCACGTAAAACTGCACACTTGTGTCATCTGTGGCACCATCTACTGGCCAAACGTGTTATTACATTAAGAAATAAACTGGGAATATGTCCAAATATTTCTTACTGTATAATTAATTAAAAAAGATTTTTTTATAAACCACTGGTTCCTGTCAATGCTTTTTTGGAAAATCACTTGGTAGTGAAGGGGTTGAAAGGAGCCCTCTTAGGTTTAAAGGGATGAAGAGTGGAAGAAAAATGTAGCTTGTAATACCAAACCATCCTGCACCTTGCATTCTTTTCATTTTTAAAAAAAATATTTTCTAGAGTGCATTTAATACTTACATTAAATCTAGCATCGATCTGGCAGCCGCTATTACTTCCTGTAAGCTGTCGGAGTGTATTGAGAGGCATTGGCTAGTTAGGAATATACTGCTGTAAATTGACATTTCATGCTTTCCTGCTACACCTTTAAAGCTATAGTTTAAAAAAAGAAATACAAAAATACAATTACATCATATTTTTATAATCGCTGCTTCATTGTTTGTTTATTTTTTTATTGGTTGCTTGATTGCGTTGTTTTTTCTGTTTTCCCTTTCATCAGCGCACATGTTCCATACAATGAACTAAGTCTGCTCAGTATGTAGCAACTGCATAAACCCCACCAAATTAAACTGGAGTCACAGAGACCTGCGTCACAACAAGGCTCGAGCAGAAGGAAACAGGTTAGCGTTATTTTGATAATGACACATCTGGCAGTTTCTGGCATGTATGTCTAACAAATTAAATTGTGACTCATGCCATTAATGCCTAAAGACAACCAGCACTTTTTTGTATGTAGATGAATGAAAAGGGAAGTGATGCTTCCCCAAAAATTTACACCAGAAATCATCTCTATCTAGAGATTCTCCAGAAAACCGTTGTCAGGAACCAGTGATTCTTTTTTTTTTTGAAAATCGTAATTATAATTATAAATACAGTAAGAAATATTTGTGAATATTCACAATGTATTCCTTATTGTAATAACTTATTTAGCAGACAGACATCGCCATCTGCTGGCCAAATGGAGTTACTGCAGGTTTTCGCTCCATACAGGATCTGATGGGGACATTCCCCAGCTGGTTTTAAAAAGTGTTTGCACCTCGGGTAATAAAACTTTAGGGACATGTTCTATAATCCAATTGCATATTAAATATGTTTGCAATTGTATCCCATAGAGTAGATATGATTGAGTTTATTCAAAAAGTGCTGGTGTTTGCCGGTTTTACAATAGCAGAGAAAATTGCAGGTATTGCAGCGCTAATAAATTCACGAAAGCAATTTCCAAAGAGCAACAAGAGATGCTTCACATTGCAGCTTCTTTTGTCATTCTATGGTTTTGTGAAATGCTGGCATTTGTTGGTGCTGCAACACCTGCGATTTTCTGAGTAAACCCTAATATATCTAATGGTTACTAGCAGATACTATATATATTTACATTTTCTAAATAATCAGGCCTTTCCAATGATACCAAAAATGACCCTCTAGCTGCCACGGATAGGGAGATAGAGGGATCCAAATGATCCCCCTAGCTCCACTTGGCAGCTAAGGGATTAATTGGCCAAATGACTTCATTGCACATATGGCGACAATGTCAGTGGGTGGGGGGGGGGGGTGACCCAGAGGCTTTGGTGACATCCAAGACATCTTTTATCTTGAGCAGCCTGAAGAAGAATAGCCCCTCATGTAGCCTCATCTAAACATTCCCTCCTCCACCTCATTAAACTGTTAAATACAGTAGATTAGATAGGCTAAAGAAGTAAAGAAAAACCTTTGGTAAATGTTGCCTTATGGGAAAAATCAACAAACTGGTAGGGAGATAAAAAACATATTTTGTTCTTTTTTACATGCAATTACTTCAAATAAAGAATAAAAACAGCAGCAGGTGTTTTATAATGTGGTTTTGTCTGTAATGCACAAGTAATCTAGTTACCGTTTATGTAAGTTGTAGTGATCATTTAAATGGTCATAGTGTGATTGTGATGAGTTCCACCCCACCAGCAACATTCCCTTCACCTTAGCTATCTCTGGGAGCTACAAGAGCACGTCAAAGTGGAGAATTCCCACCTACTTTCAAGGTAGTCAACCAGCAACCACTGTACATCCTTCTGGGGGATGGAGCTGGGAGTTCATTATTCAAGCCATACAATCCGTCAATACCTCTCAATGGTTCTGCTGGAAAGGCATCTGATTGGCTGTGTGGGCGTTAGTCACCCACATGCAGATTGTCTGGGAGATGACACACAATGTCCTGCAGCTGGTGCTGCCCACCCAGAAGACCTACAAGAGATACCATGGTGCAGCAGAGAAGGTACACTAGGAACCACTTACTAGAATTTAAATGGTCATAGTGTCATGAGTGTCACCCCACTACACACAGTCCCCCCACCTTAACAATCGATGGGAGCAACAATGTAACGTGACCTATGGCGCTCACCCCGGATCAGCGTTGTTAGGATCTTTATGGACAGATTTCTCTGATACGAAATTTCAAAGCAGAAAAGACTGTAATACCTATAATCCCAAGCCAGGGAGGTAATACAAATCCCTAGATACTACTCAGCTACTCAAGTAATGGTTGTGGTACGTGCAGGGTTGATAACAGAGGTAATATTCATATACTTGATTTCAACCATATAGAGTAAATACTCATTGTATTCGGCAACCTGCAGGGCAGACTTACAATCAGAGATTATGCTTTTGTACTTCGACTTGGAGTTAAACAGATAACTTGTATGACTGTTATATTTAGCAACCTGCAGGACAGGCCTACAATCATAGATCATGCAATATGCTTTAGAAACAGACCAGACGTTATACAAGCAACTAGAACTGTTGATCGATCTAGTAACATGAAGGACAGGCCCACATACTGAGACAATACATGGTAATGTAGAGCAAGGCCCGGTACTCGAGTCGTTAGGCAGATCGATCGGTTGATAAAATTAGCAACCTGCAGGGCAGATCTCCCAAGTGAAACCATGCGGTACAGCATTTGTATGAAACACAAACATACACACAGGGTTTAAGCGTAAGAATCGTCAGTGGGAAGTCCGGGTCAATCTTACTAAAGCAAGGTCCTCATATAAGCATAAGATTGGCAACAAATGCAAGATACACAGAAACTAGTCACAAGAGTCAGCTGGCGATGCGGGAAAATTACGCCACATCAGGGCGCGGAGCAAAGACTCGCGCCCTGTACTTAAGGCCGGCAGCTCCGCGTCACCATGCCAGGCCCCGCCCCCTCAGATGCCGATCGGTGATCTCTAACTCCTTACACCCGGCCAGTCAGCGATGCCGCCGGGTGCCCAGACCCCCCAGGTAGCGCTGCGGGGGCTTAGGACGTAACAAACAAGAGCCCTTCAAAGTGGAGATTCCTCCAACTCTAAAGGTGGTCAACCAGGACAGCCTTCTGTATGATGGAGTTGTATCTTCATCAATCAAACCATACAATCCCCTCATGCCTTCCACTGGTTCTGCATTGAAAGGCATCTGACTGGCTCTATGGGCACTAGTCACCCACCTGCAGGAATGACACCATGGAACTTTCTGCAGCCGATGCTCTCCAACCAGTAGAACCACCAAGGGGTACCATGGAATGATGGCACGGCAGAGAAGGCAGGTGTAATCCACACTCTATCAGGTCTATTCACTAAAAGGTGAAACTCAGGAGAGCTGGCAGGAGAAGAGAACAATCTAGACCAAATAGCAGATTTGGAAAGTGAGATAAATGGGAGAATTTTTCTGGTTTGGCTATTTTGACCTAGAATTTTCACTTCTCCGGTCATTCTCCAGGGTTTCACCTTTATTGAAAAGACCTGTATATCAGTGGTTTCCAACCCTGGTCCTCAGTTACCCCCAACAGGCCAGGTTTGCCAGATATCTGAAGCACAGCAGGATTCAATATAAAAACATAATATAATTTTAATTTCTTTTAAAACAAGTTTAGTTTTTTTTAATTTTCAGCAAAAAGCCTTTTTTAACACCTTTTGTGTATTATTTTTTTTAAAGTTTTCGTTTACCATTTTTTTTTAAAAGGCTATTTTTAGAATTCTGTAACAGTCCTTTTTATTATTTTTAAACGACCTTTTTTATTATTTAGACACATTTTAATATATTTTTATTGGTTTAAACAGCTATTAGGAGAATAAGAGACTTTCATTTTTATTTATTTTTTATTTGCAGTTTGATGGAATTCACCAAGGCCACTTCGGTGCTCTTCGGCACTCTTTGGAGCTTTTCGACGCTGTTCGGTGACGTTTTACAACTTTTTCACGGGGCTTTGGCGACTCCATCTTCGGCGCACTACGTTGACCATGCTGTGAATAGTGAATTCATCGTACTGTCAGCAAAATGGAATCGTCAAAGTGCACCAAAGAGAAAAGCACCGCAATTTCCCTCAAATATTGGTGCTTATTGAATATAACCTTACATTTTTAAACACTTGGGCAGAGGGGGTAGAATACCAAATTTGGGGACTACAGGGGGTTGATTATAAACTCCTCCCTTGTTTTTTGTAGAGTCTCCCATCAACAGCGGTAAGAAAGCAGATTGTACAACAAATGCTTATGCCAGCCATTGAATACGGAGATGTAGTGTATGCAGCCGCGCCGCAAACACACCTTCAGAAACTTACTACATTGTATAACTCATTCTGTCGCTTTGTGCTACAATGTAACTACATGACACACCATTGTGACATGTTAAAAGAACTAAACTGGCCATCACTGGACTCTAGACGCACCCTCCACCTTTCCAAACTGGTGTTTAAGAGCTTTTCTGGGAAGCTACCACCCTACTTGAATATGCTGCTTCCCCCGGCAGTTCCCTCATCCTATAACCTCAGATCCAGGACCAGCACCTTACTTACAATACCGCAATACAAAAAGAAAATGGCTCGATCCTCATTTTCCTACAGAGCACCGCAAATATGGAATAACCTCCCAGACACCGTCAAATCTTCCCCCAGTCTAAAGTCCCTTAAGACTTCCCTATTAACATACCTCAATACGGAATGCACCTGTAAACATGTAACATAATGATTTTATTTCCTCCATATTTATTTTTCTGTTAATCTGTATATTTGGTCTTGTGTTAATTTCTTGCATTTTACTATTTTGTATTTCTGTAACCAATCAATGTTCTCGAACCCAGGACATACTTGAAAACGAGAGAAATCTCAATGTATCCTTCCTGGTAAAATCCTTTTATAAATAAAATAAATAAAATAAATAAACAGTCTCCCCTGCAAATTTGGCTTTTTAATGTGTGTTTTATTGGCACGTTGAATATTTTGCACATCTTATATCACAGCGCTTACGTTGACTTAATAAAGTGCAATATGACTCATCTGATACTGGTATTTAAATATAGATACACATGCAGTTCTTCTTTTATCTCTTTGTCTTTCATACAGTGTCTGATAATGCTAAAGTGTGCCAAATAGAGCATGTGAAGAAGACATTTATTAAACTGGTTCTTAAAGTGGGAGTTAGTGATCTTAATGCCGTGTAAATCCAGCTCCTTAAGAGATTAGTTGTAATTCTTCCATAAAACAAGTTACATAATTACTGCGGGGAACTGTTCATAAACATTCTGCATAATTTATGATACTGTAATCCCTTTGTATTTCAGCTTGATTTAATTTATGGAAGGAGACACGTATTAACTCTTTAAAAGGCATTCCAAGTGCTTTGACAACTCATATCCTTAATTAATGTTTAAGGTAAACATGGAATCAGAAGCCTCCCCCGACCCACTATTTTATTTCCCAGCAGTTTGGGGATTTTTAAGAACAGCATTACCTTGATTTGAAACACTAGAATACATAAGGGGTTACTCTATTTGGCAACGTTCCCTGTAATCGCTGATGGTGCAACTATGGTGAACTTTGGCTGTCCAGAGTAGCCAAATTCAGCACCTAGTCTAGAAGGGATGTGCTTGTGGAGAAGGAAGTCACGTAAGGAGGGGTCATGTTACTGGTGGCTTTTGATCAGGAGTGACAGTATTTTAAATCTTATCCTGACTGGTACAGGAAGACAATGGAGGGACTGGCCAAGGGGGAGGTATGTAAGGAGTAGACTTGTGCACCGATTTTTTTTTCGGTTCGATTCAGTTTGATTTTTCGGATTTTTAAACTTTCGATTCGGCTCGTTTCGACCGATTTCTGTTTCGATTCGGTTCGGCTCGACTCGTTTTTCGTGTACATTTTTTTTTCGGAATATCGACCATTTTTCGTATTTTCGTGCCACTTAGCTCGTTTTTTGTATCGTCTTTTCGTGATTTCGGAAATTTTCGTTTTTCGGAATTGTACATGTTTTCGGAATATCGACCATTTTTCGTATTTTCGTGTCACTTTGCTCGTTTTTTGTATCGACTTTTCATAATTTCGGAAATTTTCGTTTTTTCGGAACGTCTGTTCTCCTCGTTTCAAAGCAATAAATTTCGATTTGACACATTTCAAGTCCATTTGAAAATTCCGAAAATATTTCGTTTCGGCTCGGAAAACTTTTCAGATCTGCCATTTTTGGATCTAAAAATTTTCGGAAATTCGGTCGCATCCGAAAACACGAATCGGGAAATTTCGTGAAAATTCCGAAATTCCGAAACCCGAAACGCACATCCCTAGTAAGGAGCAATGAGTGAGAAATATAAGCCTGGCAGCCTCATTCCATACAGATCGCAAGGGGTCAATGCAGGGTTGGGGAGGACAATAAAGAGCAAGTTACAGTATTCAAGTCGTGATATAACGAGAGCATGGACAGTATCTTGCATCAGAAAGGGGCAGATAGGGGAGATGATCTCAAGATAATGACAACAGGATGAGGTGACCATCTGAATGTGGGCGGAAAATGTGAGGTGAGAGTCAAAAGTGACACCAAGGCAAAGGGCCCCATTCCAAGGCTGAGTCAAAAAAGGAGACAGTAAGTACAAAAATCTGCACCACGCGGAGGCACAAATTAACAGCTCATAAACAAAGTAAATGAAATATGGGAAGCGCTACACATGAGGCGCAAGCCCAGTTTGCACCAAGAGTGGAAAAGCCATTCCAGGCGATAAGATAACTTCTCAAGACGTTATGTGTAGCACCTCAAAAAGTTATCTTATCGCCAACCTTAGAACAGAGCCCAGCGAGTCAGAGGTGTCGGACTGATGAGCGTTCCATTTACTCATAGAGAGAGGTGGCGTGGGGTTCGTTTTTGAAAGGAGGAATGATAAGAATTTCAGTTTTGGCAAGATTGTGTTTAAGGATGAAGGGAGACGTCCAGTTAGAGACAGCAGAGAGACATTCAGTGACTCGATCCAGGAGAGAAGGTATATGTGGGTGTCGTCAGCGTACTGAAATCCAAAGGAGCTGCTCAGTTTGTCTAGAGGCGAAGTATAGATCAAAAAAGAAGAGGTTGTTCTTTCTAACCAGTGCATAGGACATTGCCCTGTGCAATATATGGATAAAAAGTGCCTGTATGAGGAGAGCTCCATCGTGTATTCATTTTAACACGTTGGAATAGAAATCCCGCATGAAAGAATGAACGTGTGTTTCTGTATTTATAATCCACTCCGATTAGATGGTCTTTCCTTCCTTTTTGATTTGTTTAAGCAAAACTACATTATTTGCTTAAATATGGTATTTAAGTGGTTGATTTATCTGAGCAAGGAACTCCTTATCAGTGATTTCCTAAATACAGTAGAAAACCTAATAGTCATGCTCAGCTATACTGTATTGAGTGCTATAAGTGGTCTTATGGGATCCACATCAGGAAGGGAAACCAAACGCCAGATTGCTTGACATGTGCATTGAGTTACGGAAGGTACACCATCACCTCGTGGACAACACTAACAGTCATTGTTGGGCAGAGAGCTAACCTGATGCTTAGCAATAATGGCTTTTTATTCTTGATCTGTCTGCTTGTGACACAGTTGACCATCACACTGCTCATTCTTGGCCCCAGTGGTACCAATCTCTCCTGGTTCTCTTTCTCTGATCTTTCAGTGTCTCATTCATTCACGCATCTTCACCCCCAATTCCTCTCTCAGTTGGGGTACTTCAAGACTTTGTTGTGGGACCCGTCCTCTTCTCCATCTACGCATAAGACATTGCCCTGTACAATATATGGATAAAAACCAGATGAGAACGTGGGCCTCGCAGCTTTTCATTCAGTGTTTGAGCATCTCTGTAACAGAGGTTTCATATATTCAGTTTTTACAAATGTTGAGAAAAATGCGAGCTATGTGAACTTTATCCGGGGCTAAGAGTATTTATTAAGGTTGTGGCTCAGAGAACATATATTCAACATAAAGAGACCTCATCACTGTCTTAAAAGTGTACACATTGGCAAATACAGGTAAAATTAAAATTAAGGACAGTAATTCCCGGCATTTGAGGAGAAGAAATGCTATACTGTAGGTGTAGGCTATTGTAATATTTTTAGGCCCATCTGCAATGTTTGACCTTCAGAAGACTCTCTCTGCACTTTTTGAGTACCATGCAGGAGATAGAAACTGTACCATGAGATTGTGGGTCGATTTTTTCCTAGGATTTGATGCCAATGAGTTTATAAGGATTCATGCTAGTAATAACAGAATAGAAATCAAAAGACATCAAATCAGAATATGCTTTTCCACAGCCATCATCACCTTTTTCATTGTCGTCATCATCAGCATCATCATCACCTGCTGTAATCCCTTAAAGTCAAGATCGAGTTACTCGATCTTCAAAAGCTTCTGTTGGTGCCCTGTGATTAAGGGATATTGATCTGGTCTATTTTGGAGCAAAGCAAAGGAATCTTGTCCATTGCAATCAAAATCGCTTCTATATGAGCTCCAGATCGGGGCCATAAGGTTCTAGTACATTAGACATTACAGCTGAAGTGCTAGAGCAGTTTGAACAGCTGGGACATGTCTTTGTCTCTTATCGCAGGAGTCCCAGGTGCACTGTAGCGGCAGTAGCACTTTTTGGCCAGCAGATGGAGCCCTCTGCATGTCAAATAGAGCATACAGTATGTAAATGTGCTGCAGGAATTCTACAGCACATTTCTATTGTGTTCCTACTGTAAAATGTTTTTCCATGAAGCCACTGGTTCCTGACAGTGATTTTATGGAAAAGCAGATGGTATGAAAGGGGTTAAATCCCATTTAAAGAAAATTACCGTTATGGTACATATTTAAAAGTACAGAAAACAACTTAATCGGACCTACTACTGTCTTTCTTATGTGCACCAGCTCCATAAAAAGTATCATCCACCGTTACAGTGGTGTCAGATGCCCAAAATCATAAAATATAGATTTTTGTAGTGAACAAGGTACTGTAAGAAATGAAATCAGCTTAAAGTCCAGGTCCGCTAGGAAGTCTGTTTCTAAAGTGAGCTCTAATAAATCCAAAGTGATAAAAAAAAAACATTTTAACAAATGATACTATTTACTTATTTTCTGTCTACACTCAACTACATAGTTCCAACGGCTACTGCTGGTGAAGTGATCCAGAAGAAGACAAAGAACCCGGCTAATCGTATTTCTTCAGCAGCCTTCAGGATACTTTGCACTTCTGCTCTGTGCTCCATAATTTAAGAAGTAGATCAGGGAGGGGGGAAGTAAGAAGAAAGGGGAGACGAATTGGGGAGAGGTTCTGCATGTGTGTAGTGCTCTGAAGGGGAAGGAGTTGGATTGAGAGATAGGAAGAGAGAAAGAAGCAGCAGCTGCATAATTATCCAGCTTAAAAGGTTACATTTGGCCAGCCTTTTAACCCCTTCACTACCGAGATATCTCAGTCTACAGGGGCACCATCTCATGCCCAATACGGAGATATCTCAATATGCAGCTCTGCAGCCCAAAAGCAAATGAAATTTGATTGCTGCAAATTAATTTAGTTTGCTATTGGGCTGCAGAAGGTGCCCCCAAAGATTTAGCCCTGTGGGCATAATACACAAAGAGCTAAAACGGTGTAAAATCGGCTGAAGAATGTCCTGACATCGGACATTCAGCAGATGCAGCCTTGGTTCCCTGCAACAACTGTAACTCAATTTGCCAGCATATGGCACAATCTACTGGTCAAATATGTTATTACAGTAAGAAATTAATTGGGAATATGCCCAAATATTTCTTACTGTATAATCAATTAAAAATTATTTTTTTTAAAAAAACTGGTTCCTTACAATGGTTTTTTGAAACTTCATTTGGTAGTTAAGGGGTTAAACGATATAAATGGGAGGATGATGCAGCCTGGTAATAGAAAAATTTCCATTGTGGAGGTAATGTGAGATCCTGCAAACACTTTAGAATTTAAATAAAGAGGCTCAGTGGCGTAACTGGAAACCTGAGGGCCCCGGTGCAAGAATCCATGAAGGCCCCCCCAACCCCCTCCCCCCAAAAAAAATTATCTATATTTTTACTTTTTTTTTCTGCAATATAAAAAAGATAGGATTGTCCCAGCTCACATGGATATGTATTGCCCCAGCTCACACATGGATATATTGCCCCAGGTCACACATGGATATATATTGCCCCCAGCTCACATGGATATATTGCCCCAGCTCACACATGGATATATTGCCCCAGCTCACACATGGATATATTAGCCCCCAGCTCATGGATATATTTGCCCCCAGCTTATGGATGTATTGCCCAGCTCATGGATGTATTTGCCCCAGCTCACATGGATGTATTAGCCCCCAACTCATGGATATATTGCCCCCAGCTCACATGGATGTATTTGCCCCAGCTCATGGATATATTTGCCCCCAGCTCATGGATGTATTGCCCCAGCTCATGGATATATTTGCCCGAGCTCATGGATGTATTTGCCCCCAGCTCATGGATATATTTGCCCCAGCTCATGGATGTATTTACCCCAGCTCTCACCTTGCTCTGCGCTGATCTTCACGAGGTGAGTGGCAGCTGGCATGATGCAGCTTGGCCGCTTGCCGGGAACCACCTGACCTGCGCAGCCGAGTTCTCGCAAGATCAGCTGGTCAGCTAGTTCCCATCCCACGCGAGCGGCCAAGCTGCAAGCCAGCGGGCCGCTCGGAGAGAGAGAAACAGCTGGCAGCGCTGTTCCCAGATTCCGGCGCTTATTGCCTGAATCTGGTGGTGGCGCTGGGCCCCCCTCCAGTGGCGGAATGCCAGGGCCCAGTCGCAACTGCGACCGCTGCGACCCTGGTACGTCCACCACTGAAGAGGCTTATGAAGAAAGAAATATACATCAAGGTTTTACTAAAGATACTAAATCCTGTATCTAGCAGCTATTACATCATCGTAAAACACAAAAACAATAGTCTGTGGATAAATGTTTTTATATATCCTAATAGAGCAGTGCATCCCAAACCTGGTCCTCAGGTTCCCCTAAAAGGCCAGATTTTAAGAATTCCCTTGGGGAAATGCAGACTGAATCCTGCAATCGCTGAGCAGCATATCATATCACCTTCAGATATCAGATATCTGGCAAACCTGGCCTTTTAGGCGGTCCTTTCAATTTAAAGGTCTACTGCCATAGCAATAAATCACTGCGGTAAGTTTCCATATTGGCTCCATTTCACCAAAGTTAGTTTTTCATAGTAGTATTAGTAGTAGTAGTTCTCATTCAAGTTGTTGTCTTGTCTCGCAAATTAATTTTAATTCTGCTCCTGTGTCCCACGTCACACCCAAAGTCTACTTGGCAACTCCACCAAATAATTCACCGTCTTGTTCCTTCTGAGAATGCAAAAGTTACAAGCGCAGTGATATGTAATACACGCCTCCGCCTATTCGAAATCCTCCTTAGCTCCGGGAAAGAAGCTCTTAATCTTGTAGCTGCTTGTCATTCATGTCTTTTTACGGTTTTAATTCCCATGGAAGAGGGTTTTCCTGTGGTTACAATGCATTGTGCAAACGCATTACGAATGTAAATACAAGTGCCTGTATGAGGAAAGTTCCATCGTGTATTCATTTTAACACGTTGGAATAGAAATCCCGCATGAAAGAATGAACATGTGTTAGTGTATTTATAATCCACTCCGATTAGATGGTTTTTCCTTCCTTTTTTGATTTATCTAAGCAAAGCTACATTATTTGCTTAAATATGGTATTTAAGTGGTTGATTTATCTGAGCAAGGAACTCCTTATCAGTGATTTCCTAAATACAGTAGAAAACCTAATAGTCATGCTCAGCCATACTGTATTGAGTGCTATAAGTGGTCTTATGGGATCCACATCAAGAAGAGAAACCCAATGCCAGATTACTTGGTGTGTGCATTGAGTTATGAGAGGTACACCATCAGCTTGTGGACAACACTCACAGTCATTGTTGGGCAGAGAGCTAACGATGCTTAGCAATAATGACTTGCTTTTTATTCTTGATCTGTCTGCTTGTGAGTGACACAGTTGACCATCACACTGCTCATTCTTGGCCCAAGTGGTACCAATCTCTCCTGGTTCTCTTCCTCTGATCTTTCAGTGTCTCAGTCGCTCGTGCATCTTCACCCCCAGTTCCTTTCTCAGTTGGGGTACTTCAAGACTTTGTTATGGGACCCGTCCTCTTCTCCATCTATACCACCTCTCTTGGCAATCTAATTTCTTCCTATGGTTTCCAATATCACCTCTATTGTAATGACACCCAGATCTACCTCTCATCTCCTGATAATTCTTTTCTTGTGTTGGATAGTTTTACTGCTTGCCTTTCTGCTGTCTCCGACTGGATGACTGCTCTTTTTGTAAAGCTCATCCTCTCCAAAACTGAACTTCTTGTCTTTCCGATCTCTAAATCGACATTCCTGTACCTATTTCCCTTCAGGTGAATGGTGCCACCATTAATTCTAGTTTAGAGGCTCTCTGTCTTGGTATCCCTTTGACTCCAATCTCTCTATCACACATCACATACACAAGTAATCCAGTAACGTTGCTCCAAAATTGCTCACCGATACACATAGGCGTGCGCAGCCTATTGCATTAGGGTGTGCACCCAAAAGTTCAAACACACACATATATATATATATATATTATATATTCACGCACCCTTATGCAAACATACACACACTCACGCATTCAGCCAAAATATATCATTACTCTAGGGGTCATTCACAGAGCGTTGAAATGTCGCCGACTGTTGTTCCCCGCACTTCGGGGAATCAAATTGCCCCACCCTGCGGTGAATTCACCATTCACCGCAGGGCCCCCAAAGTGCAGGGAATCAGCCACTCGCAACGGGAACCAGGACGCCGTGATCGGCCAGAGGTGACTGTGAGAGGACAGCGAGGGAATGCAGGGACAGGTATGTAACAGCCCAGGTGTGGCTCGGGATTACTGCTTTCAGCATTGAAATTTAACCACGAGCCACAAGTGGGAAAACCGCCAGAGGGCTGAATAAATGCACAGATTTTGATGTATAAAAATGTCAAAATCGGACTGCCAGGGAGGTTAAGGTCTTGTTGCCAAGCACCAATATTTAGTCTCCTACCTGTAACTCACGATGCTTTATTCACTATTCTTACTTTGTGCAGTGCAGGCAGAAGATATAGCAGCGGTTCTAGGAGCAATACCAGCCTTTTGGATGCAGGGCAAGGGGGCAACGCCGGGCTGAGACAAGGACACGGGTGCCGAATTTTGCACACAGCAGCCTGTTTAAAGACAAATACCTGCATTTACACACACAGCCATACGTTCACATAACTATATATCCCCTACACCCCGGGGGTATGTAGCAATAAAACTCCCAGTAGTGTGTGGTATGTGTGGTATGTGTAGCAGAGAATCCACAGCAATAAAAACGCACAGTAATGTGCTCACAACAAAACTCACAGTAATGTTTGCTGTGTATGGGCGTATCAGAATCCACAGCAATAAAACTCACAGTAATGTGCAACGTATATGAGCATATTATAGAATCCACAGCAATTAAACTCAGCAATGTGCAGTGTGTATGAGCATATCACACATTCCACAGCAATAAAACCCCCAGTAAAGTGCTGTGTGTATGAGCGTATCACAAAATCCACAGCAATAAAAACCCCCAGTAATGTGCTGTGTGTGTATGAGCGTATCACAAAATCCACAGCAATAAAACCCCCAGTAATGTGCTCTGTGTATGAGCGTATCACAAAATCCACAGCAATAAAAACCCCCAGTAATGTGCTGTGCATAACAGCATATCACAAAATCCACAGCAATAAAAAACCCCAGTAATGTGCTGTGCGTAACAGCATATCACAAAATTCACAGCAATAAAACCCCCCAGTAATGTGCTGTGTATATGAGCGTATCACAAAATCCACAGCAATAAAACCCCAGTAATGTGCTCTGTGTATGAGCGTATCACAAAATCCACAGCAATAAAAACCCCCAGTAATGTGCTGTGCATAACAGCATATCACAAAATTCACAGCAATAAACCCCCAGTAATGTGCTGTGTGTATGAGCGTATCACAAAATCCACAGCAATAAAACCCCAGTAATGTGCTGTGTGTATCAGCGTATCACAAAATTCACAGCAATAAAAACCCCCAGTAATGTGCTGTGTGTATGAGCATATCACAAAATCCACAGCAATAAACCCCCCAATAATGTGCTGTGTGTATCAGCGTATCACAAAATCCACAGCAATAAAGCCCCCCCGTAATGTGCTGTGTGTATCAGCGTATCACAAAATCCACAGCAATAAAACCCCCCATTAATGTGCTGTGTGTATCAGCGTATCACAAAATCCACAGCAATAAAACCCCTCATTAATGTGCTGTGTGTATCAGCGTATCACAAAATCCACAGCAATAAAACCCCCAGTAATGTGCGGCGCGTATAATATATAAAAGTTGCCCCCTCTCCTGCTTACTTTTTTTTTTCATTGCAGGGAGGGGGTTGCATTTTGGTCCAGAGGGGGGTCCAGAAGGGGGGGGTCAAGGAGGGGGAACCCGGCTGGCCGCATCCAATGGATAGCCGCCGGGACCTCTCACCCCCACAGGCCTGGAGGCAGCCTCCGCTTCCCTGGTGGTCCGGTGGATGTGGGTGCTGCACCGCGATCTTTGCTTACAGACCACAGTGCACGTCCTACAGCAAGTGACTGGACTCGAGCTGAGCGCCCGATCGCAGGTGACCTGTCACCTGACCGCCGGCGCTCTGACACAGTCAGTAAGCGCCGGCGGTCAGATGACAGGTCATCAGCAATCATGGCCAGTCACTCGCTTGTGGGACATGCACTGCGGTCTTTAAGCAAAGATCGCGGTGCAGCACCCACATCCACCGGACCACCCGGGAAGCGGAGGCTGCCGCCAGGCCTGCGGAATTGAAGGGTCCCGGCGGCTATCCGTTGGACGCAGCCAGCCGGGACCCAGAGTGTTCTGCGGGCCTGCGGGGTGTGCCGGGGGCCGGCATTAGGGTGTGCCCAGGCACACCCGGCACACCCGTGCTCACGCCTATGCCGATACACCAGTCCACTCTCTAGGTCCCACAAGTTCCACATAAAAAACTGCAGTGTATATATTCACCGTGTGTGGTTTATTCCAACAGCAGAGAATCACCACGTTTCGACCCCAACGGGTCTTTGTCAAGTATAAAAACACAATCAATTCTATATATATATATATATATATATATTGTATATAGTGTGATCCATTAACATCATCACAATTTGATCAATTGCACACGTTGCATTCTTAGCCCCATACCGACGCAACATGTATGAATATATACACTGCAATTCTTTGTTCTTTACCCCTCACATACAGACACTGATCAAATCTTCGCATTTTTACCTAAAAAAAAACATTTAATACATCAGCCCCTTTTTAACCAGGAATCTACCAAAAAATTGTATCCAAGCTATTACTATCTCCCACCTTGACTACTGTGACCCCCAGCTCACTGGCATTAAATGATTCTAGATTCTCCCTCTAAAGTCTGTAATGAATGCCTCTGCCAAGTTCATCCACATCACATCCCATACCTCTCATAACTTACATCCCATACCTTTCACACTTCACATACCATACGTCTCGCACCTCACATCCTGCACCTCTAACACCTCACATTCTGTACCTCTCACTCCTCACATCCTGTACCTGTCACTCCTCATATCCCATTGTAAAATAATTAAATTAAACAAATCAAATTAGTTTTCCTATTTTATAATTACCATAACAGGAATTCCAATAAACCTTTGCAAGTTTCTTCTTAAACAAGAAAATGAAGAAAAGACACGCGCACGCTATAGTGGAGACATTAAAATCAACTACACATAATGTATAGCTTTCATCATGTCTGAATATTCTTTCTTAGACACACCAATTTATTAGATTTCAAACAACTTATAGCCAATCAGTGTACTGATATATTTCCACATCAGAGTTTGGCCAGCACAGTTAACTAAGAGGGACTTAACTTCAGAGATGTCTTTTTTTCTGTCTTACAACTTTCGCGCACTTTTCCAACATTCCTAACAGGATCACATGACATGAAAGGGAGAGGGGGAAACCACAGCCCAATACATATTAACTACAGTACGTATTCGAATCACAATACATATATATTCATACAGGAAATTCATACAGAAAAAAATTCAAAACACCCATACCTCTCACACTTCACAACCCATACAGATCTCGCACCTCACATCCTGCACTGCACCTCACCTCACATCCTGTACCACTAACACCTCACATCCTGTACCTCTCACTCCTCACAACATCCTGTACCTATCACACCTCACATCCTGTACCTCTCACTCCTCACATCCCATACCTCTCGCACTTCACATCCCTTAACTCTCAGTTGTCACAGCCTGAAAATCTCACACCACACATCCCATACATCTCACTCATCACAGCCTGTACCTCTCACACCTCACATCCGTACCTCTCACACCTAACACCTCATTCGTCTTGCACCTTGCATACTCTCTCAAACCTCACATCCTGTACCTCTCACACCTCACATTCCATACCTCTCACACCTCACATCTCGTACGTCTTGCACCTTGAATCCTCTTTCACACTTCACCCTTTTGTCAGTCTCTGCACCGTCTACCTGTTTCTTTTAGAATCCAATTCAAAATTCTGGTCCTCAAATAAAAGTCTCTCCATAACAGTGTCCCTACCTACTTCTCCTCTGTAAGCAGGTATGTTCCATCCGGTTACGCTGTTCTACCAATGATCTATTGTTATCCATCCCTTGTACCTGCACCCTTCACTCTCACCTTCAGGACTTTTCCTGAGCTGCCCCCTATCTATGGAACTCCTTCCCTCGTAACATTTGACTTTCCCCGTGTCTCCAGTTTTTCAAGACTTCTTTAAAGTGCATGAATTCAGAGAGGGCTATCAGCTCACTTCATAATCCCCATTGCACCGCATCTCTCACGGTGCTACCATGCACTCACTCACCACGCACTGCTTCTCATACTCCACTATTTACCGTCTCCTCTGTGAGTCACCCCACTCTTAGATCGTTAGCTCATAGGAGCAGGGTCCTCTTTTCCCATTGTTCTCTATACTTCTATCTTCTTTCCTAATTTGATTTGCTTTGCTCTACCTATTGTACAGTGCTATCGAATTTGTTGGTGCTTATAAATAATTGTAATTATTTATGAAAGCTTTCATACAAATATTCTCTTTTTTAATAACATGGTGACATTGTTTATGTGTGTACATTGAAGCATCTCACTGATGTTGCCAAGACAAAACATCAATAAAAAAATAAGTTTATTATGGTCCTTGTAACCATTGTTATTTATTGTTTGTGCGTGTTCCTCTCTTTTGAGCTACTGCTTACCACTGCAGAGTATCAGTGATATCTTAAAAATGTTATGTTTACATGAAACTGGTAAACTGAAACACTTATATGCCAGCTATTTCTGAAAAACACAGAAAGGACACATTGTTGTCTCTATCAAATGTGAGGTTTTGTTTCCATTGTAATTTCTCTGAATTCTCCTCCGGTTAGTCATTTGAATTTATTATGGTCGTATCAACACTGACTGTTT
Source organism: Leptobrachium leishanense (assembly GCA_009667805.1). Classification (NCBI taxonomy): domain Eukaryota; kingdom Metazoa; phylum Chordata; class Amphibia; order Anura; family Megophryidae; genus Leptobrachium; species Leptobrachium leishanense. The sequence goes on from CM019067.1 coordinate 312,574,988, forward strand.
CTATAGTAACCGAGAAGTCAGCATAAATACACTGTAGGGTAACTCTCTTGTTTAACATCCTGCTGTTTAAGCAGCAGTGAACAGAGAGTTTTGTTTAACATCACGTCACAAATCTCATACATTCTTTAAAATAATCTCATTTCATATGTATTATGTTATTTTAAATTGTTAATTTTTTTTTTTTAAGATTGTTTTAAATGTTCAGTAGTGAATCTTCTAGAACTACAGTGGCAAGAAAAAGTATGTGAACCCTTTGAGATTATGTGGAGTTTTGCATGAATTGGTCATAAAATGTGTTCTGATCTTCATCTAAGGCTAGGGTCAGACTAACGCATTTTTCACGTTGTCCGTGAAAATGTGCGTTCGAAGAATGGACGTATTTTTTCACGGAATACGCGATAGTGGTCATACTATGCGCAGTTTCATCCGTGATTTTGTACGGATCATCAATAAAACACTTTTTGTGTCTGGACGTTATGTTGGCCGGACATTAGCAGCGTCTGACGTCTCCTAATCACACACACACGCCTCTAGCGGACGCAGCGCACTCTGTACGTCAGTACTAGTGGTTTAACGTTCTCGAAAAAATGCGTTCATTTTCCACTTGCGTTGCGCAGCCGGACTTTTGTGTGACCGTACTTCGTATATTGGCCGTCATTGCCCGTCATCTGCTGCTAGTACGGCCGTGATTAAGTGCGCCAGAACGCGCGTTCGCACTGCCTCAGTCTGACCCTAGCCTAAGTCACAACAATTTGAAAAACACAGTCTGCTTAAAATAATACAACACAAACATTATATGTTTTCATGTGTTTATTGAACAGAACATGTAAACATTCACCGTGCAGGGTGGAAAAAGTATGTGAACCTTTGGACTTAATAACTGGATGACCCTCCTTTGGCAGCAATAACCTCAACCAAACGTTTCCCGTAGTTGCAGATCAGACCTGCACAACGATCTGGAGTAATTTTGGATCACTCCTCTTCACAAAACTGTTTCAGTGTAGCAATATTCTTGGGATGTCTGGTGTGAATCGCTCTCTTAAGGTCATGCCACAGAATTTCAATCGGGTTGAGGTCAGGACTCTGACTGGGCCACTCCAGAAGGCGTCTTTTGTTTTGTTGAAGCCATTTTTTTGTTGAATTACGTGTATGCTTTGGGTCATTGTCCTGTTGCATCACCCATCCTCTGCGGAGCTTCAGTTGGTAGACAGATGGTCTTGGTTTCATCTGTCCACAGAATATTTTGCCAGTAGTGCTGTGGAACATCCAGGTGCTCTTTTGCAAACTTCAAACGTGCTGCAATATTCTTTTTGGACAGCAATGGCTTCCTCCGTGGTGTCCTCCCATGTACTCCATTCTTGTTTAATGTTTTCCTTATTGTAGATGTGTCAACAAAAATGTTAGCATGTGCCAGAGATTTCTGTAAGTCTTTAGCTGACACTCTAGGATTCTTCTTTACCTCATTAAGCATTCTGCACTGTGCTCTTGCAGTCATCTTTACAGGACGACCATGCCTAGGGAGAGTAGCAACAGTGCTGAACTTTCTCCATTTGTAGACAGTCTGTCTTACCGTGGACACATGAACATCAAGGCTTTTGGAGATACTTTTGTAACCCTTTCCAGCTTCGTGCAAGTCAACAATTCTTGATCGTAGGTCTTCTGAGAGCTCTTTTCTGCGAGGCATGGTTCACATCAGGCAGTGCTTCTTGAAACCAGTAAACCCAAATCTGGTGTGTGTTTTTAAAGGGCAGGACAGCTTTCAGCAACACATCCAATAATATCACACTGATTGGACTCAAGATTGGCTCACTCCTGGCTCCAATCAGCTCTTGGAGAAGTCATTAGGCTAGGGGTTCACATACTTTTTCCACCATGCATTGTGGATGTTTACATGTTATGTTCAATAAACACATGAAAACATATAATGTTTGTGTTGTATTATTTTAAGCAGACTGTGTTTTTCAAATTGTCGTGACTTAGATGAAGATCAGAGCACATTTTATGACCAATTCATGCAAAACTCCACGGAATCCCAAAGGGTTCACATACTTTTTCTTGCCACTGTACATAAATATATATATATATAGCCATGACTGAAATAGCCTACATTTAGTAATAAGCACAATAAAAATTATAATCACCATAATGTGACTAATAATGATCTATATCACATATTTCTTGTACTGCTCATATAGCTACACTATGGGCCACATTACATTCTCCACACTAAAACGGGGGCGGTAGGGAGAAAAAACTTAGCTTAAAGCTTAAAAAGCTGCCTGCATTGGTAGCATGCGCTAGGCCCTGGGATGATCGCGGCTGCGCTCAGCACTGCCGCAAGCATCCACTCGATGGAGTCCATAGGACTCCATTGAGCCAGACGCCGGCGGTCACATGACCGGTCGGCTTAGTGATACGCAGGGGGAGACTGAGGAACTTTTTCCCCCAGTCTTTCCCTGCTCCCGCTAGACGGAGGAGGCGGTTGGAGTCACGGTCCTCGCTGCGGGACAGGAGGTGAGTATACGATCACTTTTTTTGATTTTTTGGCTGGTGTTAACGGATTCTGCAGAAGCGGAATCTGTTAACACCAAGTCCTGGCTTTGGTTAACTTTTCGCTAACCAGAGCTGGACGGTAATCGGCTTTAGGACTTTGTAATCCTAACGCTGATTAACACTTTGCGCTCCCCATGTTAAGTATAGGGAGCGCAAAGTACAGTAACCTCGCCCTGAAAAGCGCAAGATACCAAACGCAAATGGGTTACTTAACCGGTTAGCGTTTGGATTGTAATATGCGGTAAACATCGCGGCTAATGTTAATGCTCACGCAGGTGAGTGCTAACGTTAGCAGCAAGATTGTAATGTGGCCCTATAAGCAGTTCTTTGAACTGCTGTGATGTGCAAGTGGCTTCTGCAATAATTAACCCTATATATAATATATATATATATATATATATATATACAGTCAGGTCCAGAAATATTGGGACATCGACACAATTCTAACATCTTTGGCTCTATACACCAACACAATGGAGTTGGAATGAAACAAACACAATGTGCTTTAACTGCAGACTGTCAGCTTTAATTTGAGGGTATGTACATCCAACTCAGGTGAACAGTGTAGGACTTAGAGCAGTTTGCAGATGTGCCTCCCACTTGTCAAGGGACCAAAAGTAATGGGGCAGAATAATAATCATAAATCAAACTTTCTCTTCTTAATACTTGGTTGCAAATCCTTTGCAGTCAATCACAGCCTGAAGTCTGGAACTCATAGACATCACCAGACGCTGGGTTTCATCCCTGGTGATTCCCTGCCAGGCCTCTACTGCAACTGTCTTCAGTTCCTGCTTGTTCTTGGGGCATTTTCCCTTCAGTTTTGTCTTCAGCAAGTGAAATGCATGCTCAATGGGATTCAGGTCAGGTCATTGACTTGGCCATTGCATAACTTTCCACTTCTGTCCCTTCAAAAATTCTTTGGTTGCTTTTGCAGTATGCTTTGAGTCATTGTCCATCTGCACTGTGAAGCGCTGTCCAATGAGTTCTGCAGCATTTGGCTGAATGGGAGCAGATAATATTGCCCGAAACACTTCAGAATTCATGCTGCTGCTTTTGTCAGCAGTCACATCATCAATAAATACAAGAGAACCAGTTCCATTGGCAGCCATACATGCCCACGCCATGACACTACCACCACCATGCTTCACTGATGAGGTGGTATGCTTAGGATCATGAGCAGTTCCTTTCCTTCTCCATACTCTTCTCTTCCCATCGCTCTGGTACAAGTTGATCTTGGTCTCATCTGTCCATAGGATCTTGTTCCAGAACTGTGAAGGCTTTGTTAGGTGTTGTTTGGCAAACTCTAATCTGGCCTTCCTGTTTTTGAGGCTCACCAATGGTTTACATCTTGTGGTGAACCTTCTGTATTTACTCTAGTGAAGTCTTCTCTTTATTTTTGACTTTGACACACATACACCTACCTCCTGGAGAGTGTTCTTTATCTGGCCAACTGTTGTGAAGAGTGTTTTCTTCACCAGGGAAGGAATTCTTCATTCATCCACCACAGTTGTTTTCCGTGGTCTCCCGGGTCTTTTGGTGTTGCTGAGCTCACCGGTGTGTTCCTTCTTTTTGAGAATGTTCCAAACAGTTGTTTTGGCCATGCCTAATGTTCTTGCTATCTCTCTGATGGGTTTGTTTGGTTTCTTCAGCCTAATGATGGCTTGCTTCACTGATAGTGAAGGCTCTTTGGATCTCATCTTGAGAGTTGACAGCAACAGATTCCAAATGCAAATAGCACACTTGAAATGAACTCTGGGCCTTTTATCTGCACATTGTAATTGTGGTAATGAGGGAATATAACACACCTGGCCATGGAACAGCTGAGAAGCCAATTGTCCCATTACTTTTGGTCCCTTAACAAGTGGGAGGCACATCTGCAAACTGCTGTAAGTCATACACCGTTTACCTGAGTTGGATGTACATACCCTCAAATTAAAGCTGACAGTCTGCAGTTAAAGCACATTGTGTTTGTTTCATTCCAACTCCATTGTGGTAGTGTATAGAGCCAAAGATGTTAGAATTGTGTCGATGTCCCAATATTTCTGGACCTGACTGTATATATATATATGAGAGAGAGAGAGGAGAAAGAGCTAGTACTCTAAGGTCTCATACTTAAAAACAATCTTTTTATTATTTTTTTTCTCCTATTTCATATCTTTTTTTGGACGAATGCATTCTTCTCCCTTAGGTCGGGTTGACGTGGATTCTTATGGAGTTGGCAGAAGACAGTCAGGGACCTACTGAGGTTTTTTTTTTATTGTTGTGTGTCTTTTATTATTTCGTAACCGGATTCTTCTTCTCATGGAGGCGGACATCTTTATCTGCTTGTGGGAGTCACCCTTTTCTAAAGCTTTGTGATTGATTTGACAGCTCATCTGGGGGCATCTAGGAGCACTCAAAGGGGGGTGTTCAGGGGGGTGTTCAGGGGGGTGTTCAGATAGCATAGGATGTATGTAATTTTAACTCTCACAGCTTGGGTTTTTTTTATATTATTTTTTCTTCCTATCCCACTGCTTAGCTGAAGTGCAAACACAGATAAACACACAAACACACACACTAACACAAATATTATATTTATTTAGCTGGCGCGCAGCAGGAAATAGTGTAACGACGGGTTAATAGTTTAACCTTACCGAAGATACAGCTTGAAGAAGGGAGGGCAGCCAAGTTATATCTAAAGGCAGCTGCAATGCTCTCTGTAGATTTTGGAGATCAGACAGAGGGCAGCTTTGGCAAAGGTGTCTCCTGCTGTGCAGCCATCAATTACACCCCAGGGTAACACATCATGCGGCATGCCACAGCAATGACAGTAAACAGGAAGCTTGGGGGAATTACTTTACAAGGGCTTTTTGAAACAACTATGTATCAGTCAGCAGTTTGGCTAACAATACATATAGGTAGATTTGGGAGAACTTTTGAATGAGCTAAACTTCTTTTGGACATGATTGGTGCACTGTAAAATCTATGGGCTCTATTATATTCTCCGCGCAAAAGCGCACGTGCAGCACAATTTTTTTGCGAGCAGTGTTAAACGTTAACGCGCGTAAATTAAGGCTGGTATTATGATCCGAGCGCATCTTTTCATCTGTCTGAAAATATCGCGCGTAAAAAATGCGTGCGAAGACGCACGCAAATTAACGCTGCACGCAGAAATCGGTGGGCAGACTGTTTTTTTCACGCGATTTAGCCAATCAGAATTAAGAACCACAATTGTTTCCTGTTCAGTTTTTGCGCCTGTCAAAATCAATCTGAGTATATATGCTGCAGCAATAACAAAAACACGCACAACCTCTCAATTTTATTGTTTGGGTATGTGTAGAATGTGTAACTATACTGTGCTGTATTTTTTTTTCTTCATGCTAATGTATTTCATTTAGGACAGAACGTTCCGATTTGCAGTCACCACCAGCTTTTCGAAGACGTTAAAATTATGCGCGCAAACGTCGTTCGTAAAAAGTTGCGCATCGATTGCAATAGAAACATAGAAACATAGAAAAATGTCGGCAGATAAGAACCTTTCGGTCCATCTAGTCTGCCCAATTACATGGATACTTTACCTGGATTTATCTTTTCTTTAGGAGAGCCTTATGCCTATCCATGCTTGCTTAAATTCAATTACTGTTTTGGCCTCTACCACTTCTACTGGAAGACTGTTCCATGTATCCACCACCCGCTCAGTAAAATAATGCTTCCTGATGTTACTTTTAAACCTTTGCCCCTCTAATCTAAGACTATGTCCTCTTGTTTTGCTACTTTGTTTCCTTTTAAATATACTCCCTTCCTCTACCTTGTGGATTCCCTTTACGTATTTAAATGTTTCTATCATATCTCCTCTGTCTCGTCTTTTTTCCAAGCTGTACATGTTAAGATCATTAAGCCTTTCCTGGTAACTTTTCTCCTTCAAGCCGTACACCATTTTAGTAGCCCTTCTCTGAACTCTCTCTAAGATGTCTATATCCTTCTGGAGATACGGTCTCCAGTACTGCACACAGTACTCCAAGTGAGGTCTCACCAGTGCTCTGTACAGTGGCATGAGCACTTCCCTTTTCCTACAATACCAGCCTTGTACCAGCGCACAAACTAATTTTCGCTCACAATGTTAAGTATGGGATGTGCGCACGAACCTTCGCTCGTGCAGGGTAACTCGCGTTAGACGTTAATGCGTCACTGTGCGCGAAAGTCGGAATACGACATTCAGTGCAAAGGGTTTTTCCCCTTGCGTTAATGCATTTTTGTGGACGATCAAAATTGTGCGCGAGGAGTGTAATAGGGCCCTATTACTTTTAATATGGCTTTTTTTCATTGGTTGGCTTGCAAAGGGTATGCTATGGTTATATATTTATTTTATATATCTTCGTAACTTTCTTGTGTGAGTCCAATCCAAATATACAACAACTAATCTATAGTCAGTAAAGATCTTTAAATTGACATTACTATTTTTACATTATTTTTGCCAGCACAATGTATAGGTGAAATCCAGAGTTCCTTGAAACAGGATGCGTCCGTTGCCTCACTGATTCCCTTTCACATTCACTTTGAAGTGACGTGCCAGGTCTTACGAGGCATGAGTGGCATCGATTACACCTTAATTAGACCCATCTTAATGTCGTTTCCACTAGTTTGTGTTCTGGGAATCCCATTTTCACTTTTTTACTTTAAGTCGCATTGCTATGGAAACATTATCCCATTACCAGATGGGCCAAAACCTTAATAAAATGTCATACTTCTTAAATCTGTCGTGACATTTGGATGTCAAATGAAGCTTTTTAAATAATAAATGTCATTGCACTTTAAAATCCACATTCCCCTTTGCCACAAATAAGATTTGACTGAATATATCGCCCCAAACTAATCGCGGAAACATTGTTTCATTTATCACAATGTGTTAGAAAGGAAGGAAAAGGAAATCACAATTCTTCATCTTCACGGAAAGACAGAAATGCTGCCTATAGAGTGCTAACCCTCTGATTCGCTAACCAGAGCTTTGTAAAATGCTGTATTAAAGGAGAATTGCAAAACAGCGATGCGGTCACACTTGTGGTGAAATGGGTGGTTAGTTACTGGAAACATTGTTAACATCTGCACCAGTTTCATTTAGGTTGTGACATATTTTGCGCACTCTAACGCTGACTCCTAGTTGTTGTAAAGCATTTATTTTATTTTACTGGTTTTATTAAAGAAATATATATATATACATACACAGGGTGTCCATGAAGTCTCTTTACAATTTCCAAAATTTATTACAAAGGCAATTGAAAAGACAAGTGAAAATTATTACAAAATGAGACGTATATATTTAAGGTTTTATTTGCCTCATTTAATACACCTCTATATGGGCGCCATTAGTTGCACGAAGCACGTGAAGACGGTACTGGATTTCTTGCCATGTTGGCTGTAGCATCCCCTCATCAATGGTGGCAATGGCATCAGTGATCCTCTGCTTTAGATTAGTGATGTCCCGTACCTTTGTTCCATACACAATGGTCTAAATTACAATCTTTGCACAAAGTTTTCACCGGCGCAAATAATCATTAACGCGTGGGATAAAGCCATTTGCGCCGAATTCCGTATTACATACTCAGCGCAACAAGTCAACCACTCGCAATTGTCTACCGCGGGTGAACCTGCGCGAGCTTACTGTACTTCGCGCATCCTATACTTAATATTGTGAATGCAAATGCGAAGGTGCGCTGGTACGAGTACGGTATTACAATCTATTTCGCGGTAATTACCGCATGGCCTTTGCACGCATAATTTTAGCAACTCCTAAAAGTTGGTGCTAATGGCAAATCTGAACAACCTGGCTAACCGCGAAAAATCGAAGCCCATAAAAAGGAATGCAGCAAAGCACAGTGGCCCATTCAACTCATACCAAACCAATACAATGGATGTAGTTGTGTGTGCATGTATTATTGCTGCAGCATATATGCTCATTGACTTTGGCAGACGCAATTCGTTAACGAGAGATAGGTGTGTTTCTTAATTCTGATTGGCTGAATCGCGAAAAAAAAACAGCACGCGCAAAGATTTTGCGCAAGACGGTACTTTGCATGCATTCGGGCGCGTCCTGTTTGCGCACGCAATTGATCAGCGGATGAAAAAAGGCACGAGGATTGTAATTCCAGCAGTGATTTGCGCACGCAAAACTTTAACGCTTGGCGCAAAGATTTTCGCTTGAAGAATGTAATATAGCCCAATATCTTTAACATAACCCCATAGAAAGAAGTGGAGGGGAGTGATAACTGGTGAACGAGGTGGTCAGGGAATTGGGTCACCCCTTCAGTTCACCCGTCTGGAAATGTTTCATTTAGGAACTCACGACCATGCAGTCCCCAATGTGGTGGTGCAGCATCTTGCTGGAAAATGATGGTTGGTTGAAGGTCATGTAGTTGTGGTGCCGCGTATTCAGTCAAGAGGTCAAGGTAAACATTTGCAGTAATTGATGTCTCGCCGAAGAAAAACAGACCAATGATTCGATTGCACATGATCCCACAGCACACATTCATCTAAAGCAGAGGATCACTGATGCCATTGCCGCCATTTGATTTATATATTTATATGAGAGTAAAAACATAATTAAATTTATTGAAAAGTCAAAGAAAGGTGCAGGTTTGCATTAAGGAGAGGCTTCCATAACCTTTAAAATAAAGGGGAAAAGACAACATGAAGGAAAACCTCAAATATGTCCAAGGATGCAAAATTTTAATTTCTCCCTTAACCCCTTCACTGCCAAGTGGTTTTCCAAACAAAACATTGTCAGAAACCAATGTTTTTTGTATAAATCATTTTAAATTAAATATACAGTAAGAAATATTTGGGTACATTTCCAATGTATTTCTTACTGTAAATAACATAGTTGGCTAATAGATGGCGCCATCGACTGCCAAATTGAGTTATAGCCGTTTCAGCCCTTGAGTTATAGCCCTGTATTCTTCAGCCGATTTTACACAGTTTTAGCTCTTTGGGCATTATGACCACAGGGCTAAAACTTTGAAGGCACCTTCTGCAGCCCAAAAGCATTCAAAGTCTATTTGCAGCAAACTAATTTCATTTTCTTATGGGCTGCAGATCTGCAGACTGAGATTTCTTGATATCAGAGGTCCAGCTGGTGCTTTTGAAGCCCGAGATATCTTGATCTCAGTAGTGAAGTTAAATGCATCTATCAAGTCCAGTGAAAGGTGGGTTAATATAACAGGGAATCGCTCCCTATATATTTGTTAGCCTTTTTTTAAGTAAGAAATAGGGTAATTCCCTGTGAAATTGTTGTCCCTTACTTCCTGTGACATGCCACTGGAGTGAGTAACAGCTGTGAGTAGAAGAGCTCTTTTCCAGAACATCCATCAGCCCACTCCTTCAACCTGAGTCCAGGTTGGCATGTTGACTGACAAGCCAATGCACCAACAGCACCACTCAGCTGCGCAGAATTTTAGATAAACACAAAACTGTAACGCGGAGAAATAAAACCCTATAAAATAAGGTTGTTTAATTTAACCTCTTCATCACCATGTTGTTTCCCAAAAATCCACAGCCACGGCCCAGAGAATTTATAGAAAACAAATTTACCTTATACCAATACTGAAACTGTGCTTCAAATATGACTTCAAATATCTGAAGCACATTTTCCTACTGTATGCTGCCACCTGCTGGCCAAAAAGACTCTACTACATCTCCATAGTACCGCACAGGATCTGGTTTTCTTGAGAAGAAAAAATAAATTCAAGCTGTTTAGAAGGGACACTGCTACCAAAAAATGAAATATCCTTATTGTGTTTATTTAATGTTGCTGATATCTTACATGTGTTTGTTTTTCTCTTGAATGTTTAGTTAAGAAAATATTTTCCTCTATACGTGTCACTGGGTGCATCCATGGTGTGATATTTTCCTCTATATGTGTCACTGGGTGCATCCATTGTGTGATATTTTCCTCTATATGTGTCACTGGATGCATCCATTGTGTGATATTTTCCTCTATATGTGTCACTGGGTGCATCTATTGTGTGATATTTTCCTCTATATGTGTCACTGGGCGCATTCATTGTGTGATATTTTCCTCTATATGTGTCACTGGGTGCATCCATGGTGTGATATTTTCCTCTATATGTGTCACTGGGTGCATCCATTGTGTGATATTTTCCTCTATATGTGTCACTGGGTGCATCCATTGTGTGATATTTTCCTCTATATGTGTCACTGGGTGCATCTATTGTGTGATATTTTCCTCTATATGTGTCACTGGGTGCATCTATTGTGTGATATTTTCCTCTATATGTGTCACTGGGTGCAGCCATTGTGTGATATTTTCCTCTATATGTGTCACTGGGTGCAGCCATTGTGTGATATTTTCCTCTATATGTGTCACTGGGCGCATCCATTGTGTGATATTTTCCTCTATATGTGTCACTGGGTGCATCCATTGTGTGATATTTTCCTCTATATGTGTCACTGGGTGCATCCATTGTGTGATATTTTCCTCTATATGTGTCACTGGGTGCATCCATTTTGTGATATTTTCCTCTATATGTGTTACTGGGCGCATCTATTGTGTGATATTTTCCTCTATATGTGTCACTGGGTGCAGCCATTGTGTGATATTTTCCTCTATATGTGTCACTGGGTGCAGCCATTGTGTGATATTTTCCTCTATATGTGTCACTGGGTGCATCCATTTTGTGATATTTTCCTCTATATGTGTCACTGGGCGCATCCATTATGTGATATTTCCCTCTATATGTGTCACTGGGTTCATCCATTGTGTGATATTTTGTGTTGTAAACTGCCCCTCCCCCAGTATCTTTCCATCACTTGCTCCTCACTGTGTGGCTTTGGCCACAGAATGAAGTCTATGGGTCGATCATTGACTCACTTCATTGTATTGTGTGGGATGTCTTGACAGGATGTAACTAGGGAGTAGACTAGAGATCTTTTAAGATCCCTGGCTCATCTCATTCAGCTGTCATAACATAATAGACCCCTTGCAGCCTTATCTAAACATTCCCTTCTCCACCTCATTAACTGTTAAATACTGTATAGGATAAAGCACAGCCACAAAGTAAAACTCCCTATAAGATTTTGGTAAAAATGGCATTGTTGGAAAAGTCCACAAAATGGAAACAAGAGATAAAAACCTAGCTTTTTCCTTTTAACATGCAATTACTTCAAGCAAAGACAAAAAACAGCAGCACGTGTTTTACAAGGTGGTTTTGTGTTTAACCGCTTCACTACTGAGATCGAGATATCTCTAAGTATAGTCAATATCGGAGCACAAGCAGATGCTTTTGATGATCGATTATACTTGATCCTGGTAGTAAATGATGTAAATTGATTTTCCTCCCTCCCTTTTCTCTCATTGTTTTCTTCTTCCCTTCGCTTATTGACAATAATATTTTGTATTCATAATTTTCTTAGTAACTTTTTTAATGCACTGGGTGTATTTCGCTTCTACCATGTATTAAATGCAAAACGGTTAGATACATTTCTCGTTGAAAAGGTAAATGGAGCTAACAATTAAAATGAATAAATTGAACGAAACTGAATCGAAAGGAGAAAAATCAACATTTCTTTAAAATGCGAGAATAATTACTAACCTTCCATGAATCACGGCAAATTAACTTGTCAGCAGCCCTTTATTTTACTTGGCACTTGCACGGATTTGGTGTTTTGTAAAGCACTTTTGACTCAGCTGTCACTCACGTTGTTTATTTCCACGCGGTGACATTGTAATAGAAAATATTTTGTCAGATAAAGATTGACTATAGGGAGAAACAGGAAAAATAAAGATCAATAGAATGAGTCATCCTCGCAATGTGCTTGCAATATGAATGATACTTTTTGTAATAATGCGACAAAATAAAATGCATATGTTTTCAGATTGTGCAGAGCATCCTGTGGATGTGATGTTGTGACATTTCTTTTTCGGAACATTTGTGCTCTTCCCTACAAGATCCTACAGATTAAAAGTCTTTGAAAAGACTTTGAGGATTATTCACTAATGTCATAATTTGTCACCCCATTGCGCCCGACGGTGAATTTCACAGTAGGTGCAATTTCAGGGGCAAGTCGTGTAGTCACTAAGCTGTCAATTTGCCAAATACAGGCGAACTGACAGTGAAATACGGTGCATTTCGCCGCAATTCGTAATGATTCGGTGGCAGCAAAATTGTCCCATAGAGTACTAACATTTCGTTTATTCACAGAACGCAGAACTGCCACAAAATCTCCTGATTTCAATTCGACAGGTTAAAACAGGCAAATCGAATAGATTTTAATGTAATAAATGTAATATCATTTTAAATTTTTTTTTTAAAGACCATTTATTAATATTAGAAATTTTTTTACACAAACCTTTTTATATTTTTTCAAAGACGTTTTGTAGTTATACATATTTTTTTATTTTTTAAAAAACTTTTTTATTATATAGACACATTTTTTACTACTTATTTTATTAATTTAACCTTCTATTAGGAGAATAGGAGACTTCTTATTTTTTTTTTTCTTTTGGTTCGGTGGAATTCACTGAGGGTAATTTGGTGCAGTTCAGTGCTTGTCGGCGCTTTTCACCAATGTCCAATAAATGCTTCGGTGACTCCATTTTCAACGGCATATGGTGAATATTCGATTTGTATTTTGTTCTCATTTCAAATAATTTCATTGGCACCTCTGATTGCGTCAATTCTGCAGCAGCGAAATTGTCCAACAGAGAACTAACGATTTGTCTATACACAGAACGCCGAATTACACCGAAATTCCCACAAAATCACCTGATTTCAGTGATTTTAATTTTACAGAATAATACAGGCAAATCTAAAAGGTTTTAATGTAATAAATGGAATATAATTTCTATTCTTTTTAAAAAAACATTTATTTTTATTTTTTACACAAACCTTTTTATATCTTTTTAAAGACTTTTTTGTATTTAGACTTCTTTTATTTTTTCAAAGACTTTTTATTAGATACATTTTTTACTATCAGGGTTATTCAAAGAGATTCGAAAAGTCACTGCACGTTCGGTGACTTTTCGTTCTCTTCAATTCGGTTCCTTTTGCCGATTCCATTTCGGCGACCCTGCGGTGTATTCAGCAAGCACCATAGGGCCGTCGTAATGCAGGGAAAAGCTACCGCAAACCTGACGAAAACGAACCGCAAAACCCACCGAATGCACGCCGAAAAGCCACAAAAACATCTGGATTAACCTGCCGAAAACCAAAGAAAAACCCGAACAGGAGCCGATCGCAGCCCTCGACACAGCAGAAGAGGCAGTGAATAAATTAGGAAAACAGTTTGTATGAATGTGTGAAAGTGAAACGCTGTTTGCAAAGAAACTACTGAGCGAAAATGTCTGAAATTTACACAGGAGGTCCAGGGAATGATAATAAAGAGGGCTGTTACAGAAAAAAGATGAAAACTTTAAAAAAAAATCAAAACCAAAATCGGACTTTTGAAAAAAAAAAAAAAATTCAGAAAAATGCTTAAAATATCCTAAAAAATCTATAAATAAAGAGACTTTTTACTGCAGAATTTTATAATGAACAGTTTATTAGATATTGAATTAAAACGGGAATATTTTTAACATTGAAGCCTATGGGATTCGCCTGAATAAACTTGCCGAATTAAATCACCGAATGGCAGGGCATTAGGGGAACCTTTCACTGCTGGTTTGTGTTCTCTGAAAAGCCGAAGCAGTGCTTTTCATGGGGATTTCACTGCCCTCGAACAGGCACCGAACAGGCACCGAATGCGCAGGCAATTCGCAGGATTTGGCGAATTGCCTGCTCTCTGGATAGCCGAATGGCTACCAAGGTTCGGTTACCTTTCTCAAGCAATTCGGATCTCTTTGGATAACCCTGTATATTTTTATTGATTTAACCTCCTATTAGGAGAATAGGAAACTTCCTATATATATATATTTTTTTAAATTTAGTTCAGTGTAATTTGCCGAGGGTAATTTGGTGCAGTTCAGTGCTAGTCGGCGCTTTTCGCCAATGTCCAATAAATGCTTCGGTGACTCCATTTTCAACGGCATATGGTGAACTTGCAATTTGTATTTTGTTCTCGTTTCAAATAATATCATTGGCACCTCTGATTGCGCCACGTTACTCACCCTTAAAATTTGGAAATCCCTCCAACGCTCTACGAAAATTGCCCCATGGCCCTCCCCCTCCTCCCTGTAGACCGCTTACCTGTATACTCAAGATATGTCCGCCCCACCCAGGAAGGGAATCAACAGATACGCGCCCCAATATACATTGAAGGGGACACATTTAAACTTCCTGCAGAAATCCCACTGCCGCATCCACACTCATTCCTTACGCGATTTCATCTGCACCGACTGACCACATACTTGCGCACTCTGGCACAGCCGTCCGCATTTACACGTCCCCTTACCCCTTTTGAATTACTGATACAACGCCCCAGCGCCCTGACACACGGTATATCCCTCCTCTATGGCCTGCTCAGGGATCTGACCAGCACTGAACCCCCATACAGAGCCAAGTGGGAAGCTGACCTTCAGCAGCCCTTCACTGATGACGAATGGGAGAAAATCACCACCCTTGCCCCAAAATGCTCTATAGCCAGCAGAACACAAGCAATTCGGATCTCTTTGGATAACCCTGTATATTTTTATTGATTTAACCTCCTATTAGGAGAATAGGAAACTTCCTATATATATATATTTTTTTTAAATTTAGTTCAGTGTAATTTGCCGAGGGTAATTTGGTGCAGTTCAGTGCTAGTCGGCGCTTTTCGCCAATGTCCAATAAATGCTTCGGTGACTCCATTTTCAACGGCATATGGTGAACATGCGATTTATATTTTGTTCTCGTTTCAAATAATATCATTGGCACCTCTGATTGCGCCACGTTACTCATCAAAACAGAGACATGGTGCTCGTTGCAACATCAGGCAGGCATTTTGATCGATTACTTGTCAAAAAATCAAACAAATGATTTCCTGGATGAGTTATTTTATCTTCTAGAAACTATGTAGCAAACCTTAAAAATACAAGAATGCGTCTATTGGAAATAAAATTTTAAGAAAGCCAGTTTGGTGTTGAAATTAAAACTTTCCAGTGTGAGTAATATGAAATGTACATTATAAAAGTGAAAAAAAGTGAAAAAAGAAGGTAAACTACACAGGAATAAAATGATTCTATAATGACTAAAATATAGATGATAAAAATATAGGTTAATAATAATATGTATAGTTTACCAGCAGATTGTGCTGCATAATACATTACGGCAGGGGTCAACAATGTTGGCCATACAGATGTTTTGGAACTACATCTCCCAATGATACTCAGCAACACATTAGATTGGCAGAGACTCACGGGACATGTAGCTCCAAAACAACTAGAGGGTTGCTGAATGCTGCTTTACAAAGTGCGATGGGTATACAGGGACATGAACAAAAGTATGATACAGTTCAGCAAGACATGCATGGACACAGTTGATACAGTAAGGCTGGAAGACATGAAGTCCTAAAACATCTGGGGTGCTGAGGTTCACCGTAACTCTTTTAGAGACAAGACCTAATATTGTTAACAGCTTCCACATAAGGACAGGTCAAGAACAAGCTATGAAATAATAGAATATCAAATAATAGTCAATTCGCTCACTCTCAAAAAACCTCATATATACACAGGATAGAAAATGACCACCAATGGTCTCTGAGCTCCTACTTCCCATAGTGTGCATTGAACAGAGGAAATCATATTCCTGCAACAGTCTCACAAATCCCAGGTGGCCAGTTGTGGTCTGAGCAGGTGGAAAGGAAAGCCTGCCATGTTACCATACTACACTTATATCCACTCCTATACACTTTAAACAAAATGTAGTCTGTAACATCGCGGATCAGAATTATCTTTGTTTAACATTCATTACTTGACTCGCTCTTGTTTTTCCAGGAATAATATTGTACGAGGGGAGGTCCAAACATCAGGTTATATAATAATAACTCCATTTTTTTCAACGAAAGCTTGTTTATTCAGCAATTCTCAACACAATGGCTGCCAATCTCCACGCATTTTTAAGGTGGTGCACCCATTTCTCAAAACACCCAGAAAATCATCTTCTGTCAATGTAGCTTCATCTCCAGTGACAACTGCTTTCGAGTTGTCAGACTTTCCATCTTCGAAAGTAAGGAGAAGCTTTAAGGCAAATTCAATTTGAGCAGTTTTTGTTCTGCGTTCAACAAACATTGAACCCAACGGGCGCACTTCTTGGTGAAGCCCAACTCATCACGAAAGAATCCTTAACATGCTTGTTTTTGGAATGTCAAACTCTTCCACAATCTTTTTGAGAATGGTTTGAGGTTCCTGATCCAGAAATTTCTTCACCTTGATCTCATCTGTGCTGTGTGGAGCTCCCTCTCTTAGGTCATAACAGCCGTCAAAATGTCCGGACTTTACTCTGCTAAACTACTCGTGGACCTTCTTGTGGCTTCATCACCAAGATTGATTCTGAGGTCTTCAATCCACTATTTCACAGAGAAACCATATTGAAATTGGTAGAGCATGATGGTCCATTTTTGCTCTACAACTTTTTGAGTCACCTCGCGTGTCCATGATCATCTGTGGGGACATCAATTTTTTTTACAAGTGTAGCGCTGGGTTTAATTCCCTGTCGTGGCAGTACCTATTTTTGGCCACCGGAGGGAGACAAGCGCGATGAGAGACATTGAACATTGGGACTACATTTCCCGGCATGCTTTGGGAGCGGACACAGGAAGTGGGTGGGACAGAGACACTGACATCCTGAGCCTCGTGGAGAGAGCTGGCAGAGCGCACCAGGGAGTGAGAGGAGCAAGACGCAGAGCTGCAGAACGAGACAGTGACTAGGCCGGAGCGTTGCTGGGGCCTGACAGAGCTAAAGACTGGGTTATTCAGCCTTACCAGAGGAAGACACAGTTGATTCACAGGAATACCCACGCTGATACCAAGTGAGCGAGAGGACCCCGAGTTAGGAGCACCGCAGATCGATCGGACAGGGAGAACAGGCGGTGAGCTGGACATCTTGCAGCAGCTACAGAAAGGCAAGACAGCGGATCCGGTAGCCATGAGAATCCCAGCCAAGATCGAGCGGAGAGACGTCCTGGGTCGAGCGGAGCACCAAGTATCTGGCGGATGGGTGGGAGGCCTTCCAGGCCATTTGTGAATAAAGAAAGCCCGCTGCTGTTTGTTTCCAAAACCCATAGGGCCCCAACTTGACTAGTCGAAGATACCTCATAAGCAATTCACTGGCCAGTTGAATATTGTACCCGGGTACCATAACACACACACACTTACATTCTGGGACATAACCTGTGCGGGACTCACTCCCCAAACACAAAAGGGGGTTAAAGATATATATTTTCCTTTTTTTCTTTTCCGCTGCGCGTTTCTCGAATTACGAAGCATCGTATTTCTTTTCCGCTGCGCGTTTCCCGCATTACGAAGTACTGTAAATATATATACGTATACCGTGTTATTCATTGTATGCCATTTATTCTAGTAAACTATATAATTTATAAAATCCACAACGGTGCTGGAGTATATTTATTCCCTAGTGCGGGGAGACTGACCCGAGGTTCAATTTCAGCGGCTCCTCCGGGAGTGAGCGCTACGCAAGTATTAGAAGGATTAGGTTTTCTTTGGGAAAAAAAATAGTATCATTATTGCATTGGTTTTATCCTTAATTTTAGACCTTCCCTCTTAGGATCCAATGCATATTTTATTTTATTTTACATATTGCGGCCCCTATTACATTCTTCGCGCATTGTGTTTTGCGTGCGCAAATGCGCATTTGCGCGAGGGGCAAAACCCTTTGCGCAGAACGTCGTATTACAAAGTTCGCTCAAACGATGCGCGCTATCGTTTAACACGGATCGACCTGCGCGAGCGTGATGAACTGTTGAACTGTGCGCGTCCTATACTTAACATTGTGAGCGCAAATTCGTTCGTGCGCTGGTAAGCGGATGGTATTACAATCAATGCGCATCTTTTTACGAATGACGTTTGCGCGCATAATTTTAACGTCTTTGAAAAGCTGGTGGTAACTGCAAATCGGAACCTTCTGGCCAAAACGAAAAACACCAGCACGAAAAATAAAATACAGCAAAGTATAGTTACACATTCTACACATACCCAAATGATAAAATTGTGAATTCGTCCATGTTTTTATTATTGCTGCAGCATACAGTATATACTCAGATTTAATATGACAGGCGCAAAAACTTAAATGAGTCAATTAAGGTAAATCGATGTCAATTAAGGTTCTTAATTCTGATTGGCTGAATCCCACGAAAAAAACAGTCCGCACACTGATTTACGTGCGCTACTGCGCTCGTATTACTCTTCGTTTTGCGCGTCGTTTTTACGAACGTTATTTTCGGACGGATGAGAAAATGCGTTCGGATCTGAATACTACGTTAAGTTTTGCACGATAACGCCGGACGATGCGCGCAAAACAATTTGCGCTGTGCGAATGAAATTGCGCAAAGAATGTAATAGGGGCCTGCGTGTTGTAAAAATATATATTTTTTTCATTCAAAATCACGACGACACACAGTGTGCTGGTTTGTTCTAACATACCTTCCTTCAGCCAGTTAATTTGTAGACATGTGTGTGCTAAATTTCACGCATTTGTCATAATATTGGAAACTCTGTGATATCTCGACAGGGCTTTAATTATTTCAGCTGTGGCACGGCCAGCACAGGCCAAGGGGGATGGAAACAGCGCACAGTCAGCCACCGTGATTTATTTTCCGCACTCCAAACTGTTATTGGAAGATGTGCTCCTGACACGGCCATTGCATGACTTAGACGGGCGATGTTACACGCATATAGATCTTTGTATAATTGTAAAAACAAAAGGTATCCTGTCCACTTCTACACCATATGTCGGAATTTCCTGCCTCTCCATTTCCTGCACCTCGTCATCTTGAAGCACGTTGGCGAGGGGACACTTTTTTCCGATTTGTTTTCGACGTTTAGAATGTACACGTTTGTTTATTTATAAAAAAAATCTAAACGATAACAACAACAACAACTAATCGTTCTGTGCGGCACCAGCTATATTTTGAGAAAAATGGAAAACGGTAACTGCGAGATACGATTCCTGCAAAAATACGACTTTCCGAAGAGATTTGCTCTTTTCGTGTCAGATATTTTAAAATAAAGCACCTTTAGGCTGACCTTAATATGACACAAAACTCCAAATACTCCATCAGCAGTCAAGTGATTCAGCTGCGATATCTCTAGCACTTGTTGAAATCGTAGGTTTAGTTCCTGGCACGGCCCACCCAGCCCTTTCATCGTCGAGAAAATGCTGAAGTAAGTATCTCGCACTTGGGTAACACTGACATTTAGAAGCTTCTTAAAACCAGGTGAAAGATAAACATATCCTTTACTCAATATTTTTATTATTATTTTATAGTGAAAGCTTTATTAATAACATTGTTGATCGTATAGAACAAGTTGAGTGTAGAAAAGAATAACGCATAACACATGTTATTATTCTATTCCGGATATAGCATGACGGTTCCCCCTTTTTATTTTCAGCGCTTTGCAAGGTGTTCATACACACCTCTTCTTATTTTGTATGTTTTAGCATATTTATAATTTGACATACACTATATTGCCAAAAGTATTGGCTCACCCATCCAAATAATCAGAATCAGGTGTTCCAATCACTTCCATGGCCACAGGTGTATAAAATCAAGCACCTAGGCATGCAGACTGTTTTTACAAACATTTGTGAAAGAATAGGCCGCTCTCAGGGGCTCAGGATGCCACCTGTGCAACAAATCCAGTCGTGAAATTTCCTCGCTCCTAAATATTCCAGTCAACTGTCAGCTGTATTATAAGAATGTGGAAGTGTTTGTGAACGACAGCAACTCAGCCACGAAGTGGTAGGCCACGTAAACTGACAGAGCGGGGTCAGCGGATGCTGAGGTGCATAGTGCGAAGAGGTCGCCAACTTTCTACAGAGTCAACCGCTGCAGACCTCCAAACTTCATGTGGCCTTCAGATTAACTCAAGAACAGTGCGCAGAGAGCTTCATGGAATGGGTTTCCATGGCCGAGTAGTAGGGATGAGCCGAACACGCCCGAGTTTGTACCCGAACTTTCCAAATGTTCGAATCCGAATCCGAACCCGAACTCAATACAAGTCAATTGGGCTGAAAATTTGGTTTTTAGAGTGCCCTCCAAGAGGGCATATTTGCTAGATATTTGCCATAAAAGGTGTATGGGGGTCCAGGTAGTGCCCTGGGGGACAGGAAACATGGACAAAAAGTTTTAAAAATAAGCTTTTAAAGGGACAGTGAGTTTTCCATGAAATAAGGGTTAAAAATAAAAACGAAAAATTCCTTCAAATATCGTGCCTAGGAGGTCCCCATAACCTGCCCGTGAAGTGGCGGATTTCTAGGATGTATAGAAACACTTAAAAACAAAAAAATTACGTTTCAAATGACGGTAAATGCTTTTCCTTTAATCTATCCATAAACAACTGCTTGGGGCGGCAGTTTGTATGAAAAGAGGAGACATTTTCGGACACGCAGAAAAAGTTTAGTGATTTTTTGGCTAAATTATTGTGAAACTTATGCAGGCTTTGGACGAAAACAACAATAGGTGCTTTAAAATTGGGCCTTTAGCGTCGGCAACAGTGCCGTCACACCGTAACCCCTCTGAGGATATGAATCTGATACAGGCGTCAGTGGCAATGCACCCAAATATTGTGCTTTTGGTGCCAGGCCTGCAAGTACTATCATACAGTATCCCCTCTATAGTATTGTGGAAGAATGCAGGGGTGGACCTTGAGGTCCTATATTAAAAAGATATGAATCTGGTAAAGGCGTCAGTGCACCCAGATATTGTTCTTTTGGTGCCAGACTGCCAGGCCAGCAAGTACTATCATACAGTAACCCCTCTGTAGTATTGTGGAAGAATGCAGGGGTGGACCATGTGGTCCTATATTAAAAAGATATGATTCTGGTCAAGGCATCAGTGCACCCAGATATTGTGCCTTTGGTGCCAGACTGCCAGGCCAGCAAGTATCATCATACAGTAACCCCTCTGTAGTATTGTGGAAGAATGCAGGGGTGGACCATGTGGTCCTATTTTAAAAAGATATGAATCTGGTAAAGGAGTCAGTGCACCCAGATTTTGTGCTTTTGGTGCCAGACTGACAGCAAGTACTATCATACAGTAACCCCTCTGTAGTATTGTGGAAGAGTGCAGGGTTGGACCCTGCGGTTCAAAAAATTAAAATGATATAGATGTGGCACAGGCGTCATTGCAGCCAAATATTGCGCCTTTCATGGCAGCAAGTGCATTCACACCGTAACCCTTTTGTGGTATTGTGGAAGAGTTCAGTGCTGGAGGTTTTGTGCATGCAGAAGACATCCCCGATCTATTCCGTTACATCAGCATCAGGGGATTGATAACTGCTGATCCAGGACTGATTCATTTTTATAAATGTCATTCGGTCTACAGAGTCGGTGGACAGACGCACTCTTTTGTCTGTGACAAAACCTCCAGGGGCACTGAACGTCCTTTCAGAAAGCACGCTGGATGAAGGGCAACCTAGTAGCTGCATAGCATATTGGCTAAGTTCTGGCCAGTGATCCAATCTCAACACCCAGTAAGCCAGTGGATCATCTGCTGGAAAGGTATGCAGGTCTGCCCTTGCCCCTAGGTAGTCCTGCACCATATGGTGAAGACGCTGGCAATGTGTGCCTACATTTGACGTCCCTGGGCGTCGTGGACTAAAATTTTTTAAAAATGCATCAGTCAAGCGGCCCTGGCCTTCACCACTATTCCTCTGATCATCCGCAGCCTCAGAAGCACGTGTGTCATCACTTGGTAACCTACCAGTGCCTGGAAAGGTGTTACACAAGTGTCGCTTTAGAGCGTCCTCAAGTTTTTTCATCCTGTGCTCCCTCTGTGCGGGCAGGATGAGCTCTGCAACTTTACCCTTGTATCGTGGATCAAGAAGGGTTTCCAACCAGTAATGATCCCTCTCCTGGATAGCACGAATCCTGGGGTCCTTTAGCAGGCTTTGCATCATAAGGGAGCCCATGCAGCGTAGGTTGGAGGTGGCATTAGCTTCCGAGTCTTCCTGGTCAATGAGGATGACCCCATCGTGCACTTCCTCCTCCCAGTCACGCACTAGCCCTTGTGTTTCTGGGCACATGAAACCCTCCCTTGAGGAATCCCCACCTTCAATGCCCCCACTACTTAAATATTCCTCCTCCTCCTCCTCCTCCTGTCTGATCTGAGTAGGACCCGCTGGAATGCTGTCTGCGGAAAGACTGGGGCCTTGAGAGCTAGGGAAGGCCTCCTCTTCCTCCTGCTGCTCTGCTTCTAGAGCCACATCTATAACTCCCCGCAGAGTGTGCTCCAGCAGGAACACAAAAGGAATTGTGTCACTGATGCATGCACTGTCCCTGCTCACCATCCTCGTTGCCTCCTCAAATGGTGACAGTACAGTGCATGCATCCTTGATCATCAGCCACTGAGGGGGGAAAAAAACAAGTTGACCTGAACCTGTCCTTGTGCCATACTCACACAGGTACTCGTTGATGGCCCTCTGCTGCTTGTGCAGACGCTGCAGCATTGCTAATGTCGAGTTCCACCTGGTGGGCATGTCACAGATCTGACGGTTTGTGGGAAGGTGGAATTCTCTTTGAATTTCTGTCAGGCGAACGCTTGCTGGGAATGACTGTCTGAAGTGGCTGCAGACTTTTCTGGCCTGGCTGAGAAGCTCTGGCAGCCCTGGGTACTTGGTTAGGAAACACTGTACCACTAGATTTAGGACGTGTGCTAGGCATGGTACATGTGTCAATTTACCCTTGCGTAGGGCGGAGAGAAGGTTGCTGCCATTATCATAGACGATCATTCCCAGCCTAAGCTGGCGTGGTGTTAACCATCTCTGCATCTGGCCCTGCAGAGCTGACAGAATTTCTGGCCTTGTGTGGCTCCTGTCCCCTAAACAAACGAGCTCAAGCACAGTATGGCATCTTTTTGCTTGAGCCATTGCGTAGCCCCTGCCACGCGTCAGTTTAACTGCCACTTCTCCAGAGACAGAGAAGGAGGAGGAGGAAGAGGTGGTGGAGCAGACAGACCTCATACAAGCAGCTTTCTGGAGGCGTGGTGGATGAACAAGCTCCAGCACAGAGCCCCGTCTTGGATCCCTCCCAGCTGCAATCAGAGTTATTCAGTGTGCCGTGAAGGAAATGTAACAGCCCTGTCCATGCTTGCTGGACCACGTGTCTAAAGTCACATGCACCTTGTTGCTGACTGCCTTTCCCAATGACTGGATAACATTGTCTTCCACGTGCTGGTATAGTGCTGGAATGGCCTTGCATGAAAAGTAATGGCATTTGGAACCTGCCACTGTGGTACAGCACATTCAGCAAATTCACGGAAGGGAGCAGAGTCCACCAGCTGGAGAGGCAGCAGCTGCAATGCGAGTAATTTTGCTAAGCTGGCATTTAGACGCTGTGCTTGGGGATGGTTGGGACTATATTTTTTCTCTCGCTGCAGCAGCTGCGGCAACGTAATCTGACTGCGTAAATCTTCAGCTGATGGGATGATGTCACATTGTGAGGAAGGAGCTGGTACATCCATTACTGTAGCATTATCCCTGTCAGTGGAGGTTGTAGGCAATGACATGGCAGGACATACAGTGGGGGTGGATACAGATGAGGAGGAGGAGGACCTACGCAAAGTTTTGCGCCAACGGGATGTGTGGCAGGTGTTCATATGTCGCCTCAAGCACATGGTACCCAAGTGTCCGGTGTCTTTCCCACGCTTCAGCCTCATCTGACATAGATTACAAATAGCAACGGTGCGCTCTGCTGCACATTTATTAAAGAACTCACAGACAACAGATTTCCTGCATGTGTGCTTTGAGACACCAGCGCTCTGCACCGGAGCAGCTCTGACATGTGATGCCTTGGACTGGCTAGTGCTACGGTTGGTCATAGAGGATGTTGTGCCTCGTGTTTGCTGTGCCTCCTCCTCCTCCCCCTCCTCCTCCTCCCCCTCCTCCTCACTTGATTCCTCTGTTCAATCTGGCACTCAGGTGGAGTCAGTGACCACATCATCATTGTCATCTTCACCCCCTATCTCCTCGTCACTGAAGCCAACTTGGCAGTATGCTGCAGCTGCTGGGGCAACATGAGTGCCAGTTATTTGTGTGTCATCACTGGCACCCCCTTCCTCTAGGTTGATTATACTCCCTTCCTAAAACTCAGAGATTGAATCAGAGCACTGAACTTGCTGCGCATCCTCAATTTAGATGTTTTGTCAGCTGAGGTGGACTGTATAGCACTACAAGCCTGGCTGGCAGAGGACTCGGAGGATGAGGATGGCCTGGTTAGCCAATCCACCAAATCCTCAGTATGCTGCTGCTGCTTAAGACAGCCAGCACCAGTTAGAAAGGACAAGCGTGCCCCTGCAGAGGATGCACCACGTCCATCACGACCAGAGGCACAGCCTCCCGACACTGGGACTGCTTGCCCTCTTATCTGTGTCTGGGAGAGTCTGCCTGTCCTTTTTGTTCTTTCAGACATAGTGAGGGATATATAGATTAAATATATACAGAACTCTGATTCTACTCGGGTATAAAGATTATATATATATATAAGTTTTACAGAACTCTGGTATAACTCAGTGAGACACCCTGATAGCTGGCAGCCAGTGACAAGACACAGATTACAATTCCCTCCTATAAATCAGTGAGACCCCCCTGATGGGTGGCAGTGAGAAGACTCAAATTACAATTTGCATAAATCTACTAGAAGTATGTGGGACCCCCTGATGGGTGGCAGTGAGAAGCCACAGATTACAAGTCTCAGAAACCTCCTATAAATCAGTGTGACCTCTTGATGGTGGCAGTGAGAAGCCACAGATTACAAGTCTCAGAAACCTCCTATAAATCAGTGTGACCCCTTGATGGGTGGCAGTGAGAAGCCACAGATTACAAGTCTCAGAAACCTCCTATAAATCAGTGAGACCCCCTGATGGGTGGCAGCCAGTGAGAACACACGGATTATAACAATTCCCAAATATTTTGTAGAAATTTGTGACCCCCAAAATACTTGCTGGCAGCCAGTGACAAGAGACAGATCACCTCAATTCCCAAATATTTTGTAGAAATTTGTGACCCCCAAAATACTTGCTGGCAGCGAGTGACAAGACACAGATCATCACAATTTACAAATGTTTTGTAGAAATTTGTGACCCCCACAATACTGCGTGGTACTGGCTGTGTGACAAGACACAGATCACCTCAATTCCCAAATGTTTTGTAGAAATTTGTGAGACCCCCAAAATACTTGTTGGCAGTGACAAGACACTGAAGATCACCTCAATTCCCAAATGTTTTGTAGAAATTTGTGATCCCCAAAACACTTGCTAGCAGCCAGTGACAAGACACAGATCACCTCAATTCCCAAATGTTTTGTAGAAATTTGTGAGACCCCCAAAATACTTGCTGGCAGCCAGTGACAAGACACAGATCACCTCAATTCCCAAATGTTTTGTAGAAATTTGTGACCCCCAAAATACTTGCTGGCAGTGACAAGAGACAGATCACCTCAATTCCCAGATATTTAGTAAAAATTAGTGACCCCCCAAAATACTGCGTGGTACTGGCTGTGTGACAAGACACAGATCACCTCAATTCACAAATGTTTTGTTGAAATTTGTGACCCCCAAAATACTGCGTGGTACTGGCTGTGTGACAAGACACAGATCACCTCAATTCCCAAATGTTTTGTAGAAATTTGTGAGACCCCCAAAATACTTGCTGGCAGCCAGTGACAAGTCACAGATCACCTCAATTCCCAAATGTTTTGTAGAAATGAGACCCCCCAGCCCCCCCAGTAGTGTGGCAGACCGGCAGTAGGAACACACAACAACAATCTCCTATGAAATCTCCTCTCAAATGCATGCTGAAGCGCTGCGTGGAGACCTTATATAGTGTGCTGCGAGACTTAGCTCTGTGAGCCCATGATTGGGCAAAATTTGCCCAATCAGGACTCTGAGCCGTGATTGGCATACTGTTGAACCTGTCTTGCACCAGACCTGTGGTCAGGTGCAAGGCTCTAGCCAATTACGAGCTTCAGGCCAGTGTAAAAGTGCATTGTGGGCCATTGTGGTGCATTGTGGTCTAACATGTGGTGAACACCTGGAAATGTTCGGAGTTCGCGAGCAGACCGAACAGGCTAAGTTCGGTCCGAACTCCGAACCGTCCAAACCGAACAGCTCATCCCTACCGAGCAGCTGCATCCAAGCCATACATCACCAAATACAATGCAAAGTGTCGGACGCAGTGGTGCAAAGCACGCCGTCACTGGACTCTAGAGAAGTGGAGACGCGTTCTCTGGAGTGATGAATCGTGCTTCTTCATCTGGCAATCTGATGGACGAGTCTGGGTTTGGTGGTTGCCAGGAGAACGGTACTTGTCTGACTGCATTGTGCCAAGTGTAAAGTTTGGTGGAGGGGGGATTATGGTGTGGGGTTGTTTTTCAGGAGCTGGGCTTGGCGCCTTAGTTCCAGTTAAAGGAACTCTGAATGCTTCAGCATACCAAGACATTTTAGACAATTCCATGCTCCCAACTTTGTGGGAACAGTTTGGAGCTGGCCCCTTCCTCTTCCAACATGACTGTGCACCAGTGCACAAAGCAAGGTCCATAAAGACATGGAAGACAGAGTCAGGTGTGGATGAACTTGACTGGCCTGCACAGAGTCCTGACCTCAACCCGATAGAACATTTTTGGGATGAATTAGAGCGGAGACTGAGAGCCAGGCCTTCTCGTCCAACATCAGTGTGTGACCTCACAAATGCGCTTCTGGAAGAATGGTCAAAAATTACCATAAACACACTCCTAAACCTTGTGGACAGCATTACCAGAAGAGTTGAAACTGTTATAGCTGCAAAGGGTGGACCGACGTCATATTGAATACTATGGATTAGAAATGGGATGTCACTTAAGTTCATATGCGAGTCAAGGCAGGTGAGCGAATACTTTTGGCAATATAGTGTATATTAGTGTTTGTTAGTTTCGCTCCTAAAGAGCTTCACCTTAGTGTTGGCAGCTGAGCTTACACTATATTGGCCGTTTAGGTCCTTCACTTCCAAGATCGACTATACTCGATCTTCAAGCTACCTTCTGGTGCTCTGAAATCAAGTCTATATGGTGTTCCACAGAGGTAATGCAAAGGATTTTTGTTTATTGCAAATGAAATGTATTTGCATATTGTCTCCAGAAGGTTCCCCTAAAGTTTTAGCACTGTTAGCATGATGTCCAGGGTGCTTTATAAACTTTATAAACAAGCTGTGAATGTGTCTCACTGACATCTCCACACTGATCCTGCACAGAGACCTGAACCGCAGTCACTCCGTTTGGCCAGTAGATGGTGACATAATGAATATTTGCATATATTTATCACTGTATAATTAGTTTTAATAATTTTTTTTTTTTTAAAAAAAAACACTGGTTCCTGCAGAGGTTTTCTGGACAATCCCTTGGTATTGCAGGGGTTAAGTAAATGAAAAACATAATTTAGCGAGGATTTCTGGGCTTCAAAGTGCTCTCTGTAATGGACACTTAAAGGGTTATTCAATAAGAGCCAAACTTGCCACCGAATTCCACCGAACGGTGAATTTCACGGTACAGGGCAATTTCATGGCAATTCGTCTATTCAGAAAGTTGTCAATTCACCAAATACTGGAGAAAATACAGTGCAGTTCGCCGCAATTTGGAGGCCTTCAGTGGCAAATTGTCCCATAGAGAAGTAAGGGTTAATCTATTCAGAGAACGCCGAACTGCACCGAAATGTTGGCGGAATACCCTGATATTCTGTGCGTCAGTTGACAGGTTTAAACAGGCAAATCCCAAAGGTTTGAATGTAAAAACAAATACCATTTTTTTTATTCAACGTTTATTGTTTCCATTTGCAGTAAAAGCCTGTATTTATTTATTTTTTAGAATTTTTTTAGAATTTTTTTAGAATTTTTCTAGATTATTGTAGGCAAAATTTTTGATTCCCATTTTTTTTAAATGCCATTTTTTTAAATTCTGTAACAAACTTTTTAAATATTTTTATAGAACCTTTTTTTTATCATTTCCATGAATGTTCATGCATTTTCATTGTTTTAAACAACCTTTTAAAAAGTTGCCTTTTTTTTCCTGCCTCAGTTCAGCGGCTTTCAGTGACTGATCGGTGGCGTTCGGCAGTCAGTTCAGCGGCGTTCGGCGGATTGTCGGCTGCGTTCAGCGGTCTGTCCAGCGATCACCGGCGACGTTCGGTGGACTAATCAATGGCTTTTGGCATATCCCGTTTGGTGCACTTCGGGGACCCTCCGATAAACGCTGAATTCACCGGAGGGTCGCGAACTGAAATCGCCAAAGTGCGTTGAACAAGAGAGAACTGAAATTGTGCTCTTCGAATAACCCCTCGAGTCTTGCATGCATGTGTCTACAGTAGCAAAAGGTGGCCAACAGCTGAGAGCTCCTCCTTGTCAAATGAGCTTGCTTTATTGTAAGAATGAATGTGTAGACATTAGATACATTGTTACAGTTTGGGTAATGGAAAGTAGTTTTCTATAAACCCACTGGTTTCTGACACTGGTTTTATGGAAAACTAGTTGATAGTGAAGGAGTTAAATGGGCACATTCCTGTCGCTTTCCTTTTTTCATGTTACTATTAAATGATATGTTAATTAAATGAGATCAATAAATATTGCCTAGCTTTATGAAGTGTCATCGTGATACATTATCCCTTCTTGCGTCCAAGTGACGTTTTTAAAGCCTGATAATAAAATATGCAATCCCCCCACGGAGCAGCTTTAACTCGCGCCCCTGTATATGTTTTATGGGATTCTGTGCTGGTGATTGATGCAGCATATAACTCGAAACTCTTAATATTAATTAAGAATATTTTTTCTTCCTTATGAATGCCGTATGTTTCCAATAAAAAAATATACATGTTTGCTATTTTGTCAGTGCCCGTCGATTAAATGTCCTGCTTGTCTGGGCACTTAGATCATCTTATTCAACCATACTCCTGTTTCATTTTCATTTTTTTTAGAACAAGCTATAATCATAGATGCAGGGCTTACATCAGGGGGGTGACAGCCCATGATATGTTCAGGGGCCCAGTGGCTCCAGGGGGCCCTGGACTTGCTAAACCCCATGCAGCTTGTCTATGTGCCACAGATATAAGGGTTTTCGCCATTCTACCCAGGGCTGGTCCACCAAGATACCAATAAATTACCCAATGGGCAACAGCATATGGGGCAAGACAGAACTCTTCAGGTGCAGAAGGAATGCTCTAACACCAGGAATGATTTAGGGGTTATTCAAAGAGTGCTGAATTGCCACCAAATTCTCCCGAATGGTGAATTTCACCATTTTGCGGTAATTCGGCTATTCAGAAAGCTGGCAATTTGCCAAATATTGGCGTATTGGCAACAAAATACAGTGCAATTCGCCTTAGATCACTGCAATTCGGCAACCTTCAGCAGCATTGAAATTCCCCATAAAGAAGTAATGGTTAATCTATTTAGAGAATGCTGAACTGCGGAGAAATGTTGGCGAAATGCCCTGATTTTCAGTTCTTTAGTTCGACAGGTTTAAACAGGCGAATCCCATAGGATTTTTCTCAATGTGGGATGTAGCTCAGTCTCTGTGATTAATATGTTTCAGAATAAAATGATTTCATGTGACTCCTGGAATATACTGAATGAGCAGGTTTTTCCATCAATGGGTTTTTCTTCCCTGATGGCACAGCGGGCATATTCCAAGATGGCAATGCCAGGATTCATCGGGCTCAAATTGTGCAAGAGTGGTTCAGGGAGCATGAGGCATCATTTTCACACATGGATTGGCCACCGCACAGTCCAGACCTTAACCCCATTGAGGTTAATCTTTGGGATAATGTGCTGGAGAAGACTTTACGCAGCGCTGCGACTCTCCTATCACCAATACAAGATCTTGGCCACAAATTAATGCCACTCTGGACGCCAATAAATGCTGTGACATTGCATGAGATTATCGGCGAATGTATGCCGCAATCACAGCAAAAGGAGACAGAAACGAATATTACAGGGTGTGACTTTTTTTGGGCAGACAGTGTCTTAATACTGTTGGTCCCTAACTCTTAGTAATTGTTATAATAAAAATATTTCTCAAGAAAGGAAAATAATGGGAACAAAAAAAAACCCTTTAATTTGCATTCGTGTTACATCACAAATTTCAAGACAGGAGATCATTTTATCTCGCTTGAGGTAGACTAAACTGTCCTGCGTTGGCAGTGATGGGGATAGCTAAACGCATTTTAATTATATTTACAAATTCCCTTCTTCGCAAAGCAGTTTCTTAGACTGAGAAGCCCCACAATGCTCATAAAGGATGCCAAGAGCAATATGATGTTTACTTTTCAGAGATGTGTATGTAACAGCAGGTCACTGCTTGACTGCAGGTCAGGAATTCCTGATCTCAGCTAACGGCAACTGTGAATAAATTTGTAAATATTAAAGGAAAACCACAAGAAATAAAAAAATATGTTGACATCTCAAGATCTGATGTGATAAAGTGGAGGAACTCCTCCAATACTGAATCTCAATTTAGTTTCAAAGATTCTCTTTCAGACACTATGAAAACACCAAAATCTGTCCAAGAATTAATAAGGCCTGAAGCACCTAAGGCGTAGGGCCCTTAAACTGCCTCTGATGCCAGGACGCAGGGATGATTTTTCTAGAAGGTTTTGCAGCGCGTGAGGAGATTGAGCGGGAGTGGTGTGGGAGGAGTCGACAGGAGGGTACTTAAGGCGCGTGTGGAGAGGCTCTGCCCGCCTTTTTTTCCTGAGCTATAGCGGTGAAAATCTGTGCTGCGTCAGAGAAGCGGTGTTTTTTTCGGCTTTTTGCCTTAAAGTATTGTTTTGGGAAGGGCGGAAGGTGGTGAGCTGGAGTCGCTACTAGAGGACGTGCGGGAGGCGGCTCGGCATCATGGTGTGGAGTGGGCCAGAAGAAGCCTGTCGGAGGCGGCGGAAGGGGGTTCTTGGCCTGCCAGGATTTTGAGGCCTCCGGTGTGGTTTAATCCAGGAGGCGAAGCAAGTGATGTATCGGCGGCCGAGAGATTGAGATTGGAGGCTGTGAGAGGTCGTGGTCGGTTGGTTCAACGGATGTTGGCTGGTGGTGACGCAGTTGGAAATGTAGCTGGCGCGAGTGCTTCCAGGCATGTGGAAGGTAGGAGTGTGAGGCCGGCATCGGGGGCTAAGGATTCTTCCGGTCGGAGGGGTGGTGTGGTGAGCTCTACCAGGAGAGAAGGAGTGCGGAGTTCGAGGAGTTCCTCGGGGAGAAGGAGAGGTCGGTGGTCCGCCAGTGGTCCCAGAGGAGGAGCAAGGGCTGTCTCAGGGACTGATGGTTTCAGCGGTAAGACAGTTGGTGGATAGGGATGTGGACGGTGGTGTGGCACAGGGTGTTGGTGTGCGGGATGAGGGCACTCAGGAGCTCGAAGTAAATTGGTGTTCAGTTGGTGGAGATGATGGGCTCCGGATGTTGGTGTGAGGGAGCGAGTTGATGATTTTGGTACTTCAGGTTCATTTGGTACTTCAGGGCTCATCGCAGTATTACTTTTTTGTCCACAGTCCAATGGTTCGGGAGAGGAGTCCACAGCCGGTGGGTGGTTTCCAGGCTGCTGGAGTTGGTGCAGGAGGTTTGGAGTCGGTGGCGCTGGAGGTTCCAGGAAGTTCGGGTGGATCTCGTGTGGTGACAGGTAACGGAAATGGTGGTGATGTGGGTTCTTTCATGTCTTTTTTACAGGGGGGCCTTTGAGGCTTGGTCGGTTTCACCAAGGGGTGTGAACCAGGGTGTGGATTTGGCTCAGGCATGGAAGGGTGCACGTGGGCCAGTTGTGAGAGCTGGTGGAGCTCTTGGTGATGAGGTTATGGTTTCAAATGGGCCGAGTGGCGATGTGGGTTCACTCGGTGAGTCTGCAGGAGTGGCGGATGTGGCAAGGAGGAATGCTTACGTGTCATTTTCTGGGCCTTTGGGGTTTCATTTGAAGCAGGAGGTTAAAGAAGGCATATGGCGAGGGGAGTATGTGGAACTTTTATCCCTGATTCCGTTGGATGAGGTGGCTGGGGTAAAAGATGATTCATCTAAGGACGGTTTAAAGGAAGAGGAGGAAAGGAAGAAGAGGTTTCGGAGGATTCCTAAGTCATTCGGGAATTGGCTCCGGGCTTTCTGTATTTTGGCAAGTGTGGTTGGGGAAAAGAGCCCACAGCACTGTTCGGGTCTTTTTTGTTATGTGGATGGGATTTGGGAGGCTTATCGAACGTATGGTGGTTGGGCGTGGTGGAAATATGATGAGCAGTTTAGGCAACGTTTGGCGGCTCACCCAGGCATGGGGTGGGATCAATTGGACATTACGCTGTGGTTGCGTTTGATGGGGGCACAAAAGGCGTTGTCCTTTCCAGGGGGAGCCAGTGGGGGAGGAGTCAGTTCCCCACCGGCAGGTGTTAAAATGGGATCGTGCTGGCAGTTTAACTAGGGTCAGTGCAAGTTTGGTGCGGGGTGCAGGTACAAGCACGAATGTTCAAATTGTGGAGGATTACATTCATTGTCCAGATGTTTTAAGAGGGCAAGACAAGGAGGTCTGCCTTTTGGAGGGTCTGGAGAGGGGAGCTTCCCCAGTGAAACTCGACACGATGTTACCGTGGCTAAGGCTTTACGGAAGACATAGAGATGCAGAGTTTTTACATGGTGTGGCAATTAAAAATTTGAAGTCGGCTAGAGTGTATCTGGAGGTAGTTCGGGAGAAGGTGTTTAAGGAGATTGGGGCTGGTAGGATGGCAGGTCCATTCTCGTCTCCTCCGGTGCGGGATTTGAGGATATCCCCTTTGGGGGTTGTGCCGAAGCAGAAGGCAGGAGAGTTTTGTTTGATTGATCATTTATCCTTTCCACAGGGGGAATCGGTGAATGATGATATTGGTGAGGAGTTGGCCTCGGTGTCATACGTGTCATTTGATTCTGCAGTTAGTTTGGTTCGTGATGCAGAACCGGGGGCTTTAATGGCTAAGGTGGATATTGAGTCGGCTTTTCGGCTATTACCTATTCATCCTTCGTGTCATCATCTTCTGGGATTTTGGTTTGAAGGCGAATTTTATGTGGATTTATGTTTGCCTATGGGTTGTTCCATTTCCTGTTCCTTTTTCGAATGTTTCAGTACATTTTTGGAATGGGTGGGCCGTGAAGTGGCAGGGTCGAACAATGTGACTCATTATCTGGATGATTTTTTGTGTGTGGGAAGGGAAGGGACAGGAGAGTGTCTGCACATTCTTCGGTCTTTTCAGTGGGTGGCACACCAATTTGGTGTTCCTTTGGCTTCTGATAAAACGGAAGGTCCAGCGTCGGTTATCACTTTCTTGGGAATTGAGATTGATGCAGTAAAGGGTGAGTGTCGTTTACCTGTTAAAAAAGTGGTGAAAGCTTTAAGGCAAGTAGAAGGGGCCCTGTCGGTTAAAAAATTACAGTTGAGAGAGCTGCAATCGCTGATTGGTTGGTTTAATTTTGCGTGCAGGGTCATTCCAGTTGGAAGAGTCTTTTTACATGGATTGGCTTTGGCGACACGGGGTATTCGGGAAAGTCATCACTTTCTTAGAATATCTGGTGCCAGGAAGGAAGATTTGGAAGTGTGGAAATCCTTTTTGGTGGTGTTTAATGGGGTGGCCTTATTCTCTTCGAAAGAGGTTTTGGCGAAGGAGCTGGAATTTTTCACGGATGCCTCGGGAGGTGTTGGTTTTGAGGTATATTTTGGGGGACATCGGTGTGCTTCTCGTTGGCCTGATAGTTGGTTGGCATCTTCCTTGGTGCGGAATTTGGCTTTTTTGGAGTTGTTTCCATTAGTGGTGGCCTTGGAGCTGTAGGGAGGTGCTCTGGAGGGGAGAAGGATTCTGATCCGTTCTGACAACATGGCGGTGGTGTCGGCGGTTAATTCTTTGTCAGCTTCATCATTGCCAGTCATCAGATTGCTGAAAAGATTTGCGTTGATGTGTCTTAAGTTTTATGTTTTATGCAGGGCAAGGCATGTTCCGGGTCGCCTTAACTCAGTGGCGGATGCTTTGTCTCATTTTCAGTGGGACAGGTTTCGTTCCCTGGCTCCGTTGGCAGAGGAGGTGGGCACCCCTTGTCCGGAGGGCCTTTGGCAGCTAGGCTCGGAATTTTTGGAAGATGGGTGAGAGGTTCTTTGTCTGAGTCATCTTGGAAGGCCTACTCGCGAGTATGGAGGGATTGGGACGCTTTGGCTGAGCGGTTCAGGTACGTGTCAGTGGGTGGTTTGGAAGAGGAAAATCTGCTCAGAGCATACCTCATTCGGTTATTTGAGTCTAGGACATCTCCTGGAGTGGTTCGGCGGTCTTTAGCCGCCTTGGCTTTCCTTTTTCAGGTATCGGGGAAAAGAGATGTCACCAAGGATTTTGAGATCAGATGTGCAGTTCGGGGTTATGTGAAGGGGAGATGCAGGGTGGACGCTAGGTGTCCAGTTTCGAGACAATTACTGGAGGGGCTGTGGGATTTTGTTGGGAGTTTTTGTTCTTCACCTTATGAGGTTCTGTTTATGATCGCGGCCTTTTGCTTAGGGTTTTTTGCGGTATTTTGAGTGGGTGAGCTGGTGTGCGTTAGGAGAGGACGTGGTGGTTTGTGAGCTGATGCGGTTTGGTTGGGAGTTAATGATCTAGTTATTTGGGTTGCTAACTCCAAGACGGATCAGTTGGGTAGGGGGTGTAGAGTTAGTTTATTCAGTGTGGATAACTGTGTGGTTTGTCCAGTGGAGATCGTAAAAAAAAAATTGAAGGTACGGGTGGAGTCTAGAGTGGCCTTTTTATGTCATGCGGACGCGTCGGCTTTATCAAGATATCAGTTTATTTCTATTTTTAAGAAGGGTTTGTTGAGTTTAGGGAGAAATCCAAAGGAATTTGGTTCTCACTCCTTTCGTATTGGGGCTGCAACGGAAGCTTCAAGGTTGGGTTTGTCGGCAACGGAAATTCAAGAATTGGGAGGATGGAACTCAAGGGCTTTTAAGTCTTTCGTTCGTCCTGGTTTGGTGTCATGAATTTTGTAAACATTTGTTAAAGCTGGGAGGTAATGTGGAGCACAGTTTGCCATATGTTATGTTATGGTTTTTCTATTTAAAAAAAAAAAAAGAGAAATTTTGAAATATAAAAAATATCAAATTTATACATGAAATATGAATTATACCTTTTATACGGATTATATATATTTATTTCTATTTTATCTTTGTAAATTTGTTGGTTGTTTTGGGTTGAGTGTGGGAGTTTGGAGTATTTGGAGGCAAGGAGTTGGTGTTGGTTTATGATATGTTTTTTCTTTACAGATATGGTCATGGTTTATTTGGTGGGATGTGTGGTGGTTTGGTGGGGAGTTTTTTCTTTTAAAGTATTTTGTGTGGTGGAGATGTTGGTAATTTGTTTTTGTTTTTGCAGATCCTCCAAGAGTGGTGTGGATCATTGGAGGCTCGCTGATTTTTTTGGCGAGAAGAAGGGCGTTGGTGCGATCCTCTGGAGTTCAGATGGGTCTGCTTGGGTCGGCAACACGGGTACGGTGGATCGGAATCCGTGGACTCCTATGGGAGGAGTTTAAGCCGACGATTTTGGGTGCCCTGAGGCACGGTGAAGTTCCCCATGTGCTGGTGGTTCACATGGGATGGAACGATTTGGGTGTGGTCCCTCTTTGTGTGCTGCTGGAGCAGATGCAGGAAGATCTGAGGCAGTTGAGGGTCTGGTCACCATGGTCAGTGGTGGTGTGGTCCGAGGTGATGCCAAGGATGGTGTGGGAGCAGGCAGAGAATGAGGAGGCGGTGCGGCTTGGCCGTATCAAGCTGAATCGCTGCATGCAAAGGTTTGTGAGGAGGATGGAGGGTGTGGTGGTGCGACATCTACCTTTTGAAGAGGAAGAGGCGGAGTGTTATTTTATGGTAGATGGAGTTCACCTGACGGATGTGGGCAAGGATCTGTTCATCCTGGGACTCAAGGAGGGGATTGAACAAGCCCTGTTTTTTCTTGGTGGGGGGAGCTCTCCCATAAGGGGGTTATGTGAGGAGCTCGTGGCGGGGGCTTGTAGGCAGTGCTGGCTAGGGGTTCCTTTTTAGTTAGGATTACTTTGGTCAGATGGTTGGGAGTTGGGAAGTTTTTTGGTGGTTGATTGGTTTGGAGGTGTGTGGGGGTTGTGGGGAGTCCTTTTTCAGCACTGGATTATTGTTTTAATTTTGTTATGGGAATAGTTATGTCATTATTGTGGGTTATTGTGTGGAGTTTTTAGCTGTGGCCTATATAATAAATATATATATTATTCCACAGTTATGTGTTTGCGTATTTTTTGTGTATTTTTTGTATCCCTGCGTCTGACTCGGTCATCAGTAGGCGACTTAATGCAATTAGGACTGCAAGATCTATCCTGTAAATCAATTAGGGTCTGCAAAACATACTTAAAAACACATAAGGGATTATTCATAGAGCACATTTCGGTGCCCTTTCGTTCCCTGCACTTTGGGGAGATTTGGCGATTCTAGATCACCGACCATGCAGTGTATTCAGCAAGCGCCGCAGGGCCCCGGAGTGCAGGGAAAACCCGCCGCAAACCCAACGAACACTCGCCGAACACTCCCCAAACTCTCACCGAAAACCCTCAGAAACAGCCGCAAAACTCACACCGAACACGCCGGAAAAACCAGATGAGCCGCCGATCACAGTGCAGAGCAGCCACCGGAAAAACCTGATGAGCCACCGATCACAGCTCAGAGCAGCTGTCAGAAACAGCAGACAAGCTGACGAAAGGGGGAAAAAAGTTTCAAAATTGAAACGCTGTTTGCAAAAAAACCACAGAGCGAAATTGCTTGGAATTTACACAGAAGATCCTATGATTGATACTAAAAAGGTCTGTTAACCCCTTAGTGACCGGGCGGTTTTACGCAAATTTGTTCTTTAGTGCTCGCTGCTGTTTTTATGTTTCTGCGCTGTTAGGGCTCTATTACATTCTTTGAATAAAAACGATCGCGCAGCGCTATTTTTTTTTGCATGCAGCGTTAAACGTTAACGCGCGTAAATTAACGCTGGTATTACAATCCGAGCGCATTTTTTCATCCGTCAAAAAATACTGCGCGTAAAAGAGACACGCAAAAACGCGCGCATTAACGTTGCGTGAAGAAATTGGTGGGCGGACCGTTTTTAACGCGATTCAGCCAATCTGAATTGCGAACCACAATTGTCTCCCATTCAGTTTTTGCGCCTGCCAAAATCAATCTGAGTATATATGCTTCAGCAATAATAAAAACACACGAGGAGAAGAGGGATAAACCCTCGAAAGAACAAAGGAGTGCTAACTTAAAACATAACTTTTATTAATTACAATATATCACACAATAAACCGACAATAATTAAAAAACATAAACACAAACGCGATGTGAAACAGCACGGTGAAAATACATATTAGATTACCAAATGGCAGCCGTAGGGTACAGATAGGGTAAATACAGATTTGCCAAATATACCAAATAATAAGACTAAACGGTATCAGTGGCTGGATACTGCGTTGGAGTGCAGCATTACCAGAATGGGGTTTGGGTAATTGACCAAATATGTGCTACTACCGACTCATACACAGGCATACATGCGTGGATTGCTAATTGCAAATAGAAACACCAAAAGCAGCAAATTGATATTACAGGGTACTATAATGCCGGGATATAGCCATAGATGTGAGGTATTCCTTGGCTACCTTGTATTGGCAAAATTGATATCTACGTTATAATGTAGTATTAGCAAAATTTGGTTTAAACAGTTTCCCAAAAGAGGTGCTATAGATTGATAAGGCATGGATTGCTAAATTGTGAATAACGGCGCCGAAAGCAGAGGGTTATTGATGCAGGGTAATTAGTATCAGAATATTGAAACAATGTTAAGTATTCATTTGGTTTGGCTACCCTATATTGACAAAAGTAAATCTGCAGACTAGCAGTGCCGCGGCAAAAACAACCAATCAAACATAAGAACGCCACCTCACCCCAAATCCGGAAGGAATCAACCACCGGAGCGTAAATTGCAAGAATTGGCAACCAAAGGCGGAAATCCAGACATCACCTGTCCCTAAAAGGCTGAATAGACTCTAACATCACCCTACCGAGTCACACCACATACCAATTTAAAATAAACAGGACTCGACACGTGTTTCGCCGGTACTAGACCGGCTTCATCGGGAGTCTACACCAATTGTGAATGATAGCTATCCAGCCACTGATACCGTTTAGTCTTATTATTTGGTATATTTGGCAAATCTGTATTTACCCTATCTGTACCCTACGGCTGCCATTTGGTAATCTAATATGTATTTTCACCGTGCTGTTTCACATCGCGTTTGTGTTTATGTTTTTTAATTATTGTCGGTTTATTGTGTGATATATTGTAATTAATAAAAGTTATGTTTTAAGTTAGCACTCCTTTGTTCTTTCGAGGGTTTATCCCTCTTCTCCTCGTTTATAATACTTATCAGGTTTAATCCTATGTGGGAGTGTCCATACCCGGAGTGAACTGTCACTTTTG
This sequence comes from Leptobrachium leishanense, assembly GCA_009667805.1. Taxonomy (NCBI): domain Eukaryota; kingdom Metazoa; phylum Chordata; class Amphibia; order Anura; family Megophryidae; genus Leptobrachium; species Leptobrachium leishanense. The sequence goes on from CM019067.1 coordinate 312,614,141, forward strand.
GGGTGGGGTGATTGTTTACCTCCCTAGTGGAAGTTTTTTTGTTTTCCTTTTTTCATGATTAGTTTAATAATAAAAACACACACAACTTCTCAATTTTATTGTTTGGGTATGTGTAGAATGTGTAACTATACTGTGCTGTATTTTGTTTTTGGGCTGGTGTATTTGGGTTCGGCCAGGACGTTCAGATTTGCCGTTAAAATTGTAATACCTTGCGCGCACCAGCGCAAAAACGCATTTGCACTCACAATGTTAAGTATGGGACGCGCAAAGTACATTACGCTCGCAAAGGGTTCACTCAGGCCCACCCGCGTTAGCGTTAACGTGCATTTTTTGCGTGGACATTGTAATACGACGTTCTGCGCGAAGGGTTTTGTCCCTCTCGTTAATGCGTTTTTGCGCACGCGTTAACGTTTGCGCAAAGAATGTAATAGTGCCCTTACAGGGTTATTCAAAGAGATCGAATTGCTTGAGAAAGGTAACCGAACGCTGAAAATCAGCGTTCGGTTACCTTTCCTGACCATTCGGCTATCCAGAGAGCAGGCAATTCTCCAAATCCTGGCGAATTGCCCGAACATACGGTGCCTGTTCGGTCCCTGTTCGAGGGCAGTGAAATCCCCATGAAAAAGCACTGCTTCGGCTATTCAGAGAACACAAACCAGCAGTGAAAGGTTCCCCTAATGTCCTGCCATTCGGTGGTTTAATTCGGCAAGTTTAATAAAGAGAATCCCATAGACTTCAATGTTAAAAATATTCCCATTTTAATTCAATATCTAATAAACCGTTCATTATAAAATTCTGCAGCAAAGAGTCTCTTTATTTATAGATTTTTTAGGATACTTTAAGCATTTTTCTGAAATTTTTTTTTTTTTTTTTAAAGTCCGATTTTTTTTTATTTTTTTTTTCAGTTTACTTATTTTTTTTGTAACAGCCCTCTTTATTATCATTCCCTGGACCTCCTGTGAAAATTTCAGACATTTTCGCTCAGTAGTTCCTTTGCAAACAGCGTTTCTTTTTCCCAGATTCATACAAATGGTTTTTCTAATTTATTCACTGCTTCCTCTACGTCACAGTTGCTTCGGTTCTGTGTGATTCGGCTCCTATTCGGCTCCTATTCGGCTCCTGTTCGGCTTTTTCAAAGGTTAATCCAGATGTTTTTGCTTTGTTTTCAGCGTGCATTCGGTTAGTTATCGTCAGGTTTGCGGCAGCTTTTCCCTGCAATTCGGGGGCCCTGTGCTGTTTGCTGAATACACCGCAGGGTCACCGAAATGCAATCACCGAATTGAAGAGAACGAAAAGTCACCGAACATGCGGTGACTTTTCGAATCTCTTTGGATAACCCCCTTAGTGTTTAGGTCAAATTTTCCTCTTACTCGTTTATTCAACCCACACATATTATGTACCGTTTTTCCCACCATTAAATGGACTTTCTAAAGATACCATAATTTCCAACATATCGTATAATTTACTGAAAGAAATATATGAAAAATTATGAAAAAATGGTAAAAACACACTTTTTCTTAATTTAATCCCCAAAATCTACAACCACCAAAAAAGACCCCGGCTAAATAGTTTCAAAATTTTGTCCCGAGAATAGAAATACCCAATTTTTACATGTTTTTGCTTTTTAACCCCTTCACTGCTGAGCCAATTCAGCGCAGAGCTCATTCTGACCGTTTTATGCTCATTATTTTTAGATGACAGCCTAGGTCCTATTTAACTAACCCCCCCCCCCAATAGATTTTTTTTTTTCATAAAAAAATCAAAAATAATATATATTTTATTTAAATTAGTTTTATTATTATTATTATTTTACACCACACCTGGTCGTTTTCAATATCATTGGAAATGCCATGATCAGGACTTTCCAATGATGTCAAACATGACCCTCTAGCTGCCACTGATCAGGAGATAATGGGATCCAAAGGATCCCCCTATCTCCACTTGGCAGCTAGGGAGTTAACTGGCCCACTGACATCCTCACACATATGGTGAGGATGTCATTGGGTGGGTGGACCCGGAGAATTGGCTGACATCCAGTTTCACGATCCTGCAGCGAACAGGTTAATGCTGTACACCACTGAAAAGGGGACACTCTCTTGCATTGCTCTAGGGTTAACTGATGGGGAGATAGAGGGCTCCAAAGGAGCCCCCCTCCCCTTCCTGAATTCATCGGATGTGCCGGCCCCCAGGAAACGGCAGGGCAAACTTCCAGCTTGCCAGACACGCCGCGGGGGGCGGCGAGGAAGGTGAGTATTGGCGGAAGGGAGGTTAGGAGCCCGCTGACGTACCATGTATGTCCGAAGGTCTAAGGGAGACCAGTGGGCAGGACATAGATGGTATGTCAGCGGTCCGTAAGGGGTTAAAGAAAAATTAAAAACGACTGAAAAAAAACAGAAACAAATTTTGCCGAACAAATTCCGAAAAATGCCTAAAAGATCCTAAAGAAATCTATAAATAAAGAGACTTTTTACTGCAGAATAGAATAATAAATGGTTTATTAGATATTGAATTAAAACGGGAATATTTTTAACATTGAAGCCTATGGGATTCGCCTGAATAAACCTGACAAAGGAAACCACTGAACAGCAGGGCATTTTGGCAACTTTTCACTGCTGTTAAGTGTTCTCTGAATAGATTAACCATTGCTTCTCTATGTGGGAATTCACTGCCCTTGAACAGTCACCGTACGTGCAGGCAATTCGCCTAATTTTGGCAGACTGCCTGCTCTCTGAATAGCCGAATGGCCCCAAAACGTCACCAAACGCTGAATTTCAGTGTCCGGTTACATTTCGGTGACATTTCGGCCCTCTCTGAATAACCTCTATATTTTTACTGTTTTAACCCCTTTACTTCAAAGTAATTTTCCAAAAAAAAAAAAATGTTTTGCACCAGTGTCATTTTTGGAAAATCGTTTTAAAAGAATTATACAGTAAGAAATATTTATTAATAATCCCAGTATGTTGTTTACTGTATTAACCTGTTTGGCAGGTAGATTTCACCATCTGCTGGACATAAGGAGTTACTACAGTTCAGGACTTCATGCAGGATCAGCTGGGGAGCAGTCATTAAGAGACATACCCTGGTTGGTTTTAAACAGTGCTATCACATCAGGAACATGCCCAGGGTGCTAAACCTTTTAGGGGCATGTTCTGGAGTCCAAATGCAAGCAAAATTAGTTTGCAACAAATGAATTTCAGCATAGCCCTAGTCAGATCATCTTAACCCAATGTCAGGCTGCTGTGTCTGCTACTGCTGATCATGTATGCACAATCAGGGTAGTGAAGGGGTTAATATCAGAATAGCTGTCAAAATGAATGTAAAGGGTGAAGAAATTAAAGTAGTAAATAACCTCCATATTGCTTTCTGATGTAACCCCTCCTCACATTTGATTTAATTTGATCTTCAAAAGTACCATGAGATCGAGTTAACTCAATCTGTATGTATTCTGCAGCAATGCAAATTAATATCAACTGCACATGGCTTCACAATATGTCCTTAAAATGACACTGAAAATATCTGCTGATGTAACGTTTAACTCAGGCAACTCCTGAAACTAAAAAGATTCCATTCCGTTTCCATGCCATACCGGGATTGACCAGCAGAGGCAGCCCTCTGCCACTAAATACAGTGCACACAGTCTCTAAATGCCTTGTAATAATAGTTACAATACATTCACACTGTGTGTATGTATATTTGTTTGTGTTTGTGTGTGTGCACGCCTATGCGTTGGTTAAGGCTAGGGTCAGACTAACGCATTTTTCGCGTTGTCCGTGAAAAAGTGCGTTCGAACGAATGGACGCATTTTTTCACGGATTACGTGATAGCGGTCATACGATGCACATTTTTGTACGGATCATCAATTAAACACTTTTTGCGTCTGGACGTTATGTTGGCCGGACATTAGCAGTGTCTGACGTCTCCTAATCATGCACACATGCCGCTATGCCGCCGCAGCGCACTCTGTACGTCGGTTTGACGTTCTCGGAAAAATGCGTTCGTTTGCCACTTGCTTTGCACGGCAGCACTTTTGTGCGGCCGTTCTTCATATGCTGCCCGGCATTGGACGTAATTTGCTGCTAGCGCGGCCGTGATTTAGTGCGGCTAAACGCACGGTAATACTGCGTTAGTCTGACCTACTGCGTTAGTCTGACCTTAGCCTAATCAGTTAAGGGGTTCTTTCCAGTAGTTTTACAGAACACCACTTGGTAGTGAAGGGGTTAAGTCACCCATTGCCACTCTGAGATTATCAAACTCATTTTAAACCACTAAAAGGTAACTCTGAAGGTACTTAGTAATAATTCCAGTGAACATAGAACAGTTAAACCATTTTGGTGTGTTAATCTCAAATATTCGAAGGTCAGCGTCGCTGAGAGAACAGACTATAAACTATTTTGCCACAAAAAATATTTGCCTGAAACTATGGGTTTTGACATTGAAGCAGTTAACATAAAAATAGTTTAAATGGATCATGTTTCAGGAATTTAACTATTAAAAATATTAAACAGGGTAATAGAGGACAGTAGTCCTGAGTGAGTCCGATGCTCTATTTTTTCATTACATATGATTACATATATTTTTTCTTTACATATGATGAGCCTGGAGTCTAAGAACACTTTCTCATCGTAGAGAAAGAATGGAATAGTAGTAAAATTCCTCACAAGGACACTGTACCATCACAAGGACACTGTAACGCTAGCAAAAAGAGAAAATGGTTATCTATCTGACTTCATGGGATCAGATCCTTTAATACTGTTATATGAAAATTTTTAACCCTTTCACTGCCGATGACGTGTGGGGGGGGGACGTCCTCGGGTGCGCACGCTGTGTGCGGAGGACGTCCCCCACACATCATGGGATCTCCGCAGCGAAAGGGGAGACCACATGCATCTGGGACAGAGTCCTGGCTCGGTAGGAATTCCTCGAAGACAGACCGTCCCTTTAGACCCCTCCCAGCACAATGACATCAGTTTAAGGCAAACCCCCCCCCCCCAGCAGGGCCAGGAGAGTGCCTGAAAGGGAAGGGTTCTTTAGACCCCTCTCCCTCCCGATCGGAATAAGTTAAAGAGAAAAGAGAGGCATCGCTATAAAGGTCACTGTCTGACCTTTCCAGTAATGCCACTCTTTAACCCCTTAGGTGCCAGTACGCGTTCCTACTTCATATCACGTTTAAACAAGATAAGCGCAAAATGGTAAACATGAGTTCAGCAGTGAAAGGATTAAATAGGTCACACAAAATCAAATGGTATGAATTCAGCATGATATTTCCCACTTTAGTAAATCATTATAACCTGGCAGTTGGTAGTTTTAATTAATGGCATGATAACAATAAATAAAAAAGCAATTCAATAAAGAAAATAACAGAAATAATGTCAATTTATGAAACATTGATTAACAGATGTATTCTTCTGGGATTATTAACTGAAATCAAAAACTGTGTAATTATTTTTTTGAATGGTTTTAATTAGGGATGTCGAAGTCGCAACTTTCGGGCTGGGTACGTGATACGGATCGTGCGGTATTCAGGATCAGCCAATATTGGGCCATATTACAAAGTTAGTGCTAACTTAACCAGAGCTGTTGTTAACTTAAAACCTCCATAGGCTATAATGGCTCTGGTAAGTTTACAACTGCCCTGGTTAAGTTAGCACCAGCTTTATATTACTGCCCATTGAGTCTCGATGTAAATCTGTACGACCTGTGGCCAGACTAGCATCTCTCTCGCAGAAGGGAATCCCAGGGTCTCGCCACTCACTTGCACTGACTTCTCTGCCTGGGTCATGGAGCAGGCAGGGAGTGAATGCCGAGGCTTCTGCACTCCACCTGAAAGGCTCGCAGCATCTTTCCTGCCACCTCCACGACTATGAGAAGGCAGGGAAGATGCTTTAAGTCAATGCTGAGGCTACGGGACTCCAGATGGAAGGAGGGGAGTCTCGCTGCCCAGCATGTCTCATAGAGATATGCATTCATTTCGTAAAAGTTCGGAATTTGGAACGAAATTTCATAATTCGTATTCGGAAGTACTTCCAAATAACGAATCAATACGATACGAATTCGAAACTAGACGAAACAGTATATAACAAATTTATTTAGTTTTACACTGTGTCATCATCATAAAAGAAAAATTTGAATAACTGATATCAACTATTGAATTTGAAATGAACTATCAAATCCCAGGGCCAGATGGAATTCACCCGCGAGTACTAAGAGAGCTATGTGTTGAAATATGTAAACCTCTGTTCTTAATCTTTCAAGATTCTTTTCTTTCAGGAATAGTACCAGAGGATTGGAGAAAAGCTGACGTGGTCCCTATATTTAAGAAAGGTTTAAAATTTGTGCCTGGGAATTATAGACCTGTGAGCTTAACATCTGTGGCTGGGAAAGTATTTGAGGGGTTACTAAGGGATAATATTCAGGAATTTATTGGGAGGTATAATGTAATTGGCAAAAATCAGCATGGTTTCATGAAACACAGATCATGTCAGACTAACCTAATTACGTTCTATGAGGAAGTAAGTAGAAGTATAGATCAGGGGGTCGCAGTGGATGTGATTTACTTAGATTTTGCCAAAGCTTTCGACACAGTTCCACACAAAAGGTTACTACTTAAATTAAGAAAAAATGGTCTAGATGAAAATACTTGTTCTTGGATAGAAAACTGGCTAAAAGATAGGGTACAGAGAGTGGTCATAAATGGTACATTTTCAAGATGGACACCAGTGGTAAGTGGTGTCCCTCAGGGGTCTGTTATAGGACCAATACTATTCAATTTATTTATAAATGACCTTGAGATAGGCATTGAAAGTCATGTATCAGTGTTTGCAGATGACACAAAGCTAGGAAAAGTAATACAATGTGAGCAGGATGTTACTTCGCTGCAGAGGGATTTAGATAGATTGGGGGACTGGGCACTTAAATGGCAGATGAGATTTAATCTAGATAAATGTAAAGTTATGCACTTTGGAGTGAAGAACACACAAGCAATTTATACCCTAAATGGTACGGAGTTAGGGAAATCCAAGCAGGAGAAGGATTTGGGAATAATCATAGACTTCAAACTAAGTAACAATGTGCAATGTCAAACAGCAGCCGCCAAGGCCAGCAAAGTACTGGCATGCATTAAAAGGGGAGTTCACTCACGGGATGAAAACATAATTTTGCCTCTGTATAAATCAATGGTCAGGCCGCACCTTGAATATGCCGTGCAATTTTGGGCACCTGTCTTAAAAAAAGATATTATATCGTTAGAAAAAGTGCAGAGACGGGCAACTAAATTAATAAGGGGGATGGAAGGGTTAAGTTATGAGGAAAGACTAACAAGCTTAAACCTGTTTAGTTTAGAGAAAAGGCGCCTTAGAGGGGATCTGATAACCTTATATAAATATATACGGGGCCATTATCAACCATTGTCTGATAACCTATTCATTAACAGGACTATACACAGGACAAGGGGTCATCCATTTAGACTGGAAGAAAGAAAATTTAGCTTAAAGCATAGGAAGGGTTATTTTACGGTGAGAACAATCAAGCTGTGGAATTCTCTGCCTGTTGAGGTGGTTGGGTCAGAGTCTGTACAGACTTTTAAAAAACGACTGGATGACTTCCTGCAGACACAGAATATTAAGGGTTATAATATTTAATATGTGGGTAAAAGCTTCTTGATCCAAGGAGAAATCTGACTGCCATTCTGGGGTCAAGAAGAATTTTTTCCCAGTATGTTGCATATTGGCAAGCATTCAGACTGGGTTTTTGCCTTCTTTTGGATCAACAGCAGTAGGTTATGTGGGAGAGGCTGAACCCGATGGACGCATGTCTTTTTTCAGCCTATATAACTATGTAACTATGTAACTAAATTGATATCAACTATTGAATTTGAAATGAACTAACTAATTGATATCAACTATCGAATTTGAAATGAACTATCAAATTGATATCAACTATTGAATTTGAAATGAACTATCAAATTGATATCAACTATTGAATTTGAAATGAACTATCAAATTGATATCAACTATCGAATTTGAAATGAACTATCAAATTGATATCAACTATCGAATTGATCTTCACTTACAATACAAGTAATAGTAAGCAAAGGACTTTATGAAACAAATTGATTTTGTTTCACTGTTTAATTTAACTCAAATATTAAATCTGTGACACAGCTTAAAATTTAACCCTAGCTTTTCTTTTAACAGCAAAATTTGATTAATTGGGGTTTTATCTAGTGATCCAAAATTTGAATAACTGATATCAACTATCGAATATACTGTATATATGAAATTTGAATCGATTTGAAATTTCAAATCAATCCGAAACGAAACAAAATACGAAACAAAACTAGTTACGAAATTCCGAAAACAAAATTATTTAAAAACGTAACAAAACGAAACTAAACAAAACAATTTTTTAAGCCATGCACATCCCTAATGTCTCAGACGAAGGGTTTTGGATCATCTTCAAAAAGAAGATCCCTGGAAAATGCCAAGATCATGTCCCACTAGAGATCGGATTGGGTCGTCCCTAGTTTTAATGGTTATACTGCTCCAATTTTCCTTTTTATTTCACGGGATGCTTAGATCACTGAGGAAGGCATATACAGGTTGTGTGTCCCTAATAAATAATGCTTGGGATCAGAAGTGTTTCGTATTTGGGATTTTTGGGGGAATTTTGAATATTTGCATATTACTAATGAGATATATTGGGGATGGAACCCAGGTCTAAGCTTCAAATCAATTTATGTTCCATAAACACCTGATACACAACATTTTTGGGCATTTTGTACAATATTTTTAATTATTTTGTCCCCGTCACATGAGGTCAGGGCTGGTATTTTCCACTTGTGGTGTCATGTATGCACTCAAATTTTTTGGAGTTCAGGACTACAGATAAAAAAAATTATACAGGGTGATTTTCTTTTATGTGAATTACAATTGACATTGATTAGTGATCTCTAAACCAACAACGCTACAAAGAAACACAAGTCAGAGTCAATATGGACTCCATATCACTGGCATTGATAAATACTTATTGGCGCCATGATAAATGGGAGATTGTACATTGATTCTCACCGTTCTACTTCCTCTTACTCTCTTTTTTTTTTCTTCATTATGTCATCATTCTCTGTCCTTTCCAGGAGGGTGTTTTAACATCCACTTAAGGATGACGTGAGTTATGTTGTCTAGTTACAAGGTGACAGTAAGAAGGCTTTTGATTATTTACAAGGTGACATCGTGCTGGGTTTGCATAATAATTGGCTGTGGAGTAGTTATTGGCTGCTATTATTGGTTATCAACAATAATTAACTATTTTTCCACTTCTTGGGTTGGATTTAACATTCCAGTGGAGTATAATAATGATGTCAACTGGACACGAGTAAGTTCAGTTTTTCTTCCTTCGTCAGTTCAGCCTTTCATTAAGAAGACTTGATGAAGATTCCCCTGCTCTTGCATTTGCAAGATATGCTAGTCTTTAACATAGTTTGCCGGGGCTCCAATTCAACATTGACTTAGGGTGGTATGGATAGAAAGAACTGGTATTACATCCATTCCTGTATTTTAGGTGGTATGTTAGGGATTTTATTTTATCCTTCATGTGGTGGGCCTCAGGTATCTGTGACCTATGGCTCTCAACAAGCTTGTCTGATCAATCCCACTTCTTTTTTTTTCTGTTTTGTCAAACACTCTATTTTCATCAATTCTCTTCCTGTGAGCTATAAGACTCAGTTAATGGTTGTCCATACTTCCCTACCTAAAAGTATTTCATCTTCTTTCTTTAGTGACAATTTAATGGCATACCACGTGTATTTGTCTCATTCTCCTGCCTCACACCTATCATTTCCTACTTTCCCTTATAATATCGCTCACTGGAGGTCTATTATGGTTTCACCAAAAACCTATATTTTAGATATTGTCCATCACTTCATATTGTGTAATGACACTAAAAAATCACCAGGCAAGGCTACTACTGCTCACGACGACTACATGCAATGGGCAGAAAACCAACTGCATCCTGCTTTAAAAGTACCCAGGAACCAGTGTCCTTATAATCACTGTTTTTGAGAGTGTCCAGTGGTGAGGGCATTCTGGGACCATATTGATTCATATATGACCTCGAAAGATATGACCTCCCTTCCTCTGGAATCCAACCTTATAATTCTGGTCCTGATGCCATCTAAGATCATGCAAAACAAAAGGTTCTTGTCAATCATAGCTGCAGGGGCTGTAAAACAATATTACGACGATGGATTCAACCTGACCCTATCTCAATGACCATCTTTCATACCAAATTTTCCCACTTATTTCGTATGGATTGATTAAATACATTACTAGATAACAAACTCAAGGCCCTTTATGACCACCTAACAATAGCGACTCACCCTACCTGATTCCCCCTACAATCAAGAATTAATTCTGCCCTTCGATACACGGCTTGTTATTCTAGAGAGGTTTCGCCTGGTCAACACACGTACTTTAATACCTCCACTGTCTTTCCCAGTCTGTACTCAGGTATCACAGTGCCTTATCCAATCTTGTTCTTCATCTGCTCTTGCTGTTTCCCAAAGGCTAGTGTTAAATGACTTCACTTCCGCACAATCACTTAATACGCACATCTCTACACTACAAAAAATCCCATACTCACCGCAGATCCCTCGGTGGACAGAGTAGCAATATCCAGCACTTCCTCGCTATGCGGACAGCTGAACACTAGGAACTAATATTTCCTACTATTTCTCCATGTCTCTTTCCACTGTCCCAGCTGAGGCTCACTTGCGCCAGCTCTTAGCACTGCTGGTGTTATCTTGTAGCAGCTTAAAGTATTACAACTCGAGCTGCTGAGAAAGCTTCTCGGTCATAAAACAGACGTTAAAGACGAGTCGCGGCCTATCACCTGCTGATGAAGGCATAATAAGCCCAAAACAACGGTCCAGGAGTGGCTGTGGCTCGTTGCATAACCTGACCTTTGCTAACAAGCCATCTAGTATGGCATTGCACTGGCAAGGAGGGTTCTGTGCTAAAACAGTCCCAGGATGCAAAAAAAGTGGGAAATTTCAGACTTCATTTGCATATCCTTCCCAGAGTTCCTTGCTGCATACGGGGATTGGAGCACATGAACTCTGTAAAGCAGTTCTCTGAATTGCTGGGATGTGTAAATGTACTCTGCAACTATAAACTTTATTATTTGCTGTGTGGACGCTTTTAATCTCACTTTTTGCTTTTCACCATCACTTAAATAAGTATCGATTTTCCATACGATTTACACATCAAATGGCAACGAGTCACGGCCTATCTCCTGCTGATGAGGGCATAATAAGCCTGAAACAGCTGTCCAGGAGTGGCTGTGGCTTGTTGTATAACCTGACCTTTGCTTAAAAAAGCCATCTAGTATGGCATTGCACTGGCATGGAGGGTTCTGTGTTAAAACAGACCCAGGATACGAAAAAGTGTGAATTTGCAGACTTCAATTGCATGTCATTTCCAGAGTTCCTTGCTGCATGTGGGGAATGTAGCAAATGAGCTCTGTAAGACAGTTCTCTGAATTTATGGGATCTGTAAATGACTTCTGCAATTATAAACTTTATTATATATATATATATATATAAATATTCATCAAATAATAACAGATGGAATTTCAATTCAAATAATTTTATTTTCAAAATTGGTCCCAAAGCTTAAACTATTTAATAACCACAGAAATAGGGCAAATTTTAAAAAATGAGAACAAGAAAATAATTTATGATAGTGAGTGATATGTGACCTTCGAACATTTTTGTTGGGGAAAATAAATTACATATGATATGTATTTTTACAACAATCCCCTCTACTCATCTGATACATCATTCCGATATGATAATATGATAACTGATGGAAGACCATAACCAAGGGGCTCGAGTTATTACACAGCGCATATGTTCCTGATTAGCTAAATCGAGGTCTGGAATGTGCAAGTGAGCGAGACCGTCTGCGCAGAGAGCCCTAATGCACTGCTGTTAAATTCAACATTTACAACAATCTATATCTATTTATACTTGGAGGAATTACAACTCGAATAGAGGTTAAATGGGTAAAATGACTGCTAAACACTCGGCATTCAATGTGTTGAAAAGGAATATGTAAGATATTAAAGAGCACTTCACTTAGCTCCTTCCGCTCTATATCGAATCATAATGTTCACAATTACCATAGTCATTTAGTGAAAATTCTGCGTTTGCTTTTCTGCTTCGCATTTCCATAAATATTTCAGCATGTGTTACATACTGTAGCAGGTCTGTCGCAATTCTGCAGGAAAAGATTAAAGACGTACATCACGAAATATGTCAGTTCATATTTTTCCGTCTCGTCCGGAGGTTTGTGTATAAATTAATAATATGGATTTTTACAGATTTTTTTTTAATAACAAAAGCAAACAGGTGGTTGTTCTCGTAGTATAGCTATCTAAATAATAAATGCCCATAGTGTCCATTCAATGTTCATTCATATCTAAAATAAAATAAAACGTGATATCATAATGCATCCTTTTGCAAAATAGTCAATTTCCCCAAAAATTATCAAATAGAACTAGGTACTCACAAACACAGAGGTCAACCTCCTCCCGTCCTCTGTCTACACCCGCACTGCCAGAGGCCTGTTCAATACCTCAGCCGCTGCAAGTGCTAAGTTAGCAACTTGCCATTGAACGCCGTGCAACCGCTCAGCGCTCAGCAGTGCTAACCTAGCACTTGCAGCGACCCGAGAAGATGCTGAGTGTGACGTTTTAAAGATGGCCGCCGCCATGAAGCAAGTAACAATGCCGTACAGCAAGATGGCCGCCACCTCGAAGCAAGTAATAATTCCGTACAGCAATGTTAATTTTGAGGTTTTTGTTCACCAAAGCACAAAATATTTATTTATTATTTCCCCCTGCACATAGACATATATTACAGTTCAATTTATATATTGTTTCAGAAGTAAACATAACGTTTATTCATTAAAAACTATCATTTTGTGGTGTGTGCATACAAAACAGAATTGTGCTGACTGCTTCTCTTTATTATATTTTGTCCGAGTGATCCGAAAAACAATCTGAATTTTTCATTAAGAAATCGTCGGCCATTTTGGATTCAAAATTCGCATCCAAAGGGTTCAACGACACTGCTGCAGCAAACTGAATTGCTGCATGGCAGCAATTCAGCAGCTGCTGAGGTATTGAACAGGCCTCAGGTCTGAGCTGATCTTCTGGCTTTCAAGAAATCCCTTAAAACCCCTCTCTTTAGATTAGCGCTCTAGTGATCCTGACAACGAATACAACTTTTCTTGTCTTCCTCCTCCAGATTGTAAGCTCCTGGAGCAGGGCCCTCTATGGACAGTATTACATACTGCCGCTAAAACAGAGACGCTAAGGTGGATAATATGCGCCTGCAGGTTCCCCTCAGCATCCCCGTTTGAGCACCATATTACGGGGCAGGCACTGATTTAGCAGCCTGCCCCGTAATACAGCGCTACACCTGAGGATACTCGCGGCAAAGCTTATGCACCACGCGAGTATCCCCTCCATGGAGTCATTCAAGAAATCCCTTAAAACCCCTCTCTTTAGATTAGCGCTCTAGTTATCCTGACAATCAATAATACTCTTCTTGCCTTCCTCCACCCCAATCCCTCTAGACTGTAAGCTCCTGGAGCAGGGCCCTCTACGGACAGTATAACATACAGCCGCAAAAATGTTGACGCTAAGGTGGATAATGTGCGCCTGCAGGTTTCCCCTCAGCATCCCCATTTTAGCACCATATTATGGGGCAAGTACTGATTTAGCAGCCTGCTCTGTAATGCAGCGCTAAGCCTGAGAATACTTGCGGCAGAGCTTACGCACCAAGCGAGTATCCCCTCCATAGAGTCCTTCAAGAAATCCCATAAAACCCCTCTCTTTTGATTAGAGCTCTAGTGATCCTGACTAGGGATGGGCGTTCGGTTCGATTCGAACATGAGATCGATTCGAACATCTGCCGATCGGCGAACTTCGAACATTTCAGGCCGTTCGCAAAAAGTTAAAAAATAATAATAATAATTTTGAATTTATTTTAAAAAATGCTTAAAAAATTCTAAAAATTTTAAAAATAAAGAGACTCTTTACTGCAGAATATTATAAGCAACGGTTTATTAGATATTGAATTAAAATGGAAATATTTTTAACATTGCAGCCTATGGGATAAAACAATCTTGTTGCTAAAACATCAGGCAGACAAGGCCCTCTAATCAGGCACTGTAGAGGGCAGCCCACTGGGGCCTCCCAAGGATCCCTTGAGGAGCATGCGGCCGCCGGATGAAAGAGCTGCGACTGTGCGGGCAGGTCGGCCGGGTGCATGTGGCAGAGAGGTGGCGCAGGGAGGGAGCCACTGCACCTGCGGCCACGGCAGACCCCCCCACAACCAGGATCCAGGGTGCCTCCACTAACTGACCACCAGACTAAGTTAAAGTGACAAATTTCTAAAAAAAAAAAAATCTGAGGACATTTTTAAATGTCCCAAGGAACATAAAATAAAACTTTTTCTTCTTTTCTTTCTAATACTCACCTGATTCCTGGATCCACCAACAAGTGCAGCCTCCCGTCTCCCACGCTTTTAGACGTTGCATACACCGGCGCGCTGTGTGAAGCTTCTGAGAAGATGCGCTATTAGTGTAGAGGGAGCGATGCAAAATGCGCAGCCGGCTTCCCTGCTACACTAATAGCGTATCTTCTCAGCAGTATACTTGTTACTTACCCTGCTTGTTCTGAGAGCCCGATCTGTTGCCGGCTTTGCCTGCCATTTGACTATTCTCTCTGTGTACTCCCTGCCTGTTCTGTTTGCCTCCTGTTGCTACTGGTGTGTGCCGATTCTCACCATATACAGTAGCGCAGTACAAGTGCCTAAACGTTGCTGACCCGGTTTTGTTATAAAAACTACTCTCGCTCTGCGTCCCTGTCTGGTATATTCCGCTGCTTGTTACTGCTGGTGCGCTTCCATCCTGCCATATACTATAGCGCAGTACAAACATATATTGATCTCAGTCTGTGGTGTATATTGTTGGTGCTGTCTCCCTGGCCTGTGTGGCTGCTAGAGGTTAGGTTTAGTGGTCCCGAATCCTGACCATCCTAAGGATCGGAGGGTTAGATGTCTGTTACCAGGGATCCCCCCAGGTCTGTCCTGGGGAATCGTTACAAATATGCGGTGAACGCCACAGCAAATGTTAATGCTCACGCAATTTTAATGCACCTATTGTTACTTTCATCCAAAGCCTGCATAAGTTTCACCACAATTTAGCCAAAAAAATCACTAAACTTGTTCTGCGTGTCCTAAACCGTCTCCTCTTTTCATACAGGCTGCTGCCCCAAGCAGTTGTTTATGAATAAATTAAAGGAAAACCATTTACCGTCATTTGAAATGTCATTTTTTTGTTTTTAAATGTTTCTATACATCCTACAAATCCGCCACTTCACGGGCAGGTTATGGGGACCTCCTAGGCACGATATTTGAAGGAATTTTTCGTTTTTATTCTTAACCTTTATTTCATGGAAAACTCACTGTTCCTTTAAAAACATTATTTTTTTTACTTTTTGTCCTTGTTTCCTGTCCCCCAGGGCACTACCTGGACCCCCATACACCTTTTATGGCAAATATCTTGCATATACTGTATGCCCTCTTGGAGGGCACTCTAAAAACCGAACGTTCGAGTCCCATTGACTTGCATTGAGTTTGAATTGTGTTCGCGTTCGAATCTGAACTTTTTCAAATGTTCGTGTTCGAATGCGAACCGAACACGGGGGTGTTTGGCCCATCACTAATCCTGACAACCAATAAAACTCTTCTTGCCATCCTTCACCCCAATCCCTCTAGGTCAGTGTTTCCCAAACCTGTCCTCGGGACCCTCCGCCTCGCCAGGTTTGCCAGATATCTGAAGCACAGCACAGGTGATAGGATTTGCTGGTCAGTGATTGCAGGATTCAGTTTGTATTTCCTCAAGGTGATCTGCAAAATCTGGCCTGGTTGAGGGTCCCGAGGACAGGTTTGGGAAACACTGCTCTAGATTGTAAGCTCCTGGAACAGGTCCCTCTACGGACAGTATTACATACTGCTGCTAAAACAGAGACGCTAAGATGGAAAATCTGCTCCTGCAGGTTTCCCCTCAGCATTGCCGTTTTAGCACCATATTATGGGGCAGGCACTGATTCAGCAGCCTGCCACGCAATACAGCGCTAAGCCTGAGGATACTCACGGCAGAGCTAATGCACCACGCGAGTATCCCCTCCATGTAGTCCATAGGACTCATTTTATTCTGGTTATAAGCATGGTGGTTTTCTTTCTTTCTATTCATTTTCTTAATTCAGTTATATAATTTATATATTTATATATAAAATCCAGGCCCCTATTCCAAGTGAGCAGTTAAATCTCACGGCTTTCTCGGCAGTGAAAGTGTTAATGCGCCGCATAGTTCTAAAGTAACAGCTTCTGAACCAGCCAATAATAGTATTTTGGCTGAAATACTATGGGAAGCAGTGAATAGAAATCCTCCTGTTTAGGTTATCTCACGCGATAGAATCAAGCCCCGAGGTGGAACTCGACAATCACTTCACATCACTGATCCACGGGCACTTTATCTGCACTGTCCACATTAAAGTAATTAACTGGCAAGATGGGACTAGCAACGGGCTCATTCATATTCAATGGGTCTCTTCAGAAAATCTGTGTTTAAAGCGAACATTTGTATGAAGATTCCTTCCAGAGGTCATTATTATATCATCAAGAATATGAAATGAGCCTGAAGACAGCTGTGGGTTATAGGTGGTTCATAATATATATATATATATATATATATATATATATATATATATAAAGTGAGACAGATGTCATTTGCATATCTTACCCAGAGTTCCTTGCTGCATATGGGGAATGCAGCACAGGAGCTCTGTGATGCAGTTCTTTGAATTGCTGTGATGTGCAAATGGCTTCTGCAATAATAAACCATATATATACAGTTGTGTTCAAAATTATTCAACCCCCACTGAAATTGAGTGTTTTGGCCAGTTTGACATTGATTTTGATCATTCAGTCATCTTGCTTACAATTAAATCAAAGAGGCACGTGTAGGTCAGACAAATATAACATAACATTTATAATGAAATAAGCACAAATGTCTTTTCTGTGCTCACATCATTATCAGTTTTATTCAACCCCCAAGTGACATTCAATCTTAGTACTTAGTACAACATCCTTTTACAGTTATAACAGCTTTTAAACGTGAAGCATAGCTTGACACAAGTGTCTTGCAGCGATCTACGGGTATCTTCGCCCATTCATCATGGGCAAAAGCCTCCAGTTCAGTCACATTCTTAGGCTTGCGCACTGCAACTGCTTTCTTTAAGTTCCACCAGAGGTTCTCAATCGGATTTAAGTCAGGTGACTGCGATGGCCACTCCAAAATGTCCCAGCCTTTAATCTGCAACCATGCTCTAGTGGACTTGGAGGTATGCTTGGGATCATTGTCCTGTTGAAAGGTCCAACGCCTCCCAAGCCTCAGGTTTGTGACGGACTGCATCACATTGTCATCCAATATCTCCTGGTACTGAAGAGAATTCATGGTACCTTGCACACGCTGAAGCTTCCCTGTACCTGCAGAAGCAAAACAGCCCCAAAGCATGATTGACCCCCCGCCATGCTTCACAGTAGGCAAGGTGTTCTTTCCTTCATAGGCCTTGTTCTTCCTCCTCCAAACATAGCGTTGATCCATGGGCCCAAACAGTTCTAATTTTGTTTCATCAGTCCACAGAACACTATCCCAAAACTTCTGTGGTTTGTCCACATGACTTTTGGCATACTGCAGTCGACTCTTCTTATTCTTTGGAGACAGCAAGGGGGTGCGCCTGGGAGTTCTGGCATGGAGGCCTTCATTACGCAGTGTGCGCCGTATTGTCTGAGCTGAAACTTCAGTACCCACATCTGACAAATCTTTTCTCAGTTCCTCAGCAGTCACATGGGGACTTTTCTCCACTCTACGCTTCAGGTAGCGCACAGCAGTCGAAGTCAGCATCTTCTTTCTGCCACGACCAGGTAGCGTTTCAACAGTGCCCTTTGCCTTGAATTTGCGAATGATGCTTCCTATGGTCTCTCTTGGTATGTTTAACATCTTTGCAATCTTCTTATAGCCATTGCCCTTCCTGTGAAGAGTAATCACCTCTTCTCTTGTCTTCCTGGACCATTCTCTTGACTTCACCATATTTGTAACCACACCAGTAAATGTCTAGAAGGAGCTGAGTATCACAGTCATTTTAAAGCTGCCTAATTGGTACTTATTATCCTTTATTGCTGCTCCGTGACATCCACAGGTGTTTTCAATACCTGATTGAAAACACTTGAATGAACCTCTGTTCTTCAGAGTGGTAGTCTTTAAGGGGTTGAATAATTGTGTCAATGAAGAATTCACAAAAGAAACATTTACTACTGTATTACAAAAGCAATTGATGTCATTTTAGTTGCATATGGTTCTTTAAAAAGTCCTTGTAGGATTTCATTCTGAATACAATTACAAATGTACACTAAATTCCCTAAAACCCTTTACAGCATTGGGGGTTGAATAATTTTGAACACAACTATATATATATATATATATATATATATATACAGTATATATATTACAATGGGAGGGCAGCATTCAACCTTTACTAAGCACACAGAGTTGGGGCATCAAGACAAAAATACAATATACTATATATATTTATTATTGCAGAAGTCATTTACACATCCCAGCAATTCAAAGAACTGCATCACAGAGCTGTGTTACATTCCCCATATGTGCACAGAACTCTGGGTAAGACATGCAAATAACGTCTGCAATTTCTAATTTTTTTGCATCCTGGCTCTGTTTTCACACAGAACCCTCCAATCAATGCCAGGCCATACTAGATGGCTTTCTTTTTTAGCAGAGATCAGGTTTATGCAACAGGTCACAGTGTTCCCCTGCCCTCAGATCGGGGAAGTGGCTATATCGCTGCTCTCTGCACTGAAGGATCTGAGGTGGGTATAGGATTTTTTGGTTCGGTTAAAATAATGTGTTAAGTGATTTCGTTTCTGCACAATCACTTAACACCAAGGATTAAAAGACGTTATTCAGTCCTGACTAACATCAGGCACAGATAAAGAATGTGCCAGTTGGAATAGTATATTCTTCATCTGCTAGGGGCACATTAACAACTCCCATATAAAATATAGGAGACGGTAATATACAGTAAGAAGCTGCAATGTCCGAGATGCAAGCAGATCTTGCGTCTCGGATGGATTAGGATGTGAAAAAATTACGCACAGCGCTTGAGCCGTTATGCTGTACAGCTGGAGCGCCGTGATTAGGGGCAATATTGGAATAGGGGCCTGGGTCGAGTTGTGATGTGAAATATAAGATCCAAAAAGAAGGACACAATTTATATTGTGATTAACATGTGTGGCTGCAATGGACAAACAGGATTATTCAAAGAGAATCGAAAAGTAACCGCACGTTCGGTGACTTTTTCTTCTCTTTAATTCGGTGCGATTTGGCGATCCCATTTCCGCAACCTGCGGTGTATTCAGCAAGCACCACAGGGCCGTCATAGTGCAGGGAAAAGTCGCCGCAAACCCGACGAACACTCACCGAAAATCCCGGCGAATGCACACTGAAACCCGCAAAAACATCTGGATTAACCCCGCCGAACACGCCTGAAAAAACAGAGCAGCTGCCGATCACAGCGCAGAGCAGCCGCCAGAGAATGCCGACACCGCAGACGAATGGAGTGAAATAAAAAAGAAAACAGTACGCTTGAATGTTTGAAAAGTGAAACGCTGTTTACAAAGAAACTACAGAACTAAAATGTCTGAAATTTACATATAAGATCCAATGAATGATAATAAAAAGGGCTGTTACAGAAAAAACGATTTAAAAAAAAATGGAAAAAAGTTTTCCCGAAATCCCGAAAAATGCCTAAAAGATCCTAAAAGATCTATAAATAAAGAGACTCTTTACTGCAGAATATTATAATAAACGGTTTATTAGATATTGAGTTAAAACGGGAATATTTTTAACATTGAAGCCTGTGGGATTCGCCTGAATAAATCTGTCGAATTAAACCACCGAACAGCAGGGCATTTCGGCAACTTTACTCAGCTGGTTTGTGTTCTCTGAATAGACGAAGCATTGCTTCTCTATGGGGATATCACTGCCCTCGAACAGGCACCGAACAGGCACCGTATGTGCAGGCAATTCGCCAACATTTGGCGAACTGCCTGCTCTCTGGATAGCCGAATGGCCAGGAAAGGTAACCGAACGCTGAATATCACTGTTCGTTACCTTTCGGCCACAATTCGGATCTCTTTGAATAACCCTGTTTATGTACTTAAAAAGGCAGCACTTGCACATGATACATTGTTTGAGGCTGGAGTTGCTTTCCAGGAATGCAGCCAAGAGCTAAACAGCAGGAAAGCTTCAGAAATAAAATACAAAGAGACATTACTATTTAGGTGGCAGCCTGCCATATTATCAAGCTAGAAACCACAATGAGATGCACTGCGGAGACAATTGTAAGGTAAAATAAATGGCTGGAGATGTTTATTTTATCCCCATAGTGTCTCCATGTTTTAATTAAAAGAAAACAATGGATGGAATTATGGACACAGTTACAAGTATTTAGAAAGCGCCAACAGGTTCCTTAGACCTTACAATGGGACATATTCTTCACCTCATTGGTTCTCTGACTTTTTTGGTCACCCCCACCCCATTTAAGTCTATAAAAAAAATTGCGTCTGACGCCATCATGAAAAGACTAACGTCTTTCAGACCCTGGAGTTTAGTGATTTCGCTTCAGCACAATAACATAACACACAAGCCTAAACACTCAGAAAAATCCCATGTTCACCTAAGATCCCTCGGTGATGAGAGGTGCGACACAATCCCTGCTTCCTCGCTCTGCATGCAGAACTGCACTGGATACAAATCGATCCCGCAGTGTTCCTCCGCATATCCATCCGCCACCACAGCCGAATCTCTTTTGTGAGCTCTGAGCTCTCCTCTTCTCCACGGAAGCCTACGGACTCCTGAAGTAGATAACACCAGCGTCGCTTAGCTCCTTGCGACTCAGCAGTATTGAGACTCAAGTGGCTCGTAATATGGAGGTTAAAGGCGAGTCGCAAATGGAAATCGTTCTCCGTCAGTGTCTCGCCTTTAACATCCCGGTTGTGATCAGGCCTCGAGTATTTCTTTATCACAACTCACACTGTGAATAAAAGTACAAAAAAAAAAAAGGAAGGGTTTTGCCCAGTGCTAAAAGGGTTAAATCAAGTGAATAATATGACACAGAAGTTCACATGCAAGTGCCAAAAATATTTAAATCCAAATATACTTATATGTGATCTCTTGTAGTCCTTTTTTTTTTGTGAAAGGATTTTCCCAGGAAGGATACATTGAGATTTCTCTAGTTTTCAAGTATGTCCTGGGTGGCGAGTATGTACCGTTAGGTGTCTTGCCCAAGGACACTTACTGGAGAGGTGCTCTTGCTGGGATTGAACCCATGACTCCACAGGCTCTCTCCATGCAGAGCAGTGTTGTTACCTCTACTCCACCCAGTTGGCTCTTTCCAATGAGACCTCGAAAATCTCAAAAATAAAGGAGAAACACAAACTTCCAATATTGTGTATGTTATAAAAATTGACATCAATATTCTCATATTATACTACACACACTCACATTTTTTAGAGCCTATTTTCCGGCTCTGAGTGTATACAAGTTTGGTCAACTTGAGGTTGACACAATCCTTCTTTCAGCAGACCGGAGACGGCGCTCTCATAGCGTAATAACCTCTTGGTGAGAGTAAAATATGGTCATTATATATATATGGACTCTCACCTAGACTGGAGCCTATTCCACCATCGGCTCCTGTCTTATTGTCAATGATGCTCTTCTATGAATAAAGTAATTGTCTAAATAAGGCTGGACCCTCTTATTCTTAATTCCGTTCAGCTACTTCATAAGAGACGTTGCCAAGCACTTGCAGGGTTATTCAAAAAGATCCGAATGGCTGCCGAAAGGGAACCGAACACTGAAAATCAGC
The DNA here is from genome assembly GCA_009667805.1 of Leptobrachium leishanense. Lineage (NCBI taxonomy): Eukaryota > Metazoa > Chordata > Amphibia > Anura > Megophryidae > Leptobrachium > Leptobrachium leishanense. The sequence continues at coordinate 312,636,215 of CM019067.1, forward strand.
GTTCGGTTACCTTTCTTGGCCATTCGGCTATCCAGAGAGCAGGCAATTCGCCAAATCTTGGTGAATTGCCTGCACATATGGTGCCTGTTCGAGGGCAGTGAATCCCCATAGAGAAGCAAAAACCAGCAGTGAAAGCTTCTGCCCTGCCATTCGGTGGTTTAATTCGGCAGGTCATGTTTATTCAGGCGAATCCCATAGGTTTTAATGTTAAAACTATTACCGTTTTAATTCAATATCTAATAAACCGTTGATTATAATATTCTGCAGTAAAGAGTCTCTTTATTTATAGATTTTTTAGGATATTTTAAGCATTTTTCGACATTTTTTTTTTTTTTTTAAAAAAAATCAGATTTTTTTAAAAAACAAATTTAACTTTACTTATTTTTTCTGTAACAGCCCTTTTTATTATCATTCATTGAACCTCATATGTAAATTTCAGACATTTTCGCTCAGTAGTTTCTTTGCAAACAGCGTTTCACTTTTCAAACATTCAAGCAAACTGTTTTTCTAATTTATTCACTGCATTCGTCTGCTGTGTCGGCTTTTCCCAGCGGCTGAGCTGCGTGTGATCAACTCCTGCTTGGGTTTTTCTGGCATTTTCGGCGGGTTAATCCAGATGCTGGTTTCGGTGTGCGTTCGCCCTCGTTTTGCGGTGAGTTTTCGGCGGGTTTGCGGCGACCTTTCCCTGCAATTAGGGGACCCTGTGGTGCTTGCTGAATACAACGCAGGGTCACCGAAATGGGATCGCCAAATCGAACCGTATTGAAGAGAACGAAAAGTCACCGAACGTGCGGGGGCTTTTCGATTCTCTTTGAATAACCCTGATGGCATTATATAAACCTGCAGTGTTCTGTTGCAGCAACATATATCAATGTATAAATAAACAGTGAGCTAAATAAACAGCCAGGCTTCAGTACAATTAGGAAAACTAACCTTGTTTTACAGTGTCAGATCCCTAAAGCAGCTCTAATGATCTGCTAATTCACATGAATCAGCATGACGAACGTTTGGACATGAGCAATTTGCCCCTAACCAGAAATATTTTGGAGGGGGAGTGCTGTAAGTCCTGTGACACTGTATCATTCGACTCAATTAGCTCAAATGACTAGGGCAGAAAATAAAACAAACCATAAACTTTGTGACTCACACGGTAGTGATAACCATCCTGCCAAATTGAAAGTTTAGATTTATTTATTTTTAGGTCATCGAGAGCAGGCTGTTAAATGCATCGCACATCGACCACATTCTACTGATATATTATGGTAATCTGGAAATAAATAACGGTGCGAGATATAATCACACTTACAGTGTAATAAAAACCTCTTGTCAATCAGCTAACGTAAACATATGAAAACTATATAAAAATAGGCATGGATGTATCTGACATGACATTGTTTATACTGCTTGATGACTAACATTCTATGACAAATTAAATATAACTGCCACATTTCGCTGCTATTGGTGTAAACACGTTTTCTTCCTTTAACACTTTAAAGGGCCGCTACCGATAAAAAAATGAAATGTTCTTATTGTGTTTATTTTGGGCCACATTACAATCTTATTGCTAACATTGGTGGCCACCGCAGATTAGAATCCAAATGCAAACGGGTTAAGTAACCCGTTTCCGTTTGGTACCTTGCACTTTTAAGGGCGAGGTTACTGTACTTTGCGCTCCCTATACTATAACATGGGGAGCGCAAAGTGTTAGTCGCTGATTAACGTCCGGCTCTGGTTAGCGGAAAGTTAACAAGAGTCAGGACTTGGTGTTAACGGATTCCGCTTCTGCAGAATCCGTTAACACCAGCTTAAAAAAATTAAAAAGAATCACATACTCACCTCCTGTCCCGCGACGAGGACCGTGGCTTCAACCGCCTCCTCCTTCTGGTGGGAGCAGGAAAGACTGGGGGAAAAAGTCCCCCCAGTCTCTCCCTGCGTATCACTGCGCTGACCGGCCGCATCTCGCGAGGCGAGATCCGGCAGGTCATGTGAGTGGATGCTCGTGGCTGCGCTCAGCGCTGCCGCGAGCATCCAGGGGCGTAGCACGCGGTGACAGTGCAGGCAGCTTTTTAAGCGCCTGCATTGTAATTCCATGCTAAAACGGGGACGGTAGGGAGAAAACTGTGCAGTTTTTTCTCCCTACTGCCCCCGTTTTAGCGTGGAGATTGTAATGTGGCCCTTTATGTTTCTGATATACTACATATGTTTGTTTTTCTCTTGTATGCTTTGTTAACAAAATATTTTACTTTATATGTGTCACTGGGTGCCTCCTTTGTTTGATATTTTGTGTTGTAAACTGTTCCCACACAGTATCTTTCCATCACTTGCTTCTCACTGTGTGGCTTTGGCCATAGAATGGAGTGAATAGGTCAGTCACCGACTCACATCATTGTATTGTGTGGAATGCCTTATCTAAACATTCCCTCCTCCAACACATAGACTGTTAAATACTGTATTAGAAAAACTACCACAGTATAGCAAAACTTTTGCACAGATTTTGGTAATTGTTGCATTATGGGAAAAATCCACAAAATGGAAACAGGAGCTAAGAACCTAACTTTATATTTCCTGTTTACATGCAATTACTTCAAAGAAAAAAAAAACAGCTAGATGTGTGGTTTATAATGTGTTTTATAAGGTGCTTTTGTTTGTAATGCACAATAATCTAGTTACAGTTTATGTAAGTGGTAACGTCCCTTTAAGAGTTAGAGGATAATGTTGTTCCCAAGCACTTTCAGTTCAAATATTCCAGCTGTTGCTTTTATACACAATAAGATAAAAAGATATAGAAGCAATGTATAAATTTGTAACAAATGAAAGGCAGCCAAACGTGGGTGTAGGCACTTGGGGGATGAGTGTCACAAACCCAGCATTGGAGGATAAATAGACCCACGCCGGCACCAGCTCAGCAGCAGGGTGAACCCCGGCAGCATCATTCTTGCCATGTGATTCCATCCCAGGAGTTGTTCTCCACCCCTGGTTTTCCCCCCTACAAAGAAGCCAGGTACTCCTCATTGAGCTTGGTGGACTTCCTTTAGTAGGGACTCACTCCTTTCTCACAGCCCTTCTGCACTGTATCGCACTCTGTTTTTGTGCTCTTATGGCAGTGCTGTTCTGAAATCAGTCTTTCTGCTCCAAGACCCCATTGTGCTCCTTTGCTTCAAGTCCTTTTGTTCACCTATGTTCCAAGACCACACTTTGCCAAGCCTGTCCTGTTCCCACAGCGCCAAACCTGTCCTGTTCCCATTGTGTAAACCTGTCCTGTTTCCATTGTCATATGCAGCCTGCTTTTTCTTTAGTCTCTCGTTCCAGCTTGACCTTCAGTGAGTTCCCTCTATATTTTCATGTCTCACTGTGGGGGGGGGCAACATTTCATCCTTGGACCCAGGCAGCACAGTGTCTTGGGTCGGCCCTGCCCTCAGGGTTAGCTAGAAGGAAGTCGGAAGGGATGATGCAGTGTTGAGAAAGCACACTGAGATGATGCAATGTTGAGACAGTTTGGGGAGGAGTCAGAACAGTGCCAGGGGTGTTCCCTCTTAATATGACTTATTTTAGCCACAAGTACTGAATATGAAGGAGAGCCCCGTAATAAAGCTTCATTCTACTTTCACCTTCACACCAAATCATGTCTCTGGTTTTGGCTACGGCTATAATCACACTCTCAGTTCCTAAGAAGGACAGCTCCCTTGCCTTAGGGAAGCCGGCATGTTTAGGCATGATTGTTTTCTGTTGCATCATTCTGTTTTTGGTTACACCTTCAGGGTCAGCTAGGAAACAGTGGGAAAGGACAACGCAATCTTGCCTTAGGGAAGCAGCTTTGGATGGGTCCTTATTAAGACTCATTGACCAAGGCAGCACAATTACTGCTCTTCATCAAAACAAGTTCCCTTGTGGAAAGCTGGGGTCAAAAGACTGACCTGAACAGAGGAGTTCTTCTCAGAGCTCAGAGACCTCTTACAGCTGTTTTTATTTTGAATGAAGCCCCTCATTACTTTAATTCACCACTCGTACAATGTTGCAACTAAATTCAATAATAGCTAGAGACCAGCTAGTACAGGTTATAATATCAAATTTAATCTGTCATCCTTTACTCATTAACGTAAACCCTTTGGGCCAAATTACAATCTTCGCGCAAACGTTTGCGCCGGCGCAAAAACCGCATTAACGCAAGTGGTAAAACCCTTTACGCTGAACGTCATATTACATTGTCAGCGAAACAAACGCGCATAATCGTCTACCGCGGTGAACCTGCACGAACTCTGAGCCAGCGTACTGTGCTGCGCGCGTCCGATACTTAACATTGTGAGCGCAAACGCGAATGAACACTGGTACGCGGATGGTATTACAATCTATGCGTGGTTTGTAACGCACAGCCTTTGCGCTCATAATTTTAGCAACTCCTAAAAGCTGGTGTTAATGGCAAATTCTATCAACCGGCCAAAACCAAATACACCAGCCCAAAAAAAAATACGCAGCAAAGTATAGTTACACATTCTACACATACCCAAACCAATAAAATGGAGAAGTTGTGTGTGCATTTTTTATTGCTGCAGCATATATGCGCAGATTGACTTTGACAGGCGCAAAAACTTAACGTGAGATAATTGTGGTTCTTAATTCTGATTGGCTGAATCGCGTGAAAAAAACAGTCCGCACACTGATTTCTACGCGCAACATTACTGCGCGCGCGTTTTTGCATGTCTGTTTAAAGAGCATTAATGCTCGACGGATGAAAAAATGCGCGAGGATTGTAATTCCAGCGGTGATTTACGCGTGTTAACATTTAAAGCTTGGCGCACAAATTCACGCATTGCGCGTGCATTTTTGCGTGAAGAATGTAATTTGGCCCTTTCTGTTCCTGTATCATTCGTCTCCATTCCTACCGTCATCCTCAACGTCTGTGAAGCTGCTCTATCTAACAAATGCTTTGACCATATGAGCCGGCCTTGACTACCTTCAGTTGTTAAGCAGAGCAGCTTCGCGTTGCTCATTCATGCTTCATGTTGTATATTGTGTACAGTAACCGCTCCCTTTCAGCGTCGTTATCTCAATCCATAGCCCGACGCATTCACATCCAATTTAATTTGTTGGCTTTTTAAGGTTCACACCATGTAGATCCAGCCAAAACAAGAATACATATTGCAAGATTATTTTTCATAGACATGGCTGGGAAATAAGGTAAGAGACAAATATTGTTTGCCCTGAGGTCAACTGATACATATCTATGAGGACCGGTCTCATTGAGATGGAAATGATGTAAGCCTCAGAATGCTCAAGGCAATAACTGCTACATAGTGGATTCTGTTTAACTCTATTTAATGCACACGATGCACAGAGAACGTCCACGGTGCACATCCATTTCATCCTATGCTAACCTGAGGATAGTGCAGGTTAGGGATGTGCGTTTCAGGTTTCGGAATTTCGGAATTTTCCCGAAATTTCCCGATTCGTGTGTTCGGATTCGGCCGAATTTCCGAATCGGATCGGACCCGAAAAACTGATTTTTCGAATGGACTTGAAATGTGTCAAATCTAAATTTATTTTTGCTCTATTCATGATTTCGGTTCCATTCGTGATTTCGGTTCCATTTCGGTAATTCTGGACATCGTATATTTAACTATTATCGGTTATATCGCTGACTCTGTAAATTTTGTATTTGTAAATGCGTATCACTTGTTTCTTGTGACATTCGGGTCAGTTTAGCGTTTTTTAAATCGTTTTGTTCATTTTTTTTTGTTCCTTGGCTTTCATACCATTTTAATATGATTAAATAAAGTTGTGAAATGTATATTCAATTATTCATAAGAAAAAAAGGATCTTTATTTAATAAACAAAAAAACACGATAGAATCGCCAGAATTATCGTAGACACTTTGAAACGAGGAGAACAGACGTTCCGAAAAAACGAAAATTTCCGAAATTTCCGAAAAGTCGATACAAAAAACCAGCAAAGTGACACGAAAATACGAAAAATGGTCGATATTCCGAAGAAAAAATGTACACGAAAAACGAACCGAACCGAACCGAATCGAAACAGAAATCGGTCGAAACGAGCCGAATCGAAAAGTTTAAACATCCGAACAAATCGAACCGAATCGAACCGAAAAAAAAATCGGTGCACAAGCCTAGTGCAGGTACTATCATGTAATCCTGAAATCTACATGTCCTCAAATAAAGCTCTATGACACTCAGTTTTGAGATAGCTGCTTGATACGTGCTGCTGCGCTATGCTCTTTCTAATGCTCTCATGTACACGCCACGTTTCTTTCTTACTCCTTTGACAATGGATCCTGGTTGTGCCCGTACGAGCTGTCTGTCCTCTCTTGTGTTGAACAACACAACCTTAAAGTCATTCAACACTAGACATGTGCATTCGTTTTAGTACTAAAACGATTTAGTCCGAATTTTGGGATAATTTAGTTTTCATATGACTCAAGAGATACGAAAATGCTCAGTACAAAAAACAAAAGAAACTAAAATAAAATGCACTACATTTTAGTTTCAGTCCTTTTTGTAATATTACATTAAGTGAAGGAGACCAGCAATGATTAATGCTGGAGGATGTTCTAAGCAATTAATTAATGCAGGAGGATGTTCTATACAATATACAGAGAGGAGCATTTTTTTTTAGCCCTTTAAATCCAGTGTCTGAGCGCTGAGATCCGCTGCTTGTTACATTATCTCTCAGTACAATGTATCAGGCTCAGCTGTTACAGTAACTGCTGCTCATCACAGTTCTCAGAGTTTCAGTAAAACAAGGAAATAATATTGTTATAACCTTTCATATATATATAAAAATATTATTTACTAGTTTTACTGAAACTCTGAGCGCTGTGATGCGCAGCAGTCAGTTACTGTAACAGCTTTGGAAAAAAGGTGTCATCTGCCAACGACGGACTGGTGTTACAAGCATGCCATACATAAATACAGAAAAAATGGCGTCGCGCCCATACTCACCGGAGCGGCAGCAACTGCCAGGAGTAACAGCCCAGTTAATGTGTAAAACATAACAAGGAAAAAAGGTGTCATCTGCGCTCATTTCTATGTGTTCCATGTACAACAAAACTGAGGTTTTTGTTTGTTTCAATGGCCATTGCAACGTAAGCTCACTCGCCACTTCACGGCACCTCTTTACAGAGTGAGTACCTAACAATTGTAACCAAAAGGCTGCTCTACTGAGCAGCTCCAAGCCCCTCCTGCTGCTTTTCAGCCAAGGAGAGGCAAAGATATGGTGGGTTTTATTTATACACGCACCAAACACTTCCCATTTGGGATTAAAAACAAAAACATGGAAGAGGAACAGCTGCAGAACGACGGACTGGTGTTACAAACATGATATACATAAATACAGAAAAAATGGCGTCGCGCCCATACTCACCGGAGCGGCAGCAACTGCCAGGAGTAACAGCCCAGTTAATGTGTAAAACATAACAAGGAAAAAAGGTGTCATCTGCGCTCGTTTCTATGTGTTCCATGTACAACAAAACTGAGGTTTTTGTTTGTTTCAATGGCCATTGCAATGTAAGCTCACTCGCCACTTCACGGCACCTCTTTACAGAGTGAGTACCTAACAATTGTAACCAAAAGGCCGCTCTACTGAGCAGCTCCAAGCCCCTCCTGCTGCTTTTCAGCCAAGCCTCCTGCTTGTTATGTTTTACACATTAACTGGGCTGTTACTCCTGGCAGTTGCTGCCGCTCCGGTGAGTATGGGCGCGACGCCATTTTTTCTGTATTTATGTATATCATGCTTGTAACACCAGTCCGTCGTACTGCAGCTGTTCCTCTTTCCATGTTTTTGTTTTTAATCCCAAATGGGAAGTGTTTGGTGCGTGTATAAATAAAACCCACCATATCTTTGCCTCTCCTTGGCTGAAAAACAGCAGGAGGGGCTTGGAGCTGCTCAGTAGAGCGGCCTTTTGGTTACAATTGTTAGGTACTCACTCTGTAAAGAGGTGCTGTGAAGTGGTGAGTGAGCTTACGTTGCAATAGCCATTGAAACAAACAAAAACCTCAGTTTTGTTGTACATGGAACACATAGAAATGAGCGCAGATGACACCTTTTTTCCTTGTTATGTTTTACACATTAACTGGGCTGTTACTCCTGGCAGTTGCTGCCGCTCCGGTGAGTATGGGCGCGACGGCATTTTTTCTGTATTTATGTATATCATGCTTGTAACACCAGTCCGTCGTTTTGCAGCTGTTCCTCTTTCCATGTTTTTATTTTTAATCCCAAATGGGAAGTGTTTGGTGCGTGTATAAATAAAACCCACCATATCTTTGCCTCTCCTTGGCTGAAAAACAGCAGGAGGGGCTTGGAGCTGCTCAGTAGAGCGCCTTTTGGTTACAATTGTTAGGTACTCATCTGTAAAGAGGTGCTGTGAAGTGGTGAGTGAGCTTACGTTGCAATAGCCATTGAAACAAACAAAAACCTCAGTTTTGTTGTACATGGAACACATAGAAATGAGCGCAGATTGACACCTTTTTTCTTGTTATGTTTTACACATTAACTGGGCTGTTACTCCTGGCAGTTGCTGCCGCTCCGGTGAGTATGGGCGCGACGGCATTTTTCTGTATTTATGTATATCATGTTGTAACACCAGTCCGTCGTTTTGCAAGCTGTTCCTCTTTCCATGTTTTTATTTTTTATCCAAATGGGAAGTGTTTGGTGCGTGTATAAATAAAAACCACCATATCTTTCCCTCTCCTTGGCTGAAAAGCAGCAGGAGGGGCTTGGAAGCTGCTCAGTAGAGCGGCCTTTTGGTTACAATTGTTAGGTACTCACTCTGTAAAGAGGTGCTGTGAAGTGGTGAGTGAGCTTACGTTGCAATAGCCATTGAAACAAAAAAACCTCAGTTTTGTTGTACATGGAACACATAGAAATGAGCGCAGATGACACCTTTTTCCTTGTTATGTTTTACACATTAACTGGGCTGTTACTCCTGCAGTTGGCTGCCGCTCCGGTGAGTATGGGCGCGACGGCATTTTTTCTGTATTTATGTATATCATGCTTGTAACACCAGTCCGTCGTTTTGCAGCTGTTCCTCTTTCCATGTTTTTATTTTTAATCCAAATGGGAAGTGTTTGGTGCGTGATAAATAAAAACCACCATATCTTTGCCTCTCCTTGGCTGAAAAGCAGCAGGAGGCTTGCTGCTCAGTTAGAGCGGCCTTTTGGTACAATTGTTAGGTACTCACTCTGTAAAGAGGTACCGTGAAGTGGCAAGTGAGCTTATGTTGCAATGGCCATTGAAACAAACAAAAACCTCAGTTTTGTTGTACATGGAACACATAGAAACGAGCGCAGATGACACCTTTTTCCTTGTTATGTTTTACACATTAACTGGGCTGTTACTCCTGGCTGTTGCTGCCGCTCCGGTGAGTATGGGCGCGACGCCATTTTTTCTGTATTACTGTAACAGCTTTGCCTGACACATTGTGCTGAGAGTGAGCGATACTGTAACAAGCAGCGACCTCAGCCCTCTGAGGTGCCACTACAATAGTAATTGTATTTTTCGGTTTTCGGATGAATGAAATTAGTTTTCATACTAAAGAACTGAAAACGAATTTCTTTAGCAACTAAATAAATTGCATTTTAGGACTAATCCATTAGTTCAAAACGAAATTTTGTGCTGTGCACATGTCTATTCAACACATAACTTCTACTGATCTGATCATAATTTAGTTGTCTATCATAGGCATCTTCATAAGGATGTGCCAGCTTGGTGAATTGCTCCAACGTTTGGCCATTTAGGTCCACATCTACATATTTTGGGGTTTTCTTACATGGTTTATAAAGAAGAAATGTGAAAATTAATAGTTTGATAGTATTTACATTTTTCAAGTCATAAATGTAACATACTGTATGTGCACACCTTAAAATATGGGCTGGGCACACTTATGGTAACTATTCCTTAATGTCTTACAGGGTTATCCAAAGAGATTCGAAAAGTCACCGCACGTTCGGTGACTTTTCATTCTCTTCAATTCGGTTCCTTTTGCCGATTGCATTTTGGTGACCCTGCGGTGTATTCAGCAAGCACCACAGGGTCCCCGAATTGCAGGGAAAAGCTGCCGCAAACCTGACGAAAACTAACCGAATGCACGCTGAAAACAAGCAAAAACATCTGGATTAACCTTCGAAGAAGCCGAACAGGAGCCGAACAGGAGCCAAATCACACAGAGCCGAAGCAGCTGTGACGTAGAGGAGGCAGTGAATAAATTAGAAAAACCATTTGTATGAATCTCGGAAAAAGAAACGCTGTTTGCAAAGAAACTACTGAGCGAAAATGTCTGAAATTTTCACAGGAGGTCCAGGGAATGATAATAAAGAGGGCTGTTTAAAAAAAAATAAGTAAACTGAAAAAAAAAAATCAAAAAAAATCTGACTTTTAAAAAAAAAAAAAATCTGAAAAATGCTTAAAGTATCCGAAAAAATCTATAAATAAAGAGACTTTTTGCTGCAGAATTTTATAATGAACGGTTTATTAGATATTGAATTAAAACGGGAATATTTTTAACATTGAAGCCTATGGGATTCTCCTGAATAAATTTGCCGAATTAAACCACCGAATGGCAGGGCATTAGGGGAACCTTTCACTGCTGGTTTGTGTTCTCTGAATAGCTGAAGTAGTGCTTTTTCATGGGGATTCACTGCCCTCGAACAGGGACCGAACAGGCACCGTATGTTCAGGCAATTCGCCAGGATTTGGCGAATTGCCTGCTCTCTGGATAGCCGAATGTCCAGGAAAGGTAACCGAACGCTGATTTTCAGCATTCGGTTACCTTTCTCAAGCAATTCGGATCTCTTTGGATAACCCTGTTAGTGACTTTGGTCTCGCAAAGTGCAGAACCTGTGAGTTCTCCCGTGAGTTCTCGGAAGCCTGCACTTTCCGAGAGCTCGTAGGTTAGTACACCCCACCCTCAGTCCTGCTATGCCCAGCACAGTATTATAAGTGTGAAAGGGCACAAAGAGGCATACGATGATTATCTTTCTGGATACATTTGTGTCTCAGAGATAGGCACATGGAAAGTGGAGAGTTGACCTAAAAGACAGCCATAGAAGAACGGTTAACATGAGTGTGGTCAAAACAATAATCATCTACTCCACCATAGACGGAAATGTCCATCATATGTCATGTCAGTTTGGAGAGAGAAATCTCTTACATAGAGATCTATGACACCTGACGAGGCAAGGCAGAGGTCCCTCAGATCCATAATCACTATATTTTATGTCTAGCCTGTCCTGAAGGATTAATGGAAGATGGATAAAGGGAAAGTAAAAAATTATATAGTTTAAATATTTTGCAAAAAAAAAAGGAAATGGTAGGGCACTGCCCCGTATGACCTATGGATGAGCCACGTGTGTGTGTGTGTGTGTGCGCGCATGTGTGTCTATATATATATATATATGAAAGAGAGAGAGATTATTGAAACTATGACTTTGTGCAGGATTCTAAGGGAATTTGAGCCTTTAGATTAAGATAGCCAAATTGAAAAATATGTCAAGCTCAGCTTTGTTTCAGCTCAAGTTGTTTCACAATCCCTCACAGCCATCCATAAATTCCTTATGAGTTGGACAAGTTTTAGATTAAGACATATTCCTTTACAATGGATACCACTCACAGTTCTTATCAAGCAGCGGTAGTTTTTCTAGGTGAGGATTCATCCCACACATTTTTGTGAAGCTTTAGTACTTCGGAAAACACTTCCCCATCTGCCGCTGTGTTTACAATGAAGGATGATTTTTTTATTTATGATTCATTAAGTTGGAGAAGGAATCCATTAAACTGCTGCTAAAAAACCCACAGAGGTAAGATCGTGAATAGACCAGGACTCAATAAAATTCAAAATTGAAATGCTGTAATTTTTTTCTATACAGTTGTGTTCAAAATTATTCAACCCCCAATGCTGTAAAGGGTTTTAGGGAATTTAGTGTACATTTGTAATTGTATTCAGAATGAAATCCTACAAGGACTTTTTAAAGAACCATATGCAACTAAAATGACATCAATTGGTTTTGTAATACAGTAGTAAATGTTTCTTTTGTGAATTCTTCATTGACACAATTATTCAATCCCTTAAAGACTACCACTCTGAAGAACAGAGGTTCATTCAAGTGTTTTCAACCAGGTATTGAAAACATCTGTGGATGTCACGGAGCAGCAATAAAGCATAATAAGCACCAATTAGGCAGCTTTAAAATGACTGTGATACTCAGCTCCTTCTAGACATTTACTGGTGTGGTTACAAACATGGTGAAGTCAAGAGAATGGTCCAGGAAGACAAGAGAAGAGGTGATTACTCTTCACAGGAAGGGCAATGGCTATAAGAAGATTGCAAAGATGTTAAACATACCAAGAGAGACCATAGGAAGCATCATTCACAAATTCAAGGCAAAGGGCACTGTTGAAACGCTACCTGGTCGTGGCAGAAAGAAGATGCTGACTTCGACTGCTGTGCGCTAACTGAAGCGTAGAGTGGAGAAAAGTCCCCATGTGACTGCTAAGGAACTGAGAAAAGATTTGTCAGATGTGGTTACTGAAGTTTCAGCTCAGACAATACGGCGCACACTGCGTAATGAAGGCCTCCATGCCAGAACTCCCAGGCGCACCCCCTTGCTGTCTCCAAAGAATAAGAAGAGTCGACTGCAGTATGCCAAAAGTCATGTGGACAAACCACAGAAGTGTTCTGTGTACTGATGAAACAAAATTAGAACTGTTTGGGCCCATGGATCAACGCTATGTTTGGAGGAGGAAGAACAAGGCCTATGAAGAAAAGAACACCTTGCCTACTGTGAAGCATGGCGGGGGGTCAATCATGCTTTGGGGCTGTTTTGCTTCTGCAGGTACAGGGAAGCTTCAGCGTGTGCAAGGTACCATGAATTTTCTTCAGTACCAGGAGATATTGGATGACAATGTGATGCAGTCCGTCACAAACCTGAGGCTTGGGAGACGTTGGACCTTTCAACAGGACAATGATCCCAAGCATACCTCCAAGTCCACTAGAGCATGGTTGCAGATTAAAGGCTGGAACATTTTGGAGTGGCCATCGCAGTCACCTGACTTAAATCCGATTGAGAACCTCTGGTGGGACTTAAAGAAAGCAGTTGCAGTGCGCAAGCCTAAGAATGTGACTGAACTGGAGGCTTTTGCCCATGACGAATGGGCGAAGATACCCGTAGATCGCTGCAAGACACTTGTGTCAAGCTATGCTTCACGTTTAAAAGCTAAGTACTAAGATTGAATGTCACTTGGGGGTTGAATAAAACTGATAATGATGTGAGCACAGAAAAGACATTTGTGGTTATTTCATTATAAATGTTATGTTATATTTGTCTGACCTACACGTGCCTCTTTGATTTAATTGTAAGCAAGATGACTGAATGATCAAAATCAATGTCAAACTGGCCAAAACACTCAATTTCAGTGGGGGTTGAATAATTTTGAACACAACTGTATCTAGCATTTTAATACAAAAATATTCCTAATCTACATCAATTAATATATTTTGTATCTTTAGCGAGGTATTCCGACTTAAATATAAGTCAACAGACTTCTAGTATCTGATATGGGCTACTACAATACACAGAGCACAGGAGACTATCAGGGTAATTCAAAGAGATTCGAAAAGTCACCGCACGTTCGGTGACTTTTCGTTCTCTTCAATTCGGTTCCTTTTGCCGATCTCATTTCGGTGACCCTGCGGGGTATTCAGCAAACACCACAGGGTCCCCGAATTGCAGGGAAAAGCTGCCGCAAACCTGATGAAAACTAACCGCAAAACCCAGCGAATGCACGCCGAAAACCCTCAAAAACATCTGGATTAACCTGCCGAAAACCATGGAAAAACCCGAGCAGGAGCAGGTCACATGCAGCGAAGCCGCCGGAAAAAGCTGACACAGCAGAAGAGGCAGTGAATAAATTAGGAAAACAGTTTGTGTGAATGATTGAAAAGTGAAACACTGTTTGCAAAGAAACTTCTGAGCGAAAATGTCTGAAATTCACATATGAGGTCCAGGGAATGATAATAAAGAGGGCTGTTACAGAAAAAAGAAGTAAACTTAAGTAAAAAAAAAAAATCGGACTTTTAAAAATAAAAAGAATCAAGAAAATGCTTAAAATATCCTAAAAAATCTATAAATAAAGAGACTCTTTACTGCATAATTTTTTTAATGAACGGTTTATTAGATATTGAATTAAAACGGGAATATTTTTAACATTGAAGCCTATGGGATTCTCCTGAATAAACTTGCCGAATTAAACCACCGAACAGCAGGGCATTTCGGGAACCTTTCACTGCTGGTTTGTGTTCTCTGTATAGCCGAAGCATTGCTTCTCTATGGGGATTTCACTGCCCTCGAACAGGCACCGAACAGGCACCGTATGTGCAGGCAATTCGTCAGGATTTGGCGAATTGCCTGCTCTCTGGATAGCCGAATGGCCAAGAAAGGTAACTGAACGCTGATTTTCAGCGTTCGGTTACCTTTCTCCAGCCATTCGGATCTCTTTGAATAACCCTGCATGTGTAAAGACACTGTAGCAAAGGTGAGAGTGACCTGGTGGTCATTACTGAGGAAGGTGAGAAAGCCAATCAATCAAACACACCTGTGTCCTCCCACTGGCAACTACATGAGAGGAGGAGGTCCTGCCCTCAGCTAGCCCAGGGGTTGCACAGGTAAATGCATGCCTTGACCCCTGACGTGTCATATGGAATCCAGGGTTAAGCAAAACCATCTTGGCTCCATACTTGACAGCCAGGCAGAGACACTCCACAGCCAGGAAGTCCATCCGATAGACGAAAGTCCTGACAGAGCAGACGGGTCCACAGCGCAGGGTATCCACTGCTGATCAAGGAGGGAGAGCCATTCGGGGGCTGCCCATGGCCACGAGTAGCGCCCAGTAAGTGCCGGAGGATGTTTCCACCATAGTTTCTATCATAGTACTTTGGCTTTCACCCATGTTTCAGTCGACATTGCCTTGCATTGTTTTCTACCATTGTTTCCACCATAGTTTGTACGGGAAGTCTAAGGAGACCACCACTTTAAAATCGATGTTGTATATTCTCTGGTGTTGCAAACACAGTGTAGCAGTAGTCAACGTTTATGGTTTTTATGTAAGAATAACATGGGTACCGCTGTTTATCACTGTGTTCACCATTATTTGAAGACAACATGTGCTGCTGATGCTGAATCTTTTCTTTTCCGAATTGCCAACGTTCACCATAGTTGCATCATCGGTGATGTTTGTTTACCATTGGTTGCAACATCTGTAAAAATCGGTGCTTTGTGAATAACCTTTAAAATAAGCTCATTACCTCCGGTGGTTTTTATACAAGTCCCTCGCAAACATTACGATGATGTGGAAACCAGAGTAACACTCTGAAAAGTATCTTCTCTTTCTGCCCCACCAAAACACATTCACCATAATAAAGCTGATATTTCTGAGAAGAAAATAATCAGCCGATTCAATTGAAAGTTCTGGCAGAGCCAATATTTAAAAAACGTCAATAATCCGAGAAAAACAAAAAGGCTGGTAAAATGTCCGAAAACAATTATTTTGCAGCGAGCGTCATACAGATTTTTGCTTTTAAACATGACTATTAGAAAAATCTAGGGCCCTATTACATTTTTCGCGCACAATGGTGCGCGCGCAAAAACGCATTAACGCGAGGGGCAAAACCCTTTGCGCTGAACATCGTATTACGACGTTCACGCACAAAATGCGCGTTAACGTCTAACGCGAAAGACCCTGCGCGAACCCTTTGCGAGCGCAATTTAGTGCGCGCATCCTATACTTAACATTGTGAGCGCAAATGCGTTTGTGCGCTGGTGCGCGCGTGGTATTATAATCTTAGTGCAAAATTTAACGGACAACGTTTGCGCGCATAATTTTAACGTCTTTGAAAAGCTGGTGGTAACGGCAAATTGTAACAACCTGACCGTACCAAACTGCGGATTCACAACGGAGAACGTCGATGCGCACGTTGATTTCTGCGCGCATTTTTGCGCGTCAGTTTTACGAGCGCAATTTCCCGACGGATGAAAAAATGCACGAGGAATGTAATTCTAGCGGTGATTTTCGTGCGTTAACGTTTAACGCTTCGCGGAAAAAAACACGCGTTTAGCGTGCGTTTTTGCCTTAAGAAGTAATAGGGCCCCTAATGTTTGAATAAGATATTTCCGTTAACTTTCCTCCTTAAAAATCCATTCATTTACACCTTTTGGCACTTGTAATTTTTTCGGAATTCGATCACTAAAGTCGATACTTCCATTAAAATGTATAGACGCGAGAGCCGATATGTGAGCCAAATTTTTATTGGGTATCGAAAGGCCAGTGAGCTTGAACTTGTGTCTCCTGAACCGAAAAATGGTCGAAAAGGTGCCAATTTGGACTATCGGGCTGACTTATACTGAGACCTAAATTATACGTAGCCAGTTTCTAAGACTATTTGCAATTCGTGGAACAAAAACTCAGAATATGAGTCATGGTCAATGTCATACGCAATAAGGGTGTGCCGGCTCGGTTAATTACTCCTGCCTTTGATTATCTTAGGCCCCAACTACACGTTTGGGGTTTTTCTTATTTTGGTTCATATTAAAGAACTTGAAAATGGACATTTTGTGATTATTTACAATATGTTTATTTACAGTAATAAAAGCAACATGTGTGCACACCCTAAAAAAAAAAGGAAAATGGATATTAATTCCTAACAAAACCACAAAGAATGATATTACCGACATGGAATAAGATAAAATAGCACTCATAACATTATACAAGGGAAAATTACTGCTCGCTAGTCAAATTCCTAAAACCACATTTTTTTATTTTTTATTTTATTAAATTTAAAAAAAGGGCACAGACACAAAGACAAGAAAAATGGAGGGAAAATAGCGTGCAAATATGATTTTTTATTACTCTGCTAAAAATAAGTTGATAAAATATAAATTTAAAGTGTTCAGTTATTGTTATTGAAATAATTATAATTATAGAATTCATTAATAAGATATAATAGCACTCACAACATAATACAAGAGAAATTACCTCTAGGTAGTCAAATTCCTAAATATATATATTTTGTATTTGATATTTTATTAAAAATATAAAAAAAGGGGTACTGACAAGAAAAATGGAGGGAAAATAGCTCTCAAATAAGTGTTTTTACGTGCATAAATATGTGTTTTTATGAATGCTAAAATAAGTCAATAAAATATAAATTTAAAGTGTTCAATTATTATTATGATTATTAAATTAATTATAATTACTGAATTTATTAATAAGATATAATAGGGCTCATAACATTGTGCAAGAGAAATTACCTCTATCAACAGTAGTAGGTAATATGTGAAAAGCTGAACCCGATGGATGCAAGTCTTTTTTCATCCTATGTAACTATGTAACCTCTAGGTAATCTAATTCCTAAATTTTATTACATATAATAAAAGGGGTACAGAAAAGAAAATTGGAGGGAAAATAGCTCGAGAATATGTTTTTTATAATGACTCTGCTAAAAATAAGTTGATAAAATATAAATTTAACCCTTCCGCTGCTGAGCGTGTCCACCCGCAGGTACTGTTGGGTGCGGAGGACACGCTGAGCGCGTCCTCCCTTTGTGGCCAGCGATCGGCCGGATTCTGGCTGATCGCTGTGCCCCTCAGTGCGGGCTGACATCCTCGATGTCAGCCCAGCACCCAGGACCGCCGCCGGACCTCTCTCCCTCCCGATCGTCGGTGTCCAGCGGTGAAAGTCAGGCACCGTTTGGAAGGGCACAGCGTGCCCTTACAAACCATGCCTGCTTTAACCCCTTGGGTGTCGGATCATGATCGAGAAGCGCCGAATCGTGATCCTCTCCCAGAGCTGGCCGACATCTTGGATGTCGGCCAAGCTTCTGGGAATGCCCCTGACGACTGGCGTCATCGTGCATAGCACGATGACGCCAGTCCTGGAGTTAAACCCTAACTGCCACCAATGGTGGAGATAGGGGGTTCCAATGAACCCCCTATCTCCCGATCCGTGGCATCTAGGGGTTAATGTTTGGTACTTTTGGATCAGCCAGAGGATGGCCTTTCCAACGATACCAAACATGACCATGGTAAAAGTTTTTAAAAAAAATAAAATTTTAAAATAAAAATAAAAAAATATTTAAAAAAAAATATATAAAAAAAATAAACAATTTTTTTTTGTTTTTTTTGGTTTGTTAATGCAGCAATATTGTTCCCATTTTAATTATAATGTGAACAACGATGCTGCACTAACGATTTTTGTATGCGGTGCGTTTGTTAAAAATTGCGTAATTTTCCCCCCAAAAAAATATAATGAGTCCACATTTCTAATTTTTTTAACAAGCGCACCCTATACAAAATATAACCACAATTGCTCGCATGTTAAAATGTGAAAATAAAACACTTTACACGTTGTAAATTATTGAAAATTCATATTTTATTGCATTTTTTGCTATAGTATACAGACAGGACATGACGTATACATATAATTATGACATATTATGAATCTGCCAAGTCTGCCGGAAAGAACGATATATAATATGTCTGGGTCATATACTAAAATAAGCCTTCAAAACGCGTTTAAACAAGATGAGCGAAAAAGGGAAAATGGGCTCAGCACAGAGGCGTGAAATGCCTCAGCAGCGAAAGGGTTAAAGTATTCAATTATTTTTTATAATTTTTTAAATAAATATTATTCTGATTATTGAATTAACCCTTTCGCTGCTGAGGCTTTTCACACCTTTGTGCTGAGGCATTTCCCGCCTCTGTGCTGAGGTCATTTTTACCGGTTTTGCTCATCATGTTTAAACGTGTTTTTAAGGCTTATTTTAGTATATGACCCAGACATATTATATATCGTTCTTTCCGTCAGACTCGGTAGATTCATAATATGTCATTATTATATGTATACGTTATGTCATGTCTGTATATTATAACAAAAAATGCAATAAAATATGTATTTTCAATAATTTACAACATGTAAAGTTTTTTTTTTCACATTTTAACATGCGAGCAATTGCGGTTATATTTTGTATGGGGTGCGCTTGTTAAAAAAGTTAGAGATGGGGTCTCGTTACATTTTTTTTTGGGGAAAATTACACGATTTTTAACAAACGCACCGCATACAAAAATCGTTAGTGCAGCATCATTGTTCACATTATAATTGAAATGGGAACAATATTGCTGCATTAACGAACCAAAAAAAAGAAAAAAAAAATGTTTATTTTTTTTTATAATTTTTTTTAAATATATTTTTATTTTTAATTTTAATTTTTATTTTTTTTAAAAAACTTTATTTCACAGTAGTGTTTGGTATCGTTGGAACGGCATGCTCTGGCCGATCCAACCATACCAAACTTTAACCCCTAGCTGCCACGGATCGGGAGATAGGGAGTTCATTGGAACTCCCTATCTCCACCGTTGGTGGCAGTTAGGGGTTAACTCTAGGACTGGCGTCATCGTGCTATGCACGATGACGCCAGTCCTCAGGGGGAGTTCCCGGAGGCTTGGCCGACATCCAAGATGTTGGCCAGCTCCGGGAAAGGATCACGAACCGGCGCTTTTCAGCGCCGATTCGCGATCCAGCTCCCCAGGGGTTAATGCCAGGCACCATTTGGAAGGGCAGGCTGTGCCCTTCCAAATGGTGCCTGGGTTAACCCCCGCAACGCCGCCGATCGGGAGGGAGAGAGGTCCGAAGGACCTCCCCCCCTCCCTTTCAGGCGCCTCCTCCGCACATGCGGGGGGGGGCGCCTGAATTAGGTGTCATCGTGCTACCGTGATGACACCTAATTTCATCGGCGGCGGTTCCGGATTCTGGGCTGATATTGAGGATGTCAGCCCGCACCGGGGGGCCAGCGATCGGCCGGAACCCGGCCGAACGCTGACCCCAAAGGGAGGACGCGCTCAGTGCGTCCTCCGCACAGCGGGAGCCATGCGGAGGACGCGCTGAGCGCGTCCTCCGCATGGAAGTGGTTAAATAATAAGAACTAATAGGGCTCATAACATTGTGCAAGAGAAATTACTTCTATCAACAGCAGTAGGTAATGTGGGAAAGGCTAAACCTAATGGAAGCAGGTCTTTTTTCAGCCTATGTAACTTTGTAACTCTGTAACCTCTAGGTAATCTAATTCCTAAATTTTATTAAATAGGAATAAGGGGTACAGGAAAGGAAATTGGAGGGAAAATAGCTCAAGAAAATGATTTTTTTAATGACTTTGCTAAAAATAAGTCGATAAAATATAAATTTAAAGTATTAATTTATCTTTTTAAATTTTTAATTAATTATTATAATTATTGAATTAAATAATAAGAAATAATAAGGCTCATAACATTGTGCAAAAAAAATTACCTCTATCCAGAGCTGTAGGTAATGTGTGAAAGGCTGAACCAAATGGAAGCGCGTCTTTTTTCAGTCTATGTAACTATGTAATCTAATTCCTAAATTTTATTAAATAAATAAATTTTAAGTATTAAATTATTTTTACAATTATTTAATTATTGAATTAAATAATAAGAAATAATAAGGCTCATAACATTATACCAGGTACATTACCGCTAGCTTGTCAAGTTACTAGAAGGAAAATGACTGTACCACCATTGGATTAAGCCTACCCGATGGTTAGATTTTCCTTCTGTCTGTTGCCTTTGTGCAGTTATATTAAATAAACAGTCCAGTCATCTTTGTTACCTGGTGTTAAGTTTAGCAAAGAGCTGAAGGTTCTCTTTGTCAAGCGTCTCCTGTAATCTCTGCCTGGAAAAATGCCTAGGCAGTCATAGGATTGCATGACTCATCCGGCTGCTGTGAAACCGGCTAAAGAAAAGCCGTTGGTCCTATTATGTCACTCTTTTTCATATCCGTGTTACATATTCTTTACACAAAGAGGCTGCTTTTTACTTTTTAATGCATACGGATGAAATGTTAGCTGCACTGGGGAAAAGAAATGCAGAGTTTCCAACAGATTCCAAACGGCGTGGTCATCTCGTCGCGGCCGCTTACATTGTATCTAATTCTTTCCTACTTTCTTCTCCTTTTTCCTCGTTTTAGCAGATGTAGCTTGGCCGTAGTGAATGTATCACATGAAATTTAATACAATTCCAAATTGGATTTGTTGAGCTTGGACAATCCCGTAAGTGTTTTAGCATTTGAGGCTTGTGGTTTGCCTTTCAGATTCATTCTCGGTGTTGGTTAACATCAAATCGAAAAATGAATAACAGTAAAAAACATTAAAAAAATGCTTAAAAGAGCTATTTATATATAAAAGGAGAAAGCTGCCAGTCAAGGACGGTGATGGTAAATCTTGCATCTGGAAGTCTAGAAACTACATGTTCCATGATTCTCAGCAAGCCTTAACTGTGACGAAGGAGCATGGGATAAGTAGTTCCTAAACATCTGGAATACCAGTTACAGTTACAGGCATTTATACAGCACCAGCATATTCCATAGTGCTTTACAATAGGGATACACAAACATGAGACGTACATGATACATGAGGAAAGATGACCCTGCCCGTAGGATGACTGTCCAGGTAATACAGCACTTAACCAAGTGCTCAGCCAGACATCCCGTGAGCTTACAATCTAAAGGACTGGGGTAGGTGAAACAAATGAGAGCAGAGGGAATGTGAAGTTGGTGGCCAGAAAGAATATAGCAGGGATTGCATGGGAAGGTCCAGAAGCTTGGACTTAGTAAGAGTAATTAGAGAGAGAAGTGGAGACAGCTGGAAAGGAGAACTGAAATTAGGGACCGGCCTGGGTGGGACAGCAGAGGGTAGAGATGCTGTTCAGTTTCTTTGTGTATGCTTGATGCTTGTTCAGGGCACAGAGGGTAGAGATGCAGTTCAGTCTGTTTGTGTATGCTTTATGCTTGGTTCTGGGCGCAGAGTGTAGAGATGCAAGGTTCGCCGTCACTGGTCCAGGAGATACAGTCTCTGTCGTTTTTGGTTTCTGTCCCAATGCTCAAATTCCGCAGTTTTTCACAAAGCATTTTCACAAAGCAATGAATAAGAAGGCGGGTGGGGAATTGAACAGAAAGTGCAAATTTTAGGCCAAATAGCTGAAGCTAAAGTTGCAGCATTCCAGAGTTGGTATATTATTATTATTATTATTATTCTTTATTTATAAAGCGCCAGCATATTCCGCAGCGCTGTACAATAAACACAGTATAGACAGGGTTACAATACATTGAACAACATTTGACAAACAGTACAGGAGGAGATGAGGGCCCTATTCCTGTAGGAACTCACAATCTGGGAGGGTTGGGGTTGGAAACAGGAGGAGAGGACTGTAAGGTGAGAGTGATTGATGGTTGCGTCAGTGAGTTGGGTGGTAGGATTCCCTAAATAGGAATGTTTTAAGGGAGCGTTTGAAGGAAGAGAAGTTAGGGGAAAGTCTGACAGTACGAGGGAGAGCGTTCCAGAGAGTGGGGGCTGCACATGAGAAATCCTGCAGTCTATCATGGGAAGAGGTGATGCGGGGAGAAGCTAGGCGCAGGTCACTGTTTGACCTTAGGGAGCGGGCTGGGGTGTATTTGGTGATTAGTGAGGACAGGTAGTGGGGAGCTGAGTTAGTGAGGGTTTTGTAAGTTGTATACAATTCCAATTTGGGTATTTTCACCTAAATAGTGGGTAAAACCAGCAAAAGCCCTTCCACCCCAAATATGTGTATACAATGCATTAGACATGCAATTAGACATGTGGGGAAATCACCAAATGTCTATTTACAAAGAGACTCTGGGACGCAGAAAGTCTCTCTGCTATATCAGCTTGATTAAGGAGTCTTAACCCCTTCGATATCAAGTGATTTTCTTAAAACCATCAGTAGGACCCAGTGGTTTTATGGAAAGCCTCTTTACCTATACTGACAGAGCATGCTGACATCACCAGATGCTGATGTGGTGACTGGCAGCCGAGAATTCACAAATCCAGTTCATTGTCGATGTGTGTGTTGGCGGAGGAAACTCCTCCTCTTCACACAGTGATTTTTACCAAACCAGGCAGAAGGAGGGGGGACACTCCACACAGCCTGACCACATTAAAAAAAGTGGTCAATGTGTGTAGAGTAGCCCTTTAAGTTGTTGTATCATATTTTTCCCAGGGCTCCAGGGTGTGCCGCCATTGTATTAGCACCTCAGGTATTAGCTCCACAGGTGCTAAAACAGTTCCATCAGACTGAAATTCAGGTATTTTTTCATTCCTGGAAAACAGAGCCCAAGCTGTATTACAAAGAAGTAGTAGCGCTTTTTAGGCAGCAGATGGCACCCTCTGCCTATTAAATAATGCATACATTATGAAAATGTGCTGTAAAGATTTCCAAACACATTTTCACTGTATGGCTAGTGCGGCAAAACCGCCGAATCGATTAAAAAAAAATGCAGAAAAAATGCTGAATCTAACCGAAAAACCGCTGAATGCATCCGATGATCCGCCGCAAAACCGCTGTAACAATTGGGGAAAAAAACGTTGACCCACCGACCAGACCTAAGCATTGCGGTGTTATCTGCTCCAGGAGACCATAGGACTCCAAGGAGACAGAGAAGAGCTTGCGCGAACGAGATCCACCTGGACGGCAGAAGAATACGCGAAGGAACACTGGAGTAACTATTTGCTCCCGGTGTTCCTCTGCACGCAGAGTGAGGAAGCGGTGGATCACACTGCTTTCTCCACCGAGGGATCTGAGGTAACTATGGGATTTAAGGGTGGGTTTAGTTTTTTTTGTGTGTTATGTGTTTGTGCAGAAGCAAAATCACTCAACACCAGGGTCTGAAAACGTTATTCTTTTCAGAATAGTGTCAGACAGAGAACGAGGGAGTAGGAACAGCTTATTCTCCATCTGCTGGGGCCACATCAACATCTCCCATAGAAAGTATTGGAGACGTTAATGTACAGTAAGCTGACACAACATCTGAGACACAAGCTCATCTTGCGTCTTGGATGGCATAAGATGGATAAAGAATAAGCTCAACGCTCAAGCCATTGTGCTCTATGGATACAGCGCTGTGCTTAATGGCCAGGTTGTGATTAGACCCCAGATAGTGGCAGAAGGGGGGGGGGACTCCCACATCCTGACTATTTTAAGCTGAGAAGCTCGGGATGAGCAGAGTGTCCCTTTAAGGCCTAATTTAAAGAGCCACTGTTGTGGACAGAAATGTATATATTCACTTTTATAATATTCAAAGGCTTAGAAGGAGGCCTAGAAAAATGCTCATTTGAGTAGTTTAAATGGTTAATCAAGATTTATGAATCAAATGCATATTATTCTTTAAAACGCTATCTTAGCTGATTTTTTTGTACGCACATGAAGTTTTTTGTCCTGTGTCTCAAGAAGAGAATATTTTGGAACATCTTGAAGGTCATCTTGGAGAATGTTTTGGAACATCTCGGAACGTCCTGTAACCAATGTCCCTGACGGCTAAAGGGACATCCGGAGACACAATTGTTTATTTTCTTTAACTGTTATTAAACAAGGTCTATAGATGCACAAATGACGAATAGAATGTTGGGTAACAGCCTGTTATCGGTACATGCAAAGTAGCATAAAAAAGCTTTGTAAATCAATAAAGGACTCAGAGAAGTCATTGGCTTGAAAAACCATATAGACGTATTCGTTGTCTGCGTGATTTCTTTATGCTCAAAGCTATCTGACTTCTCCACCAAATTAGAACAGAGGCTGGCATCCGAGGACGGACTTCTATTGTCCATTGCAATTTGACGCCCACCGTGGGACCCTGGGTTACGCTTTCTCCAGTGTGTCACCGACGAGGATTTCCTGGCAGGACCACACCAGAACCGGAGCCTGATCAACTTCGTAACCTCACAGGTAAGATACCTTTTGATATCTTATCGGTGACGTGTTCTGGTCTGTGATCCTGCCCCGGGAAACCCCAGTGTGACGCTTGGGAAAAGCATCAAAAGTGGGGTTTTATTTAACTTTGAGAAACAAGGGGGTGTTTGTGAGGGTCCTGAGAATGAGCAACAGCACAATGGCCTGCTCTACGGTGGGTGCCCGCTCAGGTCTCACAAACAAGGTTTTTAGCTTGCTTGTGCCATTACAGGGATGAATTTTCCATATGCAAATCAGCCTGCTCTCACCCAGAAAGGGTGGCCAGTGCTGATTGCCAAGGACGTCATACCTGCATGAGAGGTGCAGCAACCCCCGACGATCGTTTCGGCCTTCTTGGGCCTCGTCAGGAGGGTATAGCTGACACCCCTCTAGGCACATCAAGCAAGGGGTCCACGTCTGGATGACCCTTCAAAATTACAGTGAGAAACAAGGGGGTGTTTGTGAGGGTCCTGAGAATGAGCAACAGCACAATGGCCTGCTCTACGGTGGGTGCCCGCTCAGGTCTCACAAACAAGGTTTTTAGCTTGCTTGTGCCATTACAGGGATGAATTTTCCATATGCAAATCAGCCTGCTCTCACCCAGAAAGGGTGGCCAGTGCTGATTGCCAAGGACGTCATCCCTGCATGAGAGGTGCAGCAACCCCCGATGATCGTTTCGGCCTTCTTGGGCCTTGTCAGGAGGGTATAGCTGACACCCCTCTAGGCACATCAAGCAAGGGGTCCACGTCTGGATGACCCTTTACAATTACAGTGAGAAACAAGGGGGTGTTTGTGAGGGCCCTGAGAACGAGCAACAGCACAATGGCCTGCTCTACGGTGGGTGCCCGCTCAGGTCTCACAAACAAGGTTTTTAGCTTGCTTGTGCCATTACAGGGATGAATTTTCCATATGCAAATCAGCCTGCTCTCACCCAGAAAGGGTGGCCAGTGCTGATTGCCAAGGACGTCATCCCTGCACGAGAGGTGCAGCAACCCCCGACGATCGTTTCGGCCTTCTTGGGCCTTGTCAGGAGGGTATAGCTGACACCCCTCTAGGCACATCAAGCAAGGGGTCCACGTATGGATGACCCTTTACAATTACAGTGAGAAACAAGGGGGTGTTTGTGAGGGTCCTGAGAACGAGCAACAGCACAATGGCCTGCTCTACGGTGGGTGCCCGCTCAGGTCTCACAAACAAGGTTTTTAGCTTGCTTGTGCCATTACAGAGATGAATTTTCCATATGCAAATCAGCCTGCTCTCACCCAGAAAGGGTGGCCAGTGCTGATTGCCAAGGACGTCATCCCTGCACGAGAGGTGCAGCAACCCCCGACGATCGTTTCAGCCTTCTTGGGCCTTGTCAGGAGGGTTTAGCTGACACCCCTCTAGGCACATCAAGCAAGGGGTCCACGTCTGGATGACCCTTTACAATTACAGTGAGAAACAAGGGGGTGTTTGTGAGGGTCCTGAGAACGAGCAACAGCACAATGGCCTGCTCTACGGTGGGTGCTGCACCGATCGTGGATCGTCAGGGGTTGCTGCACCTCTCGTGCAGGGATGACGTCCTTGGCAGTCAGCACTGGCCACCCTTTCTGGGTGAGAGCAGACTGATTTGCATATGGAAAATTCATCTCTGTAATGGCACAAGCAAGCTAAAACCTTGTTTGTGAGACCTGAGCGGGCACCCACCGTAGAGCAGGCCATTGTGCTGTTGCTTGTTCTCAGGACCCTCACAAACAACCCCTTGTTTCTCACTGTAATTGTAAAGGGTCATCCAGACGTGGACCCCTTGCTTGATGTGCCTAGAGGGGTGTCAGCTATACCCTCCTGACAAGGCCCAAGAAGGCCGAAACGATCGTCGGGGGTTGCTGCACCTCTCATGCAGGGATGACGTCCTTGGCAGTCAGCACTGGCCACCCTTTCTGGGTGAGAGCAGGCTGATTTTCATATGGAAAATTCATCCCTGTAATGGCACAAGCAAGCTAAAACCTTGTTTGTGAGACCTGAGCGGGCACCCACCGTAGAGCAGGCCATTGTGCTGTTGCTTGTTCTCAGGACCCTCACAAACAACCCCTTGTTTCTCACTGTAATTGTAAAGGGTCATCCAGACGTGGACCCCTTGCTTGATGTGCCTAGAGGGGTGTCAGCTATACCCTCCTGACGAGGCCCAAGAAGGCCGAAACGATCGTCGGGGGTTGCTGCACCTCTCGTGCAGGGATGACGTCCTTGGCAGTCAGCACTGGCCACCCTTTCTGGGTGAGAGCAGGCTGATTTTCATATGGAAAATTCATCCCTGTAATGGCACAAGCAAGCTAAAACCTTGTTTGTGAGACCTGAGCGGGCACCCACCGTAGAGCAGGCCATTGTGCTGCTGCTCGTTCTCAGGACCCTCACAAACACCCCCTTGTTTCTCATTTTATTTAACTTTGCCCAGGTTCCCGTTATACTGACCCACGACCACATGCCAGTTGTCTGCTTGTTTGTACGTGTCTGTCCATGATTCTTTGTATTGACGGCATATTTCCTGATAGAAATTGTATTTTGGTTGGTTGTTAATCAGAGAGATTATCGCGGACCTGTGGTAACAAGTGGGGTGTACCTGGTTAGCTATCTCCAGACGGTTACAGGTGATGTGATGCAATAGGCGCATACCTGGTACTAGGACTTTCCTAACAGTCAACAGGTGAACACAAGCTTGGTGGTAGGACGCGATATATCTCTGATTGAAGTATAGTTTGATTGACAGTCAGAGGAGTTTTTTGTGGGTACTGGGATAGATGATGCATTAGGCGTATCTATTAGGAACTCGCATGAATATATATATCTAGTAGGTACAGGTGACGCGGTAAAGGAAGCACCTGTAGGATATATATGCTGCAGTAGAGAGGTGCTAGCTACACCTTTTCTTGCAGGGTCCTATATTTGGAATATAGGGGAGGACGAGACGCTTTTTTGTCGTGGTAAAAAGGCCACGATAGATATAGGTCTATCCTCATTTCTGACTGTTGATAAACTAAGTGAATTGAAGAAGTGATCAGGAAACAAAGCTAACAATCTAGAATGGGAAATGAACAGAGTAACCATACTGGTTGGTTGTCAGCATGCAAGTTAGTTGAGGGAAGGACAGGCAAAAGTAATGTGACAAACCTAAAGATGTTAGGCAAGATTTGCGAATTAGATAATCCCAGATTACAGGTAGAAGAATGGAAACATGTGTTGAAAAATAAGAAAGGAATGTTGATTGATAATTTATTTATTTATTTGTTTATTTGAAAAGGATTTTACCAGGAAGGATACATTGAGATTTCTCTCGTTTTCAAGTATGTCCTGGGTTCGAGAACATTGAGTGGTTACAGTTGTTACAGAAATACAAAGTAATAAAATGCAAGCTATTAAAAACAAAACACAAATATACAGATTAACATATCATGGGAAGGGCTAGAACCTTGGGTTAATTAGGGTGATTTGCAAAGTGGAAGCAGCTGGAAAGTAAGCTACAAATTTCTGACCAGCACTGGGTGGGTGGGTGGATGGGGAGAGAGGGTGGGACAGCAGAGTCCAGGAGCACGCGTGGCGGCAGAGGGTGATGTGAGTGTGTGTGGCCGGGCTGTGGAAGAAAGAATTTGCAGAGTCAGATCGTGTGTGCTGTATAGAGTAAATTTGTTTACGACTTGGGGGGGAGAAGGGGGAGGGGCAGGCATGGGGCAGGCATATGGCAGCATGGCTTAAACAAAGCAGGAAATACATTTAGCAAGAAGAAACTAACAGTCAAAATATTAATAGATAGTTGCAAGCATAAAATATTAACAGTACGATTAAAGTCAAAATTGTGGAGTAGAATTGCAGAAGACATGTTGAATCGCCGGTACCTTCAGATTCAGAGTCCAGGAGCACGCGTGGCGGCAGAGGGTGATGTGAGTGTGTGTGGCCGGGCTTCAGATTCAGAGTCCAGGAGCACGCGTGGCGTCAGAGGGTGATGTGAGTGTGTGTGGCCGGGCTTCAGATTCAGAGTCCAGGAGCACGCGTGGTGGCAGAGGGTGATGTGAGTGTGTGTGGCCGGGCTTCAGATTCAGAGACCAGGAGCACGCGTGGCGGCAGAGGGTGATGTGAGTGTGTGTGGCCGGGCTTCAGATTCAGAGTCCAGGAGCACGCGTGGCGGCAGAGGGTGATGTGAGTGTGTGTGGCCGGGCGTCATATTCCAGATTGGATAATGAATTTCCCAGGAGAGCCAGAACCAGCAGGAGACTGTAGTTTGTACACATGCGATGAGGGGATCCCATCATAATAAAATTGTATGGGACTTGGTTTTAGCGGAATTATGCAGTTTATTCCCCTGGCCTTCCACAAAAGGAAACTACAGAGGAAATACACTGGGGGAGGGAGAGCAGGCTGGTTTATGGAATGTTGCACAGGCTTGGTATAGGGTTGCAAAAGAAATTGAGAACGAAGGGTGGATAGAAACATTAGATAAGAAGAAAGGAAAAACGATTTACTACTATCTCACCCCAAAATCTGAACCCCCTTCATATAGCCAGGTTTCCACAATTAAAGTAGGAAAATCAGCCCCCACGAGTCTATATCCTGTTTTAAGTACAGATGGAGCATATTACACACCAAGTTCTGCCCCATCCCCACCAGCATCCGCAAGTCAGACACCGACGATATCACCTATAATGCCTCACTTTCCCAACTTAGATACCACTCTCCACACGATAGACCATACCGGTGACCCGGGTCAACCATGGTTGGGAATGAGGGCACCTTCCTCCGGTCATTCTTATGACTCAGTAAATCGTACTGATGATTCCCTAACGTCCCACATAGGGTTACCTGCTACCACACCCCAGGTCACCCGTAGCCAGCCCACGCTTTTCCCACCCCAGCACCAAGATCTTATCACCTTTCCACCCCAACAAACCGACACCACGTACCCTTTCTACCGAAACACCCATGACATCCCTCCAACTCCCAAAAACAATGTAACCTGGACACTCCCAATAGCCCGAGTACCGGGACCATCTCCCCGACTGGGAGATTTCACTTCAACTGACGTCCCCATAATGTATGTCACTTTCACACCATCTCAAGCCTCCTCCTTAGTAGGCACATTACCTGACCCGGAGAAACAACCTATGCCCTTTTATAGGCGCATAGTTCAGATTCAGAAGACTTACTCTGCAGCATGGAGGGACCTTTTAAGTTTGTGTGAAATAAAAGCAGGCGATGGGTATTGGCCCATAATGGATAAAGGATTTACTTCTGCACGCTTAGTATCTGATGTCTTATACCAGTCAGGTTTAGAATTTTGCGAACAACTCAGAGAGTGGGCAAAGGACAGATTAGCTGACCAAGCAACCACTATAAATGATATCACTCAAGATAAGGTTGAATCAGTTGAGAAATTTTATGCCAGGTTGATGCAAGTGTTCTCCGATCTAGGGTTTAATGCTTACAATAAATCACATGGACAGATATTATCCTCGGCATTTGTTTCTGGTCTAAAGGAACATGTAAAGAAAGGTCTTATTACTGCCAGGCCCGAATACCGGGTACTCCCTCTAGACACCCTTCTCCTGGTAGCAAAGGGTCTAGAGTCTGTGTTTCTGACAAAGAAACCCACTCCCCTCATGGCAGCGGGTACAGTTGGTGGGCCGCCTAGTAGTGATGGGATGCTCCCTCCACGAACCTGTTTTAATTGTGGGCAGTACGGCCATTTCAAACGGGATTGTAAAGAACCCCGCAAGCAATGGACTCCCCAACGGGTTGATACCAGACCACCTCAATCAGAGGTCTCCTTTGCACCAGATAAATTTCCCCCACCTCCTTCCCTAAGCTAGGAAACCGGCAACCCTGTGTCAGGCTCCCTTGTCATGGCTGTCTCTGCGGAGGGACAGGGGGGTCCACTTGCTAAGGTAACCTTACCCATTGAAGGTAATCCCACCACATTCCTCGTAGACACAGGGGCAGCCCGCAGCGTAATATGAGCCACTGACATTCCGGATCCCTCTTTCCTATCTGACATTGATATTTCATGTGTGGGTGTAGATGGCGTACCCCACTCTAATTTGTTAACCAAACCCTTACGAGTAGGAAATCACCCAGATCTCCTCGCCAGATTTGTTGTGTCCGATACCTGCCCCCTCAATCTCCTTGGAGCAGATGTTCTATCTCGCCTCCAAGCCTCCATAAAATTCACACCTGATGGACAGGTAACCCTGTCTGCGCCACTATCATTGCATGATAGCGCGGCTCTTAACGCAATTCCCCTACTCATGTCTATTGAGTCCGGCCCAATTTACTTCCCTCCCATCCCCGAACTACAAGAGGTTCCCAATCACCTATGGTCGAGAGGCTCAGAGGATATCGGACGTTTGCAGGTCCCACCTGTCCTAGTAACTTTGAAACCTGGCGCAACACCACCCCGCAAACCCCAATACCCCCTAAAACCAGCTCAGTCTGCTGCCATTGCAAAACAAGTTCGCATACTTGTGGAAAGTGGTGCCCTCGTCCAGTGCACCTCTCCATGCAATAGTCCTCTGTTCCCTGTCAAGAAAAAGACCCCAAAGAGCGAACCTGAAGCCTACAGGATGGTTCAGGATCTCCGGGCAATTAACGAGGCAACAATATTAGACACCCCACTTGTTTCCAACCCACACACTCTGTTATCTGGTATTCCCCCGTCTGCCTGTTACTTTACTGTTGTAGATTTGGCTAATGCTTTTTTTAGTGTGCCACTCGACCCAGCTTGTATGTACCTGTTTGCTTTTACCCATAACAATAGGCAATACACGTGGACTGTCATGCCTCAGGGAGCGCAAAGTTCCCCTACTCAGTTTTCAAAAGCGATGGCCACGGTATTGGATACATGGCAGAGACTAAACCCCCAGGTTGTCCTTCTTCAGTATGTTGATGACCTCCTCCTCTGCGCCCCCTCCCGTGAGGAGGCTTTAACTACTTCCCTAAGCCTTTTGCAGTACCTCGCTTCACAGGGCTGCAAAGCATCGAAAGCCAAATTACAATGGTGCCTCCCTACTGCAGGGGCGGATCCAGGGGGGGCAACGGGGCAATTGCCCCCCCGAGATTTGAGCCGGGGACCCAGATGCCGGGCAGCGCGGGAGTGCCTGCCCGGTCCCGAAGAGTCCGTCCTGTTAAAGGGATGCGGCTGCGTGCAGGCGCAGCCGGTCATGTGGTCCGGCTAATCAGGTGGTACTGAGTCTCTGTACCACCTGACTGGCCGGACCGCGTGACCTGCGCACGCACGCCACGCAGCCGCATCACCTTCAACAGGACGGACTCTTCAGGACCCGGCAGGCACTCCAGCGCTGCCCGGCATCTGGGCCCCCTCAACCCCTGCCGGAGCTGGAGCAATATCCAGGTGAGAGCTGGGCAAATCCATGTGTAAGCTGGGCAAATCCATGTGTAAGCTGGGCAAATCCATGTGTAAGCTGGGCAAATCCATGAGCTGGGCAAATCCATGTGTAAGCTGGGCAAATCCATGACCTGGGGGCAAATCCATGAGCTGGGGGCAAATCCATGAGCTGGGCAAATCCATGAGCTGGGGGCAAATCCATGCGCTGGGCAAATCCATGAGCTGGGGCAAATCCATGAGCTGGGGGCAAATCCATGTGCTGGGGCATTTCCATGAGCTGGGGGCAAATCCATGAGCTGGGGGCAAATCCATGAGCTGGGCAAATCCATGAGCTGGGGGCAAATCCATGACCTGGGGGCAAATCCATGAGCTGGGGGCAAATCCATGACCTGGGGGCAAATCCATGAGCTGGGGGCAAATCCATGAGCTGGGCAAATCCATGATCTGGGGGCAAATCCATGAGCTGGGGGCAAATCCATGACCTGGGGGCAAATCCATGACCTGGGGGCAAATCCATGAGCTGGGGCAAATCCATGTGTGAGCTGGGGCAAATCCATGTGTGAGCTGGGGCAAATCCATGAGCTGGGGGCAAATCCATGTGTGAGCTGGGGGCTCTCTGCTCCTCTAGATTGTAAAATCCGGGGTGCCCTCTGCTCCTCTAGATTGTAAGCTCCTGGGTGTCCTCTGCTCCTCTAGATTGTAAGCTCCTGGGTGCCCTCGGCTCCTCTAGATTGTAAGCTCCTGGGTGCCCTCTGCTCCTCTAGATTGTAAACTCCTGGGTGCCCTCTGCTCTTCTAGATTGTAAGCTCCTGTGAGCCGGGCCCTCTGCTCCTCTAGATTGTAAGCTCCTGTGAGCCGGCCCTCTGTAAATTCTTGTGAGTCGGGCTCTCTGCTAAAACACCTTATTTTCTGTCAGTGCCCCTCCCGAGACTAGTCTCTGGATCCGCCCCTGCCCTACTGTAGTTTTCCTCGGTCACTGTATTTCCCAGGGCACCAGACACTTAACCGAGTCACGAGTACGTACCATTTTGTCTGTCCCACTGCCCCCAGCAAAGCAGCCGTTACAGGCTTTCCTGGGTCTCGTTACGTACTGTAGATCATGGATCCCTGGTGCCTCTGCCCTCATGCAGCCTCTGTATGAGGCACTTAAATCCGACCCCTTCTGTCTCCCTGAGGATGCCATTACCAACTTTGATAAGCTAAAACATTGCATTTCTGCTGCGCCGGCTCTCGGCCTCCCTGATTACGAGAAGTTTTTCAAATTATTTGTGTCCGAAAGAGATGGCCATGCTGCAGGTGTACTTACACAGCAACATGGTGGGAGCAACCGCCCGGTCGCCTATTACTCAAGCCATCTTGATCCTGTTGCCCGCGGTGCCCCTACCTGCCTCCGAGCAGTCTTTGCAGCGCATTCCCTGCTCGATAAATCGTCCGATATAGTCCTGGGGCATCCACTGCTTGTGGCTGCACCCCATGACATCTCGGCCATCCTCCAGAAAACCCACCAAAAAATGCAATGTCCTTATTGTGTTTATTTTATGTTGCTGATATCTTACATGTGCTTTGTTTTTCTCTTGTATGTTTAGTTAAGAAGATATTTTCCTCTATATGTGTCACTGGGTGCATCCATTGTGTGATATTTCCCTCTATATGTGTCACTGGGCACATCCATTGTGTGATATTTTCCTGTATTTGTGTCACTGGGTGCATACATTGTGTGATATTTTCCTCTATATGTGTCACTGGGTGCATCCATTGTGTGATATTTTCCTCTATGTGTCACTGGGTGCATCCATTGTGTGATATTTTCCTCTATATATGTCACTGGGTGCATCCATTGTGTGATATTTTCCTCTATATGTGTCACTGGGTGCATCCATTGTGTGATATTTTCCTCTATATGTGTCACTGGGCGCATGCATTGTGTGATATTTTCCTCTATATGTGTCACTGGGTGCATCCATTGTGTGATATTTTCCTCTATATGTGTCACTGGGCGCATCATTGTGTGATATTTTCCTCTAAATGTGTCACTGGGTGCATTCATTGTGTGATATTTTGTGTTGTAAACTGCTCCCCCCACAGTATCTTTCCATCACTTGCTCCTCACTGTGTGGTTTTGGTCATAGAATGGAGTGAATGGATCAGCCACTGACTCGCATCATTGTATTGTGTGGGATGTATTCAAAGGATGTCAAAAGTGGGTAAATTAGAAGTCTTTTAAGCTCCCTGTCATATCTCATTCCATTGCCAGCTTGTATCTGAAGTAGGCTGTAGAACACAATATACCCCTTGCAGCCTTACCTAAACATTCCCTCCTCCACCTCATTAACTGGTAGATATTGTAGATTAACTAAACAAGAGCCACATAGCAAAGCTTTTGGTAAATGTGGCATTATGGGAAAAATCCAGAAACTGTGCTAAAATACCCAATTATATTTTTCATTTTTACATGCAATTACTTCAATGAAAAAATATCAGGGTTATTCAGAGAAAAGTGAAACTCTGGAGAATTTTTCAAGAAGGTCAAAATAGCCAATCTGGAAAGTGAGATAAATGGGAGAATGTTTCTGGTTTGGCCATTTTGACATAGAATTTTCACTTCTCCAAAAGTTCTCCAGAGTTTCACCTTTCTCTGAATAACCCTATCAGGGTTATTCAATGAGATCTGAATTGGAGCTGAAAGGTAACCAAACAGTGAAATTCAGCGTTCGGTTACCTTTCCTGGCCATTCGGCTATTCTGAGAGCAGGCAGTTCGCCAAATGTTGGCGAAATGCCTGCACATACGCACCGTATCGGTGCCTGTTCGGTGCCTGTTCGAGGGCAGTGAAATCCCCATAGAGAAGCAATGCTTCGTCTATTCAGAGAACACAAAACAGCAGTGAAAAGTTGCCGAATTGCCCTGCTGTTCGGTGTTTTCATTCATCAGGTTTATTCAGGCGAATCCCATAGGCTTCCATTTTTTTTTTTTGGGAAAGGATTTTACCAGGAAGGATACATTGAGATTTCTCTCGTTTTCAAGTATGTCCTGGGTGGTGAGTATGTACCGTTAGGTGGCTTGCCAAGGACACTTACTGGAGAGGTGCTCGCTGGGATCGAACCCATGACTCCACAGGCTCTCTCCATGCAGAGCGGTGACATTATCTCTACTCCACCCAGCCGGTACAATGTTAAATATATTCCCGTTTTAACTCAATATCTAATAAACCGTCGATTACAATATTCTGCAGTAAAAAGTCTCTTTATTTATAGATTTTTTTAGGATCTGTTAGCCATTTTTCGGTTAAATTTTCCGGTTAATTTTTTTAAATCGTTTTTTTTTTTTTCTGTAACAGCCCTTTTTATTATCATTCATTGGATCTTATATGTAAATTTCAGGCATTTTCGTTCTGTAGTTTCTTTGCAAACAGCGTTTCACTTTTCAAACATTCAAGCGTACTGTTCGTTTTTTTTACCTAGAATTTTCACTTCTCCAGTCATTCTCCTGGTTTTCGCCTCTCTCTCTGAATAACCCTGAATGTGTTTTTTTTGTAATGCACAAGTAATCTAGTTACATCTTATGCAAGTGGTCGCGTCCCTTTAAAAATCAATACAATGTCCACTAATGTACCTGGAAGCTATGTGAGATATCATAATGCGTTTACTAATAAGATAGAATAACACAACCTAATCTGCTTCATTGGGTGCAACCTTTACTTCAATGTTCTTGCAGTAAACCAAACCAAAATATGGAAACCACACTGAAAATACTCAGAAATTAACACTATTAAGTGCAAACCACAGAATGTGGGTGTGACTAAAAAAAATTATGAAAAAATTTAAATCTAGGTAGCCTGAAATGCCCCATCACACCGAAATCTAGAAGATACTTTACCCATGAAACTGTATTTACTGTATGTGGTCAACATGTTCTCCCGCTGTCAAAATGTTTCCATTCTGCTGTTATTTTAGGAATCCTCTTTTTACCAAAAAA
Source organism: Leptobrachium leishanense (assembly GCA_009667805.1). NCBI lineage: Eukaryota > Metazoa > Chordata > Amphibia > Anura > Megophryidae > Leptobrachium > Leptobrachium leishanense. The sequence continues at coordinate 312,672,364 of CM019067.1, forward strand.
AGCCCTGCCGTTTCCTTGCAAACGCCCGTTGATAGGGTCGACCGAAATTGCATTTTAGCTCCTTAACCATAGAATCTATTGCACTTTGTATTTTCCAAACTATTTGTGTTTTTTTATTATATGTTATTAAATAGAAAAAAGTGGTATAAGCAAGAAAAATGAAGTAAGTCATAAATATACTTTCTTATGACTCTTAAAAATAAGTGTAAAAACATATGTTTAAAATATTCCAAAAAATGTTTTAACCCATTTTTCATGCAAATAACTGGTCTGCGCATGCCATCTTAAAATATATAAGTATTATAACAAATATAATACATGGCAGGTCTCTAGCCATAAAATGTATTGCACTGTGTATTTTTCTAAGTATACTTTTTTTATTTAAAATTTTATATAATATGGGGAAAAAAATGGAAACGGACAAGAAAAACGGAAGGAAAATAGCACACAAATATGTTTTTTTATGACTCTAATAAAAATAAGACGATAAAATATAAATTTAAAGTATATGATTATTATTAGTATATATTTATTAAATTAATTATTACTGAGTTAATTATTATGTGTTGTTATTATTATTATATTTAATAATAAAAATTAATTATTATTATATTTTATAACCCATATATTAAATTAATTATTATTGAACTAATTATTATTCATTATTATTATTATATTTAATAATATTATTATTATATTTTATAACCCATATATTAAATTAATTATTATTGGACTAATTATTATTCACTATTATTATTATTATATTTAATAATAATAATTATTATTATATTTTATAACCCATATTTTTGCACAGAGCTGGTCAATTCAGAAGATACTAAAAAATATTTATTTGTTTTTTTTCTTCTATGTATCGATAGAAGATTAAGATGTAATCCTAGATTTGGCTGCTAGCACTTAAATTAATTTAAAAAATATATATACAGAGATTTTTTTTTGTAGAATAATTTTGGTGTTGAAGCAGTTAAGCGCTAGGTTTATATATGAAGGTTTCTGCTTGCTCTCTGGTATTTTAGTGGCTTGTCTTTGCACCCATATAAGGAGACTTACTTTGAAACTGGAAAAAAAAAATAGTATCCTGCGGTAACACATAGAAACACAGTTGTATTTTACCAGTTTCACTCTTAGTCACTATACAGATTGGGTCTTATTAACATCCGAGGGGGGTTCTCGATGACTCACGCGTATGCGAGCCAGTTTGCAGAGGCATTCTCTCCTGTCCAAAGTTATTTTAGCTGCAATTATCCAAAAAGCTTGTACGTAGCATCTGAGCGGAATAAAAAGTGGCAGCAAACGGCGAACACAGATACATTGAAGCAATTAAGGCACCGGAATGTTTTGACTATGTAGAAAAAAAATAGAACACTTCTCTTTTTTACAGTGAATGAAAAAAAAATATTTTTTTTTTCACAAAATTAGGAAGTTTGTTTAGTGGCTCGAACAAACGACTAACCCGACACAGAATCCATTTGACTGTCACGGCAGACGGCCAGAATTAAGCAGCTAATATACCCGGCGACCATTTATATTCCGCCCCGCGGAATATGCTGCAGGCGAGCGGATTAATAACATGCCCGGGCAGTGACAGGAAGCTCAGATTGCATTTTGCACCGAACGCATTAGCGCGCAGCTTTAAAATATGTCAAATTAACCCAAAAAAAAACGTGAATCGTTTGTAAAGCGAAAAGACGTCATTTCTTAAAGATTGCGCCTGCATAATAGAACGGCATCACTTAAAACGCCGGCGACGCCAGTGAGCGTGTTTATTTTCCCTGAAGTTTTTTTTATTAAAAGGCAGCAGCATTTATTTTCCTGATATCTATGCAGCGGGATGTCGACTGCCAGCAGGACGACGCAATAGTAATTAATGGCGATGGAGGAAACAAGTCCTCACGTCCTCCATACTTGGAGAAGTTTATGGCAGAGTTGGATGTAGAGTCGGTGGGAGCCCTAATCTCAGACGTGAGAGCCCTCAATATGCAAACCAAATTACACAATAATAAATTGCATTTTTATTAACCCCTTCACTACCAAGTGATTTAAAAAAAAACAACACTGGCAGGACCTGGTGGTTTTATGGGAAACGACTTTCCATTACCCACACAGTAAATATAAACAGAGGCGTCCGTCAATGTGTTCACTGTAGGTAAGCCCTATGGGACAGGCAGAGGGCTCCCTCTGATGGCCATAATGTGCTAGTACAGTTACATTACACCTTGAACTCCGTGGTTCTGGACATGAAAACCAAATCTCAAAGCTTTTTCACTGTAGGTAAGACCTATTGACAGGCAGAGGGCTCCCTCTGATGGCCATAATGTGCTACTACAGTTACATTACAGCTTGAACTCCGTGGTTCTGAACATGAAAACCCAATCTCAAAGCTTTTTCACTGTAGGTAAGACCTATTGACAGGCAGAGGGCTCCCTCTGATGGCCATAATGTGCTAGTACAGTTACATTACAGCTTGAACTCCGTGGTTCTGAACATGAAAACCAAATCTCAAAGCTTTTTCACTGTAGGTAAGACCTATTGACAGGCAGAGGGCTCCCTCTGATGGCCATAATGTGCTAGTACAGTTACATTAGAGCTTGAGCTCCGTTGTTCTGGACATGAAAACCCAATCTCAAAGCTTTTTCATTGTAGGTAAGACCTATTGACAGGTAGAGGGCTCCCTCTGATGGCCATAATGTGCTACTACAGTTACATTACAGCTTGAACTCCGTGGTTCTGGACATGAAAACCAAATATCAAAGCTTTTCACATAATTTCAGCTGTCACGTCCGATGTGTAGAAATTTCACAATAATTTACTGAAGTCCAATTGCAAATGAGTTTAGTTTGCAATAAACACATTTCCTTTTCATTGCTCCAGAATTCGACCAAATCGAGTGTGGGATTTTTCTCAAAATCAGGTGCTTTGGCAGATCGAGATTAGTCGATCTTGGTAGTGAAGGGGTTAATGAAATCTGAGTCGTCTTAGACTTTCAGAATGCATTGTTTTACACAGAAATACGATTCATTCCGAGAAGACAAAACATAACATCAAGGTTGTAGAAGGACACGGAGGGATTTGTTATGTAAACAAAGCTATCTGGACTATTTGGTTACGGTGTTTTGCCTGATGTGCAATGTTTTGTGATAGAGTAACATTCTATGAAAGTGTCAAGTACACAGGGACCTCTAACAAATGTACACATTACATGAAACCTGTAAATTAAATCTTTACATTAAAGTGAAACGGATGTCCTGTACTAGGTGATAAAACATGAGGGCTTGTTCACTAAACGTCGAACTTGCCACCGAATTGCCCCAAACAGGGAATTTCACCATTCCTTGCAATATTTTGGCAGTTTGTCTATTCACTAAACTGTCAATTCACCAAATATTGGCGAACTGACAGCGAAATACGGTGCAGTTCGCCACAGATTGACAATGTTCGGCGGCAGTGAAATTGTCCCATAGAGAAGCAATGGTTAAGTTATTCACAGAACACTGAACTGCACCGAAATGTCAGTGAAATGTACAGATTTTCGGTGGTTCAGTTCGACTGGTTTAAACAGGCGAATCACATAGTATTCAATGTAAAAAAATATTATTGTTTTTATCCTCTTTTTTTATTTAACCATTTATTCTTTTCATTTTCAGCAAAAAGGATTTTTATTCCTTTGTTTTTTCGAAACCTTTTTGTATTTTTTATATTTAATAGACAAAATTTTAGATTTCCAATCTTTTTTGAAAGGCTGTTTTTTTATTCTGTAACAGACTGTTTTATTATTCAGACACATTTTTAATGCGTTTTTATTGGTTTAAACACCTATTACAAGAATAGCAGAGTTCCGTTTTCTTTTTAGTTTTTTTCTGCAGTTCGGCAGTGTTCAGCAGTCACCTTGGCTGCGATCACAAGAGCGCACTGAGTGCGTCCATGTTACTGCTTCTCCCTGCGTCTGTCGAAGCTTAGTGACGGCATGATGGGGAGGGCCACACGGTGTAGCGTGCACACTAGTTGCGCACGCTACCACCGGACGTGCTGAAAGCCTCCCTGTCAAAAGCTAAGACGGACGTAGGACGGGGCTACAAAGCGCGATACTCCGTAGGAGGATCGAGCTTTGTAGCGCTGAGCGCACTATCTGCGCTCAGCAAGGTGGTCACACGGGCTTCAGAGTGGAAGGATCGTCCACTTTCACGGACATTCCTTCCGCTCTCAAGTACGCTCGTGCGACTGCGTCCTTCAGCAGTCAGTTCAGCGGTATTTGGCGGCCACATCGGTTGTGTTCGGTGATTACATCTTCGGAGCATAGTGAATTCACTGAAGGGTCGAAGAAATTGAATCGCCGAATTGCATCAAAGTACAAAGCATCAAAATTTCGATGAAATTTCAATACTTTCTGAATAACCCCCTATGATGTTCCGAAATGTATACTTGGGATATAAAATCAGGCCTTCATCTTCCATGATGCTCAGCTTGCTACTCATTAGGTTTGGCTGAGCCTTATGGGAAATGTAGTTCCAAGATTGTTATGATCTATGTCAGAGGTCACTAACATTGTCCCTCTAGAGGTTTTGGAACTTCTTCTCCCAATGCGATCAAAGGTGCTTCAACAGTTTGAAGAACTGAGAGTCTGTGTCTAAGACACGGAGCCCCAGCGGATTCAGCATTAAAGCCCCAGCTGCGGAAGCCCTTTTTGACCAACAGGTGGCGACATATGTCTGTTAAATAGGGTACTACAGCAAGAAATACACTGTGAATTTCGGCAATGATTTTTAGACTGTATAACTAATGGAAAGGAATTTTACATAAAACCACTGGGTCCTGACAGTGGGTTATGGAAAACCTCTTGGCAGTGAATGGGTTCAGAGTAAAGCTTGGTTCTAGAATCAATAAGTCAGCTAGCTTGAACATTCTATAGCTGTGATGATGTATCCGGGCACCCTAGATGTGTCTGAACTACATGTTCCAAGATGCCTAGCCAGACTTAAGGCTGGTGGAGCATCATGGGACATGTAGTTTCAAAACATCTGGGGTGCCAAGGTTGGCTATCACTGCTCTATAGTATAGATCATTTAACATATTTATTATTTTTAGTTTCTTTTCACAAAACACAGGCCTAAATGTTTCACAACATCCTCTCGCTCCATGGTTTTCCATTTGCGGCTCAGTATTACCGGCTCGGCCACAATAGGGGCTTAGTCTTGTTTCTGGGATTTATTATTTCTAAGGTAATGCAGTTACTAAGCTTTCAGATCGCACGTCTCATAGAAGTGACACGGCACTAATAACACGTTATAAATAAATCCATGTTTAGTGAATCCGGCAGAAGGTGCTTTCCTGGTCCATGAGTCAGCGCACCTATTACAAGGATTAATCTCTTTCCTATTCCTGACATAAAGCTTTGTGTAATTTCCTGAGAAGCTGATTAAGAAGCAGAGATTCCTGGCACTTACGCTCCGTGCAGCTGATGCAAAGTCATCATTGGTGTACGGCTATTTATACATCGCATAGAGCTCCCTGGTTGAAAGCCAAATCAAACGTAACAGTAACAGGAAAAAAAGAATCAGGTTTGGAAAGTCCAGGAAATAAACAGATTCACTAATCAATAGGAAATTGATTGGTTATAGTTACAAGTGTTTGTAAATCGCCAACAAGTTCTGTAGCGCTGTACAATGGGCCGGACCTAACCCGTTAGACACACAAAGAGGACCCTGCTCAAGAGCTTACACTCTATAGTGAAAATAACTCTTCAGATCACCTATCCTGCACGTTTGCTAATTGCGACTCACATATATATCTATAATATAATTTTTTTTTTAGAGTCATCTAAAATCCGCTATATAACAAAGAAATACTGATTCTTTTTTCATTTTAAACACAACAAAGTGATGTAAAGGGACATTCTATTACAAAATACAGTTCCCTTTGTGTTTTCCAGTAAATATCTGGGCAGAGACTGCTGACAGCCTCTGCTCAATTACTTTTCTTTTTGGGGTTAAACTTACTCACCTTTTCTCCCTGGTCGTGCACTGCACCTCGTCTTCGGCTTAGTGTCTCCTAGACCCGGAAGTCCCTGTAACTTTTCTGAGCAATTTGTGCTCCTTTGCAACTTAGGCTAGGGACAGATGAGCGCATTTTCTGCGGCCACCGTCAAAATGTACGTCGATGCGTGCGCACGCATTTTTTCACGGAATACGCTTAAGTGGTCAGACGACCACAGTCGCACAGTCGCAGGTACTCACCAACGCAATTCTAGGGAAATCCGGCTGTTTGAACGTTATGTAGGCCGCACACTAGCAGCGTCTGACGTCTCCTAATCACGCACACACGCTGCCATGCGGCCGCAGCGCACTCTGTACGTCTGTAGCAGCGGTTTCACGTTCTGAGAAAAATGCGTTCATTTGCCGGTTGCGTGGTGTCGGCGCACTTTTGTACGCACGTACTGCGTATATTGGCCGTCATTGGCCGTTATGTGCTGCTACTGCCGCCGTGATTTAGTGCGCCTGCACGCGCGTTCCGACTGCCCCACTCTGACCCTAGCCTTAGTGTACAGGACTTCCTCACTTTTCGTACGTAAGATCCGTAGCGCCAGCACAGAACAATAGATCAGAGCTGCGCATGCACAGATCCAATCCATCGGCTGCCTCTCCGAGACCGCTCACTACAGCGGTTGGTCTTAGAGAAGGTGACATCGGCATGCTCTCTGCGTGTTGACATCACCAGTGTCCAATCGGGTGATTGGCAGCCAGGTAATTCAAAAAACCTGGCTGCTGGTGACGCTGTGTGGGGTGGAGGAAACTCCTCTGCTTCACCCAGTGATATCTCCAGATCAGGGGAGCTGGAGGGGAGTGGGAGGGTCACTATTATCCTGACCACTTTGAAAAAATAAACCCCGATAATGGCCAGACTATTTAAAAGGGAATCTGAAACACTGACATTTAATGACTGATGAAGCCACGCAAGTGGCGAAACGCGTCTCAGGACTTACTTTATTGTTTTTAATTGATTTTATTTTGGTTAATTGATTTTATTTTGGTTAATTGATTTTATTTTGGCCTCAAATTTCCTTATTTATTTATTCAATAAATAATTGTATTTTATTCTACCCGCTTAGAGTTGAATTTATCTTCCCTTTGTCACCGCATGAATTTGATCCGGAGACAACGCAACGGCCAAGGAGGTCGAGGGTCACCTTTTTCACGCGATTCAGCCAATCAGAATTAAGAACCACAATTGTCTCATGTTACGTTTTTGCACCTGTCAAAATCAATCTGCTCATATATGCTGTATCAATAAAAAAGCACGCACAACTTCTCTCATTTATTGGTTTGGGTATGTGTAGAATGTGTAACTATACTTTGCTGCGTATTTTTTTGGGCTGGTGTATTTGAGTTCGGCCAGGTTGATAGAATTTGCCATTAACACCAGCTTTTAGGCTGGGGTCAGACCAGCGCACTTTTAACGTGCGTTTTGGCGCACATAATTACGGCCGCACTAGCAGCAGATGACGGGCAATGACGGCCAATATACGATGTACGGCCGCACAAAAGTCCGGCCGCGCAACGCAAGTGGAATTTGAACGCATTTTTCTGAGAACGCTGAACCGCTAGTACTGACGTACAGAGTGCGCAGCTGCGGCATAGCGGCGTGTTTGCGTGATTAGGAGATGTCAGACGCTGCTAATGTCCAGCCTACATAACGTCCAGACGCAAAAAGAGTTTTATTGACGATCCGTACAAAATCACGCCCGTCAATGCGTCAAATACGTCAATGCGTTCGGACGCACTTTTTCACGTTCGCGGGGAAAAATGCTTTCGTCTGACCCTAGCCTTAGGAGTTGCTAAAATTATGCGCGCAAAGGCTGTGCGTTACAAACTGCGCATAGATTGTAATACCATCTGCGTACCAGCGCACAAACGCGTTTGCGCTCACAATGTTAAGTATAGGACGCGTAAAGTACAGTAAGCTCGCGCAGCGTTAGCGCAGGTTCACCCACGGTAGACGTATAAGCGCGTTTTTACGCTGACATTGTAATATGATGTTCAGCGCACAGGGTTTTGCCCCTCGCGTTAATGCATTTTTGCGCGAATACTGTAATAGGGCCCTAAGTATACATACTCAGACATATATAAATTTTTGAGCAGAAAACAGTCTGATTGCTGCGCCTAAGGGGATCCCTTTTCTATGATTAGAGTGTCTCTTTAAAAAAATGCAAAAGAGTCAAATTTCTAAAACAGACTATATAATTTGTAGAAATGCATAACTATATATATTATATAATCATATTGATAAAACTATAACAATGAATCCTATTGAGACGTATTCACATATTTCCAGTAAAACCAGCAAAATAACAGAAAAGAAACACAAAACGAAACTTTATTCCAGCGTGATTTCTCCCCCCCCCCTGTGCTTTTAACCCAGATAAAAAGTGAAAGCAAAAGCATTCGTTTGTTTATGGATTCATTCATAAGACAGCATTGGGTTTCACTTGAACACTTGAACACAGCCTGGCTGTTTGGCAAAGGCCAAGAAATGTTATTGTGCGCTGCAAATTATTTTCTGTTAATCTGTATATTTGCGTTTTTTAATATCTTGCATTTTATTACTTTGTATTTCTGTAACGACAGCAACAATTCAATGTTCTTGAACCCAGGACATACTGAAAACGAGAGAAATCTCAATGTATCCTTCCTGGTAAAATCCTTTATAATTTAATAAATAAATAAGCTATAGAAAAGCATTAAAAACATGTTGACGTCACATCAATATTTGCACTGGATTATAATATTCATTCCATGACAATTTGCTAATTCTATAACTTTTCTAAGTGCACAACAAATTCAGATATATAGGGCAATATTACATACCTGAGTGTTAACGTTAGGTTAAATGGCCCTAACGTGGGCCGCCCATATTACATTCTGAACTCTAATGGGTTAAAAAACCCATTAGCGATTTGGAGCTTGCACTTTTCCGGGGCGAGGTTACTGTACTTTGCGCTCCCTATACTTAACATGGGCAGCACAAAGTGTACTGTTAATCAGCTCTGGATTACAAAGTCCTAACGCTAATTACTCACTGCTGCGGCTAACTCAAAAGTTAACCACAGGTAGTAGCTGGTGCTAAATGATTCCACTTCTGCAGAATCAGTCATCACCAGCTTGAAATCCCCCAAAAATCAGATACTCAACTCTCATCCCGCGGTGAGAACGGCAGCTCGATTCTTTGCTTCTGGCAGCCGGGAGCAGAGTAAGACTGGGGACAAAAATCACCAGTCTCCCTCCACGATCACTTCGCCGACCTGCAGGATCTCGTAAGAGGTGAGATCCTGCCGGTCATGTGACCCGGCAGTAGAAGCCTCCATGGAGTCCTATGGACTCCATGGAGGGGATGCTCGGGGCAGCGCATTAGCGCCACCTCGAGTATTCTGAGATTTAGCGCTGTGTTACAGGGCAGGCAGCCGGATTAGCGCCTGCCCCATAATATATCACGCTAAAACAGGATGCTAAGGAGAAACCTGCAGGCGCACATTATCCACCTTAGCGTGCTCATTTTAGCGGGCAGTAGCCAGGGGTCTAGTCTTTAAAAAAATAATAAGTGCAGGAACTCGCCAAGATTTCTGCTCCTCAATTAACCGCTGACACGTCACATTTAATCCGCAACCTCACATTCAAATATGATATCAATGTTTCCATATAATGTTAAGCTGGGTTTTAGGGTTTTTACTGATGTATAAATAATAATAATAATAATAAAAAGGATTTTTAGTTAACGGGACCTACACTAAACACGCTGAAAAATGTGAAAAAGTATTGTGAAAAAAAATACATATGTAAAAAAACATGCGAAAGGATACAATAGAGTGTTTTATTAAGGAGAAAGCATCTGGATCCAGATGAGCTTCAAAAAGTGACTGAAGGGTTAAAACAGGAGCAGGTAAGAAGGGGTTAATGCTTAAACCCTTGATTCCCTCTCCCTTTCTTTTTTAAAGCTAAAGTATCCCTTGAAATTCGTATATTTTGCATTTAGAGTAAAAATAACTCCGTTGTGTATTTTTTGTTTCATTCTTCACTTCTCCACCAGTAGATTATACTTAGTAAAACAAACAGAATTCTGAGACGCTTTCACTTTCCCTTTCTTATTATCTGTCTCTTTTCCAGTAAACCGAGGCCGTTTGGGTAACATTTCAATTCCCAGTTCCTGCTGAAGTCAGAGCTTCTCTGAGGCTTCAAAGGTCATATCTGACGAGTGATACTTGATTCAGGATTCTGGAGAGGCCAAAAATTCTACCTGTTCATGTACTGGACGCATAAGAACTGAAACATTCATTATTTATTTTTTGCATGGTATTTGGGTATTTTTATGAGTGGTTCGGGCATATGAGGGAAGTAGCCGACGAGTAATCCACAAAGCTCCGATGTTCAAACAACGGTAAACATCACTGTTGTTACAGAAAAGGAAAATTTAGCAACGGAAGACGAAGTTGTTGCAAACGAAAGAAAGTCGAACAACAGAACCACCAAAACACTTGCGCAAAAATCTTAAACAGCAGCTATTCTCTTATTATGACTCTTTTTACTAATGTTTGCAACACCGGTGAATATACTTTGGCAGAGACCGCCCATACAAACCTTGGTGAAACAACAGAAGAACTGATCAACACTAGACAACTTCAATTTAACCATGGGTGGAAACCGCAGTGAAATCTACAATCTAGAAACTACACCATTGATAAACATAGACAACTTCAGTTCCAGCCCCTTGCAGGCTATGTCCCATATCCTCTGTAGTCCTGGTGGGGGGGGGGGCATTGCAGCCTGTGTTTCCGAGAAGTACAAGCCACATAACCTCTCTCTGAAGTTGAACACTGGTGATTGGTGAAATATTTTTATCTATCTCTATTTATTATTTATTTTCCACTCATTTGTTTTACTCATCGTGCTCCAAACCCGTAAGTGCAGACATTTTATCTGTCGTATTCAATACAAATTGTACAACAAACCATTATGCTTAGTAAAGGATAGAGTGCTGCTCCCCTGGTTGCTGCATTGTATATTTTGAGGCCTGACAACCCTCCAGGCTAGCACTTCTCCCTGTTACAGGTGTTTCATCGTAGCTTCTATTTAGCCCTGAATTGGCGGAGCCCCAGAATGGATTCTATCGTCGGAGAGATAAATGGGGTCACTAGGGGCCCTAATACATTCGTCGAGCGCAATTTTGCACGTGCGCAAAAACGCATTAACGCAAGGAAACAACCCTTCGCGCAGAACGTTGTATTACGACGTTCGGGCACAAAATACGCGTTAATGTCTAATGCAAGTGACCCTGCGCGAACCTTGCGCGAGCGCAAGTTCGTGCACGCATCCCATACTTAACATTGTGAGCGCAAATGCGTTTGTGCGCTGCTACATGCATCGTATTACAATCTACGCGCAAATTTTAACAGACAACGTTTGCGCGCATAATTTTAACGTCTTTTAAAAGCTGGTGTTAATGGAAAATCTGAACGTTCTGGCCGAACTCAAATACACCAGCCCGAAAAAAAAAAACACAGCACAGTATAGTTACACATTCTACACATACCCAAACAATAAAATGGAGAAGTTGTGCGTGTTTTTGTTATTGCTGCAGCATATATACTCAGACTGATTTTGACAGGCGCAAAAACTGAACGGGAGACAATTGTGGTTCTTAAATATGATTGGCTGAATCGCGTGAAAAAACAGTCCGCCCACCGATTTCTGCACGCAACGTTAATGCGCACGAGTTTTCCCGCATATTTTTTACGCACTATATTTTCGGACGAATGAAAAAATGCCCTCGGATTGTAATGCCAGCGTTAATTTACACGTGTTAACGTTTAACGCTGCGTGCAAAAAAAATTGTGCTGCCCGTGCGTTTTTGCCCAAGGGATGTAATAGAGCCCTAGGTGTTTAGAGTTGGACCTGTCATCGATGACATACATGCTGTGGCAGGTTTAAGCAAGATATGATCATAGTTTGTGAACTAAACTCCCATCATCAATTAATAAAGTAAGGCAGTTAAGATTGTTTAAGAATCCTTAAATTATAAGAGCTTTGAGATGGTGCGATATGTGTAATGGAGTGCTCTCCCCTTGGTTTGTTGTGTACATTTGTCTTGAGAAGCACCCGCCCTTTATGCTTTGTAAAGGACAGAGTGCGGCCTTGTTGCTGTAGTGTACATGAAGAGGGCAGACAACCCCCTAGGCAGTCACCACAGGTTCTTTTTAACCTTGAAACATTGGAAGGCCCAAACAGGAATCTGCCCTCAGTGAGTTAATCCCATAAATGGGGTCATTAGGTGTTTAGCATAGGACCTGCTGCCATGGGATACATTGATGCTGTGACAGGCTTAAGCTAGATATGGCCATATTTTGTGAACTAAATCCCCATCATTAACCAAAGTAAGGTAGTTAACCACTTCGCTGCTACGGACGCGCTCAGCGCGTCCAACCGCATGTATCGTTCCATGCGGTGGACGCGCTGAGTGCGTCCTCTCTTTGGGGTCAGCGTTCGGCCGGGTTCCCGGCCGATCGCTGGCCTCCCCGGTGCGGGCTGACATCCTCGATGTCAGCCCAGCACCCGGAACCGCCGCCGGAGTAATTAGGTGTCATCGCGGGGGCGCGATGACACCTAATTCAGGCGCCCCGCCGCATGTGCGGAGGAGGCACCTGAAAGGGAGGGGGGAGGTCCTTCGGACCTCTCTCCCTCCCAATCGGCGGTGTGCAGTGGGTTAACCCAGGCACCGTTTGGAAGGGCACAGCCTGCCCTTCCAAATGGTACCTGGCATTAACCCCATGGGGGCCGGATCACGAATCGGCGCCGGTTCGTGATCCTTTCCCGGAGCTGGCCGACATCCCAGATGTTGGCCAAGCTTCCGGGAATGCCCCCTGAGGACTGGCGTCATCGTGCGTAGCACGATGACGCCAGTCTTGGAGTTAACCCCTAATGCCACCAATGGTGGAGATAGGGGGTTCCAGTGAACCCCCTATCTCCTGATCCGTGGCAGTTAGGGGTTATTGTTTGGTTTTGTTGGATCGGCCAGAGCATGGCCGTTCCAACCATACCAAACATGAGTATAAAAAAAGTTTTTTTAAAAAAAATAATAATAATAATATTTAAAAAAAATAATTATAAAAAAAAAATTAACAAGTTTTTTTGTTTTTTTTTTGGTTTGTTAATGCAGCAATATTGTTCCCATTTCAATTATAATGTGAACAATGATGCTGCACTAACGTTTTTTGTATGCGGTGCGTTTGTTAAAAATCGCGTAATTTTCCCCAAAAAAAAATGTAACGAGACCCCATCTCTAATTTTTTTTAACAAGCGCACCCCATAGAAAATATAACCGCAATTGCTCGCATGTTAAAATGTGAAAAAAAAACACTTTACACATTGTAAATTATTGAAAATTCATATTTTATTGCATTTTCTGTTATAATATACAGACAGGTCATGACGTATACATATAATAATGACATATTATGAATCTGCCGAGTCTGACGGAAAGAACAATATATAATATGTCGGGGTCATATACTAAAATAAGCCTTCAAAACGCATTTAAACATGATGAGCAAAACCGGTAAAAATGACCTCAGCACAGAGGCGGGAAAAGCCTCAGCAGCGAAAGGGTTAAAATTGGTTAAGAATCTTTAAATTGTATGAGCATAGGAGATGGTGCGATGTGAGTAATGGAGTGCTCTCCCCTTGGTGTGTTGTCTATTTGTCTTCAAAAGCACCCACCCATAATGCTTAGTAAAGGACAGAGTGCGGCCTTGTTGTTGTAGTGTACATGAAGAGGGCGGACAACCCTCTAGGCAATCATCACAGGTTCTATTTAACCTTGAATCACTGGGAGCCCCAGAAAGGAATCTACCCTCAGTGAGTGAGTTATTCCCATAAATGGGGTCATTAGGTGTTTAGCGTAGGACCTGTTGCAATGGGATACATTGATACTGTGACAGGCTTAAGCGCAGATATGGCCATATTTTGTGAACTAAATCCCCATCATTTATTATCCTAGTAAGGTGGTTAAAATTGGTTAAGAATCTTTAAATTATAGGAGCGTTGAGATGGTGCGATGTGTGTAATGGAGTGTCCTTCCCTTGGTTTGTTGTGTCTATCTGTCTGAGAATCACTCACCCTTTTTGCCTAGTGAAGGTATTGAGCGCTGCCCCCCTGGTAGTTGTGCCATGTTTATATGTATGTAGCATTTATTTGCTATTACCATGGGAACCTAGGTTGCTATTTATTGAGCTGGTGTCCATCCATCCATGAGATACATCATATAACTTCCTCTGGCCTCACATTGTTTTCAATTACTTCAGCTGAACGGAACACTTTCTGGTCATCCTTATAACAACGTCTGAAAGAATAGAATTGCACTCATACATAGATGTGGGTTCTAGTCATACTGGGTGGTTATGCTAATGCTGGCAATAAAAGCAAATTAACAATGTAAAGGATTCAGTAAATTATACAGACAACACACGATTTCATTAAACTGGAAAGGATAGCTCAGGAGGTTATTAACTGTGACTTACAGGTCCCGGCAGATTCGTTCTGATACATATATGAACCTAGAGTATTTTACAGTCTTTTATCACACTGGATTATTAATGACAACAGATGTAATAATGATATTGCATATATAGCATACACATTAATTCTTTGCAACACTCTAACCCTGGGATGTCAAACTCACGGTCCCCCATATGTTTATTGCCTTCAATTAGCACAAATATTTCATAACTCCTCGATTTTTATTGTGAATTAACAGGGTAACATATGCTTGAACACCTGAATACAAGCTTTATAGTGTGTGGGACCTCCTGTATAAGTAGTGGAGGAACTGTGTTCCTATGCATTCCCCCTCGACTTGTCCCCTGATGGAAATGTGTGATTTGGTTCAGTACAAATCATTAATCGTCTGAAATATCGGCAATTTGGATTTTAAAGGACGAAACACGTCGAGCGTACTCCCCCCCTTTGAGAGATCTATCGCTGGGACTCTGCTGTGATTTCGGACTTTACCACGGACTGCTCTTTATTGTCCTGGATTTCCATCAAAGATGACTGACTCCGCAAGAAAGACGGTATCTGTGGATTGTTTGTAAATATGCGTGTTTGCACCCAAGTTTGTCCTAGTGTGCCACTTTTTTTGTGAGTGGTTTTTAATCCTACCTAAATTACTTTTATTAATTTTTTTGCTGTTTTACGCTATGTCCAGTATTTCTTCTCCAATTTTCAGCTTGAAAAATTCGCTGTGAGGGTCATTCTACCTCTGATTTTGCATCTCTGAATCTATATGAGGGCTATACATATGCAATCTATGAGGACATTGCACGTGACTATTGATTGCTTTCTGTTATCACTTCATTAAGGAGAGCACACCCTTTTTATTTGTCGCTTGTGTTACCTTGTCCAAATTTGTGTTTGTTTGTCCGATTTCCCGAACAGTCGACATCTGAACTGAATCGGTTCCCCAATAAAAATGTTAATCTGAATTGATCCGAACTGATCTGATTCTAATAGTCCAGATCAGAATACAATTGGATCATTACGATTTAATTCGGAATATGAAAAGTAACGAAAGAAATGGTCATTTCTGAGTCTTCTTATTAGTCTTTTTTGAGCCTATGCATCATTTTTGAATCTATGCGTTGTTTTGGAGTCTATACATCATTTTTGTGTAGTTTGAGCCATTCTCATGTAATTTTGTTTACATTTTGTGCATTGTATACTTTTTATATTTTAACACATCACACTTTTGAATATCTGAAACAGGTGAATATATTGATCGCCTCCGATATTCCAAAGTATCAGAAGGTCTTACTATTCCGAATCAGCTGATTCTCATTATTTTTCCATTTATTCCAAAATAATACAATCTGAATTGTTTGCCTGTGCACATGTCTACACACACATTACTCATGGGTGGCAGAGAAGCGGGACTTGAGCACTGGACTGGATTTATATGTTTTGATTGGTGCTGGCTATAAAGAACCCGCCTGTATTTTGCCTTTGCGCTGGATCAATGTTTTTGTCAGGACGAGGTTTATATATAACGAGTAGGGATGTGCGTTTCGGGTTTCGGAATTTTCACGAAATTTCCCGGTTCGTGTTTTCGGATGCGGACGATTTTCCGAAAATTTTAAGATCCGAAAATGGCAGATCCGAAAAGTTTTCCAAGCCGAAACGAAATATTTTCGGAATTTTCGAATGGACTTGAAATGTGTCAAATCGAAATTTATTGCTTTGAAACGAGGAGAACAGACGTCCCGAAAAAACGAAAATTTCCGAAATCACGAAAAGTCGATACAAAAAACGAGCAAAGTGACACGAAAATACGAAAAATGGTCGATATTCCGAAAACATCTACAATTCCGAAAAACGAAAATTTCCGAAATCACGAAAAGTCGATACAAAAAACGAGCTAAGTGACACGAAAATACGAAAAATGGTCGATATTCCGAAAAAAAAATGTACACGAAAAACGAGTCGAGCTGAACCGAATCGAAACAGAAATCGGTCGAAACGAGCCGAATCGAAAAGTTTGGAAAATCCGAAAAAATCGAATCGAACCGAAAAAAAAATCGGTGCACAAGCCTAATAACGAGGTTTGCATTGACGTTAGCAGGTAAGCTTCCACTTTCAACAACCATTGAAAAGTAAACTTAAAACCGCTGGTTTGTATACTTTTTACCATGGGCATATAGGATTTAACCCAATTGCTTTGAATGCTGCTATAGGGACATTCTCTTTTTGCACTGCTGTGTGTGGAGGACGTCTGTGTCTCTTCGTCGGTATGCCACAGCAATAGACGATCGTGCCAATATTCTACAGTAGCCTGGCTACCTTGAAGGCCGCCCTAGCAGTAGGATTGCCCCTGTGCACTGACATCACTGTTCAAAGGCAAAATTTATTTAAAGGAGGGAGTCCTTTTGTGGTTAGTGTTATTACCCTAACCGTGATATCAACCATTAATATGTAAAAGGTAAAAAAATAAAATGAAAAAACAAAAAATTTCTTGTTTTGTTTTTTTTGTCTAAAATAGCAGCATTGTACGGTTTTTGCTTAGCAGACAATGCTGTAACAAAAACCAAACTTCTGATTATTTACACTGGAAGCAAGTGCGGAGTTGATGATGCAATGTACTATTATGCACTGTGTCATCTAAAATGTAAGCCACGACAACAAAAGGTGGGTGTACGCTGAACCCTTGTACCTCTTAGGCTAGGGTCAGACTAACGCATTTTTCACGTTGTCCGTGAAAAAGTGCGTTCGAACGAATGGACGTATTTTTTCACGGAATACGCAATAGCGGTCATACGATGCGCAGTTCCATCCGTGATTTTGTACGGATCATCAATAAAACACTTTTTGGGTCTGGACGTTATGTTGGCTGGACATTAGCAGCGTCTGACGTCTCCTAATCACGCACACACGCCGCTAGCGGACGCAGCGCACTCTGTACGTCAGTACTAGTGGTTTCACGTTCTCGAAAAAATGCGTTTGTTTGCCGCTTGCGTTGCGCGGCCGCACTTTTGTGCTACCGTACTTCGTATATTGGCCGTCATTGCCTGGCATCTGCTGCTAGCACGGCCGTGATTAAGTGCGGCTGCACGCGCGTTCGCACTGCCTCAGTCTGACCCTAGCCTAAGTCAGTGGTTCCCAACCGTGGTCCTCAAGTACCCCCAAGAGATAACCTTGGGGAAATTCAGACTGAATCCTCCAATCACTGAGCAGCATATCATATCACCTGTGCAGTGCTTCAGATACATGGAAAACCTGACTTGTTTGGGGTACTTGAGGACCGCAGTAGGGAACCACTGCTCTGAGTTATACCACACACCCAAGGTGAAGTGAGGTGTCATTGGATAGGTTCAATGCTATCAAACATGACTATGTAGTGTATAAATAAAAGAAGAAATAAAAATAAAAAGGTTTTTTTCTTTGCTGTTCTAACACATTGGCATTTCACCCTTTTATTTATAAAGTGAACAATGCCACTGCAATAAGGCGCATTGTCATTATTCGATTCCCTTGCCGGGATGGTATTTCAATAGATGTGCAACTTCCTACGAACGACGTTTGCGCGCATAATTTTAACGTCTTTGAAAAGCTGGTGGTATCTGCAAATCTGAACGTTCTGGCCGAAACCAAATACACCAGCACGAAAAAAAAAAATACAGCACAGTATAGTTACACAATCTACACATACCCAAACAATAAAATAGTGAATTTGTGCATGTTTTTATTATTGCTGCAGCATGTATACTCAGATTTACTGTGACAGGCGCAAAAACATTAGTGAGTCAATTAACCCTTTCGCTGCGGAGGACGCGCTCAGCGCATCTCCCGCAGGTAGGGTTGCGTGCGGAGGACGCGCTGAGCGCGTCCTCCCTTTGCAGCCAGCGATCGGCCGGGTCCCGGGCGGTCGCTGTGCACCCCGGTGCGGGCTGACATCCTCGATGTCAGCCCAGCACTCGGGGACACCGCCGGCACCATTAGATGTCATCGTGGCGGCGCGATGACATCTAATTCAGGCGCCCCCCGCGTGTGCGGAGGAGGCGCCTGAAAGGGAGGGGGGAGGTCCTTCGGACCTCTCTCCCTCCTGATCGCCGGGGGCCTGAGATTAATGTCAGGCACAATTTGGAAGGGCACAGCCTGCCCTTCCAAACGGTACCTGGCATTAACCCCATGGGGGCCAGATCACGATTCGGCGCCGAAAAGCGCCGGTTCATGATCCTTTCCCGGAGCTGGCTGACATCTTGGATGTCGGCCAAGCCTCCGGGAACTCCCCCTGAGGACGTATAGCCCGATGACGCCAGTCCTGGAGTTAACCCTTAACTGCCACCAATGGTGGAGATAGGGGGTTCCAATGAACCCCCTATCTCCCGATCCGTGGTAGCTAGGGGTTAATGTTTGGTACTGTTGGATCGGCCATAGCATGGCCGTTCCAACGATACCAAACATGACCATGAAAAAAGTTTTTTTTAAAAAAATAAAAATTAAAGCTAAAAATAAAAAAATATTTAAAAAAATTATATAAAAAAAATTAACAAGTTTTTTTCTTTTTTTGGTTTGTTAATGCAGCAATATTGTTCCCATTTCAATTACAATGTGAACAATGATGCTGCACTAACGATTTTTGTATGCGGTGTGTTTGTTAAAAATCACGTAATTTTCCCCAAAAAATAATGTAACGAGACCCCATCTCTAATTTTTTTAACAAGCGCACCCCATACAAAATATAACCGCAATTGCTCGCATCTTAAAATGTGAAAAAAAAACACTTTACACGTTGTAAATTATTGAAAATTCATATTTTATTTCATTTTTTGTTATAATATACAGACAGGACATGACGTATACATATAATAAGGACATATTATGAATCTGCCGAGTCTGACGGAAAGAACGATCTATAATATGTCTGGGTCATATACTAAAATAAGCCTTCAAAACACGTTTAAACAAGATGAGCGAAACAGGTACAAATGAGCTCAGCACAGAGGCGTGAAACGCCTCAGCAGCGAAAGGGTTAAGGTGAATTGATGTCATTTAAGGTTCTTAATTCTGATTGGCTGAATCCCCCAAAAAAAACAGTCCGCGCACTGATTTACATGCGCAATGTTACTGCGCGCGTATTACACGCGTATTACACGCGTATTACACGCGCGGAAACAAAGTAGCAAAACAAGAGGACATAGTCTTAGATTAGAGGGGCAAAGGTTTAAAAGTAACATCAGGAAGCATTATTTTACTGAGAGGGTGGTGGATACATGGAACAGCCTTCCAGTAGAAGTGGTAGAGGCTAAAACAGTAATTGAATTTAAGCAGGCATGGGATAGGCATAAGGCTATCCTAAACAAAAGATAAATCCAGGTAAAGTATCCATGTAATTGGGCAGACTAGATGGGCCGAAAGGTTCTTATCTGCCGACATTTTTCTATGTTTCTATGTTTTCTATGTTTCTATGTTTTCTATGTTTCTATTACACTTCGTTTCGCCCGTTTTTTTTACTAACGTTATTTTTTGACAGATGAGAAAATGCGTTCGGATCCGAATATCACGTTAATTTTTGCGCGATAACGCTGGACAATGCGCACAAAAAAAATTGCGCTGCGCGAGCGCATTTGGGCAGAGAATGTTATGTGGCCCTATGTATTTTACTAGTAATCCGTGAGCAGCAGAGATTGAAGTATTGCGTTGTAATAATTTCAAGCTTCTTTTATGTGTCCTCTGCAGTTTGGAGGTGAAGGAGTTAACACCCCAATCACTGTATTCTTTTTTTCCCCAATCCTAAATTTAGCAAAACGTAACTGTGTCACTGATTTATTATGAAGTATAAATATCTCTCCAACTCTCCTCTCCAATCCTTTACCACTTTACTAGACTCCTTTAAGCAGCGCATAGTGATGAAACCAGATACAGTTACTTTTACAGGGACCGGGGCGCCATTCTATTTTAATAAGTGTCATGTACGCTCTGGGGCATATCAAAAATAAGTGCTGTATCTAGGAAGAAAAAAACTGCACAGCAACTCGGTCTTATTACCCTCCTCGCTGCTCGAGAATCAAGGGCAATTCCGAAGAGAATACATTGTGTATGCGTGTATCGAGTTACTGGTTTATGCAGCTTGATGAGATTACATATTTAGTACAATATGTCCTAGTTGATGTTTTTATATCTTGTCTGTACTCGATAAGGGAACAGATGATTCAATGAATGTGTTGATTCAGCCTCAGAGATAACGTTATACTTGTAGAGTCTGGTCTCGCTACATTGTTAGAACCTGAAATGTTGGTAATAGAAATTATTACAAAAAAGAATAGCAATGTCATAATAAATTGTATAAAATAAGTACAGTCCCACCACCGGATAAAACATAAGATGGAAGGAAAATAGTGAGGCCCCTATTACATTCTTTGCGCAATTTCGTTTGCGCAGCGCAAATTTTTTTGCGCGCGTCGTCCGTCGTTATCGCGCAAAACTTAACGGAGTATTCAGATCCGAATGCATTTTCTCATCCGTCCGAAAATCACGTTCGTAAAAACGACGGGCAAAACGAAGAGTGATACGCACGTGGTAACGTAGCATACGCAAATCAGTGTGCGGACTGGTTTTCAGCCAATCAGAATTAAGAACCTTAATTGACATCAATTTACCTTAATTGACTCACTTAAGTTTTTGCGCCTGTCAAAGTAAATCTGAGTATACATGCTGCAGCAATAATAAAAACATGCACGAATTCACAATTTTATTGTTTGGGTATGTGTAGAATGTGTAACTATAGTGTGCTGTATTTTTTTTCTTCGTGCTGGTGTTTTTCATTTCGGCCAGAACGTTCCGATTTGCAGTTACCACCAGCTTTTCAAAGACGTTAAAATTATGCTCGCAAACGGCGTTCGTAAAAAGATGCGCATCGATTGCAATACCATCCGCATACCAGCGCACGAACGAATTTGAGCTCACAATGTTAAGTATAGGACGCGTGCAGTTCATCACGCTCGCGCAGGTCCATCCACGTTAAACGATAACGCGCATCGTTTGTGCAAACGTTGTAATACGACGTTCGGCGCAAAGGGTTTTGCCCCTCGCGCAAATGCGCATTTGCGCACGCAAAACCAATTGCGCGAAGAATGTAATAGGGGCCTGAGTGCATTACAGTATATGGTCACATAGTTATTTAATACATATTTATAACATTTACATTTTATATTTATATATTTGTTTGAGTATTACATGGCACAAACATATTATTGTTATTATTATTATTATCATCATTTCTATAGCGCCAACAGTTTCTGCAGCGCTTTACAATAACCAATGGGAACAAGACAAAATTAAACAAACATAGGAGGCCCCTGCCGGACGAGCTTGCAGTCTAGAGAGATTGGCGGTGGAGGGAGACAAGAGGAGTTTTATTGGCCGACAAGATCACTAGTGCCAGTGGTTCAGAAATGGCAGGGGCCGTGGAAGTTGCCTTAAACATGATGTTTGGGTAGGTGAGGAGAGGGAAGGGTCGGCATCAGTGATGTGGTACGCTAATCTGAAGAGATGTGTTTTAAGGGCTTTCTTGAAGGCTTGAAGATTAGAGGAGGTCTGATAGGGCGAGGTAACTCATTCCACAGGCCTGGAGCTGCCATTGAGAAGTCTTGGAGGCGAGAGTTAGGACTCCATTATATTTTTAATTGCATATATATATCATGTGATAAAGGAATGCTTAATGTTTTAAAAAGAAATGCTTTTTTACATCCTAGTACAGGAAACAGGAAATGAGAGAGACGCAACAAACAGACTTTTTATGGTAGAAATGAAATGATTATGTATTTATATGTTTGAGGTGATAAACCCAGCATCAAAAACAAGCTTGATGACTCATGTTATATTGTTACGTAGGCTGTAAAAAGCCGTTCACCCATCAGCTGCTGCTGTCGATCCAAAAGAAGGCAAAAACAAAATTCTTTAACCCTTTGCCGCCGCAGGATGTGCTATGCAGTTTTTGGTGCGTGGGGGGCTTTGAAGATGTACACCCTGCTGTTTTCAATGGACTGCCTCAGTCCATCCCCAACAGCCAGTGCACACCGCGTGCAATTGGCTACAAAGAGACGGCCTGAACTCTGCAGCCGTCCCTCTGCAGCCAATGACATGTGTCGCGCATCGGCTGTGGGGCGGGCTGAAATCATAAGCTTGCACGGCAGCTGAGGGCGAGGATACCTGTACGCCTCACAGGCGCTAACCCACCCCTGACGGGCGACACCCACCTGTCTGAATCTTGGATGTCAGCTAAGCCTCCAGGTCACCCCATCCACTGACATTGTCAACATATGTGTGAGGATGTCAGTGTGCCAGTTAACCCCCTAGCTGCCAAGTGGGGATAAGGGGATCCATGACAGCTAGAGGGTAATGTTTAATATCACTGGAAAGGCATGATCATGCCCTTTCCAAGGATACCAAACATGACTAAGCTTGTTTTAAAAAAAATATATATAAAAAATAAAAATAATAATTAAAAAAATAAAAATGTTTGCTTTTGTAAAAAATTGTCTTGGGGGGTTTAATAAAATAGGACTTAAGCTGGCATCTTAAAATGATGATCATAGAATGGTCAGAATGAGCTCAGCGTAGAGGTGAAATGACTCAGCAGTGAAGGTATCAAAAAGCAAAAACATGTAAAAATTGGGTATTTCTAATATCAGGACAAAATTTCGAAACTATTTAGCCGGGGTCTTTTTTGGCGGTTGAAGATTTTGGGGACTAAATTTCAAAATAGTGTGTTTTTTCCATTATTTCATTTTTTATATAGTAAATTGTACAATATGATGGAAAAAATGTATTTTTACAAAGTAATGGCGGGAAAAACGGTATATGATATGTTTGGGTTGCATAAACGAGCAAGAGGAAAATTTGACCTAAACACAAACAGCGCAGAAACGTAAAAACAGCAGCGGGCACTTTCAGACAGACTTTTGTAAAACCGCCCATCACTAAGGAGATAAGGGGTTAATAACCAGTCTGATTCATCAATGTGATATACATGTGCACAGGTAAAAAATTGAGTTCTGTTTAGAATATTTCGGAATTCACAAATATTCAGATTCCATAATATTGTGAACCAGCCAATTCGGAATATTGGAAGCTTCTATTTCGGATCAGACCATTTTGGAATTTCATAAGGGTCCGATATATTTGTCCATTTCCGATATTTTGAACCTGGTTGCATTAAAATATAAAACCTACAGAATGTTGCATGAATTGCTTGAGAATGATGCACAGAATAACGTTCATGGACCAAAGTGACACATGGACTGCAGCATGTGCTCCAGAATGATGCACTGAATGGCGTATATGTTCCAAGAATAAGGCACAGAATGAAGAACGTGATCAAAAAATGATGAACAGAATGAAGCATATGCTCAAACATGACACACAGAATGGGACATATGCTCCAATATGGTGCACCGAATGCAACATATGCAATAAAGCTGTGGAGCTTTCCTAATATGTCAGATTTTATTCAGATCTGGCCAATTATAATCGGTTTGGATCACTTAGAGTTTTGTTTTCCATTCAGCAGACGATTCGCTTTTCAAGAATACAAAATTCAGATCGATCCACATTGTAAATTACCATTTATTTGGATGAATTTCCGAATTGATCTGAACTGAGTTGGATGACACGAAATAGATGGATGACACAGAAATAGCCCAACATCGCAGCCCCCGGTAGGCAAGCATCAGCTGTGTGAGTTCCTGAGAGCTTTGAGGATGGAGCCATGGCTACTGATGAAGACATGCAGGTTCACGTCATACCGAGGCACAATCCAAACATAGAGCACCATTTGGTCCTCTGACTTAAGCATTCTCATTATTACCTACGGGTCTAAAAGCGAGTGCTAAGCCAACTCTACTTCTAATGATCTATTTTCAACAGATGATGTAATCGACGCTACTCTCCCACAGGGTTACAGCTGTTACAGCAGTTAACCAGCAATTTGTCATCACATTGATAAAGTTCAGTACTGTAGCATGTAGGAATGCAGACTGCTAGTGGAATAAGTGCAATATTCACATCAATGTTCTGTACCGGCATCTGTATTAATGATGTGGGGAAGGTCTTCTCTGTGTTTCGAAGTCCCATTCAACCTCGTCCCCTCATACACAAAAAATGCACAATTATTTTTGCCACCAGCCAACACAACGGCTTGCCAGCCTGCCCTTGTCTCCTCAATTGCTGATTGGCCCATTTGAAGATATAGGTTTTTAGTATTAAAACAAGGTGGTAATGAACCATATGCCTTAGGCTGCTACTGCAGAAAACATGGAGATGTCACAGAATGTGAAATGCAATATCTTAACTGAAACATGTATGTTAGAGATAACGGTCAGACAAGACGAGGGAATCTCCGGTCATCTCTCCCTACGCAGTTCACAATAATCTGATTGTGCCCTTTTCTCTTCCATTCAACCATTTTTTACCATTAAGTCCGCAGTATGTGCCATCACTCAGTAATAAAGGCCGGACGTAATAAAAGAAGAGCACAGAGCATCCTTGACATTAAACGGCTGTAGATTTATGGAAATATTTGTAATTAAACAGGGGATATCCCTCCAAAAACATATTATCAGAGGTTGGTGAAGGATAGAGTTATGCAACGCTGCATTGCGCTAATCTTATTATTTAACAACAATGAAAATATTTGAGGAATTTTCCAGGGAAGTCAAGTGATGGAAGATGTGAGAACCAGTAAGTGCTTTTAAGATACACTATAAGCCACAGATAAATTGGGTTACTTGACCATAAAATAGCTGTCAGCTCATTCAGGCTCCAAGAAGCTGCTCATAAAAAGTCAACATGTGAAGTATTTACACAGTTAAGCATCAGAAATAAGTGTTTGCACAATTTAATCTTCAAGAAGCTCCTTCTGCGGGTGGAGAAATGTGCCTTTATACCATGCATGATCATGGCTTGTAGGTATGTGTGGATTGTGTGTACATACAGTTGCAAGAAAAAGTATGTGAACCCTTTGGGTTTACGTGGAGTTTTGCATGAATTGGTCATAAAATGTGCTCTGATCTTCATCTATGTCACAACAATTTGAAAAACACAGTCTGCTTAAAATAATACAACACAAACATTATATGTTTTCATGTGTTTATTGAACATAATATGTAAACATTCACAGTGCAGGGTGGAAAAAGTATGTGAACCCCTAGCCTAATGACTTCTCCAAGAGCTAATTGGAGCCAGGAGTGAGCCAACCTTGAGTCCAATCAGTGTGATATTATTGGATGTGTTGCTGAAAGCTGTCCTGCCCTTTAAAAACACACACCAGTTTTGGGTTTACTGGTTTCAAGAAGCACTGCCTGATGTGAACCATGCCTCGCAGAAAAGAGCTCTCAGAAGACCTACGATCAAGAATTGTTGACTTGTATGAAGCTGGAAAGGGTTACAAAAGTATCTCCAAAAGCCTTGATGTTCATGTGTCCACGGTAAGACAGACTGTCTACAAATGGAGAACATTCAGCACTGTTGCTACTCTCCCTAGACGTGGTCGTCCTGTAAAGATGACTGCAAGAGCACAACGCAGAATGCTTAATGAGGTAAAGAAGAATCCTAGAGTGTCAGCTAAAGACTTACAGAAATCTCTGGCACATGCTAACATTTTTGTTGACACATCTCTAATAAGGAAAACATTAAACAAGTATGGAGTACATGGGAGGACACCACGGAGGAAGCCATTGCTGTCCAAAAAGAATATTGCAGCACGTTTGAAGTTTGCAAAAGAGCACCTGGATGTTCCACAGCACTACTGGCAAAATATTATGTGGACAGATGAAACCAAAATTGAGTTGTTTGGAAAAAACACACAACACTATGTGTGGAGAAAAAAAGGCACAGCACACCAACATCAAAACCTCATCCCCACTGTAAAACATGGTGGAGGGAGCATCATGGTTTGGGGCTGCTTTGCTGCCTCAGGGGCTGGACGGATTGTTGTCCTTGATGGAAAAATGAATTCCAGCGTTTATCAAGACATTTTGCAGGAAAACGTAAGACCATCTGTCCATCAACTGAAGCTCCGCAGAGGATGGGTGATGCAACAGGACAATGACCCAAAGCATACAAGTAATTCAACAAAAGAATGGCTTCAACAAAACAAAATACGCCTTCTGGAGTGGCCCAGTCAGAGTCCTGACCTCAACCCGATTGATATGCTGTGGCACTGTAGATACTAGGTCAGTGCTTGCCCACACAAAGTGGTCGGCAGGTCTATCAAAAGGATTCCTTACACCTTAACCACTTCGCTGCTATGGACGTGCTGAGCGCGTCCATGATATTCCCGCTACTGTGCGGAGGATGCGTTCAGCGTAGCAGGACCATATAAGGATATGGAAAAGATAATGAAGGATTAGACTCACATTAGACACCGGATATATAGGATTAGACACCGGATATATAGGTGGCCGGTGGCTTTGCAAGGGGCACCGTATCCCCTCTCAGGCTGTGTTCTCCTTTCTGCCTCGGTCTCCTCCTCCGTTGAATAAATTGGTCAGGAACCGGTACGGTAAATTAAAAGAATTAATTAAGGAGAATAACACAATAAAACCAAAATAAAAACACACCAAGACGCGTTTCGCGAGTCGTCCACTTCAAACAGTGAAGTTTTGTCCATGACACACATTAATTAATTAATTTCTAAAATAACCCGTCAAAAAACATAAAAATAAGTATGTTTCGCTCTTTAAAGCCTTGTAAATTCTTGGTCCCGAAGGTTTATCGTCAGAAAATCGTTGTGAATGTTGAAAAGCTCTCCATGGGCATCATCAATCAATTATATCTGTTTTCTCTACCTCTGATCGAGTGATACAGAAACAGAAAGAAAGTTTCCTAGTATTGTATGATCATTTTCAGTATATCTGTAAGCTAGTCCATATTTTCCCTACTGTGTAACTACAGAAAGGAATTTATATGAAGCACAATGGGGGTTATTCAGAGAGCATCGAAATGTTGCTGACATTTCGGTGCTGTCTCGTTCCCCTCACTTCCCTGCACTTCACTGCAGGGTCCCTGGAGTGCAGGGAAAACCCGCCACAAATCTGAAGCAAACCCACCCCACACCGGCCAAAATCCCACCGGAACCGCCGCAAAAAACACACCAGTAAAAGACGACGAGCTGCCAATCACAGAGCAAACCAGCCACTGGAAAAAACTGACAAGCTGACAAACGGGGTAAAAAAACCCAAAAAACAATGTGATTGAAAGTGTCAAAATTGAAACGCTGTTTGCAAAAAAACTACTGAATGAAAATGCCTGGAATTTTCATATACGATCCTATGAAAGATAATAAAAAGGTCTGTTAAAGGAAAAAAAATGCCATTTTTAAAAAATCTGAGAATTTTTTTGCTGAAAAATGCCCAAGAATTCTAAAAAATAAATATAGAGATATTTTGCTGCAAGTGAAAAGAATAAATAGTTGAATAAATATTTAATAGAATCCGGGATTTTTTTTACTTTGAAACCTATGGTATTCGCCTGATTAAACCTGTCGAATGAAACCACCAAAAATCAGGGCATTTCACTGACATTTCGGTGCTGTCCTAATACAGAAAAAAATAAATAAACGCTTTTAAAAAAAACTGATTTTTTTTTTGCCAGAAACTATCCTGAAAAATGCCTAAAAGATCCTAAAAAAATCTATAACTAAAGAGATTTTTTTACTGCAGGTTAAAATAAATGGTTTAGTAGATATTGAATAAAAACAGGAATATTTTTAACATTGAAGCCTATAGGATTCGCCTGAATAAACCTTCTGAATGAGAACACCGAACAGCAGGACATTTCAGCAACTTTTCACTGCTCATTGGTGTCTCTGAAAAGAATAAACATTGCTTCTCTATGGGGGATTTCACTGCCTTCGAATAAGCACTGTACTGGTTGGCAGTTTGCCAAAATTTGAACTGCCTGCTCTGCGAATAGCCGAATGGCTCAGAAATGTCCTCGCAGGGTGAAAACCAGAATGAGACTGCCTTTATTTACATTTTTCAGTTGGGAAAAACGCACACACAGGAGGAATGTATAACAAGACAATGGAAACGCACCCAGCATTGAAACAAAGGTTCAGAAGTAGCACAACGATCCAGTTCAAGCTAGTTGCTGGGGGAAGGGGGGAGGTTGATGGAAGAATGTGAAAACAAAGGAATCCATTACTCAAATACACAAATGAAAAGAACAGCATAGCATATACAGTTACAGTTATACCACAGGAGACTCCACAATAAAGACATAAAGGAATATTGATATAACACAGACATCAGGGAATAGGACACAGAAGACACAAACACCCTGCATCTAAATTTGGAGATACAGGGTGACTTTGACAAAGGAAACAGCAGGGAAACAATATAAAACTTCAGGCCTGCACCTCTCAAATACATTTCTAGACCCATGTACCCCAAGTCCAAAGTGATGCACATCACAGTTGGTCTTGGTACATAAAGGTTCCAAATATCAAAAACAGATGTATATATCAGACGTTTCTATTATTCCGTATTGGCTGATTCCAATAATTTGCAAATCATAATTTGCTGATTCCTAAACAATCCGAACCAAACCAACCTGAATTTTTCAGGACTGCACTTGACTAGGATCTTGGTAAGTGCTCCCAGCCGAAACATTGATCCTATTTATGTGCGATAAAATAAAAGTTCTGTTTCATTGAAGTCCCTTGCTACTATTGTATATTTTTGGCTTTTGAGGGTTTCTCTGCACCAGGCCTATGGACTAAGGATCAAAATAGTTTTGTGGCGAGTGCCCTGCATTGAGATATACAGTATGGGCTCTATTACATTCCCAACGCAAATCTTAACGCGTGCGCATAAACGCATTAACGTGAGGGGCAAAACCGTTTGCGCTGAACGTCGTATTACAACGTCCGCGCCAAAAATGCAAGTTAACGTCTAACGCGGGTGGACCTGCCTGAACCCTTTGCGAGCATACCGTACTGCGCGCGTCCTATACTTAACAATGTGAGCGCAAATGTGTTTGTGCACTGGTACGCGGATGGTACTACAATCTATGCACAAATTTTAACGGACAACGTTTGAGCGCATAATTTAATGTCTTTGAAAAGCTGGTGTTAATGACAAATCTGAACGACCTGGACGAGCTCAAATACACCAGCCCAAAATAAAATCCGCAGCAACGTATAGTTACACATTCTACACATACCCAAACAGTAAAATATAGAAATTGTGCGTGTTTTTATTATTGCTGCAGCATATATACTCAGATTGATTTTGACAGGCGCAAAAACCTAATGGGAGACAATTGTGTTTCTTAATTCTGATTGGCTGAATCGCGTAAAAAACAGTCCGCACACCGATTTCTGCACGCAACGTTAATACATGCGCGTTTTTGAGCGTCTTTTTTACGCACGTTATTTTTTGACGGGTGAAAAAATGCGCGCGGATTGTAATAACAGCGTTAATTTACGCGCGTTAATGTTTAACGCTTCGCGCAAAATTCACGCGTTTAACGTGCATTTTTGCGTGAAGAAATGTAATAGAGCCCAATATGTATGTATGGGAAATTGTACGGTAATATAAGAAATGAAAGACGTGAATTATAGTTTGTAGTGAATTGTATTTAAATGTAAAACCAGGTGTTCTTTGCAAAATCTCCATCTGTTTGCTATCCAAAATAACATTTCTAATGTATTATTACAGGGTACATGGAGGCGACAGCAAGTTTTTGTAACAAAGAAACAACAAACACAAATCAGTTTATAAATGTTTCTCATCTATGATGTACATAAGACATGTTTTCCTAATATACGTCAAACTATTGGCAAAAAAACATTCCTTACATTCCTACAAATAGTGATAAAGATCAGTGACTGGAACCCTCTGCGTCCTCATAGTACCTGCACCAGTTTTTGGATCAACAGAGATTGTTGAGTTTCATTGTGGAAAAATCATACAGAGGGAGGAACAAAACATAATTATCATGCAGCCTAGAAAAACAACTCGCATGCTGCTGTTTTTTCTTTACAGCACGGCGCAAACACTGTCACCTGGAATATTCTGTTCATGTATGAGTTTTAATACAATATTCTCAAGCAAAAAAATGTTAACAAGCTGTAGGTATTAAAGTAGATCTGACAATGGGCTCGATTTAATTCTATCAGCAGATACACTGTCCGGCCAATAAAAAAGTGACACATGGTAATATTTGGTTGTCACGCCTTTTGCTGTGATTGCAGCACGCATTCGCCGCAGCATCGTTTGGATAAACTCATTGAACGTCACAGCTTTTATTTGTGTCCAGAGTCGCATTAATTAGTGGCCAAGATCTTGTGTTGATGATGGGAGCAGTGGCGTAGCGTGGGGGGTGCCTCGGGGGCGGTCGCCCCGGGCGCAATTTTCTTAGGGGGCGCAAAATTTCAAAAGAAATTTGAACCACTAATATTTTCCAGCAGGGATCAGCAAGGTGTCCGCCAGTTTTGCCACGCCAGCGGTGACTTAGCACTCAGCGTCCAGAAGGGAGGACCAGGACATAAAATTATGGTTCTGTCCCGACTCCTCCTTAACGCTGACTTGAGTCATGTGAAGCAGTGCAGCATTATTCGACGGAACACCCTGTACCACGCATGTCAACCCCCCTTGAAGCACTGTTCCAGCCCCCCTGCAGCTGGCAGCCCTGCAGCTGCTGACCAGGGAGAAGGGAGGGAGGCACCTGCCCTGCAGCACAATTTAAAATTCGGTCTCCACTAAGCCCACTGGACAGCCCCCCCCAGGCCACCAGCAACTCCACACAGGTAGACAACACTGTGTGACACCAGAGCAGCGTGACCAACACACAGTGAGGGGCACAGGGAGACAGTGACTGGAGGTTCAGGGAGAGAATGACTGGGAATACTGGGAGAAAGTGACTGGAGATACTTGGATAGAGAGAGAGTGACTGGGGGTATTGGAGGAAAGTGGGAGTACTTGGAGAAAGATTGAGAGAGAGACTGGGGGTTACTGAGAGTGACTGGGGGTATTGGGAGAAAGTGGGAGTACTTGGAGAAAGATTGAGAGAGAGACTGGGGGTTACTGAGAGTGACTGGGGGTATTGGAGAAGAAAGTGGAGTACTTGGAGAAAGATTGAGAGAGAGACTGTGGGGTACTGAGAGTGACTGGGGGTATTGGGAGAAAGTGGGAGTACTTGGAGAAAGATTGAGAGAGAGACTGGGGGTTACTGAGAGTGGACTGGGGGTATTGGGAGAAAGTGGGAGTACTTGGAGAAAGATTGAGAGAGAGACTGGGGTTTACTGGGAGTGACTAGGGGATACTGGGAGAGAGTGACTGGTTAAAATGTGAGAGTGGAACTATGCTAGGGTATACTGGAACAGGGTGACTGGTAGCAGTGGCATAGCGTGGGGGACATGTGTGTTTCATTTTTTTTATTATATCAGTATTTTGTTAATATACAATACTTGTGCTTGTGGGGTAACGGGGTCAATACGCTACTGGTAGAAGGGAATCATGGTGTGTTATCATGTCTACAGGTTGGGGGGGCACACAATTCTTGCCTTGCCCCGGGCGCTGACAACCCACGCTACGCCACTGGATGGGAGAGTCGCAAAGTGACTCCAGTAGACATGTGCACGGTGGTATTTTTCATTTCAGATCTTTTCGCTCTGTGAATTTTTGTTTCGGATCATTTAGAATCGATTCCCCTTTCGTTTCGGATCATTTCGGATCGTTAGCGATTCGCTCTTTCGGACCGATTCGAAATTTCGGATCGATTCGTTTTCCATTTTATATCATTTTATAGTGATTAAAAACAAAAACTAGCTGAAAAAAAAATGCAGGGGATCCTGTGAGATGCCCCCATTAACCCTTTGCTTGGGTCATATGCTGTGCCCTGTGAGATGTCCAATGCCCATTAACCCTTTGCTTGGGACATACTCTGTGCCCTGTGAGATGTCCAATTCCCATTAACCCTTTGCTTGGGACATACGCTGTGCCCTGTGAGATGTCCAATGCCCATTAACCCTTTGCTTGGGACATACGCTGTGTCCTGTGAGATACCCAATGCCCATTAACCACTTGGATGCTGAGGACGCACTGAGCGCGTCCTCAGCATTCCCGCTGGTATGCGGAGGACGCGCTGAGCGCGTCCTCCCATTGGGGTCAGCGTTCGGCCGGGTTCTGGCCGATCGCTGGCCCCCCCGGTGCGGGCTGACATCCTGGATGTCAGCCGCGCATGCGGGACCACAGCCGCCGGGATTAGGTGTCATTGCGGCAGCGCGATGACACCTAATTCAGGCCCCCCCCGCATGTGCGGAGGAGGCGCCTGAAAGGGAGGGGGGGAGTCCTTCGGACCTCTCTCCCTCCCGATCGGCGGCTCTGCGGGGGTTAACCCAGGCATCATTTGGAAGGCACAGCCTGCCCTTCCAAATGATGCCTGGCATTAACCCCTGGGGAGCTGGATCGCGAATCGGCGCTGAAAAGCGCCGGTTCGCGATCCTTTCCCGGAGCTGGCTGACATCTTGGATGTCGGCCAAGCCTCCGGGAACTCCCCCTGAGGACTGGCGTCATCGTGCGTAGCACGATGACGCCAGTCCTGGACTTAACCCTTAACTGCCACCAACGGTGGAGATAGGGAGTTCCAATGAACTCCCTATCTCCCGATCCGTGGCAGTTAGGGGTTAAATTGCCGTTCCAACGATACCAAACATGAAAGTGAAAAATGTTGTAAAAAAAAAAAAAATGAAAAATAAAAATAAAACAAAATTAAAAAAAATTATAAAAAAAAAAATAAACACTTTTTTTTTATTTTTTTTGGTTTGTTAATGCAGCAATATTGTTCCCATTTCAATTATAATGTGAACAATGATGCTGCACTAACGATTTTTGTATGCGGTGCGTTTGTTAAAAATAGTGTAATTTTCCCCCAAAAAAAATGTAACGAGACCCCATCTCTAATTTTTTTAACAAGCGCACCCCATACAAAATATAACCGCAATTGCTCGCATGTTAAAATGTGAAAAAAACACTTTACACATTGTAAATTATTGAAATACATATTTTATTGCATTTTTTGTTATAATATATACAGACAGGTCATGACGTATACATATAATAATGACATATTATGAATCTACCGAGTCTGACGAAAAGAACGATATATAATATGTCTGGGTCATATACTAAAATAAGCCTTCAAAACACGTTTAAACATGATGAGCAAAACCGATAAAAATGACCTCAGCACAGGGGCGGGAAAAGCCTCAGCAGCGAAAGGGTTAATCCATTGCTTTGTCTTGAATTGCATAGATTTTTTTTAATTTCGGATCATTTGGAATTGTTTTGGATCATTACCGATTGGTTCCGATTCGAAATTTCGGGCGGCCAAGTAGTTTTTCGGAAATGCTCCCGAAAACTAAAAATTTGGGATTTTCGGACGAATTCGAATTCGGAGAAACCGAAACGCACATGTTTATTATCCAGCACATTATTCCAAAGATTCTCAATGGGGTTAAGGTCTGGACTGTGCGGTGGCCAATCCATGTGTGAAAATGATGTCTCGTACTCCCTGAACCACTCTTGCACAATTTGAGCCCGATGAATCCAGGCATTGTCATCTGAGAATATGCCCGCTGTGCCATCAGGGGAGAAAAAAACCCATTGATGGAAAAATTTGCTCATTCAGTATATTCTGGGAGTCACATGACCTCATTTTATGCTGAAACATATTAATCACTGCAGTAATTATCCAATGGAAGGCGAGCACCTATTGGCTTAGATAATTCCAGGTGCATTTTTTTTTTTAGCCAGGTATTTTGAATAAAATATAAGTTGCTTTTAGATGATATCTTTTTTTAAATGTCAGATGATTCAGTTGAAAAAAATCGGGTGCTGGCAAATTTTGATAAATGGCCCCTTGATAAATTTCTGGTCAGTAAAAAACCCCCCAAAAAAATGGCTTTTTTACATGAAAGTGTATCTAAGTAATCACTGCTAGCAGGGCCGGCCTAAGACATTGTGCTGCCTGGAGCGAAGGCTGAAATGCTGCCCCCCACCACCACCACGTAACCCCAATATACGCCCACGTGACACGTCCATTGTGTTATATCATGATATTTATAACTAAGATCCAAGTATAACACTAAGTATTATTTTTTAAATAACTGTATTGCGATAAATATGTTAAACTTGTTTTATGTAACTTAAATAGTTTAAATTGTTTTATTAAACAGCAAAACAAATTGTGATTATTACAATTTTAACAAAAAAACAATATTGCACTCAACAATATATCAACTTAAATATTTGCTTCCGTGCAAATTGGGTATATACATTGCTTGCCAGCTCACATGGATATATATTGCCAGCTCAGCACATGGGTACATACACTACCAGCTAGGGATGTGCGTTTCGGGTTTAAAAATTTCGGAATTTTCACGAAATTTCCCGATTCGTGGATTCGGATTCGGACGATTTTCCGAAAATTTTCGGATCCGAAAACGGCAGATCCGAACAAATTTTTCGAGCCGAAACGAAAACTTTTCAGAATTTTCGAATGGACTAGAAATGTGTAAAATAGAAATTCATTTTCGTTCCATTCGTGATTTCGGTTCCATTTCAGTAATTTCGGACATCGTATTTATATCGCTGATTCTGTAATTAAATTTTGTATCATTCCCATCTCAATGTATCCTTCCTGGAAAACCAGAGAAATCTCAATATATCCTTCCTGGAAAACCAGAGAAATCTCAATGTATCCTTCTTGTAAAACATGAGAAATCTCAATGTATCCTTCCCGGGAAACCAGAGAAATCTCAATGTATCCTTCCTGGAAAACCAGAGAAATCTCAATGTATCCTTCTTGTAAAACATAAGAAATCTCAATGTATCCTTCTTGTAAAACTAGAGAAATCTCAATGTATCCTTCCTGGGAAACCAGAGAAATCTCAATGTATCCCTCTTGTAAAACCAGAGAAATCTCAATGTATCCTTCTTGTAAAACCAGAGAAATCTCAATGTATCCGTCTTGTAAAACCAGAGAAATCTCAATGTATCCTTCTTGTAAAACATGAGAAATCTCAATGTATCCTTCCCGGGAAACCAGAGAAATCTCAATGTATCCTTCTTGTAAAACATGAGAAATCTCAATGTATCCTTCTTGTAAAACATGAGAAATCTCAATGGCAGAATTATCGTATCAGCAGAATTATCGTATCGTAGAATTATTGTATCCGAAAAAACATTACTTTATGTCAAAACTAATAGACAATTTGAAACAAGGAGAACAGACGTTCCGAAAAACACGAAAATTTCCGAAATCATGAAAAAAAAGTCGATACGAAAAACGAATCAAAACGAACCGAACCGTAACGGAAATCGGCCGAAACGAGTCGAAACGAAAATTTACAAAATCCGAACGACCCGCACCGAATCGAACTGAAAAAAAAATCGGTGCACAAGCCTACTGCCAGCTCACTTGGGTATATACATTGCTTGCCAGCTTACATGGGTATATATATTGCAATGCCAGCTCACATGGGTATATAGATTGCCAGCTCACTTGGGTATATATAGCCAGAAGCTCACAGGTATATAATATATTATTGATTGCCAGCTCACTTGGGTATATATTGCCAGAAGCTCACAGGTATATATTATTGATTGCCAGCTCACTTGGGCATATATTGCCAGAAGCTCACAGCAGTGGTGTATTTTGGCCTAGGCCAACAAGGCCTAGGCCTAGGGCGGCACTTTCCAGGGGGCGGCGGCCCGCACTGGTGGCTCCACCCCTAAAAAAAAATTATTATTTTTTTTTTTTACTTTTACAAAGTATTTTGCCAGGAAGGATACATTGAGATTTCACTAATTTTCAAGCATGTCCTGGGTAGGCAAGGCCTAGGCTTTCACTTTCCAGTGGGCAGCAAAAAACCTCACTACTAAATGGATTACTCACAGAGCACCGAAATGACGCCAACATTTTGGTGTTCTGTAGTTCCCTGCACTTCGGGGAATAAAATTTCCCCACCCTGCAGTGAATTCACGATTCACCGCAGGGTCCCCAAAGTGAATGGAGTCGGCCGCTGAATGCTGCCACCGCAAACCCGTGGCCTGCTGTTTTCAAAAGAACTACTGAACGAAAATGTCTGGAATTTACATATAAGATCCTATGATTGATAATAAAAAGTTCTGTTACAGAAAAAAGAAAAACCGCTATTAAAAAAAAGGGGGGGGGAATCTTGCTGAAAAATTACTAAAAGGTACTAAAAAGAAATCAATAAAGACTTTTTTTACTGCAGATTAAAATAATAAGTGGTTTATTAGATATTGCATAAAAACGGGAATATTTTTAACATTGAAACCTATGGGGTCCGCCTGAATAAACCTGCTGATTGAAACCACCGAGCATCAGGGCATTTCACTGCCATTTCTCTGCTGTTTGGTGTTCTCTGAATAGATTAACCATTACTTCTCTATGGGGATTTGCAATGCCTTCAAACAGCACCGTACTTGCTGGCAGTTTGCCAAACTTGTGTGTGAGCATATCACAGAGCAGTGGTGTACTTAGGGGAGTGGCGGAGGGCGGGCCGCCCCAGGTACCAGTGATTATTGGGGTGTCATTAGGGGGTACTAGGAGGTGCCACTGTCACTGTGTGTCAGCTTTGAGCTGTGTTCTCAAACAACGAGCAGCGGAGCAGGGCGTTTGCATACGGAATAAAATCGAATAGAATAAAAATCTGATGCACTCATACACACCGCACATTGCATTGCTGGGAGTTTTATTGCTGTGGATTCTGATACACTGACACACACCACACATTGCATTGCTGTGAGTTTTATTGCTGTGAATTCTAATACGCTGACACACACACCGCACATTGCATTGCTGGGAGTTTTATTGCTGTGGATTCTGATACACTGACACACACCACACATTGCATTGCTGGGAGTTTTATTGCTGTGGATTCTGATACACTCATACACACTGCACATTGCATTGCTGGGAGTTTTATTGCTGTGGATTCTGATACGCTGACACACACCGCACATTGCATTGCTGGGAGTTTTATTGCTGTGGATTCTGATACACTCATACACACTGCACATTGCATTGCTGGGAGTTTTATTGCTGTGGATTCTGTGATACACACTGCAGATTACTGTGAGTTTTATTGCCCTGGAGCTCTGGGATACGCTCATACACACTGCACATTACTGTGAGTTTTATTGCTGTGCAGTTCTGATATGCTCATACACAGTGCCAATTTCTGTGGGTTTTATTGCTGTGCAGCTCTGTGATACACTCATATGCAGTGCACGTTTCTGTGGATTTTATTGTTCAACCAATTAGAGCGGCTGTGATCCTGTATACTTGACATGCGTGGCTGTTCTTTGTAAAAATGCTTGAATTTAAACATTTCATAATTTTATTTATCTCAATAGATACATTTGAAATGATATACAAAATATACAAGTAGGCACTTAGTATCCACTTTTAATATATAGAGAGGAAAAGGCGGAGCTCTAAGAGGAAAAGGTGGAGCTTAAATAGGAAGGGTGGGGATTAACCAGGAAGAGGTGTGCCTTTGACAGGAAGGGGTGCCTCAAATTTAAATTAGGGGGTGCACGAGTTTAGTCAGGCCTAGGGCAGCACAAAACCTAAATACACCACTGGCTCACAGGTATATATTATTGATTGCCAGCTCACTTGGGTATATATTGCCAGAAGCTCACAGGTATATATTATTGATTGCCAGCTCACTTGGGTATATTTGGCAAATTGCCCCCGGGGCCAGGCCAGCTCTCACCTCAGGCGGAGACCTGCCCCCCACCCCACTTACTTTTGCAGTCTGTCATTCTGTTACAGCGCTGGCCTGGGCAGTGGCTGGTCCTCCTCCATCCAGGGTCTTTCAACACGAGATCCGGCCGGTCAGGGGTCTCACAGTCACCACCATCCTGCCCTCTCCTCACCACAACAGCATGCGTGCGCGCCTGCCCTGGAGCCAGGAAGTGTCACGACGGGTCGGGAAGGAAGAGGATCTATTTGCGCCGCCACCCACACTCCAACGGATGCATGCCTAGCATGCGTATGGGTGGGCGCGGCCAGTGCCGGCGCCGGCACGCAGTGTAGCAACGCGCCTGCCGCCACACCACATTAGATGCTGCCGTCGCCGCACTGGCTAAAACATAGTGCAGCAGCGGCACCGGGAAATAAACCACGTAGAAGATGGTGGGTGGGCGGGCGGGCGCAAAATTTCCCGCTTTTCAAATCTCCCGCCTGGAGCAAGCGCTCTGCGCTGTTCCATCGTCAGGCTGGCCCTGACTGCTGGCAATCCTAACTAAAAAAAAAAAACAGACGTCAAACAGAAACTGAGCCCTAACCCTAACCCTAGAACTTTTTAGAGTTAGGGTTACATTGCATTTCATAAATTAATACTTAAATTCAATTTGAGGGTATTCAACGTGTTTTCAGGGTGATTTTCCATGTTCGCTGGCCTGTAAATCTATTTATCACCACCTGGCAGCATTGAAAATAGGCATATCGATAAACTCGAATTCAGTCTCTAAAACCGATATTAATTCCATTAAAAAGCAAAGCCGGGAGAGATGATATGTGAGCCGAGTTTTTAATGGGAATCCAAATGTTTGTAAATCCAATTCTGAATCTCCCCAACCAAGCAATTGCAGAAAAGGTGTCGATTTTGGAATTCAGGCTGAATTAAATCGAGCACTTAGACCGAGGCTGTCAAACTCAGGCCCCCCAAATGTTTCTGAACTACAACTCCCATGATTCCCTGGCTATTTATTGCATTGAATGAATTCTGGGAATTGTAGGCCTCAACATATGGGAGGCCGAGAGTTTGACATTATTGTTATTTATTTATTTATTCAAAGCGAAAGAGCAGAAAATCCAATAATAATAGCAATACAATACAGCAACTAATAAAATATAAAGTCAACATCTAAAGTAAAACTGTACAATATCAAAGCACAACGTCAGCGAAGTATCTGACCTTTTCCTAAATGAGAGTATACATCAACATAATCCTCAAATGAGACCAAAATGAGCAAACATACCACGCGGGCAGACCCAGTGAACAGAAAAGTGTCAAATAGAATGTCGTGAGCAAAGCAAATGCAAACCAAAACAAAAATAACAAAACAAGCAAAATACAAAAAGTGGGTGGAGGGCGTTTGGGGGTGGAAGAGCTGTACATTAAGGTCCCCAGATGTGAGAAACTGCCGAGAGATAGAAATTGGTAAGAAATAAGTTACAATGACCTAACAACAGCAAAGTACTATTAGCGACAGCTCTTTTATGAAAATCTATCAGGTCTCTGCAACGATAGGTGAAACTCAGGAGAATTGGCAGGAGAAGTAAAAATTCTAGGTCAAAATAGCCAAACCAGAAAAAATCTCTCATTTATCTCACTTTCCAAATCGGTTATTTGGTCTAGATTTTTCTCTTCTCCTGCCAGTTCTCCTGATTTTCACCTTTCTTTGAATAGACCTGTATGTGTGTGGTTACAACATGAAGGAAATAAATTGTACAAATCGTGTTGTCACGGGGATGTACTGGAAGAACCTGTTTCGTAAATCCATTTCAATAACCTTGACACTACATAATCCATTATGCTGCTGTGCCCCACAACATGACTAACGCACCCATCGCTTTTGTATAATCTGGTGGATCGAGACATGCCCTTCATGGTTCTTGCCTCAGTTCACCTGCTTATCCGGTTTATCACATCATCTCTGGAGCTTGCTGTCCTACCTGACCAGTTTGTTTCAGTTCATTTTCCCACGCCCTCTAGAAAATCTGGTGTATGTCTGATATTTACTCACGATTCTTAATCGCAACACAAAAGCGGGTGGAAGCCTTATGAAACGGAGATCTGACTCCTTCCGAAAAGTGCCAAACCTTCCATTAGGTTGATTTCTAGGAAAACTCTCCTTCTTTCTTTCCGCAATAAGTTGGTAAGAGGAGGAGTGTATTTGTGCATAGGCCAACTCCGGGCAATATTCCAACCTTAGTGTTAACTTTTCCAGAGATGGTGTAAACTTAGCAATTCCATAGAATTCATGGCTCTCAGAAGATAACACCAGAGTTGGTATAGGGCCCTTTCTTCTGGGCCTAGAACAACAGATTGGTTCGAACGGGGGACATATTTTCTTTTCCCCCATTGTCCTTCCTTTTAGGCTAGGGTCAGACGAAAGCAGTTTTAACGTGCGTTTAGACGCACGAAATCACGGCCGTGCTAGCAGCAGATGACGTCCAATGCCGGGGAACACACGAAGTACGGCCGCACGAAGGTTCGTCCGCGCAACGCAAGTGGCAAACGAACGCATTTTTTCTAGAACGTCAAACCTCTAGTACGGACGTACAGAGTGCGCTGCGTCCGCTAGCGGCGTGTGTGCGTGATTAGGAGACGTCAGACGCTGCTAATGTCCGGCTAACATAACGTCCAGACACAAAAAGTGTTTTATTGATGATCCGTACAAAATCACGGACGAAAAGGCGCATCGTATGACCGCTATCGCGTATTCCGTGAAAAAATACGTCCATTCGTTCGAACGCACTTTTTCAAAGACAACGCGAAAAATGCGTTAGTCTGACCCTAGCCTTAGCGGTCCAATATATTTAGACTATGCAGTTGTATATTAGTTCTTAACCCCTTCACTACCAAAGGATTTTCCAAAACAGCACTGTCAGGAACCAGTGGTTTCTTGGAAAACCATTTTTAATGAATTACACAGTAAGAAATATTTGGAAATATTCCCAATGTATTCCTTACTGTAATAACCTATATAGCAGGGAGATGTCGCCATCTACCGGCCAAAAGGAATTACTGCAGTTCAGGTCTCTGTGCAGGATCAGCTGGGGAGATGTCATTCAGGCACATCCCCAGCTGGTTTGAAAAAGGGGTTATCCAGAGACAGTCAATCTGGCCCCGAACAGGGAATTTTTCCGTACGGTGACATTTCGGGGCCATTCAGCTATTTGGAGACCAGGCAAACTGCCAGCCAGTACAGTGCCTTTTTGAAGGCAGTGAAATCCCCCATAGAGAAGCAATGGTTAATCTATTCAGAGACACCGAACAGCAGAGAAAAATTGCCGAAGTGCCTTGCTGTTCGGTGGTTTCATTCGGCAGGTTTATTCAGGCAAATCCCATAGGTTTCAATGTTAGAAATATTCCTGGTTTTATTCAATATCTAATAAACTATTTAGTATTTTAATCTGCAGCAAAAAGTCTCTTTATTTACAGATTTCTTTAGGTCTTTTAGGCATTTGTTGGCAAAAAATTTACCCGCTTTTTTTTTAATAGCGGATTTTCTTTTTTCTGTAACAGCCCTTTCTATTATCATTCATAGGACCTAATATGTAAATTCCAGACATTTTCGTTGAGTAGTTTTTTTGCAAACAGCGTTTCAATTTTGAAACTTTCCATAATTTTTTTAAATTGTGCGTCAGCTTGTCGGCTTTTTCCGGCAGCTGGTCTGCGCTGTGTCCGGCGGCTCATCAAATTTTTCTGGACGTCTTCGGCCTGTTTTTTTGCGGCGGTTCATGTGATCTGATACTTCAGATCATATTGGATGTGTTTTTCGGAAGGTTTTCGGTGAGGTTTTAGCAGCTTTGCGTCTGTTTTGTAGTGGATTTCCAGGTCTGTTCCCTGCACTCCGAGGACCCTGCAGTGAATGCTGAATTCACCGCAGGGTGGGGAGATTTGAGTTCCCGAAGTGCGGAGAACAGGAGAGCACCGGCGACATTTCGCTGTTCTCTGAATAACCCTAAAGTGATAGCACCTCATGCATCATGCCCACGGTGCTAAAACTATGGGGGCATGTTCTGCAGCCCAAATGCTGTTTAATTTTGTTTGCGATAAAAAAAAATAATTCCATTGCTCCTGTGGAACAGCATATTGGTCGCACTCAATATCAGGGCTCTGGGAGATGGCTCGCAGATCGAGCATAGTCGATCTTGGTAGTTAAGGGGTTACCAGCTTTAATAGGTTTACACCTAGACTCAGATCTTGCTCTGTAATTTATTTTTATTTTTTTCAGTGTGACTCGTTTAGCCAACTTTCCCTAATTTTTGTCTTTACGTTGCCCGGGATTTCTCCAAATCTTAACGGAATGGAAATATTCCGGATCCGACGTGCCTTGCATTAATCTGCCCATGTCCATGGCGCTAAAGATTCAATATTGACATATTTCATTAGATTCCGGGTTCATTTCAATTAACCCACAGCGAGACCATTGAGCCTCTAACACCGGCAGACGCGAGTCTATAATGCAGATTAAGATAGGAAATGGCTCAATTAGCCGTTACATGTTACATTTGACTCTGATTGTAATGACATCCGTGAAACGACAGAAAGCAACGGGCAACTTAGGTCGTACAAGCGTACTGCTATTCTTCCTTCATACAGCCGTGAGAATCATTAATTACTAATTTATCAATAAAGTGAATTAAAAAGAAAAAAAATGCTAATGATACATTTTATCCTACACAAACTGACTATCAGTAATGAAATAAGTGTCATGGCCAGAGGCGCTCTTTTAACAGGATTTCTATTTTCTCCTCCCCAACAATTAAAGCTTGATAAGATTAGGTTCCTGCTAAGAAGACCCTCTGGGCTGGGTTATTCTCTAGCATTTTCTATGATTTTTCAATTTAGACATTTCATTTGGATTAAATCTAGCAGTTCTTTACAAGATATTGCAATGTCGGCGACATTTCGGTGCTCTCTCGTTCCCCGCGCTACCCTGCACTTCGGGGAATCAAAGTTCCCCATCCTGCGGTGAATTCAGTATTCAGTGTCCCCGGAGTGCAGGGAAAACCCGGCGAACACCTACCAAATACCTGTCGAAAACTCACCGAACACTCACCGTAAACCCGCCGGAACCACTGCAAAAAACACGCTGAACATGTCGGAAAAAGCCGATGACCCGGCAATCACAGCGCAGACCAGCCACCGGAAAAAGCCGATAAGCAGACGAACGCGTAAAAATACAAAAAACAATACGCATGAAAGTGTGAAAATTTAAAAACTGTTTTCAAAAAAACTACTCAACAAAAATGCCTGGAATTTACACAGAAGATCCTATGAATGGTAATAAAAAGGTCTGTTACAGAGAAAATAAAAAACGCTTTAAAAAAAAACGAAAAACAAATTTGCCCGAAAAATTCTGAAAAATGTCTAAAAAAAATCAATTAATAAAGACACTTTTTTACTGCAGATTAAAATAATAAGCGGTTTATTAGATATTGGATTAAAACGGGACTATTTTTTAACATTCAAACCTATGGGATTCACCTGAATAAACCGGCCGAATGAAACCACCTAACGGCAGGGCAATTCGGCAACTTTTCACTGCTGTTCAGTGTCTCTGAATAGATTAACCATTGCTTCTCTATGGGGATTTCACTGTTGTCGAACAGGAACCGGACATGCAGGCAATTCGCCAAAATTTGGGGAACTGCCTGCTCTCTGAATAGCCGAATGGCCCCGAAATGTAAACGTACGGAAATACACTGCTCGGTGACATTTTGGGGCCAGATTGTCTGTCTCTGAATAGCCCCTTAGATTTCGCAGGCATGGAAAAATGCACAAATATAGGTGTAAATTATAAATGCACATTGATACGGTGCAAAAAGAAAACCAGAATTCAAAGAAATTATTTGAATGAGCATTAGATCGGAAAGGAAATAAGTGAATTATTATGTGAATGGGCGACCTTTACCATTCCTTATGGTTCCTAATTTACTTTTTTAATCCCCCTTCACTGACAACCACTTTTTGTTGAAAACTATTTTTAGCAGAACATTTATTTGAAACATGGGATGCGAAGTTTATGATTTAATACAGGGTAACATCGAAATTGTTATTCTGAGATATTTAGAACATTAAAAAAATGTATGTTTGTTCATTTTTAATCATTCATGAATTTGTTTATCCTTTACAGAAATATTACTGGGATTAAAGGTTCTAAACGCTAGATGGTGTCGCTTATCTCACACGGGGTCTGCATTATCAGCATACAGGCAAAAATAGCCTTTGTGTCAGATGCAGTAAATGTGCTGCAGACAGAT
Organism: Leptobrachium leishanense; assembly: GCA_009667805.1. Classification (NCBI taxonomy): domain Eukaryota; kingdom Metazoa; phylum Chordata; class Amphibia; order Anura; family Megophryidae; genus Leptobrachium; species Leptobrachium leishanense. The sequence continues at coordinate 312,717,012 of CM019067.1, forward strand.
AATAAAATTGTGAGATCTCCTGCTTATGGGGGTTTGATGTGATCATAATAAGATTATTAGCAATGCAATATCTGTATGTGCTGCATAATGCCTGTGTATGGCAATTACAGCAACAGCTTGTATCTGTATGTGCTGCATAATGCCTGTGTATGGCAATTACAGCAACACCTTGTATCTGTATGTGCTGCATAATACCTGGGTATGGTAATTACAGCAACACCTTGTATCTGTATGTGCTGCATAATGCCTGTGTATGGCAATTACAGCAACACCTTGTATCTGTAGGTGCTGCATAATGCCTGTGTATGGCAATTACAGCAACACCTTGTATCTGTACGTGCTGCATAATGCCTGTGTATGGCAATTACAGCAACACCTTGTATCTGTATGTGCTGCATAATGCCTGGGTATGGTAATTACAGTAACACCTTGTATCTGTATGTGCTGCATAATGTCTGTGTATGGCAATTACAGCAACACCTTGTATCTGTATGTGCTGCATAATGCCTGTGTGTGGGAATTACAGCAACACCTTGTATCTGTATGCGCAGCATAATGCCTGTGTATGGCAATTACAGCAACACCTTGTATATGTACTGTACAGGGATTTTCACTCAATATATCTCGCTGAATCTTATCCCTGTACAGCATCGAGAGACCCCAGTGCTCTTCCTGTATTCTGTCCTCTACCTGGCTATTATAATGTAGTAGTAAAGTTTGTTGAGCTTTTTGTTACAGTGAGGGTGAGAGCTGCTCCTTGTTGCTTGTTTACAGTAAGATAGGGTGTAATACATAAGGAAAAGGCAGTGGATTTAAATTCTCCACAGGGGCACACCAATCCTGCATAAAAAGATATGGATATGCATTAAATGGTATTTTTTTATTTTGTTATGCTAATGACTGCTTTTCAATGTATTACAATGCAAAATCGACTTAACTCGATTTTGGGAGTGAATTAATTAAATTTAACCATCTTTTTTTCACAATGAATACTTATAACAGAAGCAGACGTATGGCATACCTAGGAAATGTATTTTGTGACTGTGCGAAAAGGAAGTGGCAGGAAGCTCGTATTTCTGAAAAGTCTTATTTCAAGGTTATAAAAAAAGGCAAGATCATAAAAGTATTAAACATTGCAACCAATAAATAAGGTTTTATATGTGCAATGTGGCCGTACAGGACCTGTAAAGTATGTCAGTGGTGATTTGTAGCTGTGTAACGTATGCGTTGTTAAGATTAGATAGAGGCAGAGCATGCTTTTTAAACTGCATATACATTATGCTATGTAAAAACATGAAGCTAATATGATTTATTTAATAATACGTCGATTGTAAATTCCCACGAGAATAGGGTTCTCTATTCCTCCAGTAACTGTTTGTCATATGTCACCCTGTCTCAAAGTTGTGTAGCATTGTCTCACATTGTACCCATTATTCAGCGCTGCGGAATATGTTGGCGCTTAAAGAATCAGCTTTGACATAAGTTTTATTCAACACAACACATAAAATAGGAATAAACAGTGGTAGTCATTTCATATGTGGATTCAGGTAGAGGTTGAGAACCTGTGATTCAGAATGCTTGGAACCTTGACTATTCCGGATTTCGATTTCTTCTGGTATTCGGAATCCAGGCGGATTCCAGAGCTGGAGGGGAGGGGGGACGCGACCAGGGAGGGGGGTGAAGTAAGACAGACACTGTTGCATTAAGAGCAAAATAAAAGCAAGGAGAAGCTGGGCAGCTCTTTGTGAGAGACGTGCTGTACATTGTGACAGTTTCCACCACTCCACCCAGCGTCACCAGCAGCTAGGATTTCTTAATTTTCTGGCTGCCGGTCACCAGGTCTGTCATTAGTGACGTCAGCACACAGAGAGCTTGCCGACTTCACCCTCTCTATGACCAATCGCTGTAATGAGCGTTCTTAGAGAGGCAGCCGATGGATGGGATCTGAGCGTGTGCGCAGCTCCGATTTGTCGTTCTGCACAGGCGCTACGGAAACTAGCGTACATAAAATGTGCAAGTCTGGTAGCACTGCACAATTTACGTTTCTAACACTATGCAAGTTGCGTAGGAGCACAAATTGTGTAGAGAAGCTCCAGGGACTTCCAGGGTTGAGAGTCCGTAAGCTGAAGAGGAGGAGCTATTGGCGGTGTGGGACAAAACTCCCTCCACCACAACCTCAGACTCTCCTAATCTCTCCAGTCCTTCAAGAAGTCTCTGAAAACACATTACTTTAAAGAAGCCTATGGTTCATTTCCTGCTCCATCTTCCCACACAGCCCACATGCGCCCCAAATACTTCATGCCCCTCTACTCACCCTCACCTAGTGTGTCACCTGTCACGACAACTACGCGCGCACTACGAAAGGCGCTGGTTAAGCAACTCACTATCCGTCTATCCTAGACCCAAACAATGACTACGAGGACAACAACCCCCTTGCGCGCATGTGCCTAACTACCCCGACAACAACTCCGCTCACGACACGCACGTAAAGCATGATGAAGTGGTCCCAGGATTGCAATGCCGTACCTGTTTTCTCTCGACCTGGGGTAGCGACTACGTTTCCCACAATCCTTACACCCACTTTCTTACTCTATTCTTTATGCTGCCACCAGTTCTCACAAACACTAAGCGCGCTGCAGCGAGAGACTCAGGGATAAGCAATCCACTATCTGTCTATCCTAGACCCAAATAATGACTACGCGGACAACAATCCCCGCGTGCTTAACCCAACCATCCCCAGCCACCGCAACTCCCAATTTAGTAGATACTCGAGCTTAAAACAAAAAAACAATAATCCAGTCCCTTCAGTTAGCGTGGATCAAATCAGACAGAAGCAGAACTTAATAAGTTATATTTATTAGGATAACCAAAAATGATCTCAGTGCATTTTGTTACAGAAAAAATGGATATGATATATCAATTACACACAAACAGCAAATAAAAGAAACAGGATTAAAACCACAGACCCGTACTCATGTCAGTAAGCTAACAGGAGCATCCGTGTACCCCTGGGGCTGGGGATTTGAAGACTGGCACAGCTTCTCACATTCTTAGGTGACCCCACAGAAACAAGCCCTGAGCCCATGCTTGGCTCAGGTATATATAGGCTGCCTTGTCCCTCTGGAGGACAGCCCCTATTTTCTACTTTTGTGCACTACATTTCCCAGACTTCCCTTTTCCTGAGCACACTTAGTGCGCTTCGTCATTAACTTGATTCCCAAAGTTTGTCTCTAGAGATCAAAGGAGATGATTGCTTCTTTGAAATGCCCTGACCCCTTGCAGCTTGGTGCCATGCCTTCTGTAGCCAGGACTCCAAGGTGTGAATATAGGACACAGGACTACCCAGTTCACCAAATGGGTTATTGCTTTTATTCACACCTTTCGATGGTTTCACAGAGAAAACAGTCACTGACCTGTTAATTGTTTCCTTTGAACAGGCTAGAAACTCAGGCATTGATTCACTAGGCAGCTGGGCCAACTGGGCACTTCCCAGATATGGACAGACCCAGATATGAATATGCCTATGTAGAGAAGATATGTATGTACAGGTATATAGATACATAGTCACAGGTAAATACGTCTATACCTATCACGATAGAGATACAGATCCAATCTGTCACATCACCCATCTCCTCTTAGATTGTATACTCTCGAGCAGGGTCCTCTCTCCTACTGTTCTGTGTATAGCGTATGCATATTTGTTATTCTGTCTCTACCATTGTACAGCACTACAGAACTTGTTGGCGGTTTATAAATGCTTGTAACTGTAACAAAAGGTGAGTATAATCACCGAAAATTAACAAAATTAAAAAAATAATTGGGCAGAGGTTTATTATTTATTTTATTTATTTATTTATAAAGGATTTTACCAGGAGGGATACATTGAGATTTCTCTCATTTTCAAGTATGTCCTGGGTTCAAGGACATTGAACTGTTACAGTCATTGCATTTTATTACTTTGTATTTCTGTAAGATATGAAAAACAAAACACGAATATACAGATTAACACAGATAACAAATAAATATGTAGGAAATATAGTCACTATGTTACATGTTTACAGGTGCATTCTGTATATAGTAACTATGTTACATGTTTACAGGTGCATTCTGTATATAGTCACTATGTTACATGTTTAAAGGTGCATTCTGTATATAGTCACTGTTACATGTTTACAGGTGCATTCTGTATATAGACACTATGTTACATGTTTACAGGTGCATTCTGTATATAGTCACTATGTTACATGTTTACAGGTGCATTCTGTATTGAGGTATGTTAATAAAGATCTCTTAAGGGACTTTAGACTGGGAGAAGATTCATGGCGTCTGGGAGGTTATTCCATAACTGCGGTGCTCTGTAGGAAAATGAGGATCGAGACACTTTCTTTTTGTATTGTGGTATTGCAAGTAAGGTGCAGGTCCTGGATCATAGGTTATAGGATGAGGGAACTGCTGGGGAAGCAGTCTATTCAGGTAGGGTGGCAGCTTCCTAGAAAATATCTTAAACACCAGGTTGGAAAGGTGTCACAATGGTGGGTCATGTAGTTACATTGTAGCACAAAGTGGCAGAATAAGTTATACAATGTTTGTCAGCTCAGCAGCACCTGCCCACTTAATTAAGGGCAAAGGATAAGGATCTCTAGTATTAATAGAGTATGCCTTTAATATTTGACACACACTGTATATATAGAATGTATACAAAGTTACAGTCTTTGAATCCGTTATACGTATGTCCTGCATAGAACGGATCAAAAGAACTGGCCATTGTAAAACATATTAAACTTGGTACATGCTGCGAGACTGAATATACTCGTAAAATATTTTACTAGAACTCAGTAATGAACAAATATGGTAATGCTGTAAAACAAACGACTTAGTCTATGTCAGAAAGAACCCTTAGAGACTCGAGTAAATCTATCTCCTGCGATATACTCCAAAGCCATGCCGTGATCTGCACGCGCCGAGAGGGATTACGCAGAAAATCTGGAATTCTGCAGAATCGAAAAGAACGTTAAGAATGCTAAGTCAAATTAATGGATTTTCAAGACACGATGAAATGGATATAATTGATTTATTTTGGACATGAAATTAAGAATTGCGTTTGTTTTTTATTCTCAGTGATTTCCAACCTGCATAACAAAGCCCCGGGAGATTAATACGCCGAATGTAGAGGTGTTGGCTGAAATGCAACTTAGAAAATATATAAAGTGAAAGATAATAATGTTTACGAGGGGCTATTTTTCCTTAAAATGTGCAACGTTACGATTGCAACTCATTCCATTTGTAAATATTTATTAAATGTATGTGATTAATGAGGATCATTGTTGAAGGCAATAAATCAGCAATTTGTGGAAAAAAGTAAGGTGTGATTCACAAACGTCAATGCCCACCACGCAACACAACAGTAAAAATCACCATTGTTGTATTTATGGTGAACTTGATTATCCATGGAAGAAAAACCTTGCTTGCAACAGCAGGCAAGGTTGCTGCAAACAACAGTGAACAATGGTACCACCATTACTCTTCCGTAAAAAAGTGCAAACTATAGTGATTCTCCATTTACCATAGATGGGGATACACTTTGGCGATGATCTCGGTAGACCGCCTATACAAATTACGGCGAACACAACGGAAGAGAACAAACCTTCGACTGACACAAGTGGATTTTATAGGGGAAATGTCACTATATTAGTACAGCAAAAACTATGGTGGAAACATCATTAAATCTTACCCGGAAAACTACGCTGAAGAACTTCGGCAGAAATGACAGCACAAAGAACAAGAAAAAGTATGGAGAGTTATGGTGGCCATTCCCGAAAGAGTGAATTCTCCATAGTTTCACTCTGCAGTTTGAGCACTGCTTACACAGAATTCTAAAATTTGGAAGACTCCAAAACTGGAATTTTATGTGAGATAGATAGATACAAGAGAGATAGATTGATAGATATGAGAGATAGATATAGAGAGATAGATAGATAGATATGATAGGTAGATAGGTAGATAGGTAGATAGGTAGATAGGTAGATAGGTAGATAGGTAGATAGATAGATAGATAGATAGATAGATAGATAGATAGATAGATAGATAGATATGAGAGATAGATAGATAGATAGATAGATAGATAGATATAGAAAGAGAGTGTCATGACCCTGGCCTAGCATATGTGCAGAAGTGTGGGTGTGAGCCCAAGATGCAGTAAGTATAGCAGATAGGCAGGATACAGGGTAAGAGGGTTTATTTGTAGCAACAAATAAACAGACAAGAAATCATACAGAAGGCTCAGAACAAAACCATAGGAGGAGGCTAGGGGTAGTGGGAATGGGAGAACTGGATAAATACAATACAAAGGATACAGAGAACATATATTCCAGGCAATGGTACAGATGGAGCAGGCAAAAGGGCAATCAGGGTTAAGCAAGGGTCTGGTACACAGGTAGTCAAGCAATATAACAGAGGGGTACAGGGAGGCAAAGGAGGATACCGGTAAAGAATGATAATGTCCAGGAATTAGCAGAGGGAAGGCAGGAAAGTCTTTGGATCAGAGGGGTTTCAGGCAAGGATCTCTGGGAGGCAGGTCTGCAGTCTGCACTAGCTAAGCTAGGAACTTCAATGAGGAAGCGTGGGATAAGGGGCGTAGCTTCCTCTTATGCAGGACTCATCAGGCTGGATCAACTGCAGGTGAGGTTTCAGGTCCAGAACGCAAATCAGAGTCCAGAAATGAGCATGGTTCAACACAAAGTCCTGGAACCTGCATAGTTCATGCAGAACATGGCGAAAAAGGAAAACAAAGGGGGCGCCAGAGGGTCTGAGGGTACAGATCTTGACAGAGAGATAGATAGATATGAGAGATAGATAGATATGAGAGATGGATAGATATGAGAGATGGATAGATATGAGAGATAGATAGATATGAGAGATAGATAGACAGATAAATATGAGAGATAGATAGATAAATATGAGAGAGAGATAGATAGATAGATAAATATGAGAGATAGATAGATAGATAGATAGATAGATAGATAGATAGATAGATAGATAGATAAATATGAGAGATAGATAGATATGAGAGATAGATAGATAGATAGATATGAGAGATAGATAGATATGAGAAATAGATAGATAAATATGAGAGATAGATAGATAGATAGATAGATAGATAGATAGATAGATAGATATGAGAGATAGATAGATAGATAGATAGATAGATAGATAGATAGATAGATAGATAGATAGATAGATAGATATGAGAGATAGATAGATATGAAAGATAGATAGATAAATATGAGAGATAGATAGATATGAGAGATAGATAGATAGATAGATAGATAGATATGAGAGATAGATAGATAGATAGATAGATAGATAGATAGATAGATAGATAGATAGATAGATAGATAGAGATAGATAGACAGATAGATAGATAAATATGAGAGATAGATAGATATGAGAGATAGATAGATAGATAAATAAATATGAGAGATAGATAGATATGAGAGATAGATAGATATGAGAGATAGAGAGACAGATAGATAGATAGATAGATATGAGAGATAGATAGATAAATATGAGAGATAGATAGATATGAGAGATAGATAGATATGAGAAATAGATAGATAAATATGAGAGATAGATAGATAGATAGATAGATATGAGAGATAGATAGATAAATATGAGAGATAGATATATGAGAGATAGATAGATAGATAGATAGATAGATATGAGAGATAGATAGATAAATATGAGAGATAGATAGATAAATATGAGAGATATATAGATAAATATGAGAGATAGATAGATAGATAAATATGAGAGATAGATAGATAGATAGATAGATAGATAGATAGATAAATATGAGAGATAGATAGATAGATAGATAGATAAATATGAGAGATAGATAGATATGATAGCTAGATAGATAGATAGATAAATATGAGCGATAGATAGATTAGATAGATAGATATAGATAGATAGATAGATATGAGAGATAGATGGAGAGATAGATAGTTAGATATGAGAGATAGATAGATATGAGAGATAGAGAGACAGATAGATGTTTGCAATGTGAGGAAACAGGAAAAGTATCACCTATATATAGCAGGAGAAAATATATTGCATAATAATTAATTCCATCATCATTCAGTAGATTTTGATCATGTCATAGCGCAGCACTGTAACTTATATTTATTCCATTTAGCAATATACATTTTCTTTTACTTGCGATGGTTTCACCTTATAAATATATCTGGATGTAGTATTTTTTACATGCACATACTTCCCTCGTCTTCTTTATGTGGGATTATGTGTGATACGGGAAAGAACAGAAATGGATAGATTATTATGGGTGGGAAAAGCTGTGATTGACAGTAGTGCCCAAAGGCTTTGCTTGCGCGATGTTTCTAATGCACATCACGAATCCGATGCCAGAAAATGCCCGTGAGATATTATTACCTCCTGCTGCCTTTCCAGAAATTCAGGAAATAATACTCGTTCCTCGAGAATAGTTTCTCAAATTCTTTTCTCTGGTATTCCAATCTGTATTCACCTCTTCATAAAGATCATTTCTATAAAGCTGAATTCTAAGGAGTCTGCTTGAGATCAGGAGTTATTAAGATCATTTAGCTGAGACTGCTATCTATCCATATCTATAAATCTATCCATATCTATAAATCTATCCATATCTGTCTATCTATCTATCTATCAATATTTATTTATTTATAAAGTAGTTTACGAGGAAGGATACATTGAGATTTCTCTCGTTTTCAGTAAGTCCTGGGTTCAAGAACATTGAATTGTTACAGTCGTTACAGAAACACAAAGTAATAAAATGCAAGATATTAAAAAATAACACAAATATACAGATTAATACAGAAAATAAATATGTAGGAAATATATGCATTATGTTATCTATCTATCTATCTATCTATCTATCTATCCATATCTATCTATCCATATATCTATCTATCTATCTATCTATCTATCTATCTATCTATCTATCTATCTATCTATCTATCTATCTATCTATCTATCTAACCATCTATCTATCTATCTATCTATCCATCTCTCTATCTCTACAAATGTATCCATATCTATCTATTGCTACAAATCTACCTATCTATCTACATATCTATCTATCCATCCATATCTAGTATCTATTTATCTATCCATAGCTTTCTACTTATATCTATCTACATGACTATCCCTCTATCTATTTAATCTATCTATTTACAGTCATGTCCAGAAATATTGGGACATCGACACAATTCTAACATCTTTGGCTCTATACACCACCACAATGGAGTTGGAATGAAACAAACACAATGTGATTTAACTGCAGACTGTCAGCTTTAATTTGAGGGTATGTACATCCAACTCAGGTGAACGGTGTAGGACTTACAGCAGTTTGCAGATGTGCCTCCCACTTGTCAAGGGACCAAAAGTAATGGGACATAATAATAATCATAAATCAAACTTTCCCTTCTTAATACTTGGTTGCAAATCCTTTGCAGTCAATCACAGCCTGAAGTCTGGAACGCATAGACATCACCAGACGCTGGGTTTCATCCCTGGTGATGCTCTGCCAGGCCTCTACTGCAACTGTCTTCAGTTCCTGCTTGTTCTTGGGGCATTTTCCCTTCAGTTTTGTCTTCAGCAAGTGAAATGCATGCTCAATGGGATTCAGGTCAGGTGATTGACTTGGCCATTGCATAACATTCCACTTCTGTCCCTTCAAAAACTCTTTGGTTGCTTTTGCAGTATGCTTTGGGTCATTGTCCATCTGCACTGTGAAGCGCCGTCCAATGAGTTCTGCAGCATTTGGCTGAATGGGAGCAGATAATATTGCCCGAAACACTTCAGAATTCATCCTGCGGCTTTTGTCAGCAGTCACATCATCAATAAATACAAGAGAACCAGTTCCATTGGCAGCCATACATGCCCACGCCATGACACTACCACCACCATGCTTCACTGATGAGGTGGTATGCTTAGGATCATGAGCAGCTCCTTTCCTTCTCCATACTCTTCTCTTCCCATCACTCTGGTACAAGTTGATCTTGGTCTCATCTGTCCATAGGATCTTGTTCCAGAACTGTGAAGACTTTGTTAGGTGTTGTTTGGCAAACTCTAATCTGGCCTTCCTGTTTTTGAGGCTCACCAATGGTTTACATCTTGTGGTGAACCCTCTGTATTCACTCTGGTGAAGTCTTCTCTTAATTGTTGACTTTGACACACATACACCTACTTCCTGGAGAGTGTTCTTGATCTGGCCAACTGTTGTGAAGGGTGTTTTCTTCACTAGGGAAAGAATTCTTTGGTCATCCACCACAGTTGTTTTACGTGGTCTCCCGGGTCTTTTGGTGTTGCTGAGCTCACCGGTGCGTTCCTTCTTTTTGAGAATGTTCCAAACAGTTGTTTTGGCCACGCCTAATGTTTTTGCTATCTCTCTGATGGGTTTGTTTTGTTTCTTCAGCCTAATGATGGCTTGCTTCACTGATAGTGACAGCTCTTTGGATCTCATTTTGAGAGTTGACAGGAACAGATTCCAAATGCAAATAGCACACTTGAAATTAACTCTGGGCCTTTTATCTGCACACTGTAATTGGGGCAATGAGGGAATATCACACACCTGGCCAAGGAACAGCTGAGAAGCCAATTGTCCCATTACTTTTGGTCCCTTAACAAATTCCATTTGAATTTGCAACCAAGTATTAAGAAGGGAAAGATTAATTTATGATTATTATTCTGTCCCATTACTTTTGGTCCCTTAACAAGTGGGAGGCACATCTGCAAACTGCTGTAAGTCCTACACCGTTCACCTGAGTTGGATGTACATACCCTCAAATTAAAGCTGACAGTCTGCAGTTAAAGCACATTGTGTTTGTTTCATTCCAACTCCATTGTGGTGGTGTATAGAGCCAAAGATGTTAGAATTGTGTCAATGTCCCAAAATTTCTGGACCTGACCGTATATATATATATATATACAGTTGTGTTCAAAATTATTCAACCCCCACTGAAATTGAGTGTTTTGGCAAGTTTGACATTGATTTTGATCATTCAGTCATCTTGCTTACAATTAAATCAAAGAGGCACGTGTAGGTCAGACAAATATAACATAACATTTATAATGAAATAACCACAAATGTCTTTTCTGTGCTCACATCATTATCAGTTTTATTCAACCCCCAAGTGACATTCAATCTTAGTACTTAGTACAACATCCTTTTACAGTTATAACAGCTTTCAAACGTGAAGCATAAGCTTGACACAAGTGTCTTGCAGCGATCTACGGGTATCTTCGCCCATTCGTCATGAGCAAAAGCCTCCAGTTCAGTCACATTCTTAGGCTTGCGCACTGCAACTGCTTTCTTTAAGTCCCACCAGAGGTTCTCAATTGGATTTAAGTCAGGTGACTGCGATGACCACTCCAAAATGTTCCAGCCTTTAATCTGCAACCATGCTCTAGTGGACTTGGAGGTATGCTTGGGATCATTGTCCTGTTGAAAGGTCCAACGTCTCCCAAGCCTCAGGTTTGTGACGGACTGCATCACATTGTCATCCAATATCTCCTGGTACTGAAGAGAATTCATGGTACCTTGCACACGCTGAAGCTTCCCTGTACCTGCAGAAGCAAAACAGTCCCAAAGCATGATTGACCCCCCGCCATGCTTCACAGTAGGCAAGGTGTTCTTTTCTTCATAGGCCTTGTTCTTCCTCCTCCAAACATAGCGTTGATCCATGGGCCCAAACAGTTCTAATTTTGTTTCATCAGTCCACAGAACACTATCCCAAAACTTCTGTGGTTTGTCCACATGACTTTTGGCATACTGCAGTCGACTCTTCTTATTCTTTGGAGACAGCAAGGGGGTGGGCCTGGGAGTTCTGGCATGGAGGCCTTCATTACGCAGTGTGCGCCGTATTGTCTGAGCTGAAACTTCAGTACCCACATCTGACAAATCTTTTCTCAGTTCCTCAGCAGTCACACGGGGACTTTTCTCCACTCTACGCTTCAGGTAGCGCACAGCAGTCGAAGTCAGCATCTTCTTTCTGCCACGACCAGGTAGCGTTTCAACAGTGCCCTTTGCCTTGAATTTGCGAATGATGCTTCCTATGGTCTCTCTTGGTATGTTTAACATCTTTGCAATCTTCTTATAGCCATTGCCCTTCCTGTGAAGAGTAATCACCTCTTCTCTTGTCTTCCTGGACCATTCTCTTGACTTCACCAAGTTTATAACCACACCAGTAAATGTCTAGAAGGAGCTGAGTATCACAGTCATTTTAAAGCTGCCTAATTGGTGCTTATTATGCTTTATTGCTGCTCCGTGACATCCACAGGTGTTTTCAATACCTGATTGAAAACACTTGAATGAACCTCTGTTCTTCAGAGTGGTAGTCTTTAACCCTTTCGCTGCTGAGGCTTTTCCCGCCCCTATGCTGAGGTCATTTTTACCTGTTTTGCGCATCATGTTTAAACGTGTTTTGAAGGCTTATTTTAGTATATGATCCAGACATATTATATATCGTTCTTTCCGTCAGACTCGGTAGATTCATAATATGTCATTATTATATGTATACGTTATGTCATGTCTGTATATTATAACAAAAAATGCAATAAAATATGTATTTTCAATAATTTACAATGTGTAAAGTGTTTTCTTCCACATTTTAACATGCGAGCAATTGCGGTTATATTTTGTATGGGGTGCGCTTGTTAAAAAAATTAGAGATGGGGTCTCGTTACATTTTTTTTTGGGGAAAATGACACTATTTTTAACAAACGCACCGCATACAAAAATCGTTAGTGCAGCATCATTGTTCACATTATAATTGAAATGGGAACAATATTGCTGCATTAACAAACCCAAAAAAAAAAAAAAAAGTGTTTAATTTTTTTTTTTTTTTTTTTTTTTTTATTTTTATTTTTCTTTTTTTTTTTTTTTTTACAATATTTTTCACTGTAGTGTTTGGTATCGTTGGAACGGCCATGCTCTGGCCGATCCAACGATACCAAAATTTAACCCCTAACTGCCACGGATCGGGAGATAGGGAGTTCATTGGAACTCCCTATCTCCACAGTTGGTGGCAGTTAGGGGTTAAGTCTAGGACTGGCGTCATCGTGCTACGCACGATGACGCCAGTCCTCTGGGGGAGTTCCCGGAGGCTTGGCCGACATCCAAGATGTCGGCCAGCTCCGGGAAAGGATCGCGAACCGGCGCTTTTCAGCGCCGATTCGCGATCCAGCTCCCCAGGGGTTAATGCCAGGCATCATTTGGAAGGGCAGGCTGTGCCCTTCCAAATGATGCCTGGGTTAACCCCCTGTGCGCCGCCGATCGGGAGGGAGAGAGGTCCGAAGGACCTCCCCCCCTCCCTTTCAGGCGCCTCCTCCGCACATGCGGGGGGGGGCGCCTGAATTAGGTGTCATCGCTCCCCCGCGATGACACCTAATGCTGGCGGCTGCTGGTCCGGATGCGCGGCTGACATCCAGGATGTCAGCCCGCACCGGAGGGGCCAGCGATCGGCCGGAACCCGGCCGAACGCTGACCCCAATGTGAGGACGCGCTCAGCGCGTCCTCAGCACACCAGCGGGAATGCTGAGGACGCGCTGAGCGCGTCCTTAGCATTCAAGTGGTTAAGGGGTTGAATAATTGTGTCAATGAAGAATTCACAAAAGAAACATTTACTACTGTATTACAAAACCAATTGATGTCAATTTAGTTGCATATGGTTCTTTAAAAAGTCCTTGTAGGATTTCATTCTGAATACAATTACAAATGTACACTAAATTCCCTAAAACCCTTTACAGCATTGGGGGTTGAATAATTTTGAACACAACTGTATATATATTTGTGCAGAAAATCCAGCACTCACAGGTTCAGGTACACACGCCCCGGTGCATCGCCTACTATAATAGATCCAGGATGTAAATAGCAGCACTCTGGGTCTTTGAAATAAGATAATCTTTTTATTTGTAAAAGGTCAACGTTTCAGCTTACTCCCCGCAAGCTTTCCTCAGGACAATAAAACAACACAGAAATAAACCACATATATACAAAAACGAAAAACAATCAACTACTCACCCTGATTCCCTTCACCTGAAATGACTAGCATGACTGCTGGCCAACACCTCTGACGTCGTTACTACGACTCCATCTCCTGAAACCATCACCATGACAACCATGTATACACAAAAACGTTGTCATAACATGAAACCATGTGTAAAAACATAAAAAGGAAAAAATGCTGAATGGAGGAGTCAAATGCAATTACACTCCAAATAGAGAATTACTGCTCAATCATAACGGGATACACACTGAGGCTGACTGAAAAATGCATAACTAAATGCCAAAAAAATAGCAGAACAATGATTTATTCAAATTGCTATTATAATGGAAAAATAGAAAAATAGAAGAATTAGGAAAATATCTTGCCATATCTGGCCAAACCATGGCCCTAACCAACTTTGGGATATTGGCAAGTAACAGGGAAATTTAGAAAAAATATATATGCATATGTCAGTCAACCTCATCCCATATATGAAAACCTATAAACTGAACTATACCGCAATACACTATCCTAGGTGGCAAGAGGGAAGAAAACAAATGATGTTAATTTATGAGAGATATAAGGACTATAAGAAAGGGACCAAGCTGTATCTCTCATTTAACCCACGTGGAGATAGAGTATCCAGCTCTCTGATCCAGTAAGCTTCTCTACGTAGTAATAAATTACTGCGATCACCCCCTCTTCACAACCGGGGGATATGATCAATCGCTGTGAATTTCAACATGGGCAACTGATGTCCCATTTCGAGGAAATGCCTGGCTACAGGTTTGTCACTATGTTGATCCCTATACGCCGTTCTGATGGAAGCCCGATGCCCCCGGATCCGTTCCCGAAGGGTGGTATCACTTTTACCGATGTAACAGAGTCCACACGGACAGGAAATCTTATACACGACAAAGCCCGTTAGACATGTGATGCAATGTTGAATTGAATAGCTTTGTGTCTTGTGTGGATGATTAAATCTGGTGCCCAGAACCAAATGGCTACAAGTCACACAGCCAAGGCATCTGTAGCATCCATTATTCCACGGCGTGTTCATTTGGCGATCAACGCATTGTGCAGGGTCAGTTTTAACCAACATATCCCTTAGGTTTCTTGATCGTCCATAACTCATCATGGGATTCGCCCTAATGCTTTTTGGCAAACTCTGGTCGCGAGCAATTATAGGCCAATTGCGGTGGACAATTCTTTGTACCTCTCGAGAGTGTGGTGAGAATGTAGAGGTGAACACCAATCCTGATTGTGTTTTAGATAATTTCTGGTTGTTCTCACATTTCAAAAGTGCTCGTTGTAAAACAAATTTAGAGTAACCTCGTTCTCTGAATTTGGCCCACATTTCCTGAATTTGTGAACTAATGTTTGACTGGTCTGAGTTATTCCGATAGACCCGTAAAAATTGTGTATAAGGGATTGATTCCTTCAAGTGCGCCGGATGGGAGCTGTTGGCGTGTAAAATCGTGTTACGATCCGTGGGTTTTCTGAATAATGTATGTTGTATGCCATTTCCTTGTCGGTAGATACGAACATCGAGAAATTCCACTGAAGTCGAGCTGATGGTCGATGTAAGTTGAATGGGGAGTTTTAGAGTATTCACATGAGATATGATCATTTCCACTTCTTTCACCTCTAGATTAGCTATGATCAGAATATCATCGATGAATCTGGTATACAGAATCAATGAATCGCCAAAAAGAGGAATAATGTGCTCTTTTTCAAAATAATGCATATAGGAATTGGCATACATAGGTGCCACCGGGGAACCCATGGAATTGCCCATGGTCTGAAAATACCACTTATGTTCGAAGCAAAAATAATTACACGTCAGAATCAAACGTAAAAGTTCCAATGTGTATTCCACCGGAGGACCATTATAGTGAGATGATTGAATTAAAGTGTTACGCATAGCCTCCAAGCCACCTTCCAGGGGGATAACTGTATACAAACTCTTGACGTCACAAGAAAGAATAGAAATAGGGCCCTCTGGTAGACACACTTGAAATGAACTCTGGGCCTTTTATCTGCACATTGTAATTGGGGCAATGAGGGAATATCACACACCTGGCCAAGGAACAGCTGAGAAGCCAATTGTCCCATTACTTTTGGTCCCTTAACAAATTCCATTTGGATTTGCAACCAAGTATTAAGAAGGGAAAGATTAATTTATGATTATTATTCTGTCCCATTACCTTTGGTCCTTTAACAAGTGGGAGGCACATCTGCAAACTGCTGTAAGTCCTACACCGTTCACCTGAGTTGGATGTACATACCCTCAAATTAAAGCTGACAGTCTGCAGTTAAAGCACATTGTGTTTGTTTCATTCCAACTCTATTGTGGTGGTGTATAGAGCCAAAGATGTTAGAATTGTGTCAATGTCCCAATATTTCTGGACCTGACCGTATGTATATATATATATATATATATATACAGTATAAATCTATCTTTCTATTCATATCTATAATTCTATCCATAGCTATTTAATGATATATATCCAATTCTTTCTATCTATCTTTATATACATATCTATAAATTTATCCATATCTATCTATCTATATGTCATCTATTCATCTTTATAAATGTATCCATATCTTTAAATCTATCTATCGCTATCTAATTATATCTATCTATCTACATGACTATCTATTTATCTATCTGTCTATACATAACTAAGTATATCAATCTAATGTTTCTAATTCTATCTATTCAGTTATGCATCTATCCATATCTATCTAATTATTTATCCATATCTATCTAGTTATCTATCTATCCATAGCTATATAATTCTATCTATCTATCTATCTATCTATCTATCTATCTATCTATCTATCTATCTATCTATCTATCTATCTATCTATCTATCTATCTATCTATCTATTCAGCTACCCATCCATCTATTTATCTACCGCTGTGTCTTTTTTTTTCTATCATTAAATAAGAGTTGAGTTGACCTGTGAGCAAATCTTGAAAGCTGTCACTGTGTATTATATAGGTCACTATAAATCTTGTTCCAAGTTCATGGATTTTGCCATCACAAGTACTCCAGTTTAATTGAATTACATTTTTGAGTGATTTATGACACTATCGAGAAAGGTAGCCAGCTAATGGCACCTTCAATACGTCCTTAAAAGTTGACGGACACCTTACAAAACTTACCCGTAAATAAAGAATTGATAAATACCAGAATTAGAGAGGTGAATTTTAACTTTGGTTATTTGCACCAAACATAAATATTTGGATCACAGGTGTTTTATTCAACTGATTCTATCAGGGTTATTCAGAGAGCGTGAAAAGCAGGAGAATGACTGGAGAATGAAAAATTATAGGTCAAAATAGCCAAACCAGAAAAATTCTCCCTTTCATCTCACTTTCCAAATCGGCTATTTTGACCTAGAATTTCTCATTTTCCAGTCATTCTCCTGCTTTTCACGCTCTCTGAATAACCCTGTATGTTTCCTGTTCTGTCTGTTGATCGAGATTTGACTCATAAAACACATTAAACAGAACCAGCGCAATGGGTCAATAAGTCATTATTAAGGGGTTATTCACTAATCTCCGAATTTGCCACTGAATTGCACCGAATGGTGAATTTCTCAGTTTGGTGCATTTTCGGGGCAATTCGACTATTCAATAAGCTGTCAAGTCACCAAATACTGTCGAATTGATATCAAACTGTGTTGCAATTTGCCACAGTTCACAGCAATTCAGCGGCATCTGCGGCACTGAAATTGCCCCATAGAAGACTATCGTGTCTTCTATACACAGAACGCTGAACTGCACCGAAACTCCAGCAAAATACACGATTTTTGGTGTTTCAGTTTGACAGGTTTTAACAGGCGAATCTTATAGGATTAAATGTAAAAGTGTAAAAAATTTTCAATAATTTTTTTTTAATACCATTTATTGTTTTAATTTTCAGCAGAAAGCCGTTTATATCTTAATTTTTTATAAGACCTTTTTGTAGTTGTTAGACAAATTTTTTGTTTCCCTAACTTTAAAAAAGTTGTTTTTTTAAATTCTATAACAGACCTTTTTATTGTTTTTTAAAGGACCTTTTTTATTATTTAGACGCATTTTAATAAATTTTTATTAGTTTAAACACCTAATAGGAGAATGGGAGCTTCATTTATTTTTTTGCAGTTCGGTGGAATTCGCCAAGGCCACTCCTACGCTCTTCGGTGCTTTTCGGTATTCTTTGACAACATCCTGCAACGTTTTCGTGGGGCTTTGGTGACTCCATCCCCGGCGCACTAGAGTGACCATTTACTAAATAGTGATTTCGGTGAAATGGAATCGCTGGAATGCACCGAAATGCTCCAAAGGGAAAAGCAACAAAACTTCCCTGACATTTTGGTGCTTTGTGAATAGACTCTTTAATGTGCAAACAATAAAAATGTTTTTCTTGGTCTTATAAACAAAGTGCTAAGCTATTTTCTTTTTATGAACTGTATGGAAAGGCAGCTGAAAAATAATCTCTGAAATTCTTCATAATAGACACAAAGCCATCACTTATGTAACACAAACAGCAACGTAGTCCGAGTCTACGTTGGAGGCATTTTAGTCTAAGGACTAAGACTAAAACTAAATTAAGATTAGTCTCTCCCTAACTTTTCTGTCTAGTTTTTATTAGTTCACAAAAATGTCAATAGCTTTTCGTCATAGTTATAGTCAAATGTCAATAGATTTACATAATAGTTTTAGTCGCTGACTAAAATATGACTAAAACTAAATGGTATTTTAGTCAATTGCCCATAACTAAAAGTAAATTAAGATTAGTCTATCTCTAACATTTTTGTCTAGCTTTTATAAGTTGACAAAAATGTCAATAGATTTTCATTATAGTTTTAGTCAAATGTCAATAGATTTTCATCTTAGTTTTAGTCAAACTTAAATAAATTTCAGCATAGTTTAGTCGTTGACTAAAATGACTAAAACTAAAAGGCATTTTAGTCAAAGGACTACGACAACAACTAAGTTAAGAGTAGTCTCTCCCTAACATTTCCGCCTAGTTTTTTTAGTTTACAAAAATGTCAGTAGATTTTTGTCATAGTTTTAGTCAAACTTAAATAGATGTCATAATAGTTTAGTCGTTGACTAAAATATGACTAAAACTAAATGGCATTTTAATCAAAGGACTATGACTAAAACTAAATTAAGAGTAGTCTCTAACATTTTTGCCTAGTTTTTATTAGTTTACAAAAATGTCAGTAGATTTTTGTCATAGTTTTAGTCATCATAACATAGTCTGCTAAACTTTTTTAGCAGACTACTATAAACAAATATTTAAATTAATACATTTTTGTTTAAACAAAAAAAAAGGAACAATCAAGATGAGGTAATAAAATGTATTTGATGTGTGGATGAAGGAGATCCGGAAATGGAGGCCAAGATAAGTGTTTATTGTCTTTGCCGATAATCATCAATTTTAGGTCCAGGTATACATGTTGAGACTGTAAAAATAATGATCAGAAGTTATATTGGAAATTTTGAGGGATCGTGTCCAATATCAAGGTATCCAGGTACAAAAATGGACCTTATCTATTTTTCTTGACCTGGAGAATGAAGGTATGGAAGGAACTGGAAGACCACCAATTAATATGTGTAATATGAAGAGCAAAAAAAATTGTCCATTCGATGGCCAATATAATTACTTTTATAAGTTGAGTCCGAAGACACAAATGACAGTGATGGACCTTGCTTGCTTGTGAAAGATGAAGATGCTGAAATTAATCGAACACAGGGTGAAGAATTATGGAGAAAAAGGAAAAATTGTTCAGTGTGAAAAAAAACAAGAAGGGGTCAACAATACCTCGAGACTGAGGTGAAATTGTAAGGCATTAACAAGCCAAGAATGGTTGGGCTTTCACCAATCTCCACCATCCCACCAGCCATTCTCATAGGTAGTTGAATGAGGAGCATAGTGGATGTAGTGGAATATTTGGGGGGGGACTGGGTTCAATAAAACAGATTTTTGTGCACAGCTATTGCATAAATGCAACGGATTACTGTTCACCATCGATCCTCTAGTATTTACCAACATAATTATGCTGATTTGGAGATAGATTATTAAAAGAACCACATGGCAGATATTTCATTTATCATTACAGTAATTATTGCATACATGTAGAAAGCTCTCCGCCACATGACAGTCGATATTACCATCCATATGACTAGAGAAAAGACCTTTTTATCAGGCGTTCGTGACTTGGCCTGTTTGTAATTCGCTGACCTTTCAATATTAATATGACATTTAATAAAGCAATCACTACTTATTGATATATGAATTATGTTCTCCTCTGGCTAAGAGCACAGCATGACCTCTACCGATCCATCCTGAATAGATTAGGATTGAATTGTTTACGCTACGATAGACTGGATGTCAAATATCATGAGTATTAGGCATGGATTTGTGATGTTCTCCTTATTCTCACAATCATTTATTATACTATTTAAACACCTGCTAGACTTTCTAAATCTTAGTTTGGCCTCCCGTAAGGAGCTATGCTGTGCGGGACAAAGCTTTGAAATTGTGTTACAGGCGCTAATCGTAGATAAGGATTAACAGACAAAACACAATCTTGTATTTGATGTTAGGCTCATTTGTGATTTAGTTCCATGTGTGTTAGATAAAATCGAAGAGCTTGTGTTGAAAAATGGGAAAAACATTGGATTTTCCTTAATCTATATTGTTTCATCTCCAGTGGGTCTAAGGCCTTCAGGGCATGTTTACAATCACATATATGCATCGATATATGGGCACTAAATCCATCTTGCATCTACGCCAAGACGCCTTGTGTGAGTCTGAGGATGTTTTATACACCTCACATGACGCCTGCTTTGCATCATTCCATTGTTGACAGCTGCATCTTATGTCAATAATAAACCTCACCACTTTCTATGCGTCATGTTTACCTGGCACCACCAGGTGTCCTATTGTAATGGGATGAGAAGAATTTTCCTCTATTCCCTTAAATTGACCAATAGGAGTCAACTTCATTGTTTATAAGGCTTCCTCTTCCTTTTCCAAGAGGCCAGTCATGGTATCCATAACCAGAAGTGAAATATTGCCGGGCACTCTGGTGTTGTGAAAGAAATATAAAAATTACTGCTCTGGTGAAGGGTGCAAACGCTGATCCAGGTACATCAACACCATAGGCTTGTATAGAGAATAGAGGAATACGGCATTCCTATGGCGGTTCAATGAAACAGGTTTATTGGGATACAAGTTGTGGCAGTGTTGCATGAAAAAGGCCACTGTCAAGGCCGTTA
Source organism: Leptobrachium leishanense (assembly GCA_009667805.1). Lineage (NCBI taxonomy): Eukaryota > Metazoa > Chordata > Amphibia > Anura > Megophryidae > Leptobrachium > Leptobrachium leishanense. Next base: position 312,738,336 of record CM019067.1, read on the forward strand.
TCTCAACTTGCATCCCATTAAAGTTGCTCAGTTGACCCACCTTAGGAGTGTCAGATTCCTCTCTTCTCTTTACAAGTCTGTGGGATGCACTCCCATCAATGAGTTTCCCTCTGCATATCATGCGTATTTTGGCCTCTGCTTGATTTTGACTGCCCTGCTGTGTCCAAACATTGACCTCGGCTCGATTTACCAATTCCATTGCATCTCTTATCGGTATCCTTGACATGTATAAAGACTACCTTTAAGTGCAGCTCCTGTTACCAGCCCAATACATGGACCAGTTTAGGGCTATATTTTGACCTCTGTTAGCGTGCTGGATGACAATCCTATGACGTGACGCTATTATAAGTCCGATTACATTTTGTTTCTTATTTTTTTTGCATGTTCCACTTAAGACTTGATGGAACATTTCTGCCTCGTGAGGAATGCTGTCAAATTGTACATGTGATGCCTTGAGAAGAAAGACTCTATGTAATGCGTGACATGAACACTCCTAAAAAACAGCACATTGCAAAAAGTTTTCGATTCACCATGCATACTGGCATGCAAACCGGCTTAATGGCATTGCCTTCATAATTGTCAACAGAAATGGAATTTGATGAGTTTATAAAATGCTAGGAATGTGAAATCCTCTGAAACAGCATAAGATGGTTACTGTGACATCTGTCAAAAACAATTGTTGAGGTCACATTCCTAGAAATGTTCTATGTATGTACCAAAGGGTATGGTGAAATTTGTATATACAATATATGCCTGTGTGAGACACCGATTGTTGAACTCTACGGCTAGATTTTGACATTATCTACCCTCTCAGTAGCATTTTGTGATGCCATGTGTATCGTAAATGTTACGACTGTGTCAGCAAACATCAAGTACATATTTGTCTTATTGCACCTCAGTATCCAAACAAGGAGGTGTGTAGCCACAGCCAAATGTATTACCAGTTGGTTTTCTGATATCATCACCACTCCTTAAAAATCCAAGATATAAGAGGCAACTCAAAGAAATCCTGAGACTACATTTCTGATGTGACCCTAAAGGAACACTCTACACATCCTGACCACTATCAGGGTTATTCAGAGAGAGGTGAAAAGCAGGAGAATGACTGGAGAATGGAAAAATTCTAGGTCAAAATAGCCAAACCAGGAAAACTCTCCCATTCATCTCACTTTCCAAATCGGCTATTTTGACCTAGAATTTTCCATTCTCCAGTCATTCTCTTTCTTTTCACCACTCTCTGAATAACACTGTATATATTTTTAAAACGGTCAGGATGTGTGGAGTGCCCCACTTCTCCCCCTATTTTTGCTAAAAAAAAGTGGAGTGAAGTGGAGGAGTTTCCTCCATCCCATCCAGCATCACCAGCAGTCAGGAAATTTGAGTTTCCCAGCTCCCGGTTACTACTGGGTTACTAGTGACGTTGGCACTCAGGGAGCGTGTCAATGTCGATGTCTCTGTCTCTTAGACCAATCGCGTTAGAGATGGGTCTCAGAGAGGCCACGATAGATCAGAGCTGCATATGGATCCATCGTTCTGTGCAGGCACTGCAGAGTTTGCATATGTAAAGTTCGCAAGTCCCTTTGCGGTGCACAATTAGAGTTTCCTACGATATGCAAGTAGACCAAATCTTGCCACTAGGACGGAGACAACAATTCTTTTAAAGCATCCTCTACATTAAAGATAGGAAAGCATGTAATGTGGATAGAAACAGCTTTCCTGTGCAAAGGTTAGGGTCTGTTAAAGGGACACTCTACTCATCCTGACCACTTTATCTTTTTAAAGTGGTCAGGATGAGGGGAGTGCCCCTAACCCCTTCCATGCTGTCCAGCACTGGAAATATCGCTGGGTGAAGTGGAGGAGTATCGTTCCACCCCACCCAGCATTCTGACAGGCAGGATTTTTTTTAAATTCCCAGTTGTTGGTCAACAGTAGTGATGGGCCGAACACCCCTGTGTTCGGTTTGCATTCGAACTCGAACATTTGTAAAAGTTCGAATTCGAACGCGAACACAATTCAAACGCAATGCAAGTCAATGGGTCTCAAAAGTTCGAAAATTAAGGTCCCCTCCAGAGGGCATATGTGCAAGATATTGGTCATAAAATGTGTATGGGGGTCCGGGTACTGCCCTGGGGGACAGGAAACAATGAAAAACAAATTTAAAAAAAACATGTTTTTAACCATTTCACTGCTGTGCGCTGAGCTCATTTTTACCGCTCTTGCTCATGTTTAAACGCGATTTAAAGCCATGGGAAATGTTTGAGCAACGAGTGGGAAATATTATGATTTTAACACAAACGTTAACGCTCACTTGCGTGAGCATTAATGTTTGCTGCGGTGTTCACCGCATATTACAATCCAAACGTAAACAGGTTAAGTAACCAAAATTGTAAGAAGAAGAATTAATGCAGCATATAAATCCTCACACTGCCGGGCAGCACCTCTACAGTGTAATTAATGCAGCATATGAATCCTCACACTGCCGGGCAGCACCTCTACAGTATAATTAATGCAGCATATGAATCCTCACACTGCCGGGCAGCACCTCTACAGTATAATTAATGCAGCATATGAATCCTCACACTGCCGGGCAGCACATCTACAGTATAATAATGCAGCATATGAATCCTCACACTGCCGGGCAGAACCTCTACAGTATAATAATGCAGCATAAGAATCCTCACACTGCCGGGCAGCACCTCTACAGTATAATAATGCAGCATATGAATCCTCACACTGCCGGGCAGCACCTCTACAGTATAATTAATGCAGCATATGAATCCTCACACTGCCGGGCAGAACCTCTACAGTATAATAATGCAGCATATGAATCCTCACACTGCCGGGCAGAACCTCTACAGTATAATAATGCAGCATAGAATCCCACACTGCGGGCAGCACCTCTACAGTATAATAATGCAGCATATGAATCCTCACACTGCCGGCAGCACCTCTACAGTATAATTAATGCAGCATATGAATCCTCACACTGCCGGGCAGCACCTCTACAGTATAATTAATGCAGCATATGAATCCTCACACTGCTGGGCAGCACCTCTACAGTATAATTAATGCAGCATATGAATCCTCACACTGCCGGGCAGCACCTCTACAGTATAATTAATGCAGCATATGAATCCTCACACTGCGGGCAGCACCTCTACAGTATAATTAATGCAGCATATGAATCCTCACACTGCCGGGCAGCACCTCTACAGTATAATAATGCAGCATATGAATCCTCACACTGCCGGGCAGAACCTCTACAGTATAATAATGCAGCATAAGAATCCTCACACTGCCGGGCAGCACCTCTACAGTATAATAATGCAGCATATGAATCCTCACACTGCCGGGCAGCACCTCTACAGTATAATTAATGCAGCATATGAATCCTCACACTGCCGGGCAGCACCTCTACAGTATAATTAATGCAGCATATGAATCCTCACACTGCTGGCAGCACCTCTACAGTATAATTAATGCAGCATATGAATCCTCACACTGCCGGGCAGCACCTCTACAGTATAATTAATGCAGCATATGAATCCTCACACTGCCGGCAGCACCTTTACAGTATAATTAATGCAGCATATGAATCCTCACACGCCGGGCAGCACCTTTACAGTATAATAATGCAGCATATGAATCCTCACACTGCCGGGCAGCACCTCTACAGTATAATTAATGCAGCATATGAATCCTCACACGGCCGGGCAGCACCTTTACAGTATAATAATGCAGCATATGAATCCTCACACGGCCGGGCAGCACCTTTACAGTATAATAATGCAGCATATGAATCCTCACACTGCCGGGCAGCACCTCTACAGTATAATTAATGCAGCATATGAATCCTCACACTGCCGGGCAGCATCTCTACAGTGTAATAATGCAGCATATGAATCCTCACACGGCCGGGCAGCACCTTTACAGTATAATAATGCAGCATATGAATCCTCACACTGCCGGGCAGCACCTCTACAGTATAATAATGCAGCATATGAATCCTCACACTGCCGGGCAGCACCTCTACAGTATAATTAATGCAGCATATGAATCCTCACACGGCCGGGCAGCACCTCTACAGTATAATAATGCAGCATATGAATCCACACACTGCCGGGCAGCACCTCTACAGTATAATAATGCAGCATATGAATCCTCACACGGCCGGGCAGCACCTCTACAGTATAATAATGCAGCATATGAATCCTCACACGCCGGGCAGCACCTCTACAGTATAATAATGCAGCATATGAATCAACACACTGCCGGGCAGCACCTTACAGTATATAATAATGCAGCATATGAATCCTCACACGGCCGGGCAGCACCTTTACAGTATAATAATGCAGCATATGAATCCTCACACTGCCGGGCAGCACCTTTACAGTATAATAATGCAGCATATGAATCCACACACTGCCGGGCAGCACCTCTACAGTATAATAATGCAGCATATGAATCCTCACACTGCCGGGCAGCACCTCTACAGTATAATAATGCAGCATATGAATCCTCACACGGCCGGGCAGCACCTTTACAGTATAATAATGCAGCATATGAATCCACACACTGCCGGGCAGCACCTCTACAGTATAATAATGCAGCATATGAATCCTCACACTGCCGGGCAGCACCTCTACAGTATAATAATGCAGCATATGAATCCTCACACTGCCGGGCGGCACCTTTACAGTATAATAATGCAGCATATGAATCCGCACACTGCCGGGCAGCACCTCTACAGTATAATAATGCAGCATATGAATCCTCACACTCCCGGGCAGCACCGCTACAGTATATTTAATGCAGCATATGAATCCTCACACTGCCAGGCAGCACCTTTACAGTATAATTAATGCAGCATATGAATCCTCACACTGCCAGGCAGCACCTTTACAGTATAATTAATGCAGTATATGAATCCTCACACTGCCGGGCAGCACCTCTACAGTATAATAATGCAGCATATGAATCCTCACACTGCCGCGCAGCACCGCTACAGTATAATTAATGCAGCATATGAATCCGCACACTGCCGGGCAGCACCGCTACAGTATAATTAATGCAGCATATGAATCCTCACACTGCCAGGCAGCACCTTTACAGTATAATTAATGCAGCATATGAATCCTCACACTGCCAGGCAGCACCTTTACAGTATAATTAATGCAGTATATGAATCCTCACACTGCCGGGCAGCACCTCTACAGTATAATAATGCAGCATATGATCCTCACACTGCCGCGCAGCACCGCTACAGTATAATTAATGCAGCATATGAATCCTCACACTGCCGGGCAGCACCGCTACAGTATAATTAATGCAGCATATGAATCCTCACACTGCCAGGCAGCACCTTTACAGTATAATTAATGCAGCATATGAATCCTCACACTACCGGGCAGCACCTTTACAGTATAATAATGCAGCATATGAATCCTCACACTGCCGGGCAGCACCGCTACAGTATAATTAATGCAGCATTTGAATCCTCACACTGCCAGGCAGCCCTTTACATTATAATTAATGCAGCATATGAATCCTCCAAATGCCGGGCAGCACCGCTACAGTATAATAATGCAGCATATGAATCCTCACACTGCCGGGCAGCACCTCTACAGTATAATAATGCAGCATATGAATCCTCACACTGCGGGCAGCACGCTACAGTATAATTAATGCAGCATATGAATCCTCACACTGCCGGGCAGCACCTTTACAGTATAATTAATGCAGCATATGAATCCTCACACTGCCAGGCAGCACCTTTACAGTATAATAATGCAGCATATGAATCCTCACACTGCCGGGCAGCACCTCTACAGTATAATAATGCAGCATATGAATCCTCACACTGCCGCGCAGCACCGCTACAGTATAATTAATGCAGCATATGAATCCTCACACTGCCGGGCAGCACCGCTACAGTATAATTAATGCAGCATATGAATCCTCACACTACCGGGCAGCACCTTTACAGTATAATAATGCAGCATATGAATCCTCACACTGCCTGGCAGCACCGCTACAGTATAATTAATGCAGCATTTGAATCCTCACACTGCCAGGCAGCACCTTTACATTATAATTAATGCAGCATATGAATCCTCACAATGCCGGGCAGCACCTTTACAGTATAATAATGCAGCATATGAATCCTCACACTGCCGGGCAGCACCTCTACAGTATAATAATGCAGCATATGAATCCTCACACTGCCGGGCAGCACCTTTACAGTATAATAATGCAGCATATGAATCCTCACACTGCCGGGCAGCACCGCTACAGTATAATTAATGCAGCATATGAATCCTCACACTGCCGGGCAGCATCTCTACAGTGTAATAATGCAGCATATGAATCCTCACACGGCCGGGCAGCACCTTTACAGTATAATAATGCAGCATATGAATCCTCACACTGCCGGGCAGCATCTCTACAGTGTAATAATGCAGCATATGAATCCTCACACGGCCGGGCAGCACCTTACAGTATAATAATGCAGCATATGAATCCTCACACTGCCGGCAGCACCTCTACAGTATAAAATGCAGCATATGAATCCTCACACTGCCGGCAGCACCTCTACAGTATAATTAATGCAGCATATGAATCCTCACACGGCCGGGCAGCACCTCTACAGTATAATAATGCAGCATATGAATCCACACACTGCCGGGCAGCACCTCTACAGTATAATAATGCAGCATATGAATCCTCACACGGCCGGGCAGCACCTCTACAGTATAATAATGCAGCATATGAATCCTCACACGGCCGGGCAGCACCTCTACAGTATAATAATGCAGCATATGAATCAACACACTGCCGGGCAGCACCTCTACAGTATAATTAATGCAGCATATGAATCCTCACACTGCCGGGCAGCACCGCTACAGTATAATTAATGCAGCATATGAATCCTCACACTACCGGGCAGCACCTTTACAGTATAATAATGCAGCATATGAATCCTCACACTGCCTGGCAGCACCGCTACAGTATAATTAATGCAGCATTTGAATCCTCACACTGCCAGGCAGCACCTTTACATTATAATTAATGCAGCATATGAATCCTCACAATGCCGGGCAGCACCTTTACAGTATAATAATGCAGCATATGAATCCTCACACTGCCGGGCAGCACCTCTACAGTATAATAATGCAGCATATGAATCCTCACACTGCCGGCAGCACCTTTACAGTATAATAATGCAGCATATGAATCCTCACACTGCCGGCAGCACCGCTACAGTATAATTAATGCAGCATATGAATCCTCACACTGCCGGGCAGCACCTTTACAGTATAATTAATGCAGCATATGAATCCTCACACTGCCGGCAGCACCTCTACAGTATAATAATGCAGCATATGAATCTCACACTGCCGGGCAGCACCGCTACAGTATAATTAATGCAGCATATGAATCCTCACACTGCCAGGCAGCACCTTACAGTATAATTAATGCAGCATATGAATCCTCACACTGCCGGGCAGCACCTTTACAGTATAATAATGCAGCATATGAATCCTCACACTGCCGGCAGCACCTCTACAGTATAATTAATGCAGCATATGAATCCTCACACTGCCGGGCAGCATCTCTACAGTGTAATAATGCAGCATATGAATCCTCACACGGCCGGCAGCACCTTTACAGTATAATAATGCAGCATATGAATCCTCACACTGCCGGGCAGCACCTCTACAGTATAATAATGCAGCATATGAATCCTCACACTGCCGGGCAGCACCTCTACAGTATAATTAATGCAGCATATGAATCCTCACACGGCCGGGCAGCACCTCTACAGTATAATAATGCAGCATATGAATCCACACACTGCCGGGCAGCACCTCTACAGTATAATAATGCAGCATATGAATCCTCACACGGCCGGGCAGCACCTCTACAGTATAATAATGCAGCATATGAATCCTCACACGGCGGGCAGCACCTCTACAGTATAATAATGCAGCATATGAATCAACACACTGCCGGGCAGCACCTCTACAGTATAATAATGCAGCATATGAATCCTCACACGCCGGGCAGCACCTTTACAGTATAATAATGCAGCATATGAATCCTCACACTGCCGGCAGCACCTTTACAGTATAAAATGCAGCATATGAATCCACACACTGCCGGGCAGCACCTCTACAGTATAATATGCAGCATATGAATCCTCACACTGCCGGGCAGCACCTCTACAGTATAATAATGCAGCATATGAATCCTCACACGGCGGGCAGCACCTTTACAGTATAATAATGCAGCATATGAATCCACACAGCACGGCCAGTATAATAATGCAGCATGATCACTCACACTGCCGGGCAGCACCTCTACAGTATAATAATGCAGCATATGAATCCTCACACTGGCCGGCGGCACCTTTACAGTATAATAATGCAGCATATGAATCCGCACACTGCCGGGCAGCACCTCTACAGTATAATAATGCAGCATATGAATCCTCACACTCCCGGCAGCACCGCTACAGTATATTTAATGCAGCATATGAATCCTCACACTGCCGGCAGCACCTTTACAGTATAATTAATGCAGCATATGAATCCTCACACTGCCAGGCAGCACCTTTACAGTATAATTAATGCAGTATATGAATCACACTGCCGGGCCACCCCAGTAGGGCCCCACAGCACTCTACAGTATAATTAATGCAGCATATGAATCCGCACACTGCCGGGCAGCACCGCTACAGTATAATTAATGCAGCATATGAATCCTCACACTGCCAGGCAGCACCTTTACAGTATAATTAATGCAGCATATGAATCCTCACACTGCCAGGCAGCACCTTTACAGTATAATAATTAAACCTCACACTGCAGCACCTCTACAGTATATAATGCAGCATATGAATCCTCACACTGCCGCGCAGCACCGCTACAGTATAATTAATGCAGCATATGAATCCTCACACTGCCGGCAGCACCTACAGTATAATTAATGCAGCATATGAATCCTCACACTGCCAGCAGCACCTTTACAGTATAATTAATGCAGCATATGAATCCTCACACTACCGGGCAGCACCTTTACAGTATAATAATGCAGCATATGAATCCTCACACTGCCGGGCAGCACCGCTACAGTATAATTAATGCAGCATTTGAATCCTCACACTGCCAGGCAGCACCTTTACATTATAATGCAGCATATGAATCCTCACAATGCCGGGCAGCACCGCTACAGTATAATAATGCAGCATATGAATCCTCACACTGCCGGCAGCACCTCTACAGTATAATAATGCAGCATATGAATCCTCACACTGCCGGGCAGCACCGCTACAGTATAATAATGCAGCATATGAATCCTCACACTGCCGGGCAGCACCTTTACAGTATAATTAATGCAGCATATGAATCCTCACACTGCCAGGCAGCACCTTAACAGTATAATTAATGCAGCATATGAATCCTCACACTGCCGGGCAGCACACATTAAAAATCCTCACACTGCCGCGCAGCAGCTACAGTATAATTAATGCATATGAATCCTCACACTGCCGGGGCACAAGTATATTAATGCAGCATATGAATCCTCACACTACCGGGCAGCACCTTTACAGTATAATAATGCAGCATATGAATCCTCACACTGCCTGGCAGCACCGCTACAGTATAATTAATGCAGCATTTGAATCCTCACACTGCCAGGCAGCACCTTTACATATAATTAATGCAGCATATGAATCCTCACAATGCCGGGCAGCACCTTTACAGTATAATAATGCAGCATATGAATCCTCACACTGCCGGGCAGCACCTCTACAGTATAATAATGCAGCATATGAATCCTCACACTGCCGGCAGCACCTTTACAGTATAATAATGCAGCATATGAATCCTCACACTGCCGGCAGCACCGCTACAGTATAATTAATGCAGCATATGAATCCTCACACTGCCGGGCAGCACCTTTACAGTATAATTAATGCAGCATATGAATCCTCACACTGCCGGGCAGCACCTCTACAGTATAATAATGCAGCATATGAATCCTCACACTGCCGGGCAGCACCGCTACAGTATAATTAATGCAGCATATGAATCCTCACACTGCCAGGCAGCACCTTTACAGTATAATTAATGCAGCATATGAATCCTCACACTGCCGGGCAGCACCGCTACAGTATAATAATGCAGCATATGAATCCTCACACTGCCGGGCAGCACCTCTACAGTATAATAATGCAGCATATGAATCCTCACGCTGCCGGGCAGCACCGCTACAGTATAATTAATGCAGCATATGAATCTGCACACTGCCAGGCAGCACCTTTACAGTATAATTAATGCAGCATATGAATCCTCACACTGCCGGGCAGCACCTTTACAGTATAATAATGCAGCCTATGAATCCTCACACTGCTGGGCAGCACCTCTACAGTCTGATGCTAGCTTTAACCGGCGCGTTGTGTGCAGCTTCTGAGAAGATACGCTATTAGTTTAGCGAGGAAGCTGGCTGAGCATTTTGCATTGCTCCCTCTACACTAATAGCGTATCTTCTCAGAAGCTGCACACAGCGCGCCGGTGGTGGTGGATCCAGGAATCAGGTGAGTATTAGAAAGAAAAAAAGAGTTTTATTTTATGTTCCCGGGGACATTTAAAAATGTCCTCGGATTTTTTTTTTTAAATGTGTCACCTTACCTTAGCCTGGTGGTCAGTGGGGGCTCCCTAGATCCTGGTTGTGGGGGGGGTCTGCCGTGGCCGCAGGTGCAGTTGCTCCCTCCCTGCACCGCCTCTCTGCCACATGCACCCGGCCGGCCAGCCCGCACAGTTGCAGCTCTGTCATCGCTCCTCAAGGGGGTCCTTGAGAGGCCCCGGCAGGCAGCCCTCTACAGTGCCTGATTAGAGGGCCACGTCTGCCTGATGTTTTAGCAACAAGGTGTGCGAAATGTTGAATCCCATAGGCTTCAATGTTAAAAATATTCCTGTTTTAATTCAATATCTAATAAACCGTGGCTTATAATATTCTGCAGTAAAGAGTCTCTTAATTTTTAGAATTTTTAGGATTTTTTTAAGCATTTTTTACAATTTTTAAAAAAAATAAAATTACGAATGTCCCAAAAAGTTTGCAGTTCGCGAACTTTCGAAAAGCCGATGTTCGAATCGAACATCGAACCGATTCGAACCGGCAGCCCATTCCTAGTCAACAGATCGGTCACTAGTGACATCAACACGCAAAGAGAGTGCTGACGTCACTCTCTGAGACCACCTCTGGTAGCAAGCAATCTCGGAGAGGCAGTGAGTGATCGGCTCTTCTCCGCTATGTCGTTCTGCACAGGTGCTATGGAACGTGCGACTGTCAAGTGCACAAGTTCTGTACCGTTGCGGAATTTACAGTTCCAGTGATACACAATTTATTAGGCTTGTGCACTGATTTTTTTTTTCGGTTCGATTCGGTCCGATTTGTTCGGATGTTTAAACTTTTCGATTCGGCTCGTTTCGACCGATTGCTGTTTCGATTCGGTTCTGTTCGGATCGTTTTTCGTGTACAATTTTTTTTCGGAATATCGAACATTTTTCCTATTTTCGGGTCACTTTGCTCGTTTTTTGTATCGACTTTTCGGAAATTTCGGAAATTTTCGTTTTTTCGGAACGTCTGTTCTCCTCATTTCAAAGTGTCTACGATAATTCTGGCGATTCTATCGTGTTTTTTTTTATTAAATAAAGATCCTTTTTTTCTTATGAATAATTGAATATACATTTCACAACTTTATTTAATCATATTAAAATGGTATGAAAGCCAAGGAACAAAAAAAATGAACAAAACGATTTAAAAAACGTTAAACTGACCCGAATGCCACAAGAAACAAGTGATACGCATTTACAAATACAAAATTTATAGAATCAGCGATATAACCGATAATCGTTAAATATACGATGTCCAGAATTACCGAAATGGAATCGAAATCACGACTGGAACCGAAATCATGAACAGAGCAAAAATAAATTTCGATTTGACACATTTCAAGTCCATTCGAAAATTCCGAAATTTTTTCGTTTCGGCTCGGAAAACTTTTCGGATCTGCCATTTTCGGATCTAAAAATTTTCGGAAAATCGGCCGGATCCGAAAACACGAATCGGGAAATTTCATGAAAATTCCGAAACCCGAAACGCACATCCCTACAATTTATATAGGAGTGCAAATTGCACAGAAAAGCTTCAGTGACCTCTGGGTTCATGGTGTCCCTGAGCTGAAGAGGTGGTGCTGCACGGAGAAAGGGATAAAAGTTTAGTAAAATCACCTAAAAATAAATTAAAAAATTTATGGGCGAAAATAAGGGAACCGTATTTTTTAATAGATTAGCCCTTTAACGGAAATGTAGTTTTGCCAGAAAATACTTCCATTTTTTTTCATGCATATTATAATATTCACATATTGCTAATATAAAAATAAAAGTGCAGTTGTCTCTACATCCACATTAAAGTGAGATACACAGACAGGTCCCATAAAGACTGAATCTCTGCTGCTTCAATCTCTTTTGACAAGCCATGATGGATCATATTCTTTACCGGTTTTGTGCGCAATAACATATTATCTGTCATCTATATGATACGACGAGAGTCTCATCTCGGATAACCTCAGATATTTATTCCAAAGAAATATTTCACACCAAATTTTGCCAAATATTGTGCAAGAGATAAAAATGAATCTTAACAAAACTCCGTAAAGGAACACGATGAAAACAAACACGCAAGGTTTCAGTTGTGCACTCATGAGTGCGTGGAAGAGGTAACTCGACCTGCTTTGAACTTAACATGCTTGGGATACTAGTAATTCCGATCGATAGCCACAATACCAGCAGCACAGGGTACACTATGTTTCCAAAAAAGTTATAACAAAGAGTACCCTCATCCACTCATGCGCAACCAGGATCCTCAAAACATATCAGTATACATAACAGTATCCTTCACAGAGGAGAGGGAACCATAACATGAAGTCACCGCGAATGTTGGGTCTGTAAAGATAAATCACACACAACATTCAAGATATGTTAATGTGCAAAGATGAAGGAATTCTCCAATCACCTTAATTAAAGTAAATCGGTGAATTTAAAGCTCAAGGTTTCTCATTTTTTCTTTTTCAAAGAGAAGGACATTTATGCGAATGTTCATTAAACATAATCTCTCGAAAGCAGAAAGGACAGATTTAATTCCCCGACACTTTTTTTGTAGCACACGATATTAATTAAAACGAAATGCTCAGAAAGTATCAAAAAACAAAGAAATTTAGATTAAGAACATGGAAGAACGAGATATATATAGAAATCAATTTGGATTCATGAAAGATTTATTTGCTGGTGATTTGTTTTGAAATTTAATATTTAAGTTAGTATTTATAAGTTTATTTTTAACAGGCAAGTATGGGAATTTGTAGAAGATGCGATAATCTGAGTAGTGGGAAAGGAAGCGGAAGGTAAGGGCAAAATCAAAATGAGAAACATAAGGCATGACTTCAGAATTTCTGCATTTTGGTCAATTTGCCAGTGGAACTTCCTTCTGAAACTTCATAGTACATCAGATAGTTTGTTAAAAGCATGAGGGATATTAAACAGGCAAAGAGAAAAAGAAGTGATGGGAGAAGGTGGAGTCGATGGAGTGGGGAGAGATCTTCAACGTTGATCCAATGGGGGGTGGTAGTCATCAAATTCATCATTGCAATCCCAAGCATTGATGGTGTCAGCATTTTCAGAGAGCCCTTGTGCTTCTGAATGATCCAAGCTCCACTTGAGAGGAATATCAGGTACCACACTTTGCAGTCTTCTATCTCAGGTAGTTTGTCCAAAGTTGGGATAGGGATTTCATCAGGCATAATCAGATTTCAACCAGATTCGATTCTTTAAGCTATAATGGATTGTGGAGAACCCACTCCTAGAGCAGGGTTGTTAGACCTGAGAGTCAGCCAGGTATAATGACTCAACTTCTCCCTACATGTCTTCATTACTCCGCAAGCACGTCTCATCTAGAAAACTCCAGTCAGCAGGCGATCTCCTTCTGTCATCGGTCGACACGCGCACAGCCAGCTCTCGCCTCCAAGACTTCTCAAAGGCAGAACCAGCCCTGTGGAGTGACTTACCTCGCCCCATCAGACTCTCCCCTAATCTTCAGGCCTTCAAGAAATCCCTCAAAGCCCATCTCTTCAGATTAGTGTACCACATCACTGATGCAACTCACCCCTCTGCTCATCTACTCACACATGATTGATGCAGCTTCTATGGTCCCACCATTCCTGAACTACTGGCACTAATGATCCTGACATCCAGTAAAATTCCTCTTGTCTTCCTCAACCCCCAATCCCTCTAGACTGTAAGCTCCTATGAGCAGGGCCCTCTACACCTCTTGTTTCCATCATATGTCCGTTTTCTCTCGTTCCCATTGGTTATTGTAAAGCGCTGCGGAAACTGTTGACGCTATATAAATGATGACAATAATAATAATAATAACATCGTCTCCAGTTTCAGTCATAACAGCAGTGGCATGAAGTACATTTGTTTTTTTGCGTTACACACTCAAGTGCCCAAATAGGCCCTCCTCTCTGCGAACACACATAATCCGGGAAAAAGAGGTCTCCATTGTAATGAATGCCTTAATCTTTTTCCCCATGTTCACTTGGTCATGATAGTAGGAAGCAACAGTGATGCTGATCTGGATTCACTCAAGGAGTGCTGGGTACCACCTGGTTAGCAAGGTGGCCGCTGAGCACTTACAGTTTGGCTGACAACAACAAGCCATTCAGAGGAACGCAACTCCAGAAATGATGCTTAACCCCATGATCCCAAGATAGACATTCTTAACAGTGGAGCCAATGACACAAACTTTGACACACTTGTTTAGGTTTCACCTGCAATTCTTCTATGGCACGCTCCCTCATTTCTAATAATGCACATGTTCTTCGAGAGGTCAACTGACAATGAATGAATTAATTAATTAAAACACATAATATTTCCTTTTATAACAACTTATATGGAGCATGAAAGACCCCAACATGACTCCAAAAGATGAGTGACTGACTCGTAACCTCCTTAATCAAGGGAGAGTCAACCAAGTTCCACCTGAAGGATAGACAGTGGAGCTTCTAACATTAAAGTCCATGAATGAATAACCACAGTGAACTCCATCAGTTGATGCCCCTTCCTCCACCATACCCAATGCATGCCCCCTACCCCTTTTCCATCAATCTTGTTGGAGGGCCAAAATGATGTTTACTTAAGACATTAATGAACTTATGCGATTTTCTTGCAACACTCAGAAATGAGGTCAGGAAAACAACTGTAGAAGACAATCTAATAGTCGAAAAAAGATTTGAGATATCAAGAGCTTGTTTAGTCGTGTCCCAGTCCATTCCGTCTAGTTATGCACATGCATATTGATTTAGACTATGGAGGTTATTCAGTATGTAATTGATGGTGTTTGCAAAGATGCAATCACCGGTAAAAACATCTGGTGCTGCTATTCCAAAAGACGCTCACATTTCTCTAAAGCTATATCCAAAGAGCGACTGGAGAAGCTTCACCGAGGAGCTTCTACTGCTGCAAATCGAAGATCGAAAGTTTTAACTTTTGAGACATGCCAATGGGGGTCAAGTCAAGGTGGAACGCAGTTCCTCCACTATTTTTGTAGTTCCCATTGGTCCCCTACACTATAAAGCTTGTATGCAGGTGTTTAATCATATGTGTTCCTGTTAATTCCCAATAAATTTAGGATTTAATATATGATTTTTTCCTATAATCCACATATATATACAAATATATAATATTTGAGTATGTTTGTGTTGAGCGAAAGATGATAATTGCTAATTGGGGACAGAAATCTGATGAGTTCCCACATTTATTCTATAGGACTTGACCCTTGAACGACAGCATTTATCAGATCTGCAATACAGGCGCTTTTCACTGGCGAGTGCAACTTCGACGAACAAAAATTTTCAATTTTTCAAATTTGTATTTAGATATTTTTTCTTTTTCTCCAGATTACTTTGCCCAACTTTCTTAGATCTTCTCTAATAGGTCTTATCTGACTGTTTTTAAATACTGTAACTTATAATCAGGGTTATTCAGAGAAAGGTGAAGCTCTGGAGAACTTTTGGAGAAGTGAAAATTCTTGGTCAAAGTAGCCGATTTGGAAAGTGAGATAAATGGGAGAATTTTCCTGGTTTGGCTATTTTGAACTAGAATTTTCACTTCTCCAAACGTTCTCCAGAGTTTCACCTTTCTCTGAATAACCCCGTAAGACTATTATAAAAAACTATCATTTTTTAGGAATATAATAGCAGATTTATGTTATATTTCTGTTGGCGTTTTGTTTTTCGAGTACGACATCTGGGGCTGATCAATACTCAGGTTTTAGCACTTAACAATCAATGAAACTATGTGTGTTATCTTCATGTATTTGATATTTGTGCATACTTAAGTCAGAGTTACAGATGGTGATGTGTTGAACTATTCTGTCTGTTTTTCTACATGGATCAATGAGTAAAGTAAGCAAAGCAAGAAAGAATGAGTCACTTTTAAGATAGCAGAACAGCACATGATATAAGTCATCTGTTATCTATCCAGAATACATTAGAACATTGTCATCCCTGGTTTTCGTTTCCACATTACCCCTTACTTCTCTATTAATCTATTGTTACATTTACTGTTTGTCAGTTCTACCATGTGTTATTTTATTTCAGTGATTATTCATCCTCTATACTTTTTTAACACTATTTAGTTTAACCCAGGGGTCAGCAGCCTTAGCCTTAGGGGCTCTATTACATTCTGCGTGGAAAAACGCACGCGCAGCGCTATTCTTTTTGCGCACAGCGTTAAACGTTAACGCGCGGAAATTAACGCTGGTATTACAATCCGAGCCCATTTTTTCATCCGTCAAAAAATAACGCGAGTAAAAAAGACGCGCAAAACCGCGCGCAAATTAAAACTGCGCGCAGAAATCGGTGAGCGGACTGTTTTATCACGCGATTCAGCCAATCAGAATTAAGAACCACAATTGTCTCCCGTTCAGTTTTTGCGCCTGTCAAAATCAATCTGCAGCAATAACAAAAACACGCACAACTTCTCCATTTTATTGTTTGGGTATGAGTAGAATGTGTAACTATACTTTGCTGCGTATTTTTTTTCGGGCTGGTGTATTTGGTTTCGGCCAGGTTGATAGAATTTATCACCTAAAGTTGCTAAAATTATGCGCGCAAAGGCTGTGCGTTACAAGCTGCGCATAGATAGTAATACGATCCGCGTACCAGCGCACAAACGCATTTGCGATCACAATGTTAAGTATAGGACGGGCAAAGTACAATACACTCGCAAAGGGTTTGCGCAGGTTCACCAGCGGTAGATGTTGACATCGTAATACAACGCGGACATCGTAATACAACGTTCTGCTCAAAGGGTTTTGCCCCTCGCGTTAATGCGATTTTGCGCACGTGTTAACGTTTGCGCGACGAATGTAATAGAGCCCTAGATGTTTTGGAACTACCTCTCCCATGAGAATCTGCCAAACAAATGAGTTGCTGAGCATCATGGTAGACAGTGGTGTATTTTGGCCTAGACCAACAAGGCCTAGGCCTAGGGCGGCACTTTCCAGGGGGCGGCGGCCCGCACTGGTGGCCCCACCCCTAAAAATGTTTTAATTTTTTTTTCTTTTTTTTTACTTTTGCAAAGTATTTTGCCAGGAAGGGTACATTGAGATGTCACTAATTTTCAAGCATGTCCTGGGTAGGCAAGGCCTAGGCTTTCACTTTCCAGGGGGCAGCAAAAAACCTCACCACTAAATGGGTTACTCACAGAGCACCGAAATGACGCCAACATTTTGGTATTCTGTAGTTCCCTGCACTTCGGGGAATAAAATTTCCCCACCCTGCTGTGAATTCACCATTCACCGCAGGGTCCCCAAAGTGCATGGAGTCGGCCGCTGAGTGCTGCCACCGCAAACCCGTGGCCTGTTGTTTTCAAAAGAACTACTGAACGAAAATGTCTGGAATTTACATATAAGATCCTATGATTGATAATAAAAATTTCTGTTACAGAAAAAGAAAAACCGCTATTAAAAAAGGGGGGGGGGAATTTTGCTGAAAAATTACTAAAAGGTACTAAAAAAAGTCCAATAAAGACTTTTTACTGCAGATTAAAATAATAAATGGTTTATTAGCTATTGCATAAAAACAGGAATATATTTAACATTGAAACCTATGGGGTTCGCCTGAATAAACCTGCTGATTGAAACCACCGAACATCAGGGCATTTCACTGACATTTCTCTGCTGTTTGGTGTTCTCTGAATAGATTAACCATTACTTCTCTATGGGGATTTGCACTGCCTTCAAACAGCACCGTACTTGCTGGCAGTTCGCCAAACTTGTGTGTGAGCATATCACAGAGCAGTGGTGTACTTAGGGGAGTGGCGGAGGGCGGGCCGCCCCAGGTACCAGTGATTATTGGGGTGTCATTAGTGGGTACTAGGAGGTGCCACTGTCACTGTGTGTCAGTTTTGAGCTGTGTTCTCAAACAACGAGCAGCGGAGCAGGGCGTTTGCATAAGGAATAAAATTGAATAGAATAAAAATCTGATGCACTCATACACACTGCACATTGCATTGCTGAGAGTTTTATTGCTGTGGATTCTGATACACTGACACACAAACCGCACATTGCATTGCTGTGAGTTTTATTGCTGTGAATTCTGATATGCTGACACACACACACCGCACATTGCATTGCTGAGAGTTTTATTGCTGTGAATTCTGATATGCTGACACACACACACCGCACATTGCATTGCTGGGAGTTTTATTGCTGTGGATTCAGTGATACACACTGCATATTACTGTGAATTTTATTGCCCTGGAACTCTGGGATATGCTCATACACACTGCACATTACTGTGAGTTTTATTGCTCTGCAGTTCTTATATGCTCATACACAGTGCCCATTTCTGTGGGTTTTATTGCTGTGCAGTTCTGTGATACACTCATATGCAGTGCAAGTTTCTGTGGATTTTATTGTTCAACCAATTAGAGCGGCTGTGATCCAGTATACTTAACATGCGTGGCTGTTCTTTGTAAAAATGCTTGAATTTAAACATTTCATAATTTTATTTATCTCAATAGATACATTTGAAATGATATACAAAATATACAAGTAGGCACTTGGTATCCACTTTTAATATAAAGAGAGGAAAAGGCGGAGATCTAAGACGAAAAGGTGGAGCTTAAATAGGAAGGGTGGGGATTAACCAGGAAGAGGTGTGCCCTTGAAAGGAAAGGGTGCCTCAAATTTAAATTAGGGGGTGCACGAGTTTAGTCAGGCCTAGGGCAGCACAAAACCTAAATACACCACTGATGGGAGATGTCATTCCAAGACATTTGGAAGACCAATGTTGCTGACTCCTGGCTTAACCAGTAACACCTTTAAAAAACCTTAACCAAAATGATAACTAGTTTTGTCTCAAACCTTCTATAAGTTTTGGATCAAACACAAAAGACTTCCGATTGAAGACTGTTCTACTCTATTTTTGTTGGTGTGCAATTGAAACATAACATAGAAACATAGAAATTGGTGTCACTAGTCACCCTTAACATTATAGAGGTTTAATTATGTATCTAAACTATTATTTTTCAACTTCATGTTTGATAATATACTGTATCTTTGTGATTGTCCTGCAACTATTGCTTGGCCCATTAGTAACAAACATAGTTACATAGGCTGAAAACAAGACGTGCGTCCATCGGGTTCAGCCTTTCACACATCACCTACTGCTGTTGATCCAAAAGAAGGCAAAAAACCAAGCCTGAAGCACTCGCCAATAAGCAACATACTCGGTAAAAATTCCTTCTTGACCCCAGACGGCGTCAGATTTCTCCTTGATCAAGAAGCTTTTACCCACATATTAAATATTTTAACCCTTAGCATTATGTTTTTGTAGGAAGTGATCAGCTGTTGTTTAAACGTCTGTTTAGTCTCTGACCCAACCACCTCAACAGGCAGAGCATTCCACAGCTTTATTGTTCTCACCGTAAAGTAACCCTTCCTATGCTTTAGGCTTAATATCCTTTCGTCCAGTCTAAATGGGTGACCTCGTGTCCTGTGTATAGTCCTGTTAATGAATAGGTTTCCAGAGAATGGTTTATAATGGCCCGGTATATATTTATATAAGGTTATCAGATCCCCTCTAAGGCCCAGTATATATTGATATAACGTTATCAGATCCCCTCTAAGGCCCGTATATATTTATATAAAGTTATCAGATCCCCTCTAAGGTGCCGTATATATTTATATACAGTTATCAGATCCCCTCTAAGGCTCCGTATATATTCATATAAAGTTATCAGATCCCCTCTAAGGCCCTGTATGTATTTATATACAGTTATCAGATCCCCTCTAAGGCCCCGTATATATTCATATAAAGTTATCAGATCCCCTCTAAGGCCCTGCATATATTTATATAAAGTTATCAGATCCCCTCTAAGGCCCCATATATTTATATAAAGTTATCAGATCCCCTCTAAGGCGCCGTATATATTTATATAAAGTTATCAGATCCCCTCTAAGGCGCTGTATATATTTATATAAAGTTATCAGATCCCCTCTAAGGCCCCATATATTTATATAAAGTTACCAAATCCCATCTAAGGCCCCGTATATATATTTATATAAAGTTATCAGATCCCCTCTAAGGTCCCGTATATATTTATATAAAGTTATCAGATCCCCTCTAAGGCCCTGTATGTATTTATATACAGTTATCAGATCCCCTCTAAGGCCCGCATATATTTATATAAAGTTATCAGATCCCCTCTAAGGCCCTGTATATATTTATATAAAGTTATCAGATCCCCTCTAAGGCGCCGTATATATTTATATAAAGTTATCAGATCCCCTCTAAGGCGCTGTATATATTTATATAAAGTTATCAGATCCCCTCTAAGGCGTCGTATATATTTATATAAAGTTATCAGATCCCCTCTAAGGCCCCATATATTTATATAAAGTTACCAAATCCCATCTAAGGCCCTGTATATATTTATATAAAGTTATCAGATCCCCTCTAAGGTCCCGTATATATTATATAAAGTTATCAGATCCCCTCTAAGGTCCCGTATATATTTATATAAAGTTATCAGATACCCTCTAAGGCGCCGTATATATTTATATTAAGGTATTAGATCCCCTCTAAGGCAACGTATATATTTATATAAAGTTTTCAGATCCCCTCTAAGGCGCTGTTTTTATAAACTAGACAGGTTTAAGCTTGCCAGGTCTTGATGCTGAGAATTTAGCTACATATAGCCACAAGTTTGGACAGACCTTCTCTGCTTTGCCAAGATTTGGATGGCATCAATTTATGTGCAAGGTTTTTAAGGGATAGTCAGCCAGTGATGGAGTGAGATATCTAGGAACCTAAACTATGGAAACCAATGTAAACAACAAGAACACCACTTTAATAGCTATGGGTAGATTTCTGATAGCATTCCATGCTTGCCCTAACCAATGTATATGACGTTTCCTAGTGTCCATACTTAAGATATTTTTGCTCTTCCCCCTAATTCCAACTCATCTTGGCTTTGTTTGCTTATGGACAAGCTTACCAGCTGTTTTGGTGATATCACACACACTGAGTTAGTCATACCTACTGACGCAAACAATATCAGATGTAGCAGGATCAAGTGGTTGAATCAGAAGCTTTTCTAGAGATCTACAAGATAAAACTTTCTAACGGATACCCTCTAGCATATTAAATTGAGGGTGTCTTCTGCAACTGGTTTTCCAATTTCACGTAAGGTTAAACCAATGGAACTACCTGTCCTTCTGGAAGAAATGATGATGATGACCCAATAGTCCTAATAAAATAACTTCCTGGTTCACTGGAGCTCCTTGTGTTCCATCTTGTCAGCTGGACAAATATTGCAACCACAATGACTAACTTGGTGTTGAAAAGAAAATTCTCACTTTCATAGACAAATGCTAGTGTTTAGACTCAGAAATTCAGCACATATTAATCATTTCCTTTTCAAATCCAGTTATATTCTGAAAGCGGCTACTAGTAAAAAGCATTGAAGTCAAGCCTGGGTCTCAGGAATAGGGATGGGTTGCCGGTTGGAATCGGTTCGAAGTTCGATTCGAACATCGGCTGTTTTGAAAATTCGCGAACTTCGAACTTTTCGTGAGATTTGAGGAAAGCACGAGAAAAAAAAATTCAAAAAAATTCAAAAAAATGCTTAAAAGATCCTAAAAAATCTAAAAATAAAGAGACTCTTTACTGCAGAATATAATAATAAACGGTTTATTAGATATTGGATTAAAACGGAAATATTTTTAACATTGAAGCCTATGGGATTCATAAACATTTCCCACTGATTGTTGGTCAAACATTTCCCACTTATTGTTCGTCAAACATTTCCCACTCATTGTGGGTCAAGCATTTCCCACCCATTGTTGGTCAAAATTTCCCACTGATTGTTCGTCAAACATTTCCTGCTCATTGTGGGTCAAACATTTTCCACTCATTGTTGGTAAAACATTTCCCACTGATTGTTGGTCAAACATTTCCCACTCATTATTGGTCAAACATTTCCCATGGCTTTAAATCGCATTTAAACATGAGCAAAAACGGTAAAAATGAGCTCAACGCACAGCGGTGAAATGGCTCAGCACTCAGCAGTGAAAGGGTTAAAAATGTTTTGTTTTTTTACTTGTTTTTTCATTGTTTCCTGTCCCCCAGGGCAGTATCCGGGCCCCCATACACCTCTTATGGCCAATATCTTGCATATATGCCCTCTTGGAGGGAACCTTCATTTTTGAACGTTTGAGCCCCTTTGACTTTAATGGTGTTCGCATTGTGTTCGAGTTCGAGGTCAAACTTTTTCGGGTGTTCGAGTTCGAATGCGAACCGAACACGGGGATGTTCGATCCATCATTACTCAGGAACCCATCCTCTGGTTAGTGACAAAGGCATTTCAAGCACAAACTTAAATGTGTTTGCAATTCCATTCCATTGTATCTAAGTTTCTAGACAAGTATACAAGTATTGAGTGGATACATATGTGGGTCACATGTCTTGCATAGCTGAGGCCAGAACAGATAAATTATGTCAAAATCTCCATCTCGCTATATATAATTCAATGTCGGCTCTCCTGCATCTCACTTTTTAATGAATAGATGCTCTGGAGGATCAATAAACTTGTGGTTACATTATGACTACTTAATGGATGTGAAAATGTGTTTTGGAAAAAAAAATTAAACCCTGAGTTTGTGCATGCCTCAACCCAGACTTACAACTATAAAATATAGAGATGACTCAGCCACTGTTCCTTCTTCCTTTTTTTGGAATGTACACGAATTTCTGAGCATATCATTTATTTTTGCTTTTTTAAGAGCAAAGCTGTTACTTACCATCTAAATACAGCGACTGTGCTGTCCCTTCACTTTAATTACTTTCAGATCAAAGAAAGAGGAAAATCCATTATAAAAATGGTACATTGACATTACTATACATTGGCTAGAGGACCAGATTCCATAAGAGCTGCTGTGTATGAGTGAGCAGATAATGTTCCAGTGGTAAATGTTTATGCTTCGACCACCAATCAAACTCAAGCCTTGAAAACTGTTTTATGCCCCCATTCTCTGTGTTTACTTTCCGATTTGACTGAGTATCTCCACTTTAAAGGGACACAACCACTTACATAAGCTGTAACTGCATTACTTTTGCATTACAAACAAAAACACCCTATAAAACACCTTATAAAACACTTGCTGCTTTTTTTTTTCTTTGTTTGAAACAATTGCATGTAAAAAGGTATAATAAAGTTATTTTTTTATCTCCTGTTTATATTTAGAGGATTTTTCCCATGATGCAACATATATGACAAAATTTGTGGCTGTGCTTTATCCTATACAGTTAATGAAGATGGAGGAGGGACTGATTTGATAAGGCAGCAAGGGGTCTATTGTGTTTCACAGGCTACACCAGATATGCCACAGCAGAGGAATGAGATAAGAAGATAAGAACATTATGGGATGTTCGCAGTCTGTTCAACCGCAGACATTCCATAATAAAAAATGACCGCAAAATGTGTACACAGTTCTCCTAAATGTACCGGCAGCATATTCTTATTTTAGTTTTATAACGAAAGCTGCCCACTACAGGGGGGCACTATTCTCTGTAAAACGGAAAAAAAACATAACTAAAAAAAAATCCTTTTTTTTTTTCTATTACTATCATTTATTTTTGTTTGTTACAGAGCAAGGCACCCCCTCAGCCCGTGATGGGCTCCTTTAGGCACATGCCTACTTTGCCTAATCGTAAATCCGGCCCTGCATGTTCTGCTGCTGGATCTGTATTTTATAGCTGTCGTTGTATTAAGCATTTTTGTCTATAGGGGTTATTCAGAGATAGCCGATCTGGTCACCAAACAGGGAATTTCCACTGTGCGGTGACATTTCAGGGCCATTCGGCTATTCAGAGAGCAGGCAGTTCGCCAAATTTTGGCAAACTGCCAGCCAGTACGGTGACTTTTCGACGGCAGTGAAATCCCCATAGAGAAGCAATGGTTCATCTATTCAGAGACACCGAACAGCAGTGAAAAGTTGCCGAAGTGCCCTGCTGTTCGCTGGTTTCATTCGGCAGGTTTAATCAGGTCCCATAGGCTTCAATGTTAAAAATATTCCTGTTTTTATGCAATATCTAATAAACCGTTTATTATTATGATCTGCAGTAAAAAGTCTCCTTATTTATTTATTTATTAGGATCTTTTAGGCATTGTTCGGGAATTTTTCTTTTCTGTTTTTTTTTTAATCGTTTTTTTCTTTTTTCTGTATCAGACCTTTTTATTATCATTCATAGGATCTTATATGTAAATTCCAGAAATTTTCGTTCAGTAGGTTTTTTGCAAACAGTATTTCAATTTTGACACTTTCAATCGGTGACATTTTGGTGCTCTCTGAATAGCCCCCTATGGCCCCTATTACATTCCTCGCGCATTTGGTTTTGCATGCGCATATGCGCATTTGCGCGAGAGGCAAAACTCTTTGCACTGAACGTTGTATTACAACGTTCGCTCAAACGATGCGCGTTATCGTATAACGCGGATGGACCAGCGCGAGCGTGATGAACTGTGCGCGTCCTATACGTAACATTGTGAGCGCAAATGCGTTCGTGCGCTGGTACACGGATGGTATTACAATCGATGCGCATCTTTTTACGAACAACGTTTGCGCGCATAATTTTAACGTCTTTGAAAAGCTGGTGGTAACTGCAAATCGGAACGTTCTGGCTGAAACGAAAAACACCAGCACCAAAAAAAAAAAATACAGCACAGTATAGTTACACATTCTACACATACCCAAACAATAAAATTGTGAATTCGTACGTATTTTTTTTATTCCTGCAGCATATATACTCAGATTTACTTTGACAGGCGCAAAAACTTAAGTGAGTCAATTAAGGTAAATCGATGTCAATTAAGGTTCTTAATTCTGATTGGCTGAATCCCGCGAAAAAAACAGTCCGCACACTGATTTACGTGCGCTACGTTACTGCGCGCATATTACTCTTAGTTTTGCGCATCGTTTTTACGAAACGCTATTTTTTGACGGATGAGAAAATGTGTTCGGATCGTAATACCACGTTAATTTTCGCACGATAACGCTGGACGGACGCGCACAAAAAAATTTGCACTGCGCGGACGAAATTGCGCGAAGAATATATTAGGGGCCTATGTCTTTTCTTAAACAATATGTAGCACTGTTTAAGGATTGTGTTTGCTGCATTTACTTGTTGTGGCCAGCAGAGGGAGACAGAGGCAATATGGACTATGCTGGACACAAACGGAACTACAATTTCCATCGTGCTTTGCGGTGGATACAGGAAGTGGGTGGGAGAGAGAGGAAGGACATCCTCTTGCGGAGGAGAGGCAGAGTGAGCCGAGCGGCGAAAGGTGGAGGACGCACGTGAGACTGCCGGGGATCGTGACCAGGCCGGAGTGCAGGCGCTGCCTCGCGGGTGCTGGGGATTGGGACGGTGACCTTACAGAGACCTACCTAAGCACCGCTGAGAGGTCTGAGTAGAAATTTAGTTCCGTCTGGACCCCAAGTAAGGAGACCACGATGATCCATGGGGAGTGCAGGCGGTAGGCCGTAGCTTCGCAGTGTGGAGATCGGGCAAGCAAGGGAGCGGATCCGGTGGCACAGAGTCCCAATCCAAGCGGAGAGACATCCTTGAGTGGGCGCTGAACAGATTGTCTAACGGATGGGTGAGAGGCCTCTCAGGCCGCAGTTCCAAGTATAAGAACCTCACGCTGCATTATTGTTTAAATCTACTGGGCCCCAACTTGACTAGTCGAAGATTTGTTCGTTTCATTCACTGGCCAGTTGAATACAGTACCCGGGTACCCGAGATCATACACATACACCTTTTTGAAACATTACTTTCACGGGACTTACACTCCAGAACTGAAGGGGTTAAACTTTTCTTTTGCCGCCGCGTGTTTTTCCCGCATTTCGAAATCCTGTCATTCATATACCTTATCTACATTATATATGCCGCTTTATTGGGGTCAGTAAAGTATATAATCTATAAAATCCACAACAGTGCTGGTGTATATTTATTCCCTAGTGCGGTGAGACTAACCCGAGGTTAATTCAGCGGCTCCTCCGGGAGTGAGCGCTACAAAAACATGAAATGTTTTTGAATAAAACGAGAATTTAAGTAAAATTCTTTGGGACTTGGCGTTGACATGAATCTGAGAGAGAAAAGAAACACTGTTGTTTTGTTTGGATGTCCCTAATTTAAATATGAAGACATGAGAAAAGCAGGAAGTGATGTCATTATCCTGCGCCTTAATGTCTCTTGCACTCTTAACCAACATGGATGGGTCAGATAGAAAACACAACTAAGGCTGGGGTCAGACCAGCGCACTTTTAACGTGCGTTCTGGCGCACATAATTACGGCCGCACTAGCAGCAAATGACGGGCAATGATGGCCAATATACGAAGTACGGTCGCACGAAAGTCCAGCCGCGCAACGCAAGTGGAAAACGAACGCATTTTTTCGAGAACGCTTAACCGCTAGTACGGACGTACAGAGTGCGCAGCTGCGGCATAGCGGCGTGTTTGCGTGATTAGGAGACGTCAGACGCTGCTCATGTCCGGCCAACATAACGTCCAGACACCCAAAGTTTCCTGGTTTGGATCCGTAAAAGATCACGCACGAAAATGCGCATCGTATGACCGTTTTCGTGAATTCGGTGAAAAAATACGTCAATTCGTTCGGACGCACTTTTTTACGTTCGCGTGTAAAAATGCTTTCGTCTGACCCTAGCCTTAGTCTTCACTGTTGCGTCTTGCGTTGCTTTATTGGAGGATTAAGCGAGGTTACGCAGGTGACCGACTTCCTTAAGTTACTGTCTCTAGTGGGAGAAATAAAAAGAAAATACCTGCGTTAAGTGAATTTTACTATATAGTAACCTGAATGGAAAAGACTCCACATCCTGGAACTGCTTGGGAAAAAATGCGCTGAACTGGCTGTTTCTTATTTTAAAAGCCCGAGGCGGTGATGAAAGTGGATTCGATGCAGCTGGTGAATGACATCCAGATGGGGCGCATTTTTGGAATTGCGTGGCCAGCCTTGAGGAATCACTCCGGGAAATCAGCGTCCTCAACGCAAACGTCTCCACCGACCTAGAAATATAAGAGAGTTTGTTCATTTTGTGACAATCTGGAGGAGAATTTTAAGGCATTTCCAATTTTATCCCAAAAGTAGGAGATATATAAAAAAAATTATAATAACACCCATACTTTGGTTTTCTGTAAATTGAGATATTTTGGCTTAAAATGTATAATTCTCTGCAAGTATATGGCAAATAATGCCTGATATTTATTAAGAGGAAAGACAGTTACATCTCCGCAACAGTCAACACCAGCAAGTTGGACATCCTGTAGACATTAATAAATAAATTTAATTTTTTTTTAAAAGAAAAACAAGTAAATTAATAAAAATACTGACGCTTTGATCACATTCTGTGTTGGTCTGTATATTTGCGTTTTAATTTTATTGCTTTGTATTTCTGTACCTACTGTAAAAATTCAATGTTCTTGAACCCAGGACATACTTGAAAATGAGAGAAATCTCAATGTATCCTTCCTGGTAAAATACTTTATAAATAAATAAATACACAGACAAACAGAAAAAATGGCGTCGTGCCTATACTCAACAGAGCGGCTGCAACAGGCAGGAGTAACAGCCCAGTTCATGTATAGAACAAAACAAGAGAAAAAAGATGTCATCTGTGCTCGTTTCTATATATTTCCATGTGTAACAAAACACTGTCAGAGGTTTTAGTTTGCTTAAATGGCCATTGAAGCGTAAGCTCACTCGCCCTATCAAGGCACCTCTTTGTAGAGTGAGTCCTAACCAATGTACCAAAAGCTGCTCTACTGAGCAACTACATGCTCTCCTGCTGCTTTTCAGCTAAGGAGAGGCAGACAAAATGGTGGATTCATTTATACACACAGCAAGCACTTCCATTTGGGGTTGAAAACAAAAACATGAATAAAGGAACAGCAGCAAAAATGACTGACTGGTGTTACAGCATAATATACATACATACAGAAAAAATGGCATCGTGCCTCTACTCACCAGAGCGGCTGCATTGGTTAGGACTCACTCACAGAAACGAGCGCAGATAACATCTTTTTTCTCTTGTTATGTTTTATACATGAACTGGGTTGTTACTCCTGGCTGTTGCAGCCGCTCTGGTGAGTACAGGCGCGACTCCATTTTTCTGTATGTATGTATATTATGTTGTAACACCAGTTAGTCATTTTTGCTGCTGTTCCTTTTTCCATGTTTATGTTTTCAACCCCAAATGGGAAGTGCTTGGTGCGTGTATAAATAAAACCCACCATTTTTCTGCCTCTCCTTAGCTGAAAAGCGGCAGGAGAGCATGCAATTGCTCAGTAGAGCAGCTTTTGGTACATTGGTTAGGACTCACTCTACCAAGAGGTGCCTTGATGGGGCGAGTGGGCTTACGCTTCAATGGCCATTTAAGCAAACTAAAACGTCGGATAGTGTTTTGTAGTACAGGGAATTGTATAGAAACGAACGCAGATGAGATCTTTTTTCTCTTGTTCTATAAATAAATACACAGGGTTATTCAGAGAGAGGTGAAAAGCAGGAGAATGACTGGAGAATGGAAAATTCTAGGTCGAAATAGCTGATTTAGAAAGTGAGATGAATGGGAGAATTTTTCTGGTTTGGCTATTTTCCATTCTCCATTCATTCTCCTGCTTTTCACCACTCTCTGAATGACCCTAACATTTTATCCAATCATGGAAATCTGTATAAGAGATTTAAAGTGAAAAAATATTACTACAACACCCGCTATAATGGAAACCACATACAACAAAAATTATTTTGTTCTGATTGGTTACTTATCAATATAAATTAAATTAAAAATAAAAGAAAAAGTGGCTTCCCCATCCAGGCTCGTGTTTATCACCTGGGCTTCTGTAATGCCTCACTTCTGTCATTTTTAAACCAGACGTACAGTATATCACCCTTTGAAGATGTTTTAGATCCTAAGCCATACATACACAAAAACACACGTACACACACTCCATAAAAACACATAAACTCTTTTGATCGCTTATCTATTTGGCTTTGTTGATAAAAGTGTCCGTAAGAAGACAACACGAGAAAAGACAGTGTGAGACATCCGTGAGAATCCTTTTAAAATATAAATACCTCGAATTCCACGGTTATTTTTTATTTTTTTATTTAGATGTAGCAAGGGAGTGGCTGACATTAAAAAGAATGCTGGCATTTTATAAAACGAGCCAAATGTATTCTCTTAGAAGCCGTGGAATGCGGAGAGACGTCTTCTTTGAATCATCTCTTTCAAATACGAGTATTAAACTGCGCTAAATTAGGAATTTATAATAAAGAGCGTCCTGCATGCATGCGCGCCATTATATAATCGGTACATAAGTACATTTACAGAGCAGCAAACAAACATTTTTCATTTTTTTGCTCACACAAGGAAAAAAAAAGAAGAAACAAAAGCAAAATAAAATATCTCATTTTAATAAGCTGGGTATTAGGGGACTTTTCACTGAAAGTCAAGTCTTATTGTCCCCAATGAGATGCAGTGTAACAGTAGATGCATAGCCACCACCAACTGCCAATGGAACGGCTCATCAGTAGCAACAATACAGCAAGGGCTCTATTAACTTCTTCGCGCAAACGTTAACGTGTGCGCAAAAACGCAATAATGCGAGGGGCAAAACCCTTAAGTCGCCTACTGATGACCGGGTCGGACTACGGGAGACAATAAACACACAAAGATACGCAAACACATAACTGTGGAATAATATATATATTTATTATATATAGGCCACAGCTAAAAACTCCACACTAAGGCTAAGGTCAGACGAAAGCATTTTTAACGTGCGTTTAGCCGCACGAAATCACTGCCGTGCTAGCAGCAAATGACGTCCAATGCCGGGGGAACATACGACGAACGGCCGCACGAAAGTTCGTCCGTGCAACACAAGTGGCAAATGAACGCATTTTTTCTAGAACGTCAAACCGCTAGTACTGACGTACAGAGTGCGCTGCGGCCGCATAGCGGCGTGTTTGCGTGATTGGGAGACGTCAGACGCTGCTAATGTCCGGCCAACATAACGTCCAGACACAAAACGGTTTTATTGATGATCCGTACAAAATCACGGACGTAAATGCGCATCGTATGACCCTAGCCTTAAACCCCACCATAATAACATAACAATTCTAATAACAAATTAAAACAATAATCCAGTGCTGAAAGAGGACTCCCCACAACCCCCACACACCTCCAAAGCAACCACCAAAAATCTACCCAACTCCCAGCCATCTGACAAAGTAATCCTAACTAAAAAGGAACCCCTAGCCAGCACTGCCTACAAGCCCCCGCCGTGACAAAGGAGCCCAAAAAACAAAAAACTGTTCTAACGAAAAAACCAACCCACCTAAGAGTAAAATAAAAAAGGGAGGGAGGGTGGGGATTATCACCGCTCTACCTCAGGAGAAAAAGGCGGGAAGAGCCTCTCCTCACGAGCCTTAAGTACCCTCCTGTCAACTCCTCCCACACTGCTCCCGCTCAATCTCCTCACGCGCTGCAAAACCTTCTAGAAAAATCCTCCCGGCGTCCTGGCATCAGAGGCAACTTAACCCCTTCACTGCTGAGGCATTTCACCGCTGTGTGCTGAGCTCATTTTTACCGCTTTCGCTCATCGTGTTTAAACGCGATTTGAAGCCACATTTTAATAAATGACCCAGACATATTATATATCGTTCTTTCCGGCAGACTCCACAGATTTATAATATATCATTTTTATATGTATACGTCATGTCCTGTCTGTATATTATAACAAAAAATACAATAAAAATTGAATTTTTAATCATCTGCAGTGTGTAAAGTGTTTTTTTTCACATTTTATCACATGAGCGTTTGCGGTTATGTTTTCTATGGGGTGCGCTTGTACAAAAATTTGAAATGGGGACTTGTTACATTTTGTGGGGGAATTACGTGATTTTTAGCAAACGCACCCCATAGAAAAAAATCATTAGTGCAGCATCATTGTTCACATTATAATTGAAATGTGAACAATATTGCTGCATTAATAAAAACAACACACAAAAAAAACCATGTTTTTTTTTATTTTTATTAAAATTAATTTATTATTTTTATTATAATTTTTTTAATTATTTTTTTTACTTTGTACCTAGTCATGTTGGGTATCATTCGAAAGGCCATGCTCAGGTTCTGGAGATATCGGGGTTCAGAAGAACCCCCTATCTCCACCAGGGGATTTCCTTGGGAAATCCCCTGGCAGCTAGGGGTTCCCCGGCTATCTGACGTCATCACGCTATGCATGATGACATCAGGCAGCGAGGGGAGACCAGGGGGTGGAGCTGCCATCCAAGATGGCGGCCCCCACCTGAGCTAGGCTGCACTTCAGCGCCGCAAGGCGCTGAAGTGCAACCCGGCGCTTGAGGGGTTAAAGCCAGGCACCGCTTAAAAGGAGAGACTCTCCCCTTTTAAGCGGTGCCTGGCTTTTGGCGCTGCTCCTTTCCGATCGGGAGGGAGAGGGATCCGAACGGACCCACCCTCCCTTCCAGGCTATCTCCCGGCATTGCATTTACGCCGGGAGGAGCTTGACTTCAGCGTCTGAGGACGCTGAAGTCAGAACACCACGGGACCCCGGACAGAGAGGTGAGTATCTCCGCCGGGGGTCCCGCACAGCTGATGACATGTGGGGCACATCCTCAGCCTGTAACGTGCATCAATGAGGACGTGCCCCACACGTCTTCCGCAGTGAAAGGGTTAAGTGCCCTACGCCTTAGGTGCTTCAGACCTCATTTGCGCAGAACGTCGTCTTACAATGTCCGTGCAAAAAATGCGTGTTAACGTCTACCGCTGGTGAACCTGCGCGAACCCTTTGCGAGCGTAATGTACGTTGCGTGTCCTATACTTAACATAGTGAGTGCAAATGCGTTTGTGCGCTGGTACGCAGATGGTATTACAATCGATGCGCATCTTTTTACGAACAACGCTTGCGCGCATAATTTTAACGTCTTTGAAAAGCTGGTGGTAACGGCAAATTTGAACGTTCTGGCCGAAACCAAATAAACCAGCACGAAAAAAAAAAATACAGCACAGTAAAGTTACACATTCTACACATACCCAAACAATAAAATAGAGAGGTTGTGCGTGTTTTTATTATTGCTGCAGCATATATACACAGATTGATTTTGACAGGCGTAAAAACCGAACGGGAGACAATTGTGGTTCTTAATTCTGATGGGCTGAATCGCATGAAAAAACAATCCGCACACCGATTTCTGCGTGCAATGTTAATGTTTTTGCGTGTTTTACGTTTTTGCCCGTCTTTTTTACGCGCATTATTTTTTGACGGATGAAAAAATGCGCATGGATTGTAATACCACCGTTATTTTTCACGCGTTACCGTTTAACGCTGCGCGCAAAAAGAATAGTGATGCGCGTGCGCTTTTGCACGAAGAAGTTAATAGAGCCCCAAATGTATTGGGAAAATCCTGAAGTTAAGGCCAAAAATATTCAAGTTACATATTAAGTTGTGTTTGTACTGTGTTAAGTTATAATGTTGTTTATAATTTGTGGGGGTCTTTTGGCGTTTACACATTTTGGTCTAACTGGGTCGAATTGTTTAGCCACCAGAAGGTATCCCTTATCTTGCACAAAAGTCTCTTCTGAAATATCAACAAGGATGCATAAACAGTTCTATGTTTCAATCACTGCTCTATAACCGTGCAGACCATGGAGACACAGGTTCGATCCTGGCCAGAGCACCTCTCCAGTAAGTGTCCTTGGGCAAGACACCTAACGGTACATACTCGCCACCCAGGACGTACTTGAAAACGAGATAAATCTCAATGTATCCTTCCTGGTTAAATACTTTCTCAAAAAAAATAATAAAAATATATAACATTTAAGAATCTTACAAACCCCAAACTAGTATTAATAATTGAAAAGAAAAAAACAAGTAGAATTATATAAATAAATGAATACATTTATTATTATTATTATTCTTTATTTATAAAGCGCCAGCATATTCCGCAGCGCTGTACAATAAGCACAGTATAGACAGGGTTACAATACATTGAACAACATTTGACAAACAGTACAGGAGGAGATGAGGGCCCTATTCCCGTAGGAACTCACAATCTGGGAGGGTTGGGGTTGGAAACAGGAGGAGAGGACTGTAAGGTGAGAGTGATTGATGGTTGCGTCAGTGAGTTGGGTGGTAGGCTTCCCTAAATAGGAATGTTTTAAGGGAGCGTTTGAAGGAAGAGAAGTTAGGGGAAAGTCTGACAGTACGAGGGAGAGCGTTCCAGAGAGTGGGGGCTGCGCGTGAGAAATCCTGCAGTCTATCATGGGAAGAGGTGATGCGGTGAGAAGCTAGGCGCAGGTCACTGTTTGACCTTAGGGAGCGGGCTGAGGTGTATTTGGTTATTAGTGAGGACAGGTAGTGGGGCGCTGAGTTAGTGAGGCTTTTGTAGGTAAGGATAAGGATTTTGAACTTAATTCTGCAGTGGATGGGGAGCCAGTGAAGGGACTCGCAGAGGGGAGCGGCAGAGACAGAGCGGCGGGTGAGGTGAATTAGTCTGGCGGAGGCGTTCAGGATGGATTGTAGGGGGGAGAGGCGGGACAGAGGGAGGCCAGATAAGAGATTATTGCAATAGTCGAGTCGGGAGATTACCAGGGCGTGTATGAGTTGTTTTGTGGCGACAGCGGTAAGAAATGGCCGAATTCTGCAAATATTACGCAGTTGGTATCGGCAGGAGGAGGAAAGAGACTTGATGTGGGGGATGAAGGAAAGAGCAGAGTCAAGTGTAACTCCAAGACAGTGAACTTGGTTTGATGGGGAAATGGTGATACCCTCCACCGTGACAGAGAAGTCAGGAGGTGGGGAGGCATTGGAGGGAGGAATAAGTAGGAGTTCAGTCTTCGACATGTTGATCTTTAGGTGGTGGGAGGCCATCCAGGAGGAGATGCCAGATAAACAGTCACTGACTTTTGAAAGGACAGGGGGAGAGAGATCAGGGGTAGAGAGGTAGATCTGAGTGTCATCAGCGTAGAGGTGGTAATTGAAGCCAAAGCTGTTGATGATTTTGCCCAGGGAGGAGGTGTAGATGGAAAAGAGCAGAGGACCAAGGACAGAGCCTTGAGGTACACCAACAGATAGAGGCAATGAGGAGGAGGAGTTACCAGCAAAGGACACACAGAAGGACCTGTTGGATAAATAGGAGTCAACCCAAGCGAGTGCAGTGTCACCGAGACCCAGAGAGTTGAGGGTCTGTAGAAGGAGGGGGTGGTCAACAGTGTCAAAAGCAGCCGAGAGGTCAAGCAGGATGAGAATAGAGTAGTGGCCGTGTTTTTTAGCAGTTAGGAGGTCGTTGGTGACTTTGGTGAGGGCAGTTTCAGTTGAGTGTAGGGGACGGAAGCCAGATTGCAGGGGGTCAAGTAGGGAATTGGAGGACAGGAAGAGGGAGAGGCGGTTGAAGACTAGTTTTTCTAAGAGCTTTGATGTGAAGGGAAGCAGGGATACAGGGCGGTAGTTGGATGGAGAGTTGGGTGTCCTGCATGCACTGCTTTCTCTGTGTGCACTATGAGGGCTTGAAAGAAATTATGCACGTTTATTGATAGAAATTATTAATGTTTCAGGCCAAACACAGACTTTCCTCAAAAAAAAAAATATAAATATTTAACTATTATAAATTAACAATACGTATTTGTTTTAGGTTAAAATGACAGTGTATACACTTCCTGGTCAGAAAAAAAGTCCTTCTCTGGATGTAACTCAGCCAATAGGTGCTCGCCTTCCACTGGATAATTACTGCAGTGATTAATATGTTTCCACATAAAATGAGGTCATGTGACTCCCTGAATATACTGAAAGAGCAGGTTTTTCCATCACTGGGTTTTTTCTCCTCTGGTGACACAGCGGGCATATTCCAAAATGGCAATGCCAGGGTTCATCGGGGTCAAATTGTGCAAGAGTGGTTCAGGGAGCATGAGACATCATTTTCACACATGGATTGGCCACCGCGCAGTCCAGACCTTAACCCCATTGAGAATCTTTGGGATAATGTGCTGGAGAAGACTTTACGCAGCGCTGCGACTCTCCCATCAACAACACAAGATCTTGGCCACAAATTAATGCCACTCTGGACGCAAATAAATGCTGTGACATTGCATGAGCTTATCAACACGATGCCGCGGCGAATGCGTGACGCAATCACAGCAAAAGGCGACACAACCTAATATTACAGGGTGTGACTATTTTATTTTTGTCCAGACAGCGTGTTTACTGTATATATATACTAAAGTATGTGTTTTAACTAAAGGGTGACAGGTTTTGTTCTCATTAGTGTTAACTCAACCTTTCCCCCGTCTCACTTGAATATAGTGAGCGCCGCTGAGCTGTGTAATGGAAACATTGGATAATAAGTCGGCAATTTATTTTTAGAAAGGGATTGTGGTCTGAGCGCTACGTCATCATTCAGAGAGTAGAATCATTATATAAATATTTATATATTTTCTTATACCGGCTGGGTGGAGTAGAGGTAACATCACTGCTCTGCATGGAGAGGGCCTGTGGAGTCATGGGTTCAATCCCAGCAAGAGCACCTCTCCAGTAAGTGTCCTTGGGCAAGACACCTAACGGTACATACTCGCCACCCAGGACGTACTTGAAAACGAGAGAAATCTCAATGTATCCTTCCTGGTAAAATCTTTTCTCAACAAAAACATTCAGGTTTTCTCAGAGAATGAACTGCCATCTTTAACCACTTGGCTGCGGCGGACGCACTGAGCGCATCCTGCCAAGTGCTTCCCCTGTGCTATGGACACGTTCAGCGCGTCCATGCACAGGAGGCAGCAATCAGCTGGGATTCCGGCTGATTGCTGAACCCCCCAGTGCGGGCTGACATCTTGGATGTCAGCCCGGCACTCGGGGACCCCGGCGGGACTAATAGATGTCATCACGCTGGCGCGATGACATCTATTTCAGGCAATCCCCCGCGAGTGCGGAGGAGGTGCCTGAAAGGGAGGGGGGAGGTCCTTCGGACCTCTCTCCCTCTCAATCGCAGGGCTCCAGCGACTGAAGGCAGGCACGTTTGGAAGGGCACAGCCTGCCCTTCCAAACCATGCCTGCCTTTAACCCCTTGGGTGCCGGATCACGATTCGGCGCCGAATCATGATCCTCTCCCGGAGCTGGCCGACATCTTGGATGTCGGCCAAGCTTCCGGGAATGTTCCCTGATGACTGGCGTCATCATGCATAGCACGATGACGCCAGTCCTGGAGTTAACCCCTAACTGCCACCAATGATGGAGATAGGGGGTTCCAATGAACCCCCTATCTCCCGATCCGTGGCAGCTAGGGGTTAACGTTTGATATTGCTGGATCGGCCAGAGCATGGCCTTTCCAACGATGATCATGTAAAAGTAAAAAATAAAAAAATAAAAATAAAAATGAAAAAATATTTTAAAAATTTTTATAAAAAAAAATAAACAAGTTTTTTTTTGTTTGTTTTGTTAATGCAGCAATATTGTTCCCATTTCAATTATGATGTGAACAATGATGCTGCACTAACGATTTTTGTATGCGGTGCGTTTGTTAAAAATAGCGAAATGTTCCCCAAAAAAAAATGTAACGAGTCCCCATTTCTAATTTTTTTAACAAGCGCAACCCATAGAAAATATAACCGCAAATGCTCACATGTTAAAATGTGAAAAAAAACACTTTACACATTGTAAATTATTTAAAATTTAAATTGTATTGCATTTTTTGTTATAATATACAGACAGGACATGACGTATACATATAATAATGACATATTATGAATCTGCCGAGTCTGACGGAAAGAACAATATATAATATGTCATATAATAAAATAAGGCTTCAAAACGCGTTTAAACATGATGAGCGAAAATTAACTCAGCACAGAGGCGTGAAATGCCTCAGCAGCGAAAGGGTTAACCTTTCTAATCGAAGATCCAATGGATTTTAGTAAATGTCAAAAGATTTTTACACTTGCAGGGTTATTCAAAGAGATCTGAATGGCTGCTGAAAGGGACCGAACGCTGAAAACCAGCATTCGGTTACCTTTCTTGGCCATTCAGCTAACCAGAGAGCAGGCAGTTCGCCAAATCCTGGCGAATTGCCTGCACATACGGTGCCTGTTCGAGGGCAGTGAATCACCATAGAGAAGCAATGCTTCGGCTATTCAGAGAACAAAAGCCAGCAGTGAAAAGTTGCCGAATTGCCCTGCTGTTCGGTGGTTTCATGCGGCAGATTTATTCAGGCGAATCCCATAGGCTTCAATGAAAAAATATTCCCGTTTTCATCCAATATCTAATAAACCGTTGATTATAATATTCTGCAGTAAAAAGTCTCTTTATTTATAGATTTCTTAGGATCTTTTAAGCATTTTTCGGGATTTTTTTAATATATTTTTTTAACTTTACTTATTTTTCCTGTAACAGCCCTTTTTATTATCATTCATTGGATCATATGTAAATTTCAGACATTTTCGCTCAGTATTTTCTTTGCAAACAGCGTTTCACTTTTCAAACATTCAAGCGTGCAGTTTTTTAAATTTTTTCACTCCATTCGTCTGCGGTGTTGGGTTTTTCCGGCGGCTGCGCTGAATGTGATTGGCTCCTGCTCGGGTTTTTCCGGCATTTTCGGCGGGGTTAATTCAGATGTTTTTGCGGGTTTTCGGCGTGCATTTGCCGGGTTTTGCTGTGAGTTTTCGGCGGGTTTGCGGTGACTTTTCCCTGCATTTCGGGGACCCCGTGGTGCTTGCTGAATACACCGCAGGGTTGCCGAAATAGAATCGCCAAATCAAACCGAATTGAGGAGAAGGAAAAGTCACCGAACGTGCGGTGACTTTTTGATTCTCTTTGAATAACCCTGTTCGTTTGTAACACGAGAGTCCAACTTCAGAGACAAAACAGTTTGACACGTTTGTATTATCTGTTTATGTCTTAAATAGCAGTCAGCGGCGAAACGTGTGAAGTGTTAAGGCCCAAGGCCACCGTACCTATTTATAGATTTATGGAGATCCAAACTATTTTAAATCTTTGGATTCCAGAATAGAATTTTCACTTAAAATCCTCATAACTAGAAACTTGTATAAAGAGGACAGGAATCATTTTTCTTTGTTTTAAAGTTACCCATTTATGGAGCTTGTTACAGATAATTTCTACAGAAAATAGAAATGATAGCTTTAAAAACATGAACTTTGATTTTGAAACCCAGAAGCTGTGAGATGATCAGCCAATCAGGAGCCACTCATTTTGACAAATCGAGGTTGAAAATATCCATTTAATTCCCTGACGAGCAATGCTAGTTTTAAAGGGACACTACAGTGAAAAGTTGCCGAAGTGCCCTTCTGTTCGGTGGTTTCATTCGGCAGGTTTATTCAGGCGAATCCCATAGGCTTCAATGTTATAAAATATTCCTGTTTTTATTCAATATCTAAAAAAACGTTTATTCTTTTAATCTGCAGTAAAAAGTCGCTTTATTTATTGATTTTTTAGGATCTTTTGGCATTTTTCGGCAAAAATAGTTTTCCTTTTTTTTTAAAAAAGCGTCTCTTCTTTTTTCTGCAAGAGACCTTTTTATTATCATTCATAGGATCTTATGTGTAAATTCCAGACATTTTCGTTTTGCAAACAAATTTTGACACTTTCCATCGTTTTTTTTTATTTATTTTTTACCTCGTTCGTCTGCTTGTCGGCTTTTTCCGGTGGCAGGTCTGCGCTGTGATCGGTAGCTCCTCAGCTTTTCTGACTTGTTCGCCGTGTTT
Source organism: Leptobrachium leishanense (assembly GCA_009667805.1). Taxonomy (NCBI): domain Eukaryota; kingdom Metazoa; phylum Chordata; class Amphibia; order Anura; family Megophryidae; genus Leptobrachium; species Leptobrachium leishanense. The sequence continues at coordinate 312,777,771 of CM019067.1, forward strand.
TTTGTGGCGGTTCCGGCAGGTTTCCGGCAGGATTGAGGTGGGTTTTCCCTGCACTCCAGGGACCAGGGATGAATGCTGATTCACCGCAGGGTGCGTAACTTTGATTCCCCAAAGTGCATGGAAGTGCGGGGAACGAGATTTCACTGAAATATCGGCGACATTTCGGTGCTCTCTGAATAACCGCCTTACTGTATAATTAAATGCAAACGATTTTCTTAAAACCACTGGTTCCTGATAGTTTTTTTTGGAAAATCTCTTGGCAAGGAAGGGGTTAAGCTAATTAACATAGTGCATTGTGTAAGACATGCAAAAGCATCCAGATGCATTGATATGATTGCTATATGCTTTAAGTTGGAATACGTTCGTGTTCATAGTGTTACTATGGGGGACAAGTGAACGTGACTGTCCTTGATATAGACTTATTTTGCAGAAACTACATATCTGCAGGAAAAATGAGTGGGTTAAACCTTTCCACATGCCTGATGATGATTAAATAAAGCTAAAAACTTACAGGGTTATTCAAAGAGAATCGAAAAGCCACTGCACGTTCGGTGACTTTTCATTCTCTTCAATTCGGTGCGATTCGGCGATCCCATTTCGGGGACCCTGCGGTGTATTCAGCAAGCACCACAGGGCCGTCGTAGTGCAGAGAAAAGCCGCCATAAACCCGACGAACACTCACCGCAAAATCCGGCGAACGTACACCGAAACCTGCAAAAACATCTGGATTAATCCCGCTGAACACGCCGGAGAAACCCGAGCAGCCGCCGATCACAGCGCAGAGCAGACACCGGAAAAACCCGACACCGCAGACGAATGGAGTGAACAAAAACGCCGGGGACTGATGCAGATAAAAATAATAAAATTTATTAAATTAAAATAAACAGGACCTGACACAGCAGGTCACCCTGAATAAAACCTGATACTACAGGTGTGCCAGTACGCGTTTCGCCACACGTTTCGCCAGCTGATGAAGCCACAATGTGTGGTGAAACGCGTACTGGCACACCTGTAGTATCAGGTTTTGTTCAGGGTGACCTGCTGTGTCAGGTCCTGTTTATTTTAATTTAATAAATGTTATTATTTTTATCTGCATCAGTCCCCGGCGTTTTTGATGTTCAAGGTTTCCATGGACTTGACCTTCAACAAGTCCACAGGCGTTCCTACCTAGAGCTTGGTCCTTAAGCTCCACCACATGTGAGTGAATTACCATTCAGTACACTCACGCAATTGTTATTATACCTGCACGAAGAAGTCTTTCCCTCTTCTTGTCTTTATCCCTATATACCGATTAAGATTGAAAGAAGATTCCTTCTTCCTAGGAAGGTGTGGGTCACCTTCCTATCTCTATAGAAGAAAAGGACCCACCTGCCTTGACCCACTTAGAGCCAGTGTTATGGCTCTTTATTTGTGAGTGAACACGTGTGATCCTATACACCTATCACCGTCAATTACGTATTGCACCATTATTTTCTCTTGTTTCTCTTCACATGTATTACGGACCTATTACCATAAGAGAGCATCCAGACTAACCATAGCGATTGTTATCGCGCCGCCAGATACGTATATTTTCTGTACTTTTGCATCTTGGTTTGGGGGAAACCACTGATTGCTGGTTGGCTTTGGGAAGTCGGTTGCTGTACAGGCTTGGGCGCCTACCACTCTGGTTTTTGGTTCTTATTGTTGGGATAGCAAATTCCCTCATTGGTAATTGGCAGCCCTAGCATGTCTCTCTTTGAGTACAGGAATAGAATTGGCAGCAACGTAGAATCCTTGTTAGGAGGCACTTTTGTGTCTTCTCAATTAAAAGAGTCTATAAGTGGAGATAATAAAAGACCTTTATTAGATTTAGAGAAAAATCTGATTAAAGAAATGAAAATCAAATTAGAGATAGCCACCCTTGAAAAGTATAAAAAGGATAAAATTACACCAAGGGGTCTAAGGTTCCAGAAAACACCTTCTTCAGATAAAGATGTTCCCAAATTTATATCAGGGTGGAATCTTTTATTGGAAGGCTTCTCTATAACCATGATGGATTATGTCATCCAAAAAAGAAAAGAAAAACTCCCTAAAATTAATAATGAGGTCGAACTCCTGTCTAAACAAATTGAACAGGAGTTCTCGAGTGAAGCGATCACAGATATCCACAAGACTCTAGGAGAAAAACTTGAAAAAATTGAAAAGGAGGTTCTCGTTATTAAGAAGCGTAAATATGAACGAGATGTGGCAGATTATAGAAGAGGAAACATACATAAACTGTATGAAGAAAATAGGATGGAATATGGGCAATCAGAGAATATAGCAACACCAATTGAAACAGATAGGTGGGTGGAAGTAAATAGACGAAGAGATTACGCTAAGACCAACTCCTATCACAAAAATTGGAGGAATGATCATAGCCACAACTCTCATATCAGAAATGATAGTTATTACAGAACACCACATCAGAGAAACACATATTATCTTCCCCCTGATAGACAACATTTCAGAGATAGAATCAACCATGATAGGTGGCAAGGGGACAGACCTTCAAATTATAGGAGGGGGATGGAGAGACAATTTCATGAACCTTACCGGACCAACAATACACCACGTTACCCTACCTCCACTATACCTCCTAAAAGAAGAGAAAGAGAGGATATTGAGGAGAATATTCCATTGAGGAATAGATACGATGTATTGGGAGATAAACAAGAGGAGGAGGTTTTTTGGAAAGACCCCCTGAACAAGACCAGCAGGCAGGGTGCACACAGAGATTTAGACACACGATTAGAAATGTGAGGAGGCCAAAAAAGATCATGGGAAGGATCATAAGAGGGTCGAGAGCCGGAAAACTCGTATGGAAAAGAAAAAAGAGAAAGGAAGGGGTTCCCATGAAGGGGATCTTCAATTTAAGCGACAAAGTCCTTACTAAGCCAGAGATTAGTGTTCTGAATAGGGGCCTCAAGTTTGCCCCGACTAATCAGTTGGACAAATTTGGGGTCTTTATCGACCTTCAAAAGTTTAAACGAAAACTAAGTTTAAAAAAATATTTCTTGCGACAACCAGTTGAGAGAGAGATTATTTTGGATTGTTCCTCTAATACACACACCTCCCTAAAAAAGAAATCTAAGTTTTTTCCTCGACACATGGTTTCTGATGAAATCAAAATGTTTGAGAACCTAGTCATGAGAGACATAGAAAAAATGTCGACCAAAACAAATAATCACAATCTAAATAAAGAGGAACGTATAGCCTTAAAGAACCTTCAAAAAGACCCCAATATAATTATAAAGCCCGCCGACAAGGGCGGCGGGATCGTGATTCTAACCAAAGATCTATATAATGAAGAGGTCCACCGCATCCTGAACGACGATTCTACTTATAACAAATTAAAAAAGGACCCAGTTAAAGACATAAGACTCAGATTAGCACCCCTTCTCCAAGAGGGTCTAGATAGTCATATTCTTAATAAATCCGAATTTGACTATTTATCCATGGAATTCACCAAAACACCATATTTTTACATTCTTCCCAAGGTGCACAAAAATCCATTGAAACCCCCTGGTCGACCGATAGTGGCAGGAATAGAGTCTATAACAAGCAGACTATCAGAGTATGTTGACAACCGCTAGTTCACATCATTCCTTCATACCTTAGGGACACCTCAAATATGCTTCAGATTTTGAAAGATAATGTTTGGCAAAAGGGAGATTTACTTGTTACATGTGATGTGAATGTGCTGTACAGCAGCATACCCCATGATTTGGGTTTGGCCAAATTGGAGGAGGAGATTCTTAAAACTCAACTAATTAATACTAACCATGTGCCGTTCATTTTGGAGGGTGTTAAATTTATTCTTAATAACAATTATTTTAGGTTTGAAGAAGACTTTTACATTCAAAAGAAGGGCACAGCAATGGGCACTAAGTTTGCGCCCACCTATGCTAACCTATATATGTCAGCCTGGGAGACCAGGTTTGTCTATGGTTCGCATAGCTGGGCGCAGGGAAGTATCCTCACATACAAACGGTACATCGACGATGTCTTTTTTATTTGGAGAGGGGAAGAGGAGGATCTACGTCTCTTTCTCTATAGTCTCGACAGTCCAGAATGGGGCATTAAACTGGACAGCAACTGGAGTGCAGAAAATGTTAGCTTTCTTGACCTCAAAATATATATTGAGGATGACAAGATTAAATCTAAAACTTTTTTTAAAGACGTAGATAAAAACACCTTTATCGATTGCACCAGTTGCCATTATTCTCCTTGGCTCAAAGATGTACCGAAAGGACAGTTTACTAGACTGAGGCGAAACTGTACTGATGTAGATGTATATAGGGAACAGGCCCTTAATCTTAAAAAAGATTTTTTAGAAAAAGGGTATAAGGAATTGGATCTGGACGGTATCATCTCTGAGATAGCACTACGAGATAGGGAGGAACTACTTCAGTATAAACCTAAAGATAAGATGAAGAAAGAAGAAGTTCTTTTCATTTGCGATTATAATAACAAAGCAGAAAATATAAAAAAGATCTTTAAAAAACACTGGCCCTTTCTTAAAAACGATGTGGACTTAAAAGATTATATAGGGGTGAATCCGAGGATAGTCTTTAGAGGGACTAAAAACATTAAATCCAATTTGGTACACAGCAAAACCAAAAGTGGTTCAAGTGTGGGCAATAACCATTTTGGCCTTAAAGAAGGTTTTTACCAATGAGGTTCATGCTTAGCTTGTAGATCTACTGGTAATAAAAAGAACTTTATCAACTCATACTTTAACCGCAAACAGAATAAAATCGTTAAGATTAGGGGAATTCTAAATTGCTGCTCCAAGAATGTCATCTACATGTTAGAGTGCCCCTGCGGTTTAGGTTATGTAGGCCGCACTAAACGAGCCCTCAATGTTAGAATAGCAGAACATGCCAGGAACATCAGAAACAACTATGAAAAACACTCGGTTTCCTTACATTGTAAAACACATCACGATAGTTCACCTTTGGGTGTCAAATTTTGGGCGATAAATCAGATTAAAAGGATAGAAATTGAGGAGGATTTACCAAACAAGTTAGGGAAAGAAGAAATTAAGTATAACTTTGAAAATGTGACTCTTATGCCTAACGGTTTAAATGACGATTTCGAGGTGATTCATTTCTTGTAAGAGACATCTAGGCTTCTTCAACTCCATATAGGCAAGATGATTATAGAATCACTTAAAGATTATCCCTACAATATGACGTATTCAATTCTACATTTATTTCTATATGGGATATTACCTCACGATTACTAATATTTGTTATTTACATATACAGCACACACACTATATACTGCTTCCTAATATTTAAGTATATCATATATCCACATTTAGTAAAGACCACCCATGTTATCACTGGCCGTACCATTGTAGTGGCCTTATAGTCCTACATTTATTTACATAGATATCCTTTCTCCATCATAGGATCTATCATGAGCTATTAACTATATAATTAGAAGATCTATCATCTCACTCTATGTAAATGTTTTTACAGCATTTTTCATATAATCCACCTTTACACCTTCCTTTTCTTTATTCGTACAGAGTTAACACTATACACCACTACACTTGTGGTACACTCTCTATACCACTAACGTTAGAGCCATGTATCACACGTTTCTATTACATCACACATTGGAGAATATGCGTATTCTTCCTCCTTCATTATACCTACTTATGGGTTACATAGGTGTTCTAATTCATTATAATATTTCCTTACAGATCAGCACAGGACTTTTTCTATACAATTAGTCTTTTCACACAGTACTATTGATTCACTCCTTATTTGTCGTACATCATCCTTCTCTCGTTATTCAGCCACTCTGTACCAACAGGTTATGTTATTTGGCCCATATTTCAGCCTATATTTCATACCCCTTAGTACACACTAGTATACACCATGCCTCATTTACACACAGTTCTTACTTATATACAGAGTTTTTGAAACCTACACGTTTTTATACCGCTTTGTTTGGTTTGTACAACCATTCTATTTTGAGTATTATCCAGTTCATATGTATACACGTTTTAGTCATTTTCCTCTGTTTGGTTGAGGCAGACTTTTCTCTATAGAAGGGGATGTATAGTATTGTTCGTTTTCATTTATGTCTGCCCACATATTCCATCTATCGATCGATACCGCTAATGTCCACTTTCTGGTTATTATTGTTATCTTGCCGCTCTACTTTTACTGATAGCGGCCCCTGCGAAATATGCGTACAGCAGAAGGAAGGCTGACACGCAAATTGGAACGCAACATCCACACTGCGCATGCGCAAGATGGCGGCGCCCGCACGACATTGGAAACAGCTGCCGTTTAGAAACATAGAAACATAGAAAAATGTCGGCAGATAAGAACCTTTCGGCCCATCTAGTCTGCCCAATTACATGGATACTTTACTTGGATTTATCTTTTGTTTAGGATAGCCTTATGCCTATCCCATGCTTGCTTAAATTCAATTACTGTTTTGGCCTCTACCACTTCAACTGGAAGACTGTTCCATGTATCCATCACCATCTCAGTAAAATAATGCTTGCTGATGTTACTTTTAAACCTTTGCCCCTCTAATCTAAGACTATGTCCTCTTGTTTTGCTACTTTGTTTCCTTTTAAATATACTCCCTTCCTCTACCTTGTGGATTCCCTTTACGTATTTAAATGTTTCTATCATATCTCCTCTGTCTCGTCTTTTTTCCAAGCTGTACATGTTAAGATCATTAAGCCTTTCCTGGTAACTTTTCTCCTTCAACCCGTACACCATTTTAGTAGCCCTTCTCTGAACTCTCTCTAAGATGTCTATATCCTTTTGGAGATACGGTCTCCAGTACTGCACACAGTACTCCAAGTGAGGTCTCACCAGTGCTCTGTACAGTGGCATGAGCACTTCCCTTTTCCTACTGCTAATACCTCTCCCTACACAACCAAGCATTCTGCCAGCATTTCCTGCTGCTCTATTACATTGACTACTTAAGCGTGGATCGCACGCCACCAATTGCACATCACACCTGGGGACTATTATCTTCATTTCAGGACAGTATATAAGACCATTCTGACCATATGCCTGTAAACCAGCTGATGAAGCCACATTGTGTGGCGAAACGCGTACTGGCACACCTGTAGTATCAGGTTTTATTCAGGGTGACCTGCTGTGTCAGGTCCTGTTTATTTTAATTTAATAAATGTTATTATTTTTATCTGCATCAGTCCCCGGCGTTTTTGATGTTCAAGGTTTCCATGGACTTGACCTTCAACAAGTCCACAGGCGTTCCTACCTAGAGCTTGGTCCTTAAGCTCCACCACATGTGAGTGAATTACCATTCAGTACACTCACGCAATTGTTATTATACCTGCACAAAGAAGTCTTTCCCTCTTCTCGTCTTTATCCCTATATACCGATTAAGATTGAAAGAAGATTCCTTCTTCCTAGGAAGGTGTGGGTCACCTTCCTATCTCTATAGAAGAAAAGGACCCACCTGCCTTGACCCACTTAGAGCCAGTGTTATGGCTCTTTATTTGTGAGTGAACAAGTGTGATCCTATACACCTATCACCGTCAATTACGTATTGCACCATTATTTTCTCTTATTTCTCTTCACATGTATTACGGACCTATTACCATAAGAGAGCATCCAGACTAACCATAGCGATTGTTATCGCGCCGCCAGATATGTATATTTTCCATTATAATCAACGGTTTATTAGATATTGAATTAAAACGGGAATATTTTTAACATTGAAGCCTATGGGATTCGCCTGAATAAATCTGCCGCATGAAGCCACCGAACAGCAGGGCAATTCGGCAACTTTTCACTGCTCATTTGTGTTCTCTGAATAGCCGAAGCATTGCTTTTTTATGGGGATTTCACTGCCCTCGAACAGGCACCGTATGTGCAGACAATTCGACAAGATTTGGTGAACTGCCTGCTCTCTGAATAGCCGAATGGCCAGGAAGGGTAACCCACTGGTGTATTTTGGCCTAGGCCGACTAGGCCCAGGCCTAGGGCGGCACTTTCCAGGGGGCGGCGGTCCGCACTGGGTGGCCCCACCCCTTAAAAATTTTTTTTTTATTTTTTTTACTTTTGCAAAGTATTTTACCAGGAAGGATTCATTGAGATTTCACTAATTTACACTTTCAATTTCACTTTCCAGGGGGCAGCAAAAAACCTCACCACTAAATGGGTTACTCACAGAGCACCGAAATGATGCCAACTTTTTGGTGTTCTGTAGTTCCCTGCACTTAGGAGAATAAAATTTCCCCACCCTGCAGTGAATTCACCATTCACCGCAGGGTCCCCAAAGTGCAGGGAGTCGGCCGCTGTATGCTGCCACCGCAAACCCGTGGCCTGCTGTTTTCAAAAGAACTACTGAACGAAAATGTCTGGAATTTACATATAAGATCCTATGATTGATAATAAAAAGTTCTGTTACAGAAAAAAGAAAAACTGCTATTACAAAAAAGGGGGGGGGATTTTGCCCAAAAAAATCTGAAAAATTACTAAAAGGTACTAAAAAAAAATCAATAAGTAAAGACTTTTAACTGCAGATTAAAATAAAAAATGATTTATTAGATATTGCATAAAAACGGGAATATTTTTAACATTGAAACCTATGGGATTCGCCTGAATAAACCTGCTGATTGAAACCACCGAACATCAGGGCATTTCACTGCCATTTCTCTGAGTCTCAGTACCACATGACTGGCTGAACCACGTGAAACGCACGCGCGCAGCTGCCCGCCCTTTCGTTAACACAGACTCTATTCTGGACTGAACACCCACCGGGAAGGGAATCAAAGCTACAGTGCACCCTCTGGCAGTGGCACCCCACTGCTGACAAGATGGCTCCACAGCATAATTGCTGTGTGCTCATATACACTCGGTTTGCTGGGAGTTTTACTGCAGTGGATTCTGATGCACTCATACACACCGCACATTGCATTGCTGGGAGTTTTATTGCTGTGGATTCTGATTACGCTGACACACACCACACATTGCATTGCTGGGAGTTTTACTGTAGTGGATTCTGATGCACTCATACACACCGCACATTGCATTGCTGGGAGTTTTATTGCTGTGGATTCTGATACGCTGACACACACCACACATTGCATTGCTGTGAGTTTTATTGCTGTGAATTCTGATGCACTCATACACACCGCACATTGCATTGCTGGGAGTTTTATTGCTGTGGATTCTGATACGCTGACACACACCGCACATTGCATTGCTGGGAGTTTTATTGCTGTGGATTCTGTGATACACACTGCATATTACTGTGAGTTTTTTTGCCCTGGAGCTCTGGGATACGCTCATACACACTGCACATTACTGTGAGTTTTATTGCTGTGCAGTTCTGTGATATGCTCATACACACTGCACATTTCTGTGGGTTTTATTGCTGTGCAGCTCTGATATGCTCATACACAGTGCCCATTTCTGTGGGTTTTATTGCTGTGCAGCTCTGTGATACGCTCATATGCAGTGCACGTTTCTGTGGATTTTATTGTTCAACCAATTAGAGCGGCTGTGATCCAGTTTACTTGACATGCGTGGCTGTTCTTTGTAAAAATGCTTGAATTTAAACATTTCATAATTTTCTTTATCTCAATAGATACATTTGAAATGGTATACAAAATATACAAGTAGGCACTTGGTATCCACTTTTAATATAAAGAGAGGAAAAGGCGGAGCTCTAAGAGGAAAAGGTGGAGCTTAAAGAGGAAGGGTGGGGATTAACCAGGAAGAGGTGTGCCCTTGACAGGAAGGGGTGTGTCAAATTTAAATTAGGGGGTGTACGAGTTTAGTCAGGCCTAGGGCAGCACAAAACCTAAATACACCACTGAGGTAACTGTATGCTGATTTTCACGGTTCGGTTACCTTTCGGCCACAATTCGGAGCTCTTTGAATAACCCTGTGTGTGTGATTTCATTTTGCACTATCTTTATTATTTTTGCTTTATCTTTAGGGGTTTATTCAAAGAGCGCCGAACTTGCCACCAAAGGACACCGAACAATGAATTTAACCATACGGTGCAATTTCGTGGCAGTTCCTCGATTCACTAAACTGTCAATTTGCCAAATACTGGCGAATTGACAGCAAAATACGATGCAGTACGCTGCAGTACGCCGCAGTTCTGTGATCTTCGGCGTCAGAGAAATTATCCTATAGAGAAGTAATGTCTAACCTATTCACAGAACGCCGAACTGCACCAAAGTGTCAGTGATTTTCGATGCTTCAGTTCGACAGGTTTAAACAGGAGAATCCCATAGGATTCAATGTAAAATAATATTATCATTTTTTAATTCAACCGTTTATTCTTTTCATTTTCAACAAACCGTCTTCTTATTTATTTATTTAATGGAACATATTGATGTATTTTTTAGATCAAATTTTTGAATCCCAATTTTTTTTAAAAGGCTTTTTTTGTTTTAAATTCTGTAACAGACTGTTTTGTTATAGGACCTTTTCTATTATGCATTTTTATTGTTTTTTTGTGAAAGTATTTTACCAGGAAGGATACATTGAAATTTCCCTCGTTTTAAAGTATGTCCTGGGTGGAGAGTATGTACCGTTGGGTGTCTTGCCCAAGGACACTTACTGGAGAGGTGCTCTTGCTGGGATACGAACCTGTGTCTCCACGGTTATAGAGCAGTGATGTTACCTCTACTCCACCCAGCAGCTACAAAGGTTTAAACTCCTGTTAGAAGAATAGCAGAGTCCTGTTAGAGTGTAAGCTCTCGAGCAGGACCCTCCCTCCTACTGTTCTGCATGTATGTATTTCTGTCTCTCCCATTGTACAGAGCAAAGGAATTTGCAGTCGTTTTATAAATACTTGTAACTGCAACTGTTTTTTTTTTCTCTGCAGTTCGACAACATTCAGGCGGTCTTCCACAGCGTCCGGCGGTCTGAATGGCGCTCGGCTGTGGCTCCACTTATAGGGCTCTATTACATTCTCCGTGCAAATTCGTACGCGCAGCGCAATTTTTTTGCATGCAGCGTCAAGCGTTATCGTGTGAAACGGTGGTATTACGATCTGAACGCATTTTTTCATCTGTCGAAAAAGAACGTTTGGAAAACCGACGCGCAAAACGAAGAGTAATACGCGTGCAGTAACGTTGCACACGTAAATCAGTGCGCGGACTGCTTTTTTCGCGGGATTCAGCCAATCAGAATTAAGAACCTTAATTGACATCAATTTACCTTAATCGACTCACTTACGTTTTTGCGCCTGTCAAAGTAAATCTCAGTATACATGCTGCAGCAATAATAAAAACACGCACAAATTCACCATTTTTTTATTTGGGTATGTGTAGAATGTGTAACTATACTTTGCTGTATTATTTTTTTCGTGCTGGTGTTTTTCGTTTCGGCCAGAACGTTCCGATTTGCAGTTACCACCAGCTTTTCAAAGACGTTAAAATTATGCGTGCAAACGTCATTCGTAAAAAGATGCGCATAGATTGTAATACCATACGCGCACCAGCGCACGAATGCATTTGCGCTCACAATGTTAAGTATAGGATGCGCACAGTTCATCACGCTCGCGCAGGTCCATCAGCGTTAAACGATAACGCGCATCATTTGAACGAACGTTGTAATACGACGTTCTGTGCAAAGGGTTTTGCCCCTCGCGTTAATGCTTTTTTGCGCATGCGCACTTTTTTGCGCGAAGAATGTAATAGGGCCCATAGTGAATTCACCGCAGGGACGGCGAACAGGAATCACCGAAGAGCACCGAGCGAGAAAGCTCCGAAATTTCCCTGAAATGTCGGTGCCTTCTGAATAACCCCTTTTATTTTCACGAATTACGAAAAGGAATAAATAAATGTACCCCGATCCCTGGGCATAAAAACAGAGGGGGGTGGGGAGGACAGATCCCCACTTTTCCTTGCAGACCTATGTACAGTGAGTGCCAGGGACTAAGGATTTGCTGTATGGATGGAATTTATGCTTTCGTTAATCACTCAAACGATGAATTCCACCAATTAACCTTTCATGAAGGGTAAGGGCAGTAAACTAATAAACCCGGCGTGCTAGTTTTTATTGGTTTAATTACATTATGCCTTTGCATTGGGTATCCCTCTATCCCTACTACAACACCTGATATTTTTTGGGGTTCCTACATTGACCTGATCATCAATTTATATATACAGTATATATATATATATATATATTATTTATTTTTTTTTAAATTTACAGTATTTTATTGTTTTTATTATTATTATTATATTTCATTTATTATTTTATTTATTTATTATTTATTATTTATTATTAATAACATTTTATTTACATATATACTTATATATACAGTCATGGCCGAAATTGTTGGCACCCCAGACATTTTTCCAGAAAATCAAGTATTTCTCACAGAAAAGTATTGCAGTAACACATGTTTTGCTATACACATGTTTATTCCCTTTGTGTGTATTAGAACAAAACAAAAAAGGGAGGAAAAAAGCAAATTGGACATAATGTCACACAAAACTCCAAAAATGGGCTGGACAAAATTCTTGGCACCCTTAACTTAATATTTGGTTGCACACCCTTTGGAAAAAATAACTGAAATCAGTCACTTCCTATAACCATCAATAAGCTTCTTACACCTCTCACCCGGAGTTTTGGACCACTCTTTCTTTGCAAACTGCTCCAGGTCTCCCTTATTGGAAGGGCGCCTTTTCCCAAAAGCAATTTTAAGATCTCTCCACAGGTGTTCAATGGGATTTAGATCTGGACTCATTGCTGGCCACTTCAGAACTCTCCAGCGCTTTGTTGCCATCCATTTCTGGGTGCTTTTTGATGTATGTTTGGGGTCATTGTCCTGCTGGAAGACCCAAGATCTCGGACGCAAACCCAGCTTTCTGACACTGGACTCTACAGTGCGACCCAAAATCCTTTGGTAATCCTCAGATTTCATGATGCCTTGCACACATTCAAGGAACCCAGTGCCAGAGGCAGCAAAACAACCCCAAAACATCATTGAACCTGCACCATATTTCACTGTAGGTACTGTGTTCTTTTCTTTGTAGGCCTCATTCCATTTTCGGTAAACAGTAGAATGATGTGCTTTACCAAAAAGCTCTATCTTGGTCTCATCTGTCCACAAGACGTTTTCCCAGAAGGATTTTGGCTTACTCAAGTATATTTTGGCAAACTGTAGTCTTGCTTTTTTATGTCTCTGTGTCAGCAGTGGGGTCCTCCTGGGTCTCCTGCCATAGTGTTTCATTTCATTTAAATGTCGACGGATAGTTTGCGCTGACACTGATGCTCCCTGAGCCTGCAGGACAGCTTGAATTTCTTTGGAACTTGTTTGGGGCTGCTTATCCACCATTCAGACTATCCTGCGTTGCAACCTTTCATCAATTTTTCTCTTCCGTCCACCCACAGAGAGATTAGCTACAGTGCCATGGGTTGCAAACTTCTTGATAATGTTGCGCACTGTGGACAAAGGCAAATCTAGATCTCTGGAGATGGACTTGTAACCTTGAGATTGTTGATATTTTTCCACAATTTTGGTTCTCAAGTCCTCAGGCCGGTCTCTTCTCCTCTTTCTGTTGTCCATGCTTAGTGTGGCACACTCAGACACACAATGCAAAGACTAAGTGAACTTCTCTCCTTTTTATCTGCTTTCAGGTGTGATTTTTATATTGCCCACACCTGTTACTTGCCCCAGGTGAGTTTACAGAAGCATCACATGCTTGAAACAATCTTATTTATCCACAATTTTGAAAGGGTGCCAAGAATTTTGTCCAGCCCATTTTTGGAGTTTTGTGTGACATTATGTCCAATTTGCTTTTTTTCCTCCCTTTTTTTTTTGTTTTTTTTTCCAATACATACAAAGGGAATAAACATGTGTTTAGCAAAACATGTGTTACTGCAATACTTTTCTGTGAGAAATACTTGACTTTCTGGAAAAATGTCTGGGGTGCCAATAATTTCGGCCATGACTGTATATATATATATAATTATTTATTTTTTAAAAAAAAGGAGAAACTACAACGAAAAAGCATCCAGGCATGTGCAACATTTAGCGTTGTTGTTATTATTATTATTCACGCACAGCAGCAGCAGCTCAAGGCTTTATAGGCTCCGAATCCGAGCCGACTCATCACGGAAAGTAACATTACGGAAAATGAGTAAATTGTGCTTGTTTATCGCGTTATTATTTATATTCCATTTCAGGAATAGCAGGCTGCCGTGATTTGTGACATTTCGTACACTTCATCCATTTGATTATTGCAATCTGGAGAGCCGAGCAAATTACTTCCTAAAAGAACCGTGGGGATTTATTATAGATTAGGTCACAAATCTGTTATTCTGAATTGTTGAATTTTTCTATAATACCTTTTTACTACCGCGTAATAAAAACCGGCAGTAAAATAGCTTAATTTACTAGGGGATGTGTTGTTGTTTTTTTTTTTTTTAATGTATCGAAAGCCCCGTGGTCTGTTTTATCGTAACGGAGCGCGATGAGTCTCGCGGTCATTTGCATTCTCCCTTTATAAAGTTACAAAAAAAATGGAAATATGCTGCTGGGGAAGAACCAATTGGCCCATCTTGTCTATCCGTTTCATTATGCACATTTTTTTTTTTAATATAATTTATTGTCTGGAATTTACAGTCTGGACATCAACATGTCAGCTAGGGATCAGTGATTAGTTTTCCAGCTGCAGAAACCTAGAGGTTGGACAGCAGAGGAGGGGTTGATTCACAACAGGGTCAAGACAGCCTTTCATCTTTTCTGACATTGATAAAATGAATATCAATGAGTTGGCGGTGATAACCACCACCACGGGACATGCTGGAAAACGTGCATAAAGATATTAGAAGCTTCCTTAACCCTTTCACGACTAATTGTTAAACCCTTAAACAATGAAATGTGTTTGATACATTGTGAAGTTACTGAAGGGGTTATTCAGAGAGCACCGAATTGGCCACGACATTGCACCAAACTGTGAATTTCTCCGTATGGTACAAATTCGGGGCCATACGGCTATTCAAAAGTCTGGCGATTCGCCAATTATTGGCGAATTGCCACAAAATACGGTGATCTTTGGCAGCAGTGAAATTCCCATAGGGAAGTAATGGTTAATCTATTCAGAGACACCGAACAGCACAGAAATGTCAGTGAAATGCCCTGATTTTTAGTGGTTTCATTTGACAGGTTTAAACAGGCGAATCCCATAGGATTCAATGTAAACAAATTCCCTGTTTACTCTTAAATATTTATTCAACCATTTATTCTTTTCATTTGCAGCAAAAATCTGTTTACTTAATTTGGTTTTCAGGCATTTTTCGGGATCGGCGGTCTGTTGGCAGGTTGTCGGCTTTTTTCGGATCAATTCGGTAGTCTCTTCGAAGGATGATCAGATACATTCAGCGGTTTTTCGGATCGATTCAGCTGTTATGCGGTGGTTTTCCGATTTGATTCAGTTGTTTCGTGGCGGTTTTTTTGAATGCGTTCGGTGGGTCGATTCACCCCACTTCGGGGTCTCTGCGGTGAATGCTAAATTCAACGCAGGGTCGGCAAATTTAACTTGCCGAAGTGTGGCGATAATAAGTATAATAATTATTATGACGTCGCTACATTGTGTTTACCACAGAGCTGCACAATCTATAATGTATTTTTTAATCCAGTCTCCTACGCGTTGACATTACCGCCATATCTAAAGATTCATAACGTATTCCATGTGAGTTTACTCAAACCTCTTCTATGTAATTGGTATACCAAGGTCCATGCACCCCATCTGTCTGTCATGGTGCAGGGAGAGGAAGAATATGAAGTCCGTGCTAACATGATTCACGTATGTCCCGGGGCACCTTACAGTATCTAGTGGATTGGGAGGCATCTGGGCATGAGGATAGATATTGGTTACCTGCCGGTGAGGTCCATGCACCTCGCTTGGTAGGTTTTTTCACCTCTCATCCCTCTGCACCTCATAGCATGCCGTAGAAGGGGTGGTTCTGTCACGTCTTTGCTGCTCGTTGGCCGGGCTTCGACTGTTAAGGGATCCTCTTGCAGTCACGGGTCGGGCATGCCAGCAGGGCGCTGAGTGATGACATGGCGCCCACTGAGTTTAAAACCAGGTGCCTGAAGTCCAGTCGTTGCCCTGACGTGGTTTTCACATCCTCTCAGTGCTCATCCGTATTTTGGATTTGATATACTCTGTATGACCATTTCTTGTCTGACTACCCTTCTGGCGATTAACCCCTTGGCTTCCCTTCTGACTACCGATTCTGGTTG
The DNA here is from genome assembly GCA_009667805.1 of Leptobrachium leishanense. NCBI lineage: Eukaryota > Metazoa > Chordata > Amphibia > Anura > Megophryidae > Leptobrachium > Leptobrachium leishanense. The sequence goes on from CM019067.1 coordinate 312,794,022, forward strand.
CTGACTGACACATGGCTGACACTCATTCTGGCAAACTAATCTGGCACACAGCTGACACTCATTCTGGCGAAATACTCTAGCATATGGCTGGCACACTACTCTGGCAATACAATCCTTGATATTCCGGTGACATATTCTGTTATGTCTATGTAGGGGGATTTTATTCTTCATGTGATCTTATAAGGTCTTCTGGTGCACGTTGTTCCTCTGTTCTGTACTTCTCAGGCTAAGATTACCTTTATAAAAGATATTAAATATCTACAGTTTACCACTGCCCTGCAATGAGTGTAACTGCATATCAATATGTATATTTTACAAAGCTGTCCTTGTGATATGAGAAGCTCACACCGAGGCTATGGTTACAAATTAAAACATTGTACAGTTAGAGTTTATTTCCGTTTAATCCTTTCAAGCTCGAGGTTCCCACAAAACTTTTCTCAGTGTCACTTCCTCATGTCAGTTGTTGTAGCTGTTTTATATATTTCGGGAACGCCATGCTGAATGAGGCCCGTGAATCACCAAGAGGGTTGACTCATCGCTAGCTCATTGTAAGTGCTCGGCGATGACCTTGAAATTCACACCACATCAGGTACAAAAAGAGGCTCATGGACTGCCGCGTTGACCTGAATGTAGGCGAGCCGGTCGGATTCATTTGGTTAAGTTCCCTGCTGGGAATCTGGGAATGCAAACAATTCCCCCTCTCTCTCCCTAGCTTCTCCAGCTTCTAAATCACTTCCTTTCCCACACGGGGACATCAAACAATGCGTGGACCAATTTCAATCCAGCTTCCAGTTATTGCCCGGGCTTTAAACGCTCTTGATTTTTAATGAATGGCTCCCAATTACTCTTTCATAAATTGGCAGATGAATTGTCATTTGTCAGTCGCGAAACACGTCTCACTCGGATTTGTAAGGGAGCGCGGACTTGCAGATATATAGAGGAACTGGGTCACGTACAGTGCGCCCAGAAAGGGTTTGCAGACTTGATGCAGTGAAACGGGAGGCTACATTTTAAAAGTTATAGCAAAGGGTCTGAATACTTATGTCAATGCGAGATTTCAGTTTATTAAATTTTTAATAGGTTTTCAATGTTGCCAAATATCTTTGTTTTTGTTTTGTCTTTATGGAGTATTGAGTTTAGATTGATGCGGGGGAAAAAAACATTTTTAAATAATATTAGCATATGGCTGTAACATAAAAAAAAAGGCGGGTATGAATACTTATGTCAATGTGATATTTCAGGTTTTTATTTGAAATAGATTTGAAATGTTGCCAAAAATCGGTTTTTTGCTTTGTCATTATGAGGCATTGAGTCTAGATTGATGACGAGAAAAAAAATATTTAACCAATATTAACATAAGGCTGTAACATAAAAAAAAAAGAAATAAGAAGGGGTCTGGATACTTAATAATGCTTAATAATGTGGTATTTTGTTTTTTTTCCATTTTTGATAGATTTGAAATGTTGCTAAAAATCAGTTTTTTGTTTATGAAATATTGAGTGTAGATTGATGCAAAAAAAGTATTTACACAATATTAGCATAAGGCTGTAACACAAAAAGAAAAAAACAATAGAAAGCGCGAAGGGGTCTGAATACTTATGTCAATGTGATTTTTAAAAAAAATACATTTGCAATGTTGCTAAAAATCTGGTCTTAGTTTTGTCATTATAGGGGTTATTCAGAGAGAGCTGATCTGGCCCCGAAATGTCACCGAACAGTGAATTTCCCCGTACGGTGACATTTCGGGGCCATTCGGCTATTCAGAAAGCAGGCAGTTCGCCAAAGGCCAGCCAGTACGGTGCCTGTTCGACGGCAATGAAATCCCCCTTAGAGAAGCAATGGTTAATCTATTCACAGACACCGAGCAGCAGAGAGTTGCCGAAGTGCCCTGCTGTTCTGTGGTTTCATTCGGCAGGTTTATTCAGGCGAATCCCATAGACTTCAATGTTAAAAATATTCCCGTTTTAATCCAATATCTAATAAACCATTTATTATTTTAATCTGCAGTAAAAAGTCTCCTTATTTATAGATTTTTTAGGATATTTTAGTCATTTTTCAAGAAAATAATTTCTCTGTTTTATTTTATAAAAATAATCCTGGCGAATTGCCTGCACATACGGTGCCTGTTCGGTGCCTGTTCGAGGGAAGTGAAATCCCCATAGAGAGGCAATGCTTCGGCTATTCAGAGAACACAAACCAGCAGTAAAAAAAGGTTCCCGAAATGCCCTGCCATTCGGTGGTTTAATTCGGCAGGTTTATTCAGGAGAATCCCATAGGCTTCAATGTTAAAAATATTCCCGTTTTAATTCAATATCTAATAAACCATTCATTATAAAATTCTGCAGTAAAAAGTCTCTTTATTTATTGAATTTCTTTGGATATTTTAAGCATTTTTCGGTATTTTTTGTTGTTAAAAAATTTTTAGATTTTTTTTTAACTTTACTTCTTTTTTCTGTAACAGCCCTTTTTATTATCATTCATTGGACCTTATATGTAAATTTCAGACATTTTCGCTCAGTAGTTTCTTTGCAAACAGCGTTTCACTTTTCAAACATTGAAGCAAACTGTTTTGCTAATTTATTCACTTCACTCTTCTGCGGTGTCGGCTTTTTCAGGAGGCTGCAATCGGCTCCTGCTCTGGTTTTTCCGGCGTCTTCGGCGGGTTAATCCAGATGTTTTTGCGGGTTTCAGCGTGCATTCGCCGAGCTTTTGCGGTGACTTTTCGTCAGGTTTGCAGCAGTTTTTCCCTGCGCTTCGACGGCCCTGTGGTGCTTGCTGAAAATACTGCAGGGTCGCCGAAATGGGATTGCCGAATCGGCCCAAATTGAAGAGAACGAAAAGTCACCGAACGTGCAGTGACTTTTCGATTCTCTTTGAATAACCCTGTATGAGTCAAAAGTTTATAAAATATCATATATTTTAGTTGGAATGGAACCATCTTCCGTGATTTAATTTTTTTTATGTATTAGCTTGTGATTCCGCTTTATTTATAGGAATATTTGGGGATATTTAGTGAAGAAAATATTTGTAGAATGCAATTTTTCTATGTTGAAAGATAATTTCTGTGGGAAACTCTCACTTTCTTAATTTTTATTTTATTTTCACAAAAGAAACCTAAAATCAACTATCCATCCACAAACATCGGATTTTGGATCTAAAATGGAGAAACTTCTTCAAATCAACCCAATCAGCATAACTATATGTTATGTAAATACAATAAAAAAATCAATACCTGACCATTCCATGGGATTGCTCATCAAATAGCATCTGTGGTATCTACTGGTCCTTCCTTGAAATCTAAGATTGAGGTTTGCTCTGGTTCTTTGGCTAAAATATGGGCCATGAATCTTCCAATTTCCTTCCATTGCCAGTAAGTGTACCAGAGACCGATAACAGTACCTCTAAGAAGACCAGTTCCTCAAGTGCCAACCTCACCAAAGGCACCAGTGCACTAGCGCTAGAGACTCCTCTTAAGGTGGCAAATGTAAACCTTCACACTAGGTATTGAGTAAAGGTTAGTCGATTGCAAAGTTGCACATACCAGTTGGGTTAAATCAGGGTCTGTTGGCAGAACATGGGTCACAGGGGTTTATTCAAGAAGTTCCGGTGTTTGCCCTTGTTGCGACGTCAACAAACTTCGCCGTTTCAAAAAGAGAAAGCGAAACAACGGCTAAAGAATCCCCATCAGTTGGGGAAACTGAGCCTTAACAGGATTTTTGGCTTGGAACAGCAGAGAAGTCGATGACATTGCCTGCCGAATGGCTGCCGAAAGGTAACCGAACAGTGAAATTCAGCATACGCTTACCTTTCCAGGCCATTCGGCTATCCAGAGAGCAGGCAGTTCGCCAAATGTTGGTGAACTGCCTGCACATACGGTGCCTGTTCGGTGCCTGTTCGAGGGCAGTGAATTCCCCATAGCTTCGTCTATTCATAGAACGAAAACCAGCAGTGAAAGTTGCCGAAATGCCCTGCCATTCAGTGGTTTCATTTGGCAGGTTTATTCAGGAGAATCCCATAGGCTTCAATGTTAAAAATATTCCCATTTTAATTCAATATCTAATAAACCGTTTATTATAATATTCTGCAGTAAAAAGTCTCTTTATTCACAGATTTTTTAGGATCTTTTAAGCATTTTTTGGAATTTTTTTGCAAAAAAAATTTCCGTTTTCTTTTTTCTTTTTTTTTTAACGTTTTTTTTTTCTTTTTTCTGTAACAGCCCTTTTTATTATCATTCATTGGATCATATGTAAATTTCAGACATTTTCCCTCAGTAGTTTCTTTGCAAACAGCGTTTCACTTTTCAAACATTCAAGCGAACTGTTTTTTTTTCACTCCATTAATCTGCGGTGTCGGCTTTTTTTCCGACGGCTGCTCTGCACTGTGATCGGCTCCTGCTCGGGTTTCTCCGGCGTGATGTTTTTGCCGGTTTCGGTGTTCATTCGCCTGGGTTTTGCGGTGAGTGTTCGTCGAGTTTGCGCCGGCTTTTCCCTGCACGTCGACGGCCCTATGGTGCTTGCTGAATACACCGCAGGGTCGCCGAAATGGGATCGCCAAATCGCAACTAATTGAAGAGAACGAAAAGTCACCGAACGCGCGTTGGCTTTTCGATTCTCGTTGAATAGCCTTGTTAATAAACTGTTTTAAAGGCATGTCCCTGTTATAAGAACTACCTATTATATACGTAAAGTCAACTTAAGTTGATTACTAAGCATAAGTGTTTGGTGTAAAATAGCAACGAGGTAAGGTAATAGAGCACACAGAGAGCTTTCCACCCTGGTGCGAAAATCCATGACGAACTGCAGAAAATTCCCCTTTACACACCCAACGCATTAATCAAACCTAATCACGACTACCCAAGTATTTCATGGTCAAGTTCAAACTTTCTTTTACATTAATTTGCTGATAGACGCTCGCGAACGCAATGAGGTAATACAAGACAGAAGTTGGAGTTGCCTGGGGACACAAAACCCTCGAGGGGCACTTTTTGGCCAGGCTGGTTATTGTTAGTCCTCCTTACGCTAAACGGGAAGCCCATTATTTACTGAATGAGAGTAACCGCGTCCTTATGGGAAAGATTTATTGCGAGAATTAAACGACTGCGCCCTTGCCGAGAGCTACAATCAATGGATGTCCTCTGTCCAACCATCGCGTTCTGTCCGCAACATGTGGTGCTCATTCCGCAATGTATTTCCTTACAACCAATCTCACAGCGTGCTCTTCAAATGATGGGTTATTTGGGAGTTATCCGATGTCAATGGGGCAGATCAAAAATTAAAAAAGGAAGAAAATATATACCACGGAGCCAACAGAGCTCCTCCACATTAAACGCTACGCACAAAACACGGAGCATCTCAGCAGCTGGGACTTTTTTTCACCCTCTCCCATTACCATTTTCTTCTCATTTTGTTTCAATCGCGCAAGATATTACGGAGCATTAAAAATCCATTACCCCGAGCACACACGTAATTTATAAATTAATATGGCTTTTCGGAATTATCGAAAATGTGTTTTAGAAAAAAAAATCAGGACGATGATGCTTTAAGTAAAATTTATTAAAAGAAATGAAAAGATGGACTGCGCCTTAATTCCCAAAAAAACGTCTCGGCGTGTCTCGTGTAATAACGTAAATTTAGGCGTTTAAAGTTGGGTTTTTCCAATAAAAACTGCAATTAAAATTGAATTAACTTTGTCAGATCGTTACGTTATAGACTAGAAACTATTATTAAAATAATAAAGTGTGCGATTACAAAAGTTTCAATAAGTAACAATAGAGCTGCTGCTGTTATATATACTGTATATACGTATGTAGGTTCTTTTGAGGTCACAGTTGAAGAACATTTGATGTTATTGCTTTTGAATTTGAATATAAGTATTATTTAAACGTATTTGTCATTGTGAGCACGACATTAAGTGTCATTGAGAACAATGGAGTATGAAACTCTGTAATCTGATCACAACCCACGTGTATAGAAACAACATGTTATGTTGATAATGTTTGCATCATATGGCTTGGATTATTTTTCTTTTCATGTGCATGTTGTAATAACACTTTTATATCATATTTTTAGTGCTTTTCCATTACAGTAGCACTGGAATTTGTCAGACAATATCAGTTACAGCCCAGGCGTCATGTATTTTAATAGGATAGAACACATTTTTTAAATTTAATTTTATAAATCCCAGAGTGGGTCTCCTATAGCTGTAGAATATATATACCAAAAAAAGTCACACACTGTAATATTTGATTCTGTCGCCTTTTGCTGTGATTGCGGCACACATTCGCCACGGCATCGTGTCGATAAGCTCATGCAATGTCACAGCATTTATTTGCGTCCAGAGTGGCATTAATTTGTGGCCAAGATCTTGTATTAATGATGGGAGAGTCGCGGCGCTGCGTAAAGTCTTCTCCAGCACATTATCCCAAAGTTTCTCAATGGGGTTAAGGTCTGGACTGTGCGGTGGCCAATCCATGTGTGAAAATGATGTCTCATGCTCCCTGAACCACTCTTGCACAATTTGACCCCGATGAATCCTGGCATTGCCGTCTTGGAATATGCCCGCTGTGCCATCAGGGGAGAAGAAACCCATTGATGGAAAAACCTGCTCATTCTGTATATTCAGGGAGTCACATGACCTCATTTTTTGGGCTCATAACTTTGTTGAAGTCAGACCTGACCAACTGAAGCGAGCACAGAGCAACACATACCAGGACCAGCCAACTACCAGTAGTCATCGACACAGAAGAAGGTACAGGCATTTCAGACGTCCAAATCAAGGCAACTTTTATTGCGATTCCATTTTACATTGAAACAACGTTTCGATTCTCAGCGAGTCTTTATTCAAATTTATCAACTTTATTCCCAGGTCATCATTGGCTCGTGTGAAAAACATTACTGTTTATAAACTGTGGACTTTTTTCCTATTTTTGTCTTCTTTGCCTTGTGAATTTTTCTGTAGAATTTACTCATCTTTTTTTTGTAAAAACAGAATTCTTGTTGCTATTTTCGTGATGATTGATCCACCCACACCTTTTTCTTTTTTTCTGTATCTTCTTCACAGCTTTGTAAAATCGATAAAGATTCCTATGTACAAAAATTTAAAAAAAATATAGTTTGGTTCTGTCTCATAGTTGGTTACAGGTGTGTGTCCACTCAGTCATATCTTATGATCTTTCCGTTGGCCCATGTAACAGTAGAGTGCACCTTGCAGCCGCCAAATGGGAAATGTGAAGGTTGGAGGTGATCCCGGCATTCAAACCTAACCAGCTAAACTCTACCTAAACCAGTCTTTAGCAGGGATGGGCTGCCTGTTTGAATCGGTTTGAAGTTTGATTCGAACATTGGCTGTTTGAATCTTCGCGAACTTCGAACTTTTCGGGACGTTCCCGGAAAGTTCAAAACAAAAAAGGTTTGCAAAAAAATTCCAAAAAATGCTTAAAAGATCCTAAAAAAATAAAGAGACTCTTTATTGCAGAATATAATAATAAATGGTTTACTAGATATTGAATTAAAATGGGAATATTTTTAACATAGAAGCCTATGGGATTCTCCTGAATAAACCTGCCGAATGAAAATGAAACCACCGAACAGCAGGGCATTGTGTTAGAATGCGTCCTTGTATACCGTCTGGCCTATTTCAGGTATACCCTGTCCTGTGTGTTGGTCAAACATTTCCCACTCATTGTTGGTCAAACATTTCCCATTCATTGTTGGTCAAACATTTCCCACTCATTGGTGATAAAACATTTCCCATTGCCTCAAATCACGTTTACACATGAGCAAAAGTGGTAAAAATGAGCTCACTGCACAGCGGTGAAATGGCTCAGCTCTCGGCAGTGAAAGGGTTAGTCCACGGACCCCCATACACCTTTAATGGCCAATATCTTGCATATATACCCTCTTGGAGAGGACCTTAATTTTCAAATGTTTGAGTCCCATTGACTTACATGGTGTTTGAATTGTGTTCAAGTTCGCGGTCGAACTTTTTCGGGTGTTCGAGTTCGAATACGAACCGAACACGGGGGTGTTTGGCCCATCACTAGTCTTTAGGGCTCTATCAGCTTCCCTGAGCTAAGGGGAAATATTTGCTCTCGCAAATCTCACTTTAGCGTCCCGGTTTTACCATTAGATTACGAGCCAGGTGCGGCTGCTAGGCTCCAGGATGCTCGCGGCAGCGCTAGTGCTGTCGTGAGCATCCACTCCATGGAGTCCTATGGACACATAATCGAAAAGAGAAGACAAAGTCAATAAATGCAGAGACAGTGTACCCAGACAGGCCAAGGTCAAGGTGTGGAGAGAGAAAACAAAGTCGAGAATCAAAGCCAAAGTCAAAAACAGGAAATACACAAAATACACAGGAGGAATGAAATGAGAGGTCTGAAACCACGACCGGGCAAAGAAAAGAGGAAGACTCAACCGATTGGAGGAACCTGTCTGGTCTATAAAAACAACACTCTACAGTCAAGGCAATGACACACGATAGAGGAGGCATCAACAAAATATCACTCAGCCAAGGAGGCATCGTCAGCATGAGGTGCGGCAGAGTTGGCATCGTCAGCATGAGGTGCGGCAGAGTTGGCATCGTCAGCATGAGGGGGAGGTTGGTGCTTAATAAATAATAATAATAATGCTCGACAGAGGAGACATTGTCAGATTGGAGTACAATATGGACAAGGTGACGGTGTATAACATGAACAGACCATCCAGAAGACAGAATGACAGGAGGACATTTCACAATCTATTTTGAGCCATAAGCATATCATAAAATTAATAATTATGAATCCCATCTAAGGAGCAAAAACAAATACCTGTGGATGTGTTCTTTAAGCTGTTAATATATGGCGGTATTTATAATTAATAAAGGTCTTAAACAATAATAAATGAAAATCCCCGGCACTAAAAATAACCATAATGTCATGATGTCACCGCGGGCCCGTTTTCTTCATGCAAACATGTCTCAGATGTTGTGTATTGGGTGGAAGATTGGGCAAAATTTTATTCCTCATTCCACATAATTTGGAAGAGGAAATTGTTTATCCTGTAAAGTCAAATGTCCCAAGGGCTTCCATCCCACACACACAATGTATCTATTTTGGTTCTGGTGGCTGTTTACTCTATAAAACTCATTATATTTTCCATTAATATTAGATCGGTGCCTATTGATGCCATTTGGTTCGACAGTGGGCTTTCGTTTTGCAATTTTTTTTCTATTATATTTAACTTATGTTACTTATATGTAACTTACGCTTCACTATTTATTTTTGAGTCCTGATGAAGGGCTATTCATTGAGAATTTCTTCACTATGCTGCACTAATTTCATTTGAATCGGCCACAATGATGCTTTGAAATCCTGGGGAACGGTTTTCTGTGCCCAGTTTGACTGAACAAAGAAATCAACATAAATCTTGTTTTTTTTGACCCAACACAGCAATTCCAATAATTAGTACATATAGGATAATGCAAGAATGTGCATCAAAATGAAGAGTTTGCGATTATTAAATGCTGACCAAGTCGTTGACATACAGTTTAAAAGAGACGTTCGAGACACGAAAATCCATCAAGCAAATTAAATCAATCCCAAAACCTCATAAAGTTATAAAAATAAACATTTATCGACTTGTCAGGCTTGCAGTGCCCAGTATATTTTTTCAGAGCAAAGACATAACGTGGGCTGGGAAACCGTCTTAACCCCTTCACTACCAAGGGATTGTCCAGAACACCACTGTCAGGAACAAGTGTTTTTTTTTTGGTTTGTTTTTTAATCATTTTAATTATACGGTAAGAAATATTTTGGAATTTTCCCATGTATTCCATACAGTAATAATCTATTTTGCAGGCCGATCTCGCCGTCTACTGGCCGAAAGGAGTTACTGCAGTTCTGGTCTCCGTGCAGGATCAGCTGGGTGATGTCATTCAGACACATTCCCAGCTGGGTTTAACAAGTATCAGCACCTCTGGAATCATGCCGACAGCGTTGAACCTTTAGGGGATTGTCATGTTCCACAGATGAGGAGACCAAGATGCGTGATAGCCGTTTAATATGCAGACCGTTAGATAAACCAGGATGGTTACAGCAACAGAATCAGGATACCACATCGAGGCACTGCATTCAATACCAGGAGGAAACTGGAAACCAGGAGAAGACAATCAGATGTCCTTCCCTTGCACTTGTGGGTTTATATAGAGAGCCCTGGCCAGCACACACCCCCTGCAGGAAGGTCTCCAGCCTCCAGCCACGCCTTCTCTTAGGCCAAGGGATAGCCTGGATACCCTGGCCCCCCCTCCGCCAACCCCAGCAGGGGACACGCCCCCCAGAGACACAATGCCTCCCCCTAGCAACCGCCAGGCTCCTGGCTCCTGCGGGAGGCAACGCCCCCATGGCGGGAACACATGGCGGCGGCCATGTTCGGCGTCCTCGCCAGGCGCCGCATCTTCCCACCAGAGCCAGCTAGGAAAGGAGCCCAGACCAGGCCCCCTATCACGGCCGGAGCGCCATGAGCACCGCGCGGTCAACCACCCAGCGTTGCCAGCCGAAGCCACCGCAGGTCCACCACCACGAAGCCCAGCGTGCCGGGACCCCCCTGCCGGACAGGTAAGGCCTGACAGGGATTGTCTGGGAGCCCATATGCAAACAAATTTGCCAGAAACCTGCCAATGCTTTTTTTAAATATCTGCCCATAGAAATAATCTGAGCCCTAAATAAGAGCATATATGACCAATACCAAAATAAATAAAACATATGGAATATATTCTTACTCAGACTTAAGGGCCACATACTCTACTCAAAAAGATCAAAAAAAAACACTGGTGAATACATAAATGACATATATATATATATATTGTGGTGGAGGACAAAAAGTGAGATAAAAAGCCTCCACGCTATAATTAGTTATGTTTATTATTGCAGAAGCCACTTGCACATCACAGCAATTCAAAGAACTGCATCCCAGAGCTCCTGTTGCATAAACCTTATCTCTGCTAAAAAGCCATAGTATGGCATAGCATTGATTTTAGGGTTCTGTGTAATAACACAGGAGGGGTGGGGTCGCAGCTATTCCCCGATGGGGCGGCTGCAACCACCAAATGCATCCAGCCCAGCAACATGTATAAAACATAACAAGGAGAAAAAATGTCATCTGCGCTTATTCCCATTATACCATGTGAAACAAAAAGCAATTAGAAGCTTTGGTTTCTGTTTAATGGCCATTGTAATAACAGACCCAGGATGTATAAAAGTGAGACAGATGTCATTTGCATATCCTACCCAGAATTCCTTGCTGCATATGGGGAATGTGGCACAGGAGCTCTGGGATGCAATTCTTTGAATTGCTGTAATGTGCAAGTGGCTTCTGCAATAATAAACATATATATATATATGTCATTGTCATTTGCATGTCTTACCCAGAATTCCTTGCTGCATCTGGGGAATGTAGCACATGAGCTCTGTGATGCAGTTCATTGAATTGCTGGATGTGTAAACAATAATAAACTTTACAATTTGCAGTGTGGAGGCTTTTAATCTCATTCTTTGCCCTCCACCACAACCTAAATAAGTATAAATATATATATATTATCCTAGCGCACCTTCCCACAGAGACTCAACCCTCGAGTCTTTTAACAGAATGAAATAAAACTACAGGACAAAATACTATATTTAAATCCAAAGGGAAAAAAAATCCCCATTTTTATTTTTGTATTTTCAAAAAGATAACATAGACAGCAAACACTTAAGGAACAATTTCCAAACATGAAACATTGATTTGTTTCTCTGTGCCGCTGCTCAGCGAGCTCTCTGGGGTCCGTGGGATATAGATAGAGAAAATATAAGGTTAGGAGAAATGAAATCCTTTTTTTAAATGGCGCGGTAGTGTGCCTCAGGGATGCACGCAGACAGGGATATATGTGGGAGAAAAGGTCAAATGAAAGTGATACTTAATGGTCAATGCAGGTGAAACATACAGCTTTCATTTGTTGTGTCCCACGTTTATATCCTTCAATAAGTAAATAGACAGGAAACCTTATTTATCTTTTAAAAATCTAAAGATAAACATTTAACCACCTATTTATAACCTATAAAAACAAGTAGACCCAGATCTGCTCGGACTCGTTTTCAGCAGACCTGGGTTACTGTCTTTAATTCCTTTGTGAAGCCCAGTTTCCCTGGGGCTGGTCATATCATCTCTGCTAAAGCCTTGGGCGCAGAAACACAGATTCTTCAGCTTGTCAGCGCCCGAGAGACGACTCTGAGTTCACAATGAAGTAATTCTCCGCGCTTCTCAGTGTAAAATAATAGTGCAGTGTTTGTAAAGTTATACTTCTCGCTGCATGTGACAATGATCGTGTTCTAACACACATGATACACATTCTACATAAGTGCATTAAAAGAGTATATGGCTCGTTTTTAATTCAGAGACCACAATGTGGACGTTTGTTACTTTGTATCATGTGCGGAAAGGGTTTGGATTAATCACATTGTACCATCTAGAATTTCAGATGTTACTGGTTATACATCAGGACTGATTTGGTATAAAACTGCACATTTTCAACCAAAACAGATAAATAGATACCGGTGTCTGAAAAAAGCAAATTCTGGCAAACATAACATTCAGGGTTATTCAAAGAGCTCCGAATTACTGGAGAAAGGTAACCGAATGCTGAAAATCAGCGTTCGGTTACCTTTCTTGGCCATTCGGCTATCCAGAGAGCAGGCAATTCGCCAAATCCTGGCGAATTGCCTGCACATACAGTGCCTGTTTGAGGGCAGTGAATCCCCATGAAAAAGCACTGCTTCGGCTATTCAGAGAACACAAACCAGCAGTGAAAGGTTCCCCTAATGCCCTGCCATTCGGTGGTTTAATTCGGCAGGTTTATTCAGGAGAATCCCATAGGCTTCAATGTGAAAAATATTCCCGTTTTAATTCAATATCTAATAAACCGGTTATTATAATATTCTGCAGTAAAAAGTCTCTTTACTAGATTTTTTGGGATATTTTAAGCATTTTTTGAGATTTTTTTTGCCAAAAAAGTTTTGCCGATTTTATAAAAAAAAAATTTAAACGTTTGTTCAGCCCTTTTTATTATCATTCCCTGGACCTCATATGTAAATTTCAGACATTTTCGCTCAGTAGTTTCTTTGCAAACAGCGTTTCACTTTTCAAACATCCAAGCAAACTGTTTTTATTTTCTTCACCTCCTTCGTCTGCGGTGTCGGCTTTTTCCGGCGGCTGCACTGCGTGTGATCGGCTCCTGCTCTGGTTTTTCTGGCGTTTTCGGCGGGTTAATCCAGATGTTATTGCGGGTTTCGGTGTGCGTTCGCCAGGTTTTGAGGTGAGTTTTTGGCGGGTTTGCGGCGACTTTTCCCTGCACTACTACGGCCCTGTGGTGCTTGGTGAATACACCGCAGGGTCGCCGAAATGGGATCGCCAAATCGTACCGTATTGAAGAGAACGAAAAGTCAGCGAACGTGCGGTGGCTTTTCGATTCTCTTTGAAGAACCCTGATTGCCATTTCCTGGCCATTCAATCTCAACCAATCCTCAGCTTACGGTATATATGTGCTCCAATGCGTCTATACAATGTATACATGAGGATTTGTTATGCTTGGAAGCGAAACATCCACTATTTACAAACAAGTGCAGGTAAAAATTGTCTAGAGAAATTATTTCGGAAATCTAAACAACGGATCTTATTATCCAATGGAAGGAGAGCACCTATTGGCTGAGTTACATCCAGTTGGGAACTTTTTTGTAAAATATATATATATAGAAAAGCCAAATTAGAATAGATCCCATTAATACTAGAATTCAATCCGGAGTGCCCCTAGGCAGTGGTAGAAAACCTGAAAGGGGGCAAACCTGGTGGGAAGTATAAAAGAAAGAGGAATGGGTGGGAAACCTCTGTGCCCCTCAGCAATGATACCTGGATGTGGTGAGGGATTATATGGCTGTTCTAAACCCCATCCACAACATCTATACAGCCTTCCCACATATGTGTTTGGTTTTTCCCTTGTGCATTCTATCACTTTTGTTGCTCGGTTCGTTGTGTGACTTTTTATATTTTTTCTAAATGTTTTGAAACTGCATTTCCCCGACGCTCAACCAACGTAGGGCCCTATTACATTCTTCATGCAAAAATGAACGCGCAACGCGTGAATTTTTGCGTGAAGCGTTAAACGTTAACGCGCGTAAGTCACCGCTGGTATTACAATCCATCAAAAAATAACGTGCGTAAAATGGACGTGCACAAACACGCGTGCAGCGACGTTGCGCACAGAAATCGGTGTGCGGACCGTTTTTTTCACGCGATTCAGCCAATCAGAATTAAGAACCACAATTGTCTCACGTTAAGTTTTTGCGCATATATGCTGCATCAATAATAAAAGCACGCACAACTTCTCCATTTTATTGGTTTGGTATGAGTAGAATGTGTAACTATACTTTGCTGCGTATTTTTTTTTGGGCTGGTGTATTTGGTTTCGGCCAGGTTGATAGAATTTGCCATTAACACCAGCTTTTAGGAGTTGCTAAAATTATGCGCGCAAAGGCTGTGCGTTACAAACTGCGCATAGATTGTAATACCATCCGCGTACCAGCGCACAAACGCATTTGCGCTCACAATGTTAAGTATAGGACGCGCGACGTACAGTAAGCTTGCGCAGCGTTCGCGTAGGTTCACCCGGGGTAGACGTATAAGCGCGTTTGTTGCGCTGACATTGTAATATGACGTTCAGCGCAAAGGGTTTTGCCCCTCACATTAATGCGTTTTTGCGCCGGCGCAAACGTATGCGCGAAGATTGTAATAGGGCCCTGTAATGAGTAGCTGAGGATCATGGGAGATTCTAAAACATCTGGGGTACCAAGGTTACCGACCTTTGCTCTAAAGCATTTAAACCTTACGGCAAGAGGTGTTATTTTTAGCTATTTTATGAGTTGGAGAAGGTGTTGAAGCGGGCGATCTTTCAGATGCCTTCTATCACCTTTAGTGCCTGGAGTGTCGCTTTAAATAAGTCCCTAATTGTACCGAGAGACCCAGGAGCAAGGATTAATACGCCAGGCGTCTGGAAACTCGATACGGCATCGCCAAGCATTAAGTAGCATAGCTTGCAGCTAAATTGAGATACCCTGAAAGGCATGTCATGAATTTCAACATTTAGAAACTGATGTCATGTTAGAGAATAAATCAATTCCCAGAGAATATCAGGTGTTTTGTTGTTGTTGTTTTTTTATTTAAAGGAATACTCTATTAAAAAAGGCGTTCCATTTTTTTGGTCCTTAAATAATTGGGAGGATGCTGTTGACATCCTCTGCCAAAATACTATTATTTTTTTTCCCCTTTATGGGTGATTTTACTCTTCTTTTCTCCCACGCCTCGCTCAGCTCCTCCTCTTCGGCTCAGGGACTCCCGAACCCGCAAGTCCCTGCATCTTTCTAATGCAAAGTGTGATCCTACGCAACTTGCATAGCGTAGGAACCGCAAACTGTGCACTGTAACAGGACGTGCCCACCTTACGTCCGCAGCACCTGCACGGAAGAATGAATTGGAGCTGCGCATGCATGTGCTGATCCGATACATCGCTGCCTGAGACTGATCACAACCGTGATCAGTCTCAGAGGATGACGCCGGCCACTCTCTGTGTGCTGACATCACTAGTGACCGATCTGATGACTGGCAGCCGGGAAATTAAAAAATCCTAGCTGCTGGTAACACTGTGTGGGGGTGGTGGAAACTCCTCTACTTCACCCAGCGATGGGCACTATTCCCTAGTGAACGCTAATGTTAGCGCTTGGATGTGTAAATGTTACCGCCAAGATAAGTGACTTTAACGCATGCCCCTCCCCCATATTACCTTCCTGATGGTAAACCTGTAAGAAATCACTTATCGCATTGTTATTTGCGCGAGCTTGTGCGAGCTTTCTGTACTTTGCGCATTCTATACTTATTATGGGGAGCGCAACCAGTAATTAGCGTTTTGATAAGTACCGTATTACAAAGTCCTAGCGCTAAGTACTGCAGGGACGCAGAGAGACATTTGAGCTACTCCTAAAAGCTGGTGCTATCTGATTCCAGTTTTGAAAAATCATTTAGAACCCCCTAACACCGTCCCCCCCATAAATCTCATACTCGGCTCTCATCCCAAGGCGAGAACGGTCGCCCGATCTGTCACTTTTTGTCCCCGGGAGGAGAGTGAGACTGGGAACAAATAGTTCCCAGTAGACGTGTGCACGGCTGGAAAATTAGTTTCTTTTCGTTTTAAATTCATTTAGTTCCATTTAGCTTCGTTTCCTATTGCGTTTCGTTTCGGAATTTCGGAATTTTGTTACCTATCGATTCGATAGTTGATATCGATTTGAATTTCGGATCACTACAGAATGGATGGATCTGAAAGAAAAAAAACTTATTTAACAGGATCCATTCTGTAGTGATCCGAAATTCAAATCGATATCAACTATCGAATCGATAGGTTGCGAAATTCTGAAATTCCGAAACGCAATAGGAAATGAAGCTAAACGGAACTAAATTAATTTAAAAATGAAACTAAACTAATTTTCCAGCCGTGCACAAGTCTACTGGAATCTATTTGTTCCCAGTCTCACTCTACACCCGGGGAAAAAAAGCGAAAGATTGGGCAACCGTTCTCGCCTCGGGATGAGAGGCGAGTATGAGATTTATAGGGGGGACGGTGCTAAGTGGTTATAAATGATTAGTCAAAACTGGAATTGGACTAGTTTCCCTCCGTGATCACTCTGCGGCGCTGTGCAATCCCGAAAGCGCAAGTCTCCATGGACTCCAGGAGGTGATACTCATGGCAGCGTAGAAGCGCTACCTGGAGTTTCCCATCAGTCAGTGCTTCGTTCCAGGGAAAGGTGCAGTGTTAGTGCCTGCGCCAGAGCACCACTCTAAAATGGGGATGCTACGGGGAAATCTGCAGGTGCAGATTTCCCCCTTAGCATCCTCGTTCACTATGGAATAAGTACCGTATTACAAAGTCCTAGCGCTAAGTACTGCAGGGACGCAGAGAGACATTTGAGCTACTCCTAAAAGCTGGTGCTATCTGATTCCAGTTTTGAAAAATCATTTAGAACCCCCTAACACCGTCCCCCCAATATCTCCAGATCTGAGCAGCACGGAGGGGGCACTCCTCGCATCCTGACCCCTTTAAAAAGATAAAGTGGTCAGGATGAGTAGAGCGTCATTTTACATTTTCTCTGAGCAAATAAAGGAAACTCTTTACTCCAACACGAGATATTGACTCCAACCACAGGAAATCTTTTGGCGTGTCTCCAGTAGCCGTTATCATTGTTTGACTGAGGTTTTTGGTTTTCAGACAAAACACGAGCCATAGCATGACATTTTATTTTGTGTAACTCATGTTGCGGTGGGATGAGACCAGTAGGTATAAATTGACTTATACGATTCGCCCTGTACTGTACAGAATAACAAACGCCGCGTCGCGTAACAATGCATTCTTCATCCTATTAGCAATAGTAAAAACAGTAATCCACTTGTTTGCGGAGATAAGAACCCGGGGGTAACCCTCCTGTGTTTTTAATTTGGAAAAATGATAGTATTCAAGGGTGTTGGTCTGTTTCCCAGCATTATGGGATGCTGGAATCATTCCCGGTATTTGAAGGTGCTGGCCCACGTGCCAGATTCTTATTAAGATGATTTTTTGAGTCTTCGTCGCCATTCCTTACCTCCCCCAAAAATATCTATGTATGTTACTATTCCATTGGATCATTTCAATTAGATGTTTTATAAATTTAGAACAGTGGAAATGACATAATGTAACCAGTAACGGATGCATGTGCTCATGGTAACTTCCAACGATGATTTAACTCCACAGTTATCCACAAGTCTTTCAGAAAGGAACACAACCAACAACCAAACTAAAACCAGAACAGGGCAATGAAAAATCCTCTCGATGGGCATAATCCTAATATACAAGTATAGCACAACAAAAAGATGTTTATACCAATTGGATCGAGAGAATACAACAACAATCACTTTATAGAGTCATAAAAACCACAAGAATTTACATAAACAGTGAAACAAACTCCCAGACTAATACTATATATATATCTCCACAACAATGAAAGTATGAAGGATTCCAAAATAAATCAATAGCTTAGGCAACCCTGGCCCTTTATTCAATAATAAGTAGGAACCACTGGACTACCTATAACTAATAAAATACTACAATGAACTCCGGGGCTTCGGAGCTGTCCTTGATACTGAATAGGTGAGCGCAGCCAGACTGAAGTAAAGAAAAAAAAACCACTGTGTTCGGAAAAGAAATAAAGCTGTGTATTAACCTGCCTAGCGGTATTCCCGAGTGTGACTCAGGGTTAAATTTCGCTACCATGATCGGTAACCCCAAACCACACTCGGGCTGGATGCATACTCACCGCATCCTTCACTCCCTCGCCGTCTCCGCAGCCACCGCAGTGTGATCGTGGCAATCGGCAACTTTGCTTCCTGGTTCCGCTCCCTGCGAGTCACACGACGTAGGGGGGCGGGACCAGGCGGCAAATTCAAAAATGAAAAAAAAATGCAGTAAAAAATACTGTAGAATGTTTGTGCTGTGCAGTGGGTGCTGGGATTCCTGTGCAGTTGGATCTGGGCAAGCACCAACGAAACTTGTATTGCAAAGCCTTGTTACATTTTAGAAATGATTTTTATTTGCCTTTTATTTCTGTAAAGCTGCTTTGAGAATAAATACTCTTTTTTTTGGTACCCCCGTGTACTGTATATTTCATTGGCAAAGGAGTGTACATCTGGACAGGAATCCCAGCACCCAGAGGAAAGAGGCAGGTTTTTGTTTGATTATATTATTGATTATAATTTATTTCCATTATTTTGGATAATTATTTTTGGGATAATAAATTATTATTTCGTATTTCAAACCTTCTCTGACTCCGTGTGTTTACTAGACTCTTGCTTGCATGGATTTCAGTGAGTTATTCCTACAGAATACAGGCTTACTACTGTATATAAAACAACACATTTCCTTTCCAAAAAAATTGAAACACTTTAAGACACAAAATTTTGCAAAAATTAGACCGCCAGGGAGGTTAAAATAAATTAGGGATCCAACAATTTTACCAAAAAAATCCCAGAAAATGCCTAAAAAAATCATAAAAAATAAATAAATAAAGAGACTTTTTGCTGCAAGTGAAAAGAATAAACGGTTGAATAATTATTTAATAAAACCAGGGAATATTTTTTACATTGAAACATTTTATTATACGAGCCAGACGTAATATATATTGTTCTTTCCGGCAGACTCGGCAGATTCATAATATATCATTATTATATGTGTACATCATGCCCTGCCTGTATATTAGAACAAAAAATGCAATAAAATTAGAATTTTCAAACATCTACAGTGAGTAAAGTGTTTTTTTTTTCACATTTTATTTTCCGAGCCTTTGCGGTTATATTTTCTATGTGGTTTCTTCGTAAAAAGATTAGAAATGGGGACTCGTTACATTTTTTTGGGGGAAACTACGTGGTTTTTAGCAAACACCCCCATAGAAAAAATCATTAGTGCAGCATCATTGTTCACATTATAATTGAAATGGGAACAATATTGCTGCATTAATAAAACAAAAAAAAACAGTTTTTTAATTATTTTTTTTATTTTTTCATTTTATTTTTATTTTCAATATTTTTTTTCTTACATTTTACATGGTCATGTTTGGTATCATTGGAAAGGACATGCCCTGCCCGTTCTAATTATACCAAACATTAACCCCTAGCTACCACGGATCGGGAGATAGGGGTTCATTCGGCGTCCATGCGTAATGACGTCAGTTGGAGGGAAGATCCCAGAAGTTTGGCCGACATTCAAGATGTTGGCCAGCTTCGGGAGGGGACCGAGATATGGCACCTAATGGCACGGAATCGCGATCCAGTCCCCAAGAAGTTAAAGGCAGCCACCCTTGGAAGGGCAGGCTGTGCCCTTCAAAGTGGTGCCTGAATTTATTTTTTCCCCTTACCAATGGGGAGGGAGAGAGGTCCAAAGGTCCTCCACCCCTCCCCTTCAGGCACCTTCCCTGCACTGGCGGGGGGGTGCCTGGAATAGACGCCCATTGTGGTGACGCTTTTCATGTGGCCGGGGCCCCTGAGCCCGCACCGGGGGCCCGCAGCTTTCGGCCAGAATCCCGGCCGATCGCACCTGCAATGGGAGGACGAGCTCAGTACGTCCTCCACAGCCAGGCCCCCATGCGGCTGGAAGCACTGAGTGCGTCCTCCGCATTGAAGGGGTTAATTATGAAATTCAGGTTTGGATCAGAGCAACATGTGTGTCAAAGCAGTTCGTTTTTAACCCCTACACTACCAAGAGCGAGATATCTAAGGGTTCAAAGGCACCATCTGGTGCCCCGATATCGAGATATCTCGGTATGCTGTTCTGCAGCCCAAAAGCAAATGAAATTAATTTGCTGCAAATTAATTTTGTTTGCTTTTGGTCTGCGGAAGGTGCCCCTAAAGTTTTAGCCTTGTGTAAAATCAGCAAACTGAATGTCAGACCGGCATTCAGCAAGCTGATAAAGTGTTGCAGTAAAAAATAGAACTGCAGCTGTAACTCAATTTGGTTTTCGGTAGATGGCACCATCTACTGGCCAAATATGTTAGTACAGTAAATAAAATCATTGGGAGTATTTTTAAATGTCTTTAAAGAGTATAATTAATTAAAAATGATTTTTTTTAAAAAAAACGCTGGTTTCTGACAACGTTTCTATCGAAAATCACCTGGTAGTGAAGGGGTTAATATGGCTAATGCAAAATATGCTCGACTTCAAACTAGAAGCATCTTCTTCTCCCATCCTATAACAGTCTTGTAGTACAGATGGAGCCTATGGACTTCACACTGGCATGCAAATTAAAAATGCTATGATGCAGGCAGGATCTGTTATTATAATGACATTAATGTTGGCAGGTTCCGCTTTCAGATACATAAAGCATCAATTGACTGGAGTATAAATTTCTTTGGCTGCTGCTCCATCGTTAAACAAAAGGAGAAAGTGTTAGTATGAACCTGAGGAAATGAACACACAGAACACTGAAACACAAAGTAAACCACTAATTAGAGGGACAAAGAGGAAGGTAAATTATAACACTGGAAGCTCATTGTTACTTTATTCTTAGGCAATTTACAAACAGAGCAGGAAACACAATCAGATGTGGAGATAACTGCTCCACTTTACAGATCAATGATATATTCCTGTTCCGAGTAGTCGACCCCCAGCATAAAACACGGTTGAATAGATTGGCGTATGAAGATGTACTTGCATAAAATAACAAACATTAAAGAGAATAATATGTTGCTTTTTCTGATGTGGCACTTATTAGGCAATGTTTGTTTCTTTGTTTGTCCAACAATGAGATTTTCATGATCAAGCCATTATTTACTAATATAGGGTCTGTTCACAAAGCATTCAAATTGCATGCAAATTCGGTGCTTTGTGTTTCGCTTCAATTCAACACATTTCAGCGATTACAATGTAACTAAATGACCCCCCACTGTGACATGTTAAAAGAGCTAAACTGGCCGTCGCTGGAATCCAAACACACCCTTCACCTTTCCGGCCTGGTGTTTAAGAGCTTTTCTGGGAAGCTACCACCTTACCTGAATAGGCTGCTTCCCCCAGCAGTTCTCTCATCCTATAACCTCCGATCCAGGACTGGCACCTTACTTGCAATACTTCAATATAAAAAGAAAGTGTCTCGATCCTCATTTTCCTACAGAGCACCGCAATTATGAAATAACTTCCCAGACGCCAAATCTTCCCTCAGTCTAAAGTCACTTAAGAGATCTCTATTGACATATCTCAATACGGAATGCACCTGTAAACATGTAACATAATGACTATATACAGAATGCACCTGTAAACATGTAACATAATGACTATATACAGAATGCACCTGTAAACATGTAACATAGTGACCATATACAGAATGCACCTGTAAACATGTAACATAGTGACTATATACAGAATGCACCTGTAAGCATGTAACATAGTGACTATATACAGAATGCACCTGTAAACATGTAACATAGTGACTATATACAGAATGCACCTGTAAGCATGTAACATAGTGACTATATACAGAATGCACCTGTAAACATGTAACATAGTGACTATATACAGAATGCACATGTAAACATGTAACATAGTGACTATATACAGAATGCACATGTAAACATGTAACATAGTGACTATATACAGAATGCACCTGTAAGCATGTAACATAGTAACTATATACAGAATGCACCTGTAAGCATGTAACATAGTGACTATATACAGAATGCACCTGTAAACATGTAACATACTGACTATATACAGAATGCAACTGTAAACATGTAACATAGTGACTATATACAGAATGCACCTGTAAACATGTAACATAGTGACTATATACAGAATGCACCTGTAAACATGTAACATAGTGACCATATACAGAATGCACATGTAACATAGTGACTATATACAGAATGCACCTGTAAACATGTAACATAGTGACTATATACAGAATGCACCTGTAAGCATGTAACATAGTGACTATATACAGAATGCACCTGTAAACATGTAACATAGTGACTATATACAGAATGCACATGTAACATAGTGACTATATACAGAATGCACATGTAAACATGTAACATAGTGACTATATACAGAATGCACCTGTAAGCATGTAACATAGTAACTATATACAGAATGCACCTGTAAGCATGTAACATAGTGACTATATACAGAATGCACCTGTAAACATGTAACATACTGACTATATATAGAATGCACCTGTAAACATGTAACATAGTGACTATATACAGAATGCACCTGTAAACATGTAACATAGTGACTATATACAGAATGCACCTGTAAACATGTAACATAGTGACTATATACAGAATGCACCTGTAAACATGTAACATAGTGACTATATACAGAATGCACCTGTAAACATGTAACATAGTGACTATATACAGAATGCACCTGTAAGCATGTAACAAAGTGACTGTATACAGAATGCACCTGTAAACATGTAACAAAGTGACAATTTCTTACATATTTATTTTCTGTTAATCTGTATATTTGTGTTTAGTCTTTAATATTTTGCATTTTATTACTTTGTATTTCTGTAACGACTGTAACCATTCAATGTTCTTGAACCCAGGACATACTTGAAAACAAGATAAATCTCAATGTATCCTTCCTGGTAAAATACTTTAGAATTTAATAAATAAATAATTTTTGCCAATAATACTGTGAATTCACTATTTAGCAAATGGTCACCGTATTTTTCCGAAACTGGAGTTGCTGTAGCAGATATCAGACGACGGCGAAAACCATCGAATTAGCATCGGTGCATTCCACCCAACTGAAAAAAGAAAAAGGAAGCTTCCTATTCTCGTAATTGGGATATATATCAATAAAATGTAGTAAAAATGTGTCCATATAATAAAAAAAGTCCTTTAAAAAGAACAAAAAAAATCTGTTACAATAGAAAAACAAGGCTTTTAAAAAATAAGAAAACCAAAAATGTCGAGTAGAAAGTACAAAAAATACAAAAAGGTGTTAAAAAAATGAAAAAAGTAAGCTGTCTTTAATTTTTTTTTTCATAAAAGATATTACGTTTCTACAGTGAACCCTATGGGATTCGCCTTTCTAAACCTGTCGAACCAAAACACTGAAAATCAGGGCATTTGCACTTTTCGCATTAGCGCCAGGTAAATTCAGTTTACCGCCGGACCAACAGATTGTTTGTCTCTCGCTTCAAACAGCGAAAACTACTTAGAGCGCAGTAATTAACGATTCGTTAATTAGTGTTAACTAACTGAAAAGGAGGAAAAAAGGAAAGAAAATGTCAAAAGTTCTTGCCCAAAGTTAACAGGTAATTAAAAGGGCATTAACAGGCAATAAACAGGCAATTGAAAGGAACGCAGCCCAGGTGATCTCTTGACTCACTGGATGTAGTTTACATGTAAAAGATGCATTGCATGGTTAAACCGGCGTGTTTTCATGAAACGTGAGAAGATGCATTGTATAGGAAAACCTGCCATGTGCGAAGCCCATAGGATTCAATGTAAAAAATATTATCGTTTTTATTCCTTATTTATTGAACCATTTATTTTTTTAATCCGCAGCAAAAAGCCTTTTTATTTATTGTGTTTTTAGAATTTATTAGGTATTTTTTGGATTTTTCAGGTGAAATTTGGGGTTCAGATTTTTTTTTTTTTTTTTTTTTAAAAACAGGACTTTTTTGCACTGGAACGCTTTTTATTTTTATCCATACTATGCATTAGCTTTGGTTTTCAGCCCAGGTCTTATCGTTTCCCTAGCGCGCGCTAATGAATCTTGTACACGGACTACTGCGGACAAGGTGATCTGTTGGTGGGTTGTCAAGCGCTACCTTTTAGCGTTGTCACTTTAGCTCACACCAGCGGATAGAGCCCCAAGAGTATTAAAATATAGAATAAATATCAGTAAAACATATTAAAATTAATACATATGAAATAAGGGGTAAATGGATGATAAACATAAGTATAAAAAATAAAATATTATTGCTACAAACCCCCAAAACATAATGATGATACAGACAAGCGGGCTGGGGTATCACCGTATTAACATAAGCTGTAATAGATTACAAAAAACATTATAAATTAAATTGTAAATCACATTATAAAACAAATTATAAATCACATTGTAAACCACATATATCACATTATTAATCAAATTGTAAATCAAATTGTAAATCACATTATAAAACACATATATCACATTATAAATTGCACTAGGTGGAAAGCCTGCCCAGAGGGCAGTCTATTGTTGTTGTCGCCAGCTCAGAATTCACGTCCACATCGTTTTTTTTCAATGTCCTATCCAAGAGTATCTCTCTATATAAATGCGTTTGTAACTCGTCCGTCGCCATCCCATCTGCAACTGGAGGGCCAACTGAGCAGCTGTGATGGGTGCGCGCACAGCTGACAGCGCATTACAAAGGCATTTATATATTAGAGCAGGTTCCTCTTCCCTCTTAGATTGTAAACTCACGGGAACCGGACCCTCAGATTGTAAAATCACGGGAACAGGCCCCTTTTAGATTGTAAACTCACAGGAAATGGACCCCTTAGATTGTAAACTCGTGAGATAACCCCCCATCTCCCCCAAACACACTCTCATTTCTTAATCCCCCCAAACACACCCCCATCTCCTCAACCCCCCAATCGGGGGTTTCAGAAACCACTGGCCGCCAGGTTCCCCTGGGCAGCGCGGCAGCGGGTCCCAGGGGCTTCCCATTGAGTGGCGGGGGCCTCGGCGCGTGGACATTGCTGCCATCCAACCGCCACGGCACGCGCACAGCCGGCGCAGCACGCGGCAGTACGCTGGTTGCGCGCGCATGCGCAGAGTCAGCATGGCGATGGACACACTGCCTCTTACTGTATGTATTGTTATAAATACTTATTTTATTTTTTCAGTGTTCTGATTTAGTGGCGAAAACGATTAGTTCCCCCAGTTTTGACTGTGGTATCGTAGGTGCCCCCCTGTATATTGTTCCTAGAGTTTTCGCTGCCTCCGTACACCCAGAATATACAGTTGTGTTCAAAATTATTCAACCCCCAGTGAAATTGAGTGTTTTGGCCAGTTTGACATTGATTTTGATCATTCAGTCATCTTGCTTACAATTAAATCAAAGAGGCACGTGTAGGTCAGACAAATATAACATAACATTTATAATGAAATAACCACAAATGTCTTTTCTGTGCTCACATCATTATCAGTTTTATTCAACCCCCAAGTGACATTCAATCTTAGTACTTAGTACAACATCCTTTTACAGTTATAACAGCTTTTAAACGTGAAGCATAGCTTGACACAAGTGTCTTGCAGTGATCTACGGGTATCTTCGCCCATTCGTCATGGGCAAAAGCCTCCAGTTCAGTCACATTCTTAGGCTTGCGCACTGCAACTGCTTTCTTTAAGTCCCACCAGAGGTTCTCAATCGGATTTAAGTCAGGTGACTGCGATGGCCCCTCCAAAATATTCCAGCCTTTAATCTGCAACCATGCTCTAGTGGATTTGGAGGTATGCTTGGGATCATTGTCCTGTTGAAAGGTCCAACGTCTCCCAAGCCTCAAGTTTGTGACGGACTGCATCACATTGTCATCCAATATCTCCTGGTACTGAAGAGAATTCATGGTACCTTGCACACGCTGAAGCTTCCCTGTACCTGCAGAAGCAAAACAGCCCCAAAGCATGATTGACCCCCCGCCATGCTTCACAGTAGGCAAGGTGTTCTTTTCTTCATAGGCCTTGTTCTTCCTCCTCCAAACATAGCGTTGATCCATGGGCCCAAACAGTTCTAATTTTGTTTCATCAGTCCACAGAACACTATC
Source organism: Leptobrachium leishanense (assembly GCA_009667805.1). NCBI lineage: Eukaryota > Metazoa > Chordata > Amphibia > Anura > Megophryidae > Leptobrachium > Leptobrachium leishanense. The sequence goes on from CM019067.1 coordinate 312,820,422, forward strand.
CCAAAACTTCTGTGGTTTGTCCACATGACTTTTGGCATACTGCAGTCGACTCTTCCTATTCTTTGGAGACAGCAAGGGGGTGCGCCTGGGAGTTCTGGCATGGAGGCCTTCATTACGCAGTGTGCGCCGTATTGTCTGAGCTGAAACTTCAGTACCCACATCTGACAAATCTTTTCTCAGTTCCTCAGCAGTCACACGGGGACTTTTCTCCACTCCACGCTTCAGGTAGCGCACAGCAGTCGAAGTCAGCATCTTCTTTCTGCCACGACCAGGTAGCGTTTCAACAGTGCCCTTTGCCTTGAATTTGCGAATGATGCTTCCTATGGTCTCTCTTGGTATGTTTAACATCTTTGCAATCTTCTTATAGCCATTGCCCTTCCTGTGAAGAGTAATTGCCTCTTCTCTTGCCTTCCTGGACCATTCTCTTGACTTCACCATGTTTGTAACCACACCAGTAAATGTCTAGAAGGAGCTGAGTATCACAGTCATTTTAAAGCTGCCTAATTGGTGCTTATTATGCTTTATTGCTGCTCCGTGACATCCACAGGTGTTTTCAATACCTGATTGAAAACACTTGAATGAACCTCTGTTCTTCAGAGTGGTAGTCTTTAAGGGGTTGAATAATTGTGTCAATGAAGAATTCACAAAAGAAACATTTACTACTGTATTACAAAACCAATTGATGTCATTTTAGTTGCATATGGTTCTTTAAAAAGTCCTTGTAGGATTTCATTCTGAATACAATTACAAATGTACACTAAATTCCCTAAAACCCTTTACAGCATTGGGGGTTGAATAATTTTGAACACAACTGTAGCTGGAACCCCTATAAAGGGTCACATGAGATTTTGACCCAAAATAGGGACTGTCTGTCCTGAACATGGCCAAGTGTCAGGTGTGCCCTCCCCATCATACACTGTGCGGGCGGTGATGTCCCCTGGCAGTCAGCTCCCCTCCCCCTCCATGCCGCACCGGCCAGGTAAGAGCACTTAGTGTGTGTGTGTACAGCGCTGCTAGAAGGGGGGGCACAGAACTCGAGTGATGGTCCCCATGGTAACGGGCAGGTCCTGCATTCCACAGGCCCCACCCCATCCTCCCCGTGCCGGCGGAGTTTGTGCAGTCCTACACCGTGCGGCGGTGGTGGAGGAGTCCTGACTCACACTTTGTCTTCCGGCGGGGGGAGCGGGAGAGGGGGTAGAGAAGAGCTGGAGAGCCGGGCGCCGCGAGCTGGTCCCCGGCCCATGGAAACCTGATTGTCCAGGAGGAAGTGTAGGAGGGAGGGGGGGGGACTGAGCTCTTTTTTTTTTTAAGTGTTAGGGGAAAACATGTCTTCCCCTTCCAGCGGGACAGTGAGCGCCGTGGTCATCAAGCAGCAAGATGCGGCAGCCCTGGAGCCAGACACCTTTCCCATGGAGCCTGGCTGCCTCGAGGAAGGCATGAAGAGCTTCATATGGGCGTTATTCCGATAGGGGAGCTCCTGTGGAGGGCTTGGTCAGTGAGAGACCGGGCTGGGCAATGCGTGCCGCGGCCGTTGGATGCGCGCGCAGCCAACCGCCGCAGGTTGCGCGCGCATGCGCAGTCCATTTTTTTTACGCCAGCCCTTATTGTTTTATGATATAGATTGTAAATCACATTATAAAACACATTATAAAAACATTATAAAACACATTATAAATCACATAAAAACATTATAAATAACATTATAAATCACATTGTAAAACACATTATAAAAACATTATAAAACACATTATAAAATACATTATAAATGACATTATAAAACACATTATAAATCACATTATAAAACATTATAAATCACATTATAAATCACATTGTAAATCACATTGTAAATCACATTATAAATCACATTGTAATTGTAAATCACATTATAAATCACATTGTAAATCACATTATAAAACACATTATAAATCACATTGTAAATCACATTATAAAACACATTATAAATCACATTGTAAATCACATTATAAAACACATTATAAATCACATGCTGCTGTTTCTTTTTCCTTGTTTGAATTAATTGCATATAAAAAAGAAAAATTTAGGGCCCTAATTCCATAGTGAACGCTAATTGTACCGTTCGGGTGAATAGGTGTTAACGTCAGGATAAGTGACTTTAACGCCTGCCCCACACATTACCTTCCTAACCCTAAACAGTTTTAAAAAAAAACACGTCAGTGCATTGGTGATTGCGATAGATTGCGCGAGCTTACTGTACTTTGTGCATCTTATGCTTAAAATGGGGGCGTGATCAGTAGTTAGTGTTTCTATAAGTAAGGTATTACAAAGTGTTAGAATAGTCCTCAGTCTCCCTCCACGATCACTCCGCGGGGCTGCGCAATCTATCGAGAGTGAGATCGCGCAGAGCTCGCAGCCCGGCAGTGTAACCCTCCATGGAGTCCTATGGACTGCAGGAGCTGATACTCGCGGAGGCACGGGTATCACCAGGGGTAGCGCAAGGTGGTGATGTGGCTCAACATAACGTTAAGCTCAGTTTTAGGAAATCCTTATGATAATTGTAATAAGTATCAAATATTTCTGGTGATTTAAAAAGGGGACGTATGATTGGAACCTAATAAAAGCTTCTCCGTGTGGTCCAAAAGGGAACTCCGTTCCTTCTGAGAAAATAGTGGAGGACCTGCGTTCCCACACCTTCCTGCTTGACTTGGCCCCTGTCTCTCTGTTATTCTTTGTAGTATGGAAGTGTGGACGCAAAAGAGACAACAGGCATAATAGTAAAATAAAAGAGTCAATATGTGTCCGGGAGTCCGTGCATATGTAAGTGTATATATGTAGGCCCTAGCCCTCATCTCTAGGTCTGTACGTGGTCTGGTCTACCACACTTTGCAGCTCAGAAACCTTGCAACGTCTCATAAACCACAGTGACACAAACCAATGCACTACCCAACTACCGCAACTACCTGATGTTATCTTCTAGATCTTCTGCAGCTCCAGGAAACATCCTGCACAGGTCGTGATGCTCTTTTTACAGATGTAAAACACGTTTCTTTAATTTCTGCTTAGCAAAGCACTTTTCAGCCTTCCTGCATTGAGCGCGTTAATCAAGCGCACAGCACTGCACTGCTAATCCCAATCGCTGTCAGCCATGAAATAAATGGCGGGAGGGCATCGGGGCCAAATATGAACATGAGCTAATGGTCACTTGAATGAAACCTGTCTGCAGCGTTAGCAGACACTCAATAAATTTAAGGACCTGCCTCGCCGCTGCGGCACACATTTCCAAAACCTTTTAACTAACCCGTATCTGCTGACGTCTCAGGCCTGATTTATCGCCGCTTCCACGCAGCCCTACACTGTGCGCGTCGGTGCCATTTATTTATAAAAACTATCATCAATTGGGTTGAGATGTTACAAAGCCAGGGGAAGGATTGATAAAGCCTCCGTTTAGCTACGTATTCTATGTTAATCAGGACAGGAGGCATCACTCGGCCATTTGTCAAAGTGCCAATGAGTATGTTGTCCCCATCTTCTCCCCAAAGCCAGATTGTTTCCCATGTAAAAGCCTTATTCATACACTGGGCTCAAATCGGCTTCAGACCAGGGCTACCGTCAGAGGGTGACAGCCCATGACATGTTCAGGGCCCAGTGACTCCTTGGAGCCCTGGCCCTTCAAAACATGAGGCAGCTTTTCTAAAATAGCAGAGTTCCCCTTTTTTTCTTGTTTTACCAGTACGGCGTCGTTCGGCAGCTGATCGGCTTTTTTCTGCAGTGTGCGGCGGTCAGTTCTACGGATCATCAGCTGTCTTTGGCGGCAGATAGTTCGTCGGCTACTTTTGGCGGAGTTCGGCGGTCTGTTCGGTGGTCAGAGGCAGCGTTCGGCGGTCTGTTCGGTGGTCGGAGGCAGCATTCGGCGGGCTGATCAGCGGCGTTTGGCGGTCTTCGGCGGATTCCGTTCGGTGCACTTCAGGTACCCTGTGGTGAAACTGAAATTGCCAAAGTGTACCAAAGTGCCCCGAACGAGAGAACCATGAAATTGCGCTGAAATGTCGGTGCTCTCTGAATAACCCCCATAGTGATTTTGGTGCACAGAATATAAAGAACTTTGTAACATACAAGTTAATTAAATGTAAGATGGACTTGACCAATTTCACTCCTCCCGAAAGATTCACAGTAAGTTTAAGAATGTTTATCTTTGATGTATAGAAGTTATTTGTAAAACAAATCCTGCTCCCGATACATAGTTCTTCTTTTCTGCAATGCGTCGCATTTACACATAGCTTTCCGTCTGTCCTGCCCTGCAACTCTTTGCTGAAACACTTCTTCTTACATGTTGACGTGCAGCACCCTCGGGGAAGTGTCACTGCAACATGGTGTTCTTTTTCAAAAATTTATGCTCAGGAGAAAACACTTGTCAGATCTCATTCATGTCAATATTTAAATTTTAGATTCTGCTTTCCTGATTGGTCCGCATCACAGAAGCCGTTTTGGGGCCTCCTGAGCAACCTCGGGTTTAAAGAACTTATCTCCATATTCAAACTACTTTTGCTGCGAGTGTCAGAATTTGATGTTTCAGTTGAAGAGGACCAGAGAGAAGACTTTATATTCAGAGTTAAATGGACACCCCAGTCTTGAATGTGCCCCTCCACATGCAAACATATCCTTTCAGGCAGGGAGTCAGCATCCTTGGCCCACCAGGGGCTCTATTCCACAGTTGGCGCTAATGTAGAGTCTCGAAATGTAGGAAAGTAAGTTTAACATAACAAGAGAAAATGTTCTGTTTTATACATGTTGCTGGGCTGGATACATTTGGTGGTTGCAGCCGCCCCATTGGGGAATAGGTGCGACCCCGCTCCTCCTGTACTAAGTAAGTTTAACGCCTGGTATTGATATTCCAGTCTCGACGCTACGGTCAGGTGAAAATGTTTTGCGCCTCGCAGCTTGCGCGAGCTTACTGTATATTTATTTATTGTTTATTAACAAGGCAGCCATCAGGGGGTGACAGCCCATGACATGCTCAGGGGCCCAGTTGATTCAGCGAGCCCTCGACAAACCCTATGTGCAAATTAACCACTTGGCTGCTAAGGATACGCTCAGTGCATCCAGCCAAGTGGTTCTCCTGTGCGGAGCTTCTGGCCGATTGATGCGGCATCCTTGATGTCAGCCCAGCCTCCAAAAAAAACCTCGATTTATATACACTCCATTTTGGTGTTTTGTTTTCAATAAATTTATATTATTTTTTAATTGGCCCCTTCCTAATAATTTTAATCCATTCTTCACCTATTTGCACCTTTGTACCCCTTTGTACATTTGGGCTACATCATTCTGCAACGGAGCTGTGTTCCAACGACAACTAAAGGCTGAGGATGGACCCCCTCCGATAAGTGGTCCCAGGCATCTATACAGAGCCACTTTCAATAGAGGCTCTGCAACACGTGAGTGCAATCCCTTTTGATTTTTATTCTCCATTTAACCTACAGAATTATGCTATTATTGATTTTTGTTTCGAGATCAGAACATACTTCCGGCCTAAAGCTATTATCAAGCCTGGAAGAAAAAGTATTGAAAATCTCTTTTCCTGTTGATGGGTGGAGCCCCCCAGAAGAGGCTTAAAGGCATACATTTGGAGTCTTGCAGACTCCCTGTTTGTGAGTGGAAATCTCATTTCTTTTTGATACATTTGGTGTATATATAATACTATGCAATGAGATTCTCTCCTTGTTTCTTTTAGAATTTGATGGTATCCAACAGATTCATAACTCTACTGAAAGAAATAAGAAAAGGGAAAGAAACAAAAATAGAGTTCTTTTGTTTTCCTCTTTCCGTTCAACATATGTGTGTTTTTTGTCTAACCTCCAAGCGCTCCTTTTTCACTGTAAAGTGTTTTTTTTTTGCATTCTATCTTTGGAGTGAAGGATACACTCAACTAGTGAGCTGCTTTAAAGTATACTATTCTGCCACTGATATAGTCTATATAGCGCCTTTCACACTAAACCCATGTAGCGCTCACTCCCGGAGGAGCCGCTGAAAATGAACCACGGGTCAGTCTCCCCGCACTAGGGAATAAATATACTCCAACACGCTGAACAGTTTTATATTTTAAAAGGTTTACTAAAAGATTTGCAGTTCTTGAAACACGGTATATGCAGGAAAATTTACAGTACTTTCGTAACACGATAAACGCGTAGCGGTAAAAGAAACGAAAACACGAGGGCTTCGTATTTTCGGAAAAAACCCCGACCGAGCAGAAAATTAAAAGATACGAAATGCGAGGAAAAACCGCGTAGCGGGACACAATAAAATACACAGTTCTCGTATCACGGTAAACGCGCAGCGGGAACAAAAAAAAAGGAAACTGAGTCCTGCACAGGTTAAGTCCCAGAACGTGAAGTGATATCTGTTTGTGTGTGTAGGGTACCCGGGTACTTTTCAACTGGCCAGTGAATTTACTTTATCGATGTCTTCGACTAGTCAGTTGGGGCCCTGTGGGTTTTAGAAAGAAACAGCAGCGTACGCTCTTATTCACATACGGCCTTGGGGGCCTCTCACCCATCCAGCGCAAACTTGAGGTTCCGTTGACCCAGGACGTCTCTCCGCTCGATATTGACTGGGGACGCCGACCACCGGATCTGTTGTCTGGCCTTCTATCGATCAGCCGCGACTCAGCCAGCTTACCGCCTGCTCCCCGCTTCAATCGACCGCGGTACTCCTTACTCGAGGGGTCTTCTCTCCTCAGCACTGCACTCGGATAATATAGATGGTGATGTCTGTCTCCCGCAAGGCTGGGTGACCCAATCCTAAGGCCCAATCCACTCTGTCTGCGCTCCGGCCTGTCTTTTGGTCTCTCCTTCTCTGTGTGTGCATCCACTCTCCCTGCTCCCTGGCGCGCTCTGCCTGTTCTCCACGAGGTGCAGGATGTACAGCATCTCCACAAACCCACCCACTTCCTGTTTCTTCGCAAAGCATGCCGGGACATGTAGTTCGAGTGTCCAGGATCTTTAATCGTGATTGTCTCCATCTTGTGGCCAAAAATGGGTACTGCCACAGTAAACTTTAACACATCGCTACACCCATTTGGGTTTTTTCTTCCTGGGGTTAATGTTTGGTATCATTGAAACAGCCAGAGCATGGCCTTTCCAATGATACATAACATGACCATGTAAAATGTAAGAAAAATAAAGATTAAAAAAGTTTTTTTTATTTTGTTTTATTAATGCAGCAATATTGTTCCCATTTCAATTATAATGTGAACAATGATGCTGCTCTAATAATTTTTTCTATGGGGGGCGTTTGCTAAAAATCACGTAATTTCCCCCAAAAAAAATGTAACGAGTCCCCATTACTAATTTTTTTAACAAGCGCAGCCCATTGAAAATATAACCGCAAAAGCTCGGATGGAAAAACGTGAAAAAAAAAACCACTTTACACGCTGCAGATGATTGAAAATTCTAATTTTATTGCAATTTTTGTTATAATATACAGGCAGGACATGACGAATACATATAATAATGATATATTATGAATCTGCGGAGTCTGCCGGAAAGAACGATATATAATATGTCTGGGTTGTATAATAAAATGTGGCTTCAAATCGCGTTTAAACATGATGAGCAAAACCGGTAAAAATGAGCTCAGCAGCAAAAGGGTTAAGTGCCAAATAGGTAATGTCAACCAGGACTGGTCAACCAAGATACCAGCAAGATACCAGCAATTTTCCCAGTGGGCTGCGGCATCTATGGGTCGGTCAGAGCGATCTGGTTCATAACGGAGGAATCGGTTAGTATGATAAGCACCAGGGAACACTTTATATCCCCTTGCTGGACCACCAGGGATTTAGCCCATTCCCAGTAAAATAAGGTTTGCAGAAAAAAGGCAAAATGTTATATTTTTAATTGGTTTATTGAAATTGGCAGCGACAGAAGGGGGCCCTGACTAGTGGTTTAGGCTAGGGTCAGACAAACGCAGCGCGAACGCGCGTGCAGCCGCACTTTATCACGGCCGTAGTAGCAACAAATGACGGCCAATGTATGAAGTACAACGCAAGTGGCAAACAAACACATTTTTTCGAGAACGTGATACCGCTAGTACTGACATACAGAGTGCGCTGCGTCCGCATAGCGGTGTGTGTGTGTGTGATTAGGAGACGTCAGACGCTGCTAATGTCCGGCCAACATAACGTCCAGACGCAAAAAGTGTTTTATTGATGATCCGTACAAAATCACGGACGAAAATGCGCATCGTATGACCGCTGTCGCGTATTCCGTGAAAAAATACGTCCATTCGTTCGAACGCACTTTTTCACGGACGACACAAAAAATGCGTTAGTCTGACCCTAGCCTTAGAGATGTCTGATGGCAGCCCTGTTTAGTAAACCCTATTTTACTCCACCTAGTCGCGTTGAGCTTACTTGACCTTCGGGATTCCTGAACCATTCATTTCTTGGAAGGCCATGGAGATATACCAAGGAACAAAACATTTTCCTCGGGGCTATTTGGTATCACTTTTTCAAGTGACTATCAGGTTTATTCAAAGAGAATCGAAAAGTCACCGCACGTTCGATGACTTTTCGTTCTCTTCAATTCGGTGTGATTCAGCGATCCCATTTCGGCGACCCTGCGGTGTATACTATTCAGCAAGCACCACAGGGCCGTCGTAGTGCAGGGAAAAGCTGCCGCAAACCTGCCGAAAACTCACCGCAAAACCAGGGTGAAGGCACACCGAGACCCGCAAAAACATCTGGATTAACCCCGCCGCTAAACGTGTGTTTTTGTGTGCAAAGCGTTAAACGTTAACGCACGAACATCACTGCTGGAATTACATTCCTCGCACATTTTTTCATGCATCGGGAAATTGCTCTCTTAAAACCGATGCGCAAAAAAGTACCATTGCGACACAGAAATCAGTGAGCGCAATGCAATTTTTAATGCGAGTCTGTCAGACGTACGTTCTGACGGAAGACAAGGTAGTGGCCGTCATTTTTTACGGATCTATCAAAAAAAACCTGCGCATCGACGTTCTCCGTTGTGAATCCGCAGTTTGGTGCGGTCAGGTTGTTACAATTTGCCGTTACCACCAGCTTTTCAAAGACATTAAAATTATACGCGCAAGCGTTGTCCGTTAAATTTTGCGCTAAGATTCTAATACCATGCGCGCACCAGCACACAAACGCATTTGCGCTCACAATGTTAAGTATAGGATGAGCGCACTAAATTGAGCTTGCAGAGGGTTCGCGCAGGGTCACTCGTGTTGGACGTTAACGCGCATTTTGTGCGCGAACGTCATAATACAACGTTCAGCGCAAAGGCTTTTGCCCCTCGCGTTAATGCGTTTTTGCGCGCACGCACATTTGTGCGCCAAGAAAGTAATAGGGCCCAAAGCCTCCAAATTTGCCTGATACACATTTTATTAGGTTATTTCAGTATATATTATTATTGGATATTGTTTTGGAGTGATACAATTCTGTGTGACACTCATACGGATAAATTAAAGTGACACTACCACTAGCATAAGTTGTAACTAGATTACTTGTCCATTACAAAATAAATCCACCTTATAAACACATTATAAAGCATATGCTGCTCTTCTTTTTTATTTGTTTGAAGTAATTGCATGTAAAAATATATATATTTTTTTATCTCTCTACCATTTTGTTGATTTTTTCCATGAGGCAACATTTACCAAAGGTTTTTCTTTACTTCTGTGGTTTATACAATCTACAGTATGTAACAGTTTAATGAGGTGGGAATGTTTAGATAAGGCTACAAGGGGCTATTATTCTTCAGGCTACTCATGATAAGAGATGGCAGCTGAAGGAGATAGAACAGGGAGCTTAAAAAATTTCTAATCTACCCCCTGGTGTTGTCCTTTGAATACATCCCACACAATATCATGATGTGAGTCAGTGACTGACCCATTCACTCCATTCCATGGCCAAAGCCACACAGTGAGGAGCAAGTGATGGAAAGATACAGGTTACAACACAAAATATCACACAATGGATGCACCCAGTGACACATATAGAGGAAAATATCACACAATGGATGCACCCAGTGACACATATAGAGGAAAATATCACACAATGGATGCGCCCAGTGACACATATAAAGGAAAAGATCTTCTTAACTAAACATACAAGAAAAAAAACAAACACATGTAAGATATCAGCAACATAAAATAAACACAATAAGGACATTTCGGGCTCCTTCAACTTCTTCGCACGAAAGCGCACGTGCAGCACTATTTTTTTAGCGTGCAACGTTAAACGTTAACGCATGTAAATTATCGCTTGTATTACAATCCGAGCGCATTTTTTTCATCCGTCAAAAAATAACGCGCGTAAAAAAGACACACAAAAACACGCGCGCATTAACGCTGCACACAGAAACCGGTGGGTGGACTGTTTTTTCACGCGATTCAGCCAATCAGAATTAAGAACCACAATTGTCTCCCGTTACGTTTTTGCACCTGCCAAAATCAATCTGAGTATATATGCTGCAGCAATAATAAAAACACGCACAACTTCTCCATTTTATTGTTTGGGTATGTGTAGAATGTGTAACTATACTGTGCTGTGTATTTTTTTCGTGCTGGTGTATTTGGTTTCGGCCAGGAAGTTCAGATTTGCCATTACCACCAGCTTTTCAAAGACGTTAAAATTATGCGCGCAAACACTGCGCATTAAAATTTGCGCATAGATTGTAATACCATCCACGTACCAGCGCACAAACACATTTGCGCGAACAATGTTAAGTATAGGACGCGCAAGTACATTACGCTCGCAAAAGGTTCGCGCAGGTTCACCCGCGTTAGACGTTAACGCGCATTTTTTGTGCGGACATTGTAATGCGACGTTCTGCGCAAAGGGTTTTTCCCCTCGCGTTAATGCATTTCTGCGAACGCGTTAACGTTTGCGCGAAGAATTTAATAGAGCCCTTCATTTTTTGGTGGTAGTGGCCCTTTAACAAAGCAACTTCAATGCTCGGAGGAAAGTATCACAGTTGGGGATGTCTCCACGTTTGTGAATATGTTTCCTATATAATAATGGCTGCAGAAGTTAGAAAATCTATCCGTTCAACATAATCTATACAGTAAAGAAGTCACCATATGGTTAATTTGCAGAACAAGTGTGTTTTTGTTAGCGGGTTTGCCATTATCATCCGTTTAAAGCCTCGTGGTTCCCTTAACGTTCCGCGCTAACAATAGTTCCCTGTTTCATACCTAATGGATTTGATAATGTTTGGATTCCCTAGACTGAGAAGTCAGTGAATAAACCATAAATAAAGCAGAAGGAGATCTCCTATCGGGCACGCACACAGCACAGTGATTATCACAACACAGAAAAGAACGACTTTTGGGAAAAACAAAAGCAAACATAAGGGCAATAAATCTCCGGCAAAGCATGAGGGTACAAATGGTACCATAAAATAAGTGTGACAAGCTAATACCAGGTCAAAACCTCCATATTTCAAATGGCTTCATGGTTTGAATCAGATACACATTGATAAAACTTTGTTTCCGAAGGGGCAACGATGGGTCATTTTTTTTTCTGTTAGAAAGTATTTTACCAGGAAGGATACATTGAGATTTCTCTAGTTTTCAAGTATGTCCTGGGTGGTGAGTAGGTACCATTAGGTGTCTTGCCCAAGGACACTTACTGGAGAAGTGCTCTTGCCGGGATCGAACCTGTGTCTTGTCAGAATAGGATTAATTACTCAAGGATCCGTTGTATATTTTAACTTGCGTTCGATTCTAGGTCCAAAAACTGTGTGGTCCTGCTTAAATTGATTCTTCCCTATCCTAACCCTCACCAGGGGCTTCTCCAGGTTTACAAGGTCTTTAATAATCAATTTATTCAGTATAGCACTCAATGAGCTTGATGTGATTATGGTGGGTTCTCGGACAATCCGGCCAGCCAGCCCAGTGGAGCAACAGTAGGAGAAAAATCCGATCACATCATTGTAGAGTAAAGGTCAGAGCTGATTTTAACCGGAACAACGCGGCATTTCGGTTCTCACTGGAAGCTTTCTCAAGTTGCTTGAGAAAGGTTCTGATGAGTTTTGAAACATTATACTGTCTAAAATCAGCTCTTTCTTCAAGGTCTTTAATGTCAGATTCTATAGTGAAATAATTTAATCAAACGGTTGTTGGGGGTTGCTGCATAAGTCGCGTAGAGGAGGCTTCCTTGGAATATGGCTTAGTCTTCTTTGTAACGGCGCCATTGAGCTAAAACCTTCTAAGACCTGAGCAAGGACCCACCATAGGGCAGGCCACTCGCTCTGCTGCCTGTTCTCGGTAATCTCATAGAATTTTGTTTTGCTCAAATTAATTAAATGTATTTGGGTCAGCAACTGCAGCAAATAGATTGATACACATAAGATCGAAGGCTGCTCAGGCAACCTGGGTCTCTGTCCATCTATGTTTTGACTTTGTTTACTGTACCCCCTGCACAACGCTGCAGAATATGTTGGCACAATACAAGTAAATGAATAATTGTCACGGTGGCACCAGGCCCGAGCCATGGTGGGACCCTAGGACAAGACACAAGAAAGCCCTCAGACGAGGACACATAGGAACGGATGTGGATAGATGTTTCATTTCTCAGTAGGAATCCCATGGTCGTGGACTCTGGATACCGTCGGGCAGTATTTCACAATAACTGCTGCTGAGCTTGGAACATAGGAGCATGGGGGCTTGGGATACAGCAGGCTAGGAACACAGCAGTACAGTAGGCTGGATACACAGTGGTTAGATGAGACAGGAAGCAGGCTGGACACACAGAGGCTGGAGACACTGCAGGCTTGGAACACTGGACATAATCTGGAGGAGTACATCGACTCCAAACTGGGGACTCAAGAACAGAGCACTGGCTATAGGGAGTCACGCTCTTAAATAGGGAGTTGGTCAGTGATTCGTAAGACTGGTGGAAGTCCTAGACCAGATGAAGACACTGTGAAAAGCAAGACCAGAGGAAGAGCCGGCCCGAATCGACCCACATATAGGATTCAGGGCTGGAATCATGACAATAATAATAATAACTAATACAACCAACGCATGAACCACATATCACAGATTTTAGAAGTGTTTTATTCCTCCTCTCGTACAATTAATAATAGTTTGTTCAGCAGGCAGATTTAGCCATTGGAATTGTTCATCTTGTGTTTCCAGTTTTCACCCATAAATTTTATTTATTTATTTTATTTATAAAAGGATTTTACCAGGAAGGATACATTGAGATTTCTCTCGTTTTCAAGTATGTCCTGGGTTCGAGAACATTGAGTGGTTACAGAAATACAAAATAGTAAAATGCAAGAAATTAACACAAGACCAAATATACAGATTAACAGAAAAATAAATATGGAGGAAATAAAGTCATTATGTTACATGTTTACAGGTGCATTCCGTATTGAGGTATGTTAATAGGGAAGTCTTAAGGGACTTTAGACTGGGGGAAGATTTGACGGTGTCTGGGAGGTTATTCCATATTTGCGGTGCTCTGTAGGAAAATGAGGATCGAGCCATTTTCTTTTTGTATTGCGGTATTGCAAGTAAGGTGCTGGTCCTGGATCTGAGGTTATAGGATGAGGGAACTGCCGGGGGAAGCAGCATATTCAGGTAGGGTGGTAGCTTCCCAGAAAAGCTCTTAAACACCAGGTTGGAAAGGTGGAGGGTGCGTCTGGAGTCCAGTGATGGCCAGTTTAGTTCTTTTAACATGTCACAATGGTGTGTCATGTAGTTACATTGTAGCACAAAGCGACAGAATGAGTTATACAATGTAGTAAGTTTCTGAAGGTGTGTTTGCGGGGCGGCTGCATACACTACTTCTCCGTATTCAATGGCTGGCATAAGCATTTGTTGTACAATCTGCTTTCTTACCGCGGGGCTCAGGCAGGATTTGTTTCTGTACAGGGCACCTAGTTTGGGGTAGAGTTTAGATGAGAGTTTTTCGATGTGGGGGCCAAAAGATAGATTTGGGTCTAACCACATACCTAGGTATTTGAGAGAAGTGACTGTGGTCAGCGTGCTATTTGATTTTGTCCCAACACATAGATGGGGTGTTTGCAATTTGTGTAGTTTAGGTGCGGTTCCAAAGAGCATTGTAACAGTTTTGTCAGTATTTAGAAAAAGTTTGTTGTTATTTGCGATCCACTTTTCTACCCCTGTGAATTGTTCTTGCAGCACAGCCTCCAGCTGTGGGAGATTTGGTTTGCTGGTATAGATTACAGTGTCGTCTGCATACATGTGTACAGTTGAAGCTTTGCAGACATTGGGCAGATCGTTTATGAATATTGTGAATAGCAGGGGGCCAAGTATCGAACCTTGTGGTACACCGCACGTGACTGGGAGGGGGAGGGAAGTGCTGTCAGAAATGGACACAAATTGAGACCTATCAGACACATATGATTGGAACCAGGTTAACGTACTATCATCAATCAGAGTTCTTAAGTTTTTGTAATAGGATGCCATGGTCTACTGTGTCAAAGGCCTTGGCAAAATCAAGGAAGATGGCTCCAGTTAGATTTCCTTGTTCCATGCCAGCTTGGATATCATTACAAACTTTTAAAAGGGCAGTTGTAGTTGAATGGTTTGGACGAAAGCCTGATTGATCTGGGGTTAAATAGTTCTGATACTGATAATAATCACGTAATTGAGTGTAGACACATTTTTCCAGAATTTTTGACATTACAGGGAGCAGTGATATTGGGCGGTAGTTGGATACCAAAGTATTGTCTCCACTTTTATGGATAGGTACCACCCTTGCAGTCTTCCAGAGTTTGGGTATGTATTCAGTCGCCAGTGATTCATTAATCAGGGTTGCGACAGGTTTTGCAATTGCTGGTGCACTGATTTTCAGCAGTATTGCTGGGATTTGATCAGGTCCAGACTGGTATTTAATTTTTTGGTTACGGAGAAGTTTAGTGATGGCACTGACAGGCACTGGCCTAAAACTGAATTTCTCTGGGTTACGGGGTCTTTGCACTGTTGGTGGGCCCTGACCTGCGTGCGGCCTTTCTGATTGCGTGTCATTTCCTAGCTTACCAATCAGGGTGGTGGCGCATCCAACAAAATAATTATTAAAGGCATTTGCTACATCTAGGGGGTGTTGTACAGTTTGGTTGTTTACTTTTAAAGCAGCTGGTTGGGAGTGGCTGGGGAGTGCTTGTATGTTACTTATGATTTTCCAAAAATTTCTGGGGTTTGATATGATATTGTTTAAATTTTCATTGAAGTATTGGGCTTTAGCCATTTTTGTTTCTTTTGTGCATTCATTCCGGCATTTTCGGTATTCACAGTGATCGTTCATAATCATTATTATCATTATTTCTATAGCGCTTTACAATAAGCTATGGGAACGAGACAAAATTAAACAAACACAGGAACAGAAACAATATGTGTAGAGGGCATTGCTCCCAGAGTTTACAATCTAGAGGAGTTGGGGTGGATGAAGACAAGAGGAGGTCGTCAGGATCACTAGTTCCAGTGGTTCAGGAATGGTGGGCGTCATTAAATGGCATCTATCATGATGTGCGGGTAGGTGAGGAGAGGGAAGGATCGACATCAGTAATGTGGTACACTAATCTGAAGAGATGGGTTTTGAGGGATTTCTTGAAGGCCTGAAGATTAGGAGAGAGTCTGATAGGTCATTCCACAGGACAGGAGTTGCCCTAAATGTTGGTTAAACATTGTTGGAAATTGATTGAAGCAGTGTTAGAGGTTTTGAGGTTTGCCACGTTAGGGCCATATGACTTTTATCGTATTTGTGTGACTTGCTTGAGTGTCCATGAACAATACAATAAACAATATGGAGCTGATCCACTATATGCCTTTGTTTAGTGTTGTTGCAAACACAATCAACTTTAGTGATCCAAAGCAGCAAATTCAAACAGTGGCAGGAGACGTTTAACTGGAAAATCTTCTGCTTCCTTTGTTTGAATTTTCCTCTCTGGATCATTGTATTCTATCAGTCGCGACAACAGTAAACAAGGGCGATCTGTTGGGATAACCCCTACGTAAAAACCGGTGCAGGAATGGCTTCCAGTGAAGGATTGCCGGATTGAGTTTCCAATCGCATCTGAATTAGTCAACAAAAAATAAATATGTTATTGTAAAATAAGCATTAAATGCGATTAGTGTGACAGTTTTCGAGTTATTTTATTCACACACAAGTGAAGTGGTGGGGAACTGCAAACTTTTAACACAAATGTTCGTGCTGCAGGAATTCCAGATTTTGTACCAATTTCATCCATTTTTATCCTTTCACATATTAGTGAATAATCATCCTACAGGGTTATTCAAAGACAATCGAAAAGTCACCGCACGTTCAATGACTTTTCGTTCTCCTCAATTCGTTGCGATTTGGCGTTCCCATTTCGGCGACCCTGGGGTGTATTCAGCAAGCACCACAAGGTCCCCGAATTGCAGGGAAAAGTCACTGCAAACCCGCCGAAAACTCACCGCAAAACCCGGCGAAGGCATGCCGAAAAACCCCAAAAACATCTGGATTAACCCCGCCGAAAACGCCGGAAAATCCCGAGCAGGAGCCGATCACACGCAGTGCAGCCGCCGGAAAAACCCGACACCGCAGACGAATGGAGTGAATAAATTAAAAAAACTGTTTGCTTGCATGTTTGAAAAGTGAAACGCTGTTTGCAAAGAAACTAATGAGCGAAAATGTCTGAAATTTACATATGAGGTCCAGGGAATGATAATAAAAAGGACTGTTACAGAAAAAATAAGTAAAGTTAAAAAGAAAACAAAAAAAAAATCAGAATTTTCTTTTAAAAAAAAAAATCCCGAAAAATGCTTAAAATATCCTACAAAATCTATAAATAAAGAGACTTTTTACTGCAGAATATTATAATGAACGGTTTATTAGATATTGAATTAAAACGGGAATATTTTTAACACTGAAGCCTATGGGATTCGCCTGAATAAACCTGTCCAATGAAACCACCGAATGGCAGGGGATTTCGGCAACTTTTCTCTGCTGGTTTTTGTTCTCTGAATAGATGAAGCATTGCTTCTCTATGGGGATTCACTGCCCTCGAACAGGCACCGTATGTGCAGGCAATTCGCCAGGATTTGGCGAATTGTCTGCTCTCTGGTTAGCCGAATGGCCAAGAAAGGTTCCCTTTCGGCAGTTTTTCGGATCTCTTTGAATAACCCTGCTAGTGTTCCTCCCATTTTCCGAAATCGGAAGTTTTTTTTGGACTCAATTTGGCCATTTATTTTTATATTTTAAAGAGGGTTTACCAACATTTCGATTCATGATATAAATCCTCAGATAGCGGGTCTCGCGGCTATACTAGGGGCAGATTTGGATTATTTCATATTGCCCTTCCAGTAGCATAATCCGTCAGGGACGTTTAGATGTTTTATGGAATCAGTGACGCTGATGATAATGTATACATTTACATTCGGATGCCTGGATGTTGCACTGATTTGAGCTCGCAATCTGAGAAGGAACCCAGAACGCCAGAGAATTAGGCAGTTTGCAGGATTCAGCAGTAAAGTGAACATTCAAAAAGAACGATTTTGAATAATGTGAATTTTAGCATCTTCTTTCTTAAAAAAAAATTCTAAAATTAAAATATGCATTTTTTTTATAACAAAGTGTTCAAAGTCAGAATTAACAGCTAACGAGCTCTCAGATAATTAAAAAAGCCCTAAACATGAAACCGACGGCTCCTCTTTGAACTACAACTTTTTAGTTCCACTTTAATCCCCGGATCAGACGTTACACAAAGTTGCGTTTTATCTATTCTGCTATCTGTAAAGTCGTTTTCTGTTAAATGTACAGCTTTATTGGACACGACAATTACATATACATACACCCAGGAAGCGACTTATCAGTTCATTAGCCTTTCTGATCTTGGCCATGCATGGTGAAGCCCCTTTGTTCAGCGAGCTGGACTCGATTAGAGTGGCTGCAATACTGTATTTAAATGCCCCGTGTCAATTATTCCCTTAATCCTTCGAGCCCTCTGCGGTGTAGCCACACGTCTTTGATATTAATAAAGTTCCTTAGCTTTGTAAATTACATTCCTGTGGCTCCGGACACTCATCAGGATAGAAGAACATTGAATTCTACGTTCTCATTATTCATCTCCTGTCATTTATGATGTCATGTCTGCGATAACTTTTTTGTGCAAAAATAAAAAAAAAAAATTTTTTAAAAAAATGACAACTTGGAATAGTTTATTACAGTTTGTTAGATGCTATAACTTTATATATCAACTATCTTTCCATTTACAAAGAATACAAATGTCTCCTTCCTGGTTTTTCTACTGAAAGCCTTGTTTGTGGGACTGAGATCATTCCCGAGATTCACTATGGATCCATTTGGGCACCTCTGGAGTCCTGGTGGGATGTGAAAGTTGAGAGTCACAATGCATCACATCGCAGTAACATACGAGTGAACTGCTAGTGAGCGTAACCTCAACATGCATCCGTTTTGTTAGCATCTAGTTTTCAAGATCTGGGTTTCTCATTTTTGAATCCAGACCTGGGGTCACTGTCCATGTTGACCCCACAGAAGGTCAGAACATAAGCCTTCCATGGGATTTCATTGCACAGTGGGAATCAGACAAGTGCCAGGATTTTCCAGAGCTTGTTTACCAACTCTTGTCCTCAAGTCCTCCTAACAGGCCAGGTTTGCCAGATCCGTGATTGCAGGATTCAGTCTGCATTTCCCCAAGGTGATCCTTAAAATCTGGCCTGTTGGGGGACTTGAAGACCAGGGTTGGGAACCATTGCTCTAGAGCCTACATTTGCCATGCGTTAGAGCAGGGCTCAAAATTTCAAGTCCCAAGATACTAACTAGGCCATATGAGTTACTCGCCACCAGTTGCTCCACCTAACCCCTACTCAGCTCTTAACTCTGCCCCTAAACACACACCCTTAAATTACCTTATGAAATTAAACTGTTAAAGGTTTTATTTAGAATAAAGTTACAAAAATAACATTAATACCCAGACATCAGAGCCCAGTGTGAGCCGAGCGAGGAGGCAGGGAAGCTTCTCTCCACCCCCTGCCAGTGACAAAGAGGAGCTGGGTCAGGTTAGGCAGCTGATCCCTGCCACCGTGCAGCATGGAATAAGCAGCAGAAATAATTTATTGTGCTGCCTGCGTGTGCATTTCCACTCGCCCTCACTTAATTTCCACTCGCCAAATGCTAGTAGGCGAGTGAAAATTTTGAGCCCTGCGTTAGAGTAATGCTTGGCATTTCAGAGTTGCCAATATGGCTTGGTTTTAATGAACTCGAATGTTCTGCACTTTTAAATTTTGGTTTGTTTGCAAACATGTTATTGACATACAGGGTTTATTTTATTGATGACATATACATTTTTTATGTATTAACGGCTGTAGTTTCAGCCAAACTAGGCTTATTTCCTTTCCGGGTTTTGACCGGGACTCCGTATCGGCACATGCAAGGTCCCGAGTGCAGGTTCCTATGCATACAATAATGTAGAGATCTGGCTCTGTCACTTTCCTGCAGTTCTTGGTGACTTTCATTATTTTGGAGCACCAAATTCTTCACTTACACTTGCAGCCTGTACATTCCAGTGTAGATGCTTAGTGGATCTAGGCTGTTGACCTCTCGTAACTGTATTTTCTTAAGGGATTTTACTCCCGTGCAGCTTTGCGAACCTGATGAGGGTATCTACACAATCTTCATAACAGCCAAGGTAGACAGAATGGCTATACGGGCCAAAGGTGAGAGATGGAAAGATTCTCAAAGTGGGTCATCTGCATTTTTCAACAGAGATCTGATCCGATTTGTGGCTGGACTCTCTGAATCCAACCAAAGTCTACCTAGATCTTGTCTCGGCATGATTCTGCTCTCTCTCCGGACTGACTGAAGGCTCAGCCCAGCCTAGAGCTATGGGCATTTAAAGAAGACTTTGCTTGAGGTATGGGCTGCGGATTCACAAGTCCAGCTTGCGTATGTAATTAGAAGCTTTGAATATGCAAAGGATAATATCCTTACATCCTCTTATGGAACAGAACAGGCAAGGAGCTGTATACAAGGGGGATAAGGAACTCCTCGCACCATAATATAAGGAAGGAAAATTATATTGATGTGCGCCAAAATTAATCTTTAACAACTATGGGGGTTATTCAGAGAGATCCAAAATGTGACCAAAATGTAACCGGACACTGAATTTCAGCGAACAGAGTCAGAGAGCAGGCAGTTCATCAAATTCTGGTGAATTGCCTGCACGTACAGTTCCTGTTCGGCGGCAGTGAAATCCCCAATGGTTAATCTATTCAGAGACACCGAACAGCAGAGAAAAGTTGCTGAAATGCCCTGCAGCTCGGTGTTTTCATTCGGCAGGTTTATTCAGGCGAATCCCATAGACTTCATTGTTAATAATATTCCCTTTTTAATCCAATATCTAATAAACCGTTTATCATTTTATTCTGCTGTAAAGAGTCTCTTTATTTCTAGATTTCTTAGGATCTTTTAGGCATTTTTTCGGCAAAATTTTTTTCCATTTTTTTTTTTAAGCGTTTTTTCAATTTTCCTTAACAGCCCTTTTTATTGTCATTCATAAGATCTTATATGAAAATTCCAAACATTTTCGTTGTGTAGTTTTTTTGCAAACAGCGTTTCAATTTTCAAGCCTACCTTTTTTATTTTTTCACCTCATTTGTCTGCTTGTCAGGATTTTCCGGCGGCTGCTCTGCACTGTGATCGGCGGCTAGTCGGGTTTTTCTGGCATGTTCGGTGGGGTTTTTGCAGCAGTTTCTGCGGGTTTTCGGTGAGTGCTCGGTGAGATCCTACAGAGCGCCGCAATTATGGAATAACTTCCCAGACGCCATCAAATCTTCCCCCAGTCTAAAGTCACTTAAGAGAACTCTATTAACATACCTCGATACAGAATGCACCTGTAAACATGTAACATAGTAACTATATACAGAATGCACCTGTAAACATGTAACACAGTGACTATATACAGAATGCGCCTGTAAACATGTAACATAGTGACTATATACAGAATGCGCCTGTAAACATGTAACACAGTGACTATATACAGAATGCACCTGTAAACATGTAACACAGTGACTATATACAGAATGCAACTGTAAACATGTAACACAGTGACTATATACAGAATGCAACTGTAAACATGTAACACAGTGACTATATACAGAATGCGCCTGTAAACATGTAACTTACAGGGTTATTCAAAGAGATCCAAATGGCTGGAGAAAGGTAACCGAACGCTGAAAATCAGCGTTCAGTTACCTTTCTTGGCCATTCGGCTATCCAGAGAGCAGGCAATTCACCAAATCCTGGCGAATTGCCTGCACATACGGTGCCTGTTCAAAGGCAGTGAATCCCCATAGAGAAGCAATGTTTCGTCTAATCAGAGAACAGCAGTGAAAAGTTGTCGAATTGCCCTGCCATCTGATGGTTTAATTTGACAGGTTTATTCAGGCGAATCCCATAGGCTTCAATGTTAAAAATATTCCCGTTTTAATTCAGTATCTAATAAACCGTTGATTATAATATTCTGCAGTAACAAGTCTCTTTGTTTATAGATTTTTTTGGATATTTTAAGCATTTTTCTGGATTTTTTTTTTTTTTAAAAAGTCCAATTTTTTTTAAGTTTACTTATTTTTTCTGTAACAGCCCTTTATATTATCATTCATTGGATCATATGTGAATTTCAGACATTTTCACTCAGTAGTTTCTTTGCAAACAGCGTTTCACTTTTCAAACATTCAAGCAAACTGTTTTGCTAATTTATTCACTTCACTCGTCTGCGGTGTCAGCTTTCTCCGAAAGCTTCCCTGCGTGTGATTGGCTCCTACTCGGGTTTTTCCAGTGTCTTCGGCGGGTTAATCCAGATGTTTTTGCGGGTTTTGGTGTGCATTCGCTGGGTTTTTGCGGTGACTTTTCGTCGGGTTTGCGGCAGCTTTTCCCTGCGCTTCGATGGCCCTGTGGTACTTGCTGAATACACTGCAGGGTCGCCGAAATGGAATCGTCGAATCGGCCCAAATTGAAGAGAACGAAAAGTCACCGAACATGCAGTGACTTTTCGATTCTCTTTGAATAACCCTGATAGTGACTATATACAGAATGCACCTGTAAACATGTAACATAGTGACTATATACAGAATGCACCTGTAAACATGTAACATAGTGACTATATACAGAATGCACCTGTAAACATGTAACACAGTGACTATATACAGAATGCACCTGTAAACATGTAACATGGTGAATATATACAGGTGAATATATACAGAATGCACCTGTAAACATGTAACATGGTGAATATATACAGGTGAATATATACAGAATGCACCTGTAAACATGTAACATGGTGACTATATACAGAATGCACCTGAAAACATGTAACATACAGGGTAATTCAAAGATTCGAAAAGTCACCGCACGTTCGGTGACTTTTCGTTCTCTTCAATTCGGTGCAAATTCGGCTTTCCCATTTCGGCGACCCTGCAGTGTATGTAGCAAGCATCACAAGGCTGTCGAAGTGCAGGGAAAAGCTGCCGAAAACCTGCCGAATACCCGGCGAACACCTTGCGAAAACCTGGTGAAAACCCTGCGAATGCATGCCGAAAACCTGCAAAAACATCTGCATTAACCGGTTGAAGATGCCAGAAAAACCCGAGCAGGAGCCGATCACATGCAGCGCAGCCGCCAGAAAAAGCCGACACCGCAGACGAGTGAAGTGAATAAATTAGCAAAACAGTTTGTATGAATGTTTGAAAAGTGAAACGCTGTTTGCAAAGAAACTACTGAGCGAAAATGTCTGCTGTTTGCAAAGAAACTACTGAGCGAAAATGTCTGAAATTTACATATGATCCAATGAATGATAATAAAGAGGGCTGTTACAGAAAAAATAAGTAAACTAAAAAAAATAATAAGACTTTTTTAAAAAATATAAAAATCCAGAAAAATGCTTAAAATATCTTAAAAAATCTGTAAATAAAGAGACTCTTTACTGCAGAATTTTATAATGAACGGTTTATTAGATATTGAATTAAAACGGGAATATTTTTAACAGTGAAGCCTATGGGATTCTCCTGAATAAACTTGCCGAATTAAACCACCGAATGGCAGGGCATTTCGGGAACCTTTCACTGCTGGTTTGTGTTCTCTGAATAGCCGAAGCAGTGCATTTTTTATGGGGATTTCACTGCCCTCGAACAGGCACCGAATTTGCAGGCAATTCGCCAAGATTTGGCGTATTGCCTGCTCTATGGATAGCCGAATGGCCAAGAAAGGAAACCAAATGCTGATTTTCAGCGTTCGGTTACTTTTCTCCAGCAATTCGGATCTCTTTGAATAACCCTGATAGTGACTATATTTCCTACATATTTATTTTCTGTGTTAATCTGTATTTTTGTGTTTTGTTTTTAATATCTTGCATTTTATTACTTTGTATTTCTGTAACAACTGTAACATTTCAATGTTCTTGTCTCCAGGACATACTAGAAAACGAGAGAAATCTCAATGTATCCTTCCTAGTAAGGCTAGGGTCAGACGAGCGTGATTTCTACGGACTGTACGTCCGTGCAGTACGGACATCGTCAGTACGGATGACGCAGTAGTGGCCACACAGTCCGTTTTTTCACTGAAGTTATTTTTTAACGGTTGTAGGAGGGGAAAATAAATTACAATGAAAAAACATTCTGTCCGTCAAAAATGCTGGACGTATAAATGCAGTCCGTCTGACCTCGCTCCATCACTCACACACAAAGCTATGCAGACGTTGTGGACGTGGCGCACTCCGCACGTCCGTTCTAGCAGTATTACGTTCTTGCCTAACCTGCGTCCGTTTGCCGCGGCCGTTGTGCGTCCGCAGTTCAGTGCGGACGTACTTCATGTGTCAGGCTCCAATGGACTTACTTTCATGCTATCACGGACGTACTTTTAGGCGCAATCACGGACGTGAACACTACGCTCGTCTGACCCCAGCCTTAAATACTTTATAAATAAATAAATAAATACATTTGTTTTATATTTTGGAGTGTTTTCAGGGACACTTGCGCTCGGACTGCAACATTTAACATCACGGTTTTTACTTTAACAGCGTGTTTACACTTTTTATTCATTATTTGTAAACTTTTTCCCAGTGGCCCAGCAGTTACCTGTCAAACTTGCAGAGTGCACAGGGATGAGAGATGAGCAGTTCTTTGTCTGGTTGTCCCTTGGTGACATTGTTGCAGGAGAGGTTTCCATTATTTTAGATCGTACGCCTGGAGGCGGAATTCTCAGGTTTCTACGCCTGAAAACAAACATCACTCTGCAGAATCTCTGGACGTTATTAGAGTATTCTAATCTTTAAGAACAGCAGAAGCACATGTCTTTATACGTCCGATGATTAAAACTGTGATTATTTATATTGTGAAATGATAGTGTGCACAATAATTGGGACACGCCGAAACATATCCGTGCGTAAGAGAAGACCATGGACTGTTGTAGGACATAATCTGCTGTGAAATTGGTATGGACAGTGGAATCTAGAAAGTCTGGTTTTAATGGTTTCAGTTTTCTCTTTATCGGACTTTCATTTACATAAAACTGTTGTGTAAAAAAACCCAAACAAACTAAAAGTAACACCAAACCAGGAACTGTAATTATCTAGTCAAAGGCCCTCTTGGAAGAAAAATCCAATATTTCAAGAAAGTCCCGGTGTGACAGCAAGGCATACATGATTTATGCAGAATGCCTTAACCCTTTCGCTGCTGAGGCTTTTCCCGCCCCTGTGCTGAGGTCATTTTTACCTGTTTTGCGCATCATGTTTAAACGTGTTTTGAAGGCTTATTTTAGTATATGACCCAGACATATTATATATCGTTCTTTCCGTCAGACTCGGTAGATTCATAATATGTCATTATTATATGTATACGTTATGTCATGTCTGTATATTATAACAAAAAATGCAATAAAATATGTATTTTCAATAATTTACAATGTGTAAAGTGTTTTTTTTCACATTTTAACATGCGAGCAATTGCGGTTATATTTTGTATGGGGTGCGCTTGTTAAAAAAATTAGAGATGGGGTCTCGTTACATTTTTTTTTGGGGAAAAATTACACTATTTTTAACAAACGCACCGCATACAAAAATCGTTAGTGCAGCATCATTGTTCACATTATAATTGAAATGGGAACAATATTGCTACACTAACAAACCAAAAAAAATAAAAAAAAAGTGTTTATTTTTTTTTTTTTACAACTTTTTTCACTGTAGTGTTTGGTATCGTTGGAACGGCCATGCTCTGGCCGATCCAACCAACCAAAATTTAACCCCTAACTGCCACGGATCGGGAGATAGGGAGTTCCAATGAACTCCCTATCTCCACCGTTGGTGGCAGTTAAGGGTTAACTCTAGGACTGGCGTCATCGTGCTACGCACGATGACGCCAGTCCTCAGGGGGAGTTCCCGGAGGCTTGGCCGACATCCAAGATGTCGACCAGCTCCGGGAAAGGATCGCGAACCGGCGCTTTTCAGCGCCGATTCGCGATCCAGCTCCCCAGGGGTTAATGCAGGCATCATTTGGAAGGGCAGGCTGTGCCCTTCCAAATGGTGCCTGGGTTAACCCCCGCAGAGTCGCCGATCGGGAGGGAGAGAGGTCCGAAGGACCTCCCCCCCTCCCTTTCAGGCGCCTCCTCCGCACATGCGGGGGGGGCGCCTGAATTTGGTGTCATCGCGCTGCCACGATGACACAAATTCCGACGGCTGCTGTTCCGGATGCCGGGCTGACATCCAGGATGTCAGCCCGCACCGGAGGGGCCAGCGATCGGCCGGAACCCCCGAACGCTGACCCCAATGGGAGGACGCGCTCAGCGCGTCCTCAGCACACCAGCGGGAATGCTGAGGACGCGCTCAGCGCGTCCTCAGCAGCGAAGTGGTTAAAGGGCCACTACCAGCAAAAAACAAAATGCCCTTATTGTGTTCATTTGATGTTGCTGATATCTTACATGTGCTTTGTTTTTCTCTTGTTTGTTTAGTTAAGAAAATATTTTACTTTCTATGTGTCACTGGGTGCATCCATTGTGTGATAT
Organism: Leptobrachium leishanense; assembly: GCA_009667805.1. Lineage (NCBI taxonomy): Eukaryota > Metazoa > Chordata > Amphibia > Anura > Megophryidae > Leptobrachium > Leptobrachium leishanense. The sequence goes on from CM019067.1 coordinate 312,846,442, forward strand.
TTTGTGTTGTAAACTGCCCCTCTCCCATGTCTTTGCAGCACCAAAATTGTATGACGAGTCTCACTTTACAGTTGTGGCATAAGATAAAAGCAGTAGTGAAAAGACAAATGGGGTGGAGGAGGGAATGTTTAGACAAGGCTACAGAGGATCTATTGTGTTGTCCATGCTACCCAAGATAAGAGATGACAGCCGAATGAGATCTGATAGTAGACTTCCAGCATTGAATGCTATTTTACTGTATATGTGTCACTGGGTGCATCCATTGTGTGATATTTTGTGTTGTAAGCTGCCCCCCTCCCTATGTCTTTACAGCACTTTCTCCTCACAGTGTGGTATTGGCCATAGAATGGATTTAATGGGTCAGGAGTTCAGAAACCCGACCTATTGACTTGCATTGTGTGGGATGTATGCAAATGACATCATCAGGGGGGTAGCATGCAGTGCTGGAAGTCTACTACCAGATCTAATTCAGCTGCAATCTCTTATCTTGGGTAGCATGGACAATACAATAGATCCTCTGTAGCCTTGTCTAAACATGTCCTCCTCCATCCCATTGTCTTTTCACTACTGTTTTATCTCATACCACAACTGTAAAGTGAGACTTGTCATACATTTTTGTGCTGTAAAGACATGGGGCAGGGGCAGTTTACAACACAAATATCACACAATGGATGCGCCCAGTGACACATATAGAGGAAAATATCACACAATGGCTGCACCCAGTGACACATATAGAGGAAAATATCACACAATGGATGCACCCAGTGACACATATAGAGGAAAATATCACACAATGGATGCACCCAGTGACACATATAGAGGAAAATATCACACAATGGCTGCACCCAGTGACACATATAGAGGAAAATATCACACAATGGATGCACCCAGTGACACATATAGAGGAAAATATTTTCTTAACTAAACACACAAGAGAAAAAGAAAACACATGTAAGATATCAGCATCATCAAAGAAACACAATAACGACATTTCATATTTTTGGTGGTAGGGGCCCTTTAATAATATAGTCAGGGTCCGCACAGTGTGCTTTTCACAATCATAATTCGGAAGATTTATTCACGGAAACAGTTTCAATTGATTCTTTGTGGATTATTTTTAGATTGAGAAGGTTTATTTTGTTCTTTGTTTCCCTTTTTATTGTTGATCATCGGAAGCTTTGGCTCAATGAAGCAGAAACCTGATTCGGTTTCACCAACCTTAACAAGTGAG